>OY747716.1:49564817-50164817 GCA_963556495.2 Valencia hispanica
AGCGAGTCTCTCAGCGAGTCTCTCAGCGAGTCCCTCAGCGAGTCTCTCAGCGAGTCCCTCAGCGAGTCCCTCAGCGAGTCTCTCAGCGAGTCTCTCAGAGAGTCCCTCAGCGAGTCTCTCAGCGAGTCCCTCAGCGAGTCTCTCAGCGAGTCTCTCAGCGAGTCCCTCAGCGAGTCTCTCAGCGAGTCTCTCAGCGAGTCCCTCAGCGAGTCTCTCAGCGAGTCTCTCAGCGAGTCTCTCAGCGAGTCCCTCAGCGACTCCCTCAGCGAGTCTCTCAGCGAGTCCCTCAGCGAGTCTCTCAGCGAGTCCCTCAGCGACTCCCTCAGCGAGTCTCTCAGCGAGTCTCTCAGCGAGTCTCCCTGTGAGACCTGATGTCTCTGGTCATGTCTCTGTCTTCTCCTCTGTTGTTTTCATCTCATTAATTCATCTCTTCTTCTCTTGTCTGATCGGACCGCTGACCGTCTGCCATGGTGAGTCTCTCACACACACACACACACACACCGGTCTGGGCTCCTTTTACCTGAAATCCTGCATCAGTGCATTGTGGCCTGGAGGAGACCAGCCTGAGGTTCTGCTGAGGTTCTGGAAATCCAGTTTGCTTTGATAGAACCTTCAGGTCATCTTCATCTTTGGTTCTGGTGTCTCTCGTCTTCCTCTTGACAATAATCCTTAGATTCTCCATCAGGTTCTGGTCAGACCCGTTTGCTGACCCATAAAATCAGTACCAGCATGGTTCTGGTCCAGCTGCTGGTACCGTTGGCAGTTTGGGTCGGTACCAAATAAGTCCTGCTGAAAAATGAAACCAGCATCTCCATAAAGCATGAATGTCTGACAGATGGCTGAGTTGGTTCTAGAAGACCCGGTGGACCAGAACCAGAACATGGTACCTCAGATCATATCTGACTGTGAAACTTCACTCTGGACCTCCAGGAACGAGGTTCTCCTCCTACAGACTCTGGACCCTAGATCTCCAAACTTTACTTTGATCTGATAACAGAACTTTGGACCTCTGAGCAACAGTTCAGTTCTGGTTCCGTTCTCTCATGGTTCTGTCTGTCTCATGGTTCTGTTCTCTCATGGTTTTGTTCTCTCATGGTTCTGTCTGTCGTCATGGTTCTGTCTGTCCCATGGTTCTGTCTGTCTCATGGTTCCGTTCTCTCATGGTTCTGTCTGTCTCATGGTTCTGTTCTCTCATGGTTTTGTTCTCTCATGGTTCTGTCTGTCGTCATGGTTCTGTTCTCTCATGGTTCTGTTCTCTCATGGTTCTGTCTGTCCCATTGTTCTGTCTGTTTCATGGTTCTGTCTGTCGTCATGGTTCTGTTCCTTCATGGTTCTGTTCCTTCATGGTTCTGTCTGTCTCATGGTTCTGTCTGTCTCATGGTTCTGTTCTCTCATGGTTCTGTTCCTTCATGGTTCTCTCTGTCTCATGGTTCTGTCTGTCTCATGGTTCTGTTCTCTCATGGTTCTGTTCCTTCATGGTTCTGTCTGTCTCATGGTTATGTTCTCTCATGGTTCTGTCTGTCTCATGGTTTTGTTCCCTCATGGTTCTGTCTGTCTCATGGTTCTGTTCTCTCATGGTTCTGTCTGCCCCATGGTTCTGTCCTAATGGTTCTGTTCACTTATGGTTCTGTCTGTCCCATGGTTCTATCTGTCTCATGGTTCTATCTGTCTCATGGTTCTGTCTGTCTCATGGTTCTGTTCTCTCATGGTTCTGTTCTCTCATGGTTCTGTCTGCCTCATGGTTCTATCTGTCTCATGGTTCTGTCTGTCCTAATGGTTCTTTTCTCTTATGGTTCTGTCTTTCCCATGGTTGTCTTTCTCATGGTTCTGTCTGTCCTCATGGTTCTGTTCTCTCATGGTTCTGTCTGCCTCATGGTTCTGTCCCCATGGTTCTGTCTTATGGTTCTGTCTGTCTTATGGTTCTATCTGTCCCATGGTTATGTCTGTCCCATGGTTCTGTCCTCATGGTTCTGTCCCCATGGTTCTGTCTTATGGTTCTTTCTGTCTTATGGTTCTGTCTTATGGTTCTTTCTGTCTTATGGTTCTGTCCCATGGTTCTGTCTGTCCTAATGGTTCTGTTCTCTTATGGTTCTGTCTTTCCAATGGTTGTCTGTCTCATGGTTCTGTCTGTCCTCATGGTTCTGTTCTCTCATGGTTCTGTCTGCCTCATGGTTCTGTCCCCATGGTTCTGTCTTATGGTTCAGTCTGTCTTATGGTTCTGTCTGTCCCATGGTTCTGTCTGTCCCATGGTTCTGTCCTCATGGTTCTGTCCCCATGGTTCTGTCTTATGGTTCTTTTTGTCTTATGGTTCTGTCTTATGGTTCTTTCTGTCTTATGGTTCTGTCCCATGGTTCTGTCTTATGGTTCTGTCCCATGGTTCTGTCTGTCCCATGGTTCTGTCTGTCCCATGGTTCTGTATGTCTCATGGTTCTTTCTCCATGGTTCTGTCCCATGTCCCATGTCCTATGTTTCTGTCCTCATTATTCTTTTCCCATGGTTCTGTCCCATGGTTCTGTTCCATGGTTCTGTCCCATGGTTTTTTCCTCATGATCCTGTCATCATTGTTCTGTTCCCTCATTGTTCTGTTCTCTCCTGGTTCTGTCTGTCCCATGGTTCTGTCCCCGTAGTTTTATCCTCATGGTTCTGTCCCATGGTTCTGTCTTTCCTATGGTCCTGTCTGTCCCATGGTTCTGTCCCCATGGTTTTGTCCTCATGGTTCTGTCCAATGGTTCTGTCCCCATGATTCTGTCATAATTGTTCTGTCCAATGGTTCTGTCCTAATTGTTCTGTCCCCATGGTTATGTCCTAATGGTTCTGTCTGTCCCATGGTTCTGTCCTCATGGTTCTGTCTGTCCCATTGTTCTGTCCTCATGGTTATGTCCAATACTTCTGTCTGTCTCACGGTTCTGTCCCATGGTTCTGTCCTAATGGTTCTGTCTATCCCATGGTTCTGTCCAATGGTTCTGTCCTCATGGTTCTGTCCAATGGTTCTGTCTGTCCAATGGTTCTGTCTTTCCCATGGTTCTGTCCCATGGTTCTGTCCTAGGGTTCTGTCCAATGGTTCTGTCCCATGGTTCTGTCCAATGGTTCTGTCTGTCCCACGGTTCTGTCCCATGGTTCTGTCCCATGGTTCTGTCCCATGGTTCTGTCCTCATGGTTCTGTCCAATGGTTCTGTCTGTCCCACGATTCTGTCCCATGGTTTTGTCCCATGGTTCTGTCCTAATGGTTCTGTCTGTTCCATGGTTCTGTTCTCATGGTTCTGTCCAATGGTTCTGTCTGTCCCATGGTTCTGTCCCATGGTTCTGTCTTCATGGTTCTGTCCCATGGTTCTGTCTGTCCCATGGTTCTGTCCAATGGTTCTGTCCCATGGTTCTGTCCTAATGGTTCTGTCTGTCCCATGGTTCTGTCTGTCCCATGGTTCTGTCAAATGGTTCTGTCTGTCCCATGGTTCTGTCCTCATGGTTCTGTCCCATGGTTCTGTCTGTCCCATGGTTCTGTCCAATGGTTCTGTCCTTATGGTTCTGTCCCATGGTTCTGTCTGTCCCATGGTTCTGTCCCATGGTTCTGTCTGTCCCATGGTTCTGTCCAATGGTTCTGCCCCCATGGTTCTGTCGTAATGGTTCTGTCTGTCCCATGGTTGTGTCATAATGGTTCTGTCTGTCCCATGGTTGTGTCGTAATGGTTCTGTCTGTCCCATGGTTCTGTCCCATGGTTCTGTCTGTCCCATGGTTCTGTCCCATGGTTCTGTCCTATGGTTCTGTCCCATGGTTCTGTCTGTCCCATGGTTCTGTCCTATGATTCTGTCCCCATGGTTCTGTCCTCATGGATCTGTCCCTTGGTTCTTTCCTAATGGTTCTGTCCCATGGTTCTGTCCTCATGGTTCTGTCCCATGGTTCTGTCCTAATGGTTCTGTCTGTCCCATGGTTCTGTTCTCATGGTTCTGTCCAATGGTTCTGTCTGTCCCATGGTTCTGTCCTCATGGTTCTGTCCCATGGTTTTGTCTGTCCCATGGTTCTGTCCCATGGTTCTGTCCTTATGGTTCTGTCCTCATGGTTCTCTCCCATGGTTCTGTCTGTCCCGTGGTTCTGTCCAATGGTTCTGCCCCCATGGTTCTGTCGTAATGGTTCTGTCTGTCCCATGGTTCTGTCGTAATGGTTCTGTCTGTCCCATGGTTCTGTCCCATGGTTCTGTCTGTCCCATGGTTCTGTCCTATGGTTCTGTCCCATGGTTCTGTCCTATGGTTCTGTCCCATGGTTCTGTCCCATGGTTCTGTCCTATGATTCTGTCCCCATGGTTCTGTCCTCATAGTTCTGTCCCATGGTTCTTTCCTATGGTTCTGTCCCCATGTTCCTGTCCCATGGTTCTGTCCCATGGTTCTGTCCTCATGGTTCTGTCCCCATGTTTCTGTCCTCTTGGTTCTTTCCTCAGGTTCTGTTCTGGTTCAAGGTTCAAGATGTTCTGCAGGTGTTACATATCATTTAATCTCCTTTACATGATATTTTAATATTCTGAGATTTTCTTTCTCAGAATCATCATGTTCCACTCTATCTGTTATAGATCTATAGATCAGTCAGTGTTCAGTGGGGCTTAGCCTGCGTCATGACGTCACGGCCTGTCGTAGTAGATGATGACGTGACGTAGAAGCAGAAAGGCGTCGGTGACCGGGCGGAGAGAGGGCGAACGTCCTGCACGAGGACAGGTAAAGCTCTGCTTTGATGTTTGCTCCGGTTCTGGTCGTTCACCTTAGACCGAACCTGCAGCCACTGCTTGGTTCCGATGCCGCTGCAGCTCCCTGCGCGTGTCCGTGTCCTGCTGCAGGACCTCAGACACGCGCGCGCACCCGGGACACTCCCGAGCAGCACGAGGAGGAGGAGGAGGAAGAGGAGGAGGACCGGTGTGTCTGAGGCCGAACCGGTGTTGGTCCGGGAGGTTCGGACCGGGTTCTGTTCGGTTCGTCCGCTCTGGTTTCTGCTGCGGCTCAGAGTCCAGCTGATGAGTCAGCTGATTCAGGTGATGAAGATCATCATCATCCTCATCGGCTGCACCTGAACAAAGCGGATGATGATGATGATGATGATGGACCAGAACCCTGCAGAACCTCAGGGAGGTTCTGATGGAGAACGTCAGAGCAGAGACCAACTTTTTCTGGTTCCGGTTCTGTTCTCCGGTTCAGTGAACAGTGATGCTAAGATCCTTGAGCTTGTATGAATAATTCTGACCCTGCCTGGTCAGAACCATAATTAATCCGGGCTGGACTGAATAGAGATCTGGTCCAGAACCTTTATAGAACCGGACGATGGTTCTGGTTCTGTATTAGATCATTTTATCCATGGTGGCGGGTTCTGCTAAGAACTTCTAGAACCTCTCGGAACCAAGGATCCACCCCTGAGGAACATTCATTCTGGACCTCCTGGACCGGTGTCTGTTCCTTCCTGTCTGAGATGTTCAGATCAAGTAGAACCTCCTGATCAGGTTCTAGAGTCAGCCCTCACCAGGTGGTTGTGGACGGTCCGCTAGTTTCTTCAGAACTTTGGACCGTCCAAAATCTGCTCTGGTTCTGGTTCCTTGAACAGGCCCGCAGACCGCTCTGACCATTTTCAGTTCTGGTTCCGGTTCCGACCCACTCTGAAAAACGTAAGTCCACCTTCTGAAAATCAAACAGAACCAGCTGCTTGGCGGGCCCTCTTTCCAGAACCTTCCTCCCAGAATCTCTTCATCATCCTCCACCAAATCAGATTACATCAGATTGTCTGGCTGTAATCCCCCTCTGCTGTTGCCGTGGTAACCGTTCACCTGACAGCTGGACGGGGTCAGCAGCTGGTAACCATGGCAACGAGAGTGATGACATGGTTCTGGAGTGAAGGTTCTGTTTGGGTCAGGGTTCTGCGGTGATCCAGGTCGTCATGGTTCTGAAGAGACGGTTCTGTTTGGGTCGGGTTCAGCGGAGATCCAGGTCGTCATGGTTCTGAAGTAAACGTTCTGTTTGGGTCATGGGTTCTGTGGGGATCGAGTCGTCATAGTTCTAGAGTGAAGGTTCTGTTTGGGTCGGGGTTCTGCGGTTATCTGGGTCATCATGGATCTGGAGTGACGGTTCTGTTCGGGTCGGAGTTCTGCGGTGGTCTGGCTCGTCATAGTTCTAGAGTAAAGGTTCTGTTTGGGTCGGGGTTCTGCGGTGATGAGGGTCGTCATGGTTCTGGAGTGAAGGTTCCGTTTGGGTCGGGGTTGGTCCGAGTCATCATGGTTCTGGAGTGACGGTTCCGTTTGGGTCGGGGTTGGTCCGGGTGATTATGGTTCTGGAGTGAAGGTTCCGTTTGGGTCGGGGTTGGTCCGGGTGATTATGGTTCTGGAGTGAAGGTTCCGTTTGGGTCGGGGTTGGTCCGAGTCATCATGGTTCTGGAGTGAAGGTTCTGTTTGGGTCGGGGTTAGTCGGGTTTATTGTCTGATTTATTTGTTGTTGATGTTTTTAACGTTGTGTTGTTCAGATGTCTGAAAGGTGCTTTATAAATAAAGTTTTAGTCACTTACTAAACATCACTTTCTCAAACATATCCAGCTCTGACATCACTTGTCTCCTTAGTAACCATAACATTAAGCTGTGACATCACTGTCTCACAGGTGAATCACCATGACAACAGAGCCAAGTGAAGCCCAGGCCCTGGAGGCGGGGTCTTTTCCTGAAGCCGCCGCCCACTCCACACCTAAACAGGTAAATACTCTTTGACATCAGATGACCTTTGACCTTGTTGAAATGGCATTGAATCACTTTCTGTCTCCTAGGGTGGGGAGGCGGGACCAGCGCAGAGCCTAGCTCAGAGCTCATTGGCCGAGGACTCGAGCAGTCAGCTGTCATCGAGCAGTCGCGTTGCTCGCTCTCCGGCCAGGAACACGCTGAGCTTCAGAACCATGCAGACCCGGGTAACTCTGCTGGACGGGTCGCTGTTCACCTGCATTGTGGAGGTAAGACGGGTGGGGACAGGTGGAGCTGGGTGGTGGACACTTAGTGGACAAAGAGGACAGGAGACATCATGCCCTCTTTGGTGCTGATAATTAGGCAGAAGGTGTTTAATCTGGTCACTAACATCAGGGTGGTTCAAAGGGACACCAGAACCATCAGAACCATTACGCCAACATCAGGGTGGTCCATAGAGACACCAGAACCACCAGAACCATTGCAACAACATCAGGGTGGTCCATAGAGACACCAGAACCAACAGAACCATTACAACAACATCAGGGTGGTCCATAGGGACACCAGAACCACCAGAACCATTGCAACAACATCAGGGTGGTCCATAGAGACACCAGAACCAACAGAACCATTACAACAACATCAGGGTGGTCCATAGAGACACCAGAACCAACAGAACCATTACAACAACATCAGGGTGGTCCATAGAGACACCAGAACCATTACGACAAGTAGGGAAACCAGAACCATTACAACAACATCAGGGTGGTCCATAGAGACACCAGAACCATTAAAACAACATCAGGGTTGTTCACAGGGACACCAGAACCATTACGACCAGTAGGATCACCAGAACCACCAGAACCATTACTCCAATATCAGGGTGGTCCATAGCCACACCAGAACCATTACGCCAACATCAGGGTGGTCCATAGGCACACCAGAACCACCAGAACCATTACTCCAATATCAGGGTGGTCCATAGGTACACCAGAACCATTACGCCAACATCAGGGTGGTACATAGGGACACCAGAACCATTACGCCAACATCAGGGTGGTCCATAGGGACACCAGAACCAACAGAACCATTATGCCAACATCAGGGTGGTCCATAGGGACACCAGAACCAACAGAACCATTATGCCAACATCAGGGTGGTCCATAGGGACACCAGAACCATTACGCCAACATCAGGGTGGTCCATAGGGACACCAGAACCACCAGAACCATTATGGCCAGTAGGAACACCAGAACCAACAGAACCATAGACCCAGTTAGCTGACAGTTCTCTGTGGTTCTGTGCAGAAACGAGCTCGTGGTTTTCAGCTGTTTGAGAAAGTTTGTGAACACCTGAACCTGCTGGAGAAAGACTACTTCGCTCTGTCTTTCAGAGATGCAGACAACAACAAGGTACATGTCTCTCTACCTGTTGTCTGTTTATGTTCTGACGTACAGTCCGTTCC
The DNA here is from genome assembly GCA_963556495.2 of Valencia hispanica. Classification (NCBI taxonomy): domain Eukaryota; kingdom Metazoa; phylum Chordata; class Actinopteri; order Cyprinodontiformes; family Valenciidae; genus Valencia; species Valencia hispanica. The sequence continues at coordinate 49,572,971 of OY747716.1, forward strand.
ATCCACCAGACATGTTCCGAGTTAATGACATCGTTTAGATCCTAGCTTCTCTCTGGTAACCATCTTCTGTCCACCTGCCTAAATGATAAGCTGTCTGTCTGACCCGTGTCTTGTTGTAGAACTGGTTGGATCCTGCGAAAGAGATCAAGAAGCAGGTCAGAGGTTAGTTTGATGCTGATTAGCTGGTCGTGTTGTCCTCTCCAGCGTTCCTCTCTGCGTGACCTGATGCTGTTCTTCATGTTTTAGGTGTTCCATGGAACTTCTGCTTTAATGTGAAGTTTTACCCTCCTAACCCAGCCCAGCTCTCTGAGGACATAACCAGGTACGGTCCCACCTGTTAACTATATCTCAGCAAAGTCTTCATATTTCACCTGGTAAGGAAGGTGATTTCTGTCTCTCGACAGGTACTTCCTGTGTTTGCAGCTCAGACAAGACATTGTTTACGGACGTCTTCCTTGTTCATTTTCTACTCACACCATCCTTGGTTCCTACACAGTTCAGTCAGAGCTCGGGGACTATGATTCTGGTATGGAAATACCCAAGAAATCTTAAAACTCATGAAACACCTGAGAGGGACCTGAACTTAAAATACCTTAAAATTTGAATGAAATAGCTTGAACTCCTTCTGACAGACAATGAACTCCCTCTTCTAGACCTAGAACTCCCTCTTCTAGACCCTGAACTCCCTTTTCTAGACCCCGAGCTCCCTCTTCTAGACCCTGAACTCCCTCTTCCATACCCTGAACTCCCTCTTCTAGACCCTGAACTCCCTCTTCTAGACCCTGAACTCCCTCTTCTAGACCCTGAACTCCCACTTCTAGATCCTGAACTCCCTCTTCTAGACGCTGAACTCCCTCTTCTAGACCCTGAACTCTGTTCCAGACCCTGAACTCCATCTACTACACCCTGAACTCCCTCTTCTAGACCCTGAACTCTGTTCCAGACCCTGAACTCCCTCCTCTAGATTGTGAACTCCCTCTTCTAGACCCTGAACTCCCTCCTTTAGACCCTGAACTCCCTCTTCTAGACCCTGAACTCCCTCTTCTAGACCCTGAACTCCCTCTTCTAGACCCTGAACTCCCTCTTCTAGACCCTGAACTCCCTCTTTTAGAAACCTGAACTCCCTCTTCTAGACCCTGAACTCCCTCTTCTAGACCCTGAACTCTGTTCCAGACCCTGAACTCCATCAACTAGACCCTGAACTCTGTTCCAGACCCTTAAATCCCTCTTCCAAACCCTGAACTCCATCCTCTAGACCCTGAACTCTCTCTTCTAGACCCTGAACTCTGTTCCAGACCCTGAACTTCCTCTTCTAGTTCATGGTCTCTAGAACATGAACTTCTTCCAGACCCTGAACTACCTTCCAGACCATAAACTCTCTCCTCTAGACCTTGAACTCCCTCTTCCAGATGCTGAACTACCTTCCAAAATCTCAACTCTCTCCTCTAGACCCTGAACCCACTCTTCCAGTTCATGGTCTCTAGAACATGAACTTCTTCCAGACCCTGATCTACCTACTAGACCATAAACTCTCTTCTCTAGACCTTGAACTCCCTCTTCTAGTTCATGGTCTCTAGAACATGAACTCCCTTCCAGACCCTGAGGTCCCTTCCAGACCCTCAACTCTCTCCTCTAGACCCTGAACTCCATCTTCTAGACCCTGAACTCCATCTTTTAGACCCTGAACTCCCTCATTTAGACCCTGAACTCCATCTTCCAGACCCTCAACTCCCTTTACTAGACTATAAAGCCCCCAGACTGACTCTAAACCATCTAATGGACCCATAGAGGTCAGATGAGTTCAGTCTTTGCTGAACCCTGGATTTTCCATTGACCCTTGTCCATCTGTTTTCCAGATGAATGTGGTCCAGACTATGTCAGTGAGTTGTGTTTTGCTCCAAACCAAACCAAGGAGATGGAGGGAAAAATCATGGAGATGCACAAAACCCTCAGGTTGTTGGTGTTCTTGTTGATGTTTTCGGGGTTCAGGTGAGGTTCTGGAATTTTAACACATTTTTCTGTGTGTTCAGAGGAATGAGTCCAGCTGAAGCTGAGATGCACTTCCTGGAAAATGTAAAGAAGCTCTCCATGTATGGAGTGGACCTGCATCATGCAAAGGTAAAGATGTTGCTTAGTTTTTCTAATCAGAGATCATTGCTGATGTCTAAATCTGCTGTTTTCAGCCCAGAATCCAGAGCAGCCCTGACTGGGTTTAAGGTTCTGTGTGCTGGAACTTTCTGTTCTGATGGTTCTATTGGACAACAGCCCTGCACAGTCCTCTAGCATTTTGGACCCGGACTCAGATGGGAATCTCAGAACATTTTTTAAAATGTTTTGTGGCCACAGTGGCCTTTATTAGCAGTGGATAGCATGGAAACGGGAGAGAAGTGGGGGAAGTAACATTCTGCAAACGTCCACAGGCTGGAGTTGAACCTAGTATGACTGCTTCGAGGACTGAGGCCTCTGAACATGGGGCGCCAGTCTTAACCACTATACCAGGTGACGCCCCTGACGGGTTGTTTCAGCACCACTGCTGTTCAGCTTTCAGAGCATTCAATGAATCAGCAGCAACACACTTCCTGGTTTCCATCAATACAATCAGTCTGTGTGTCGCAGCGGAAAGAAATGATTTTTCCATCATGTCGCTTCAGTTCATCAGAAACCCACTCTGATCAGGTCCAAATCAACGGCACCACAAATCCAAACCACTGTTCACACCAGTCAGCATGATCATGGGTCAAACCACACACCAGCGAGACATGTTGCAGGGATCAACAATGTCACAGATGTCTCCAGTCCGCAAGGGCCGGCATCCTGCAACTTTTAGACGTGTCTCTCTGCCAACATAGTTAGCTCATTAGCAGGACTCTAGAGAGCTCTGCTTCACACTGAGGAGGTGATCCAGTACTTTGGCTGAGGTGTGGTGGGCTTGGGACACATTAAAAGGTTGCCGGACATTGGCCCTTGAGGACTGGAGTTTGACACACCTTTGCCTTAACGCATCACATTAATCCAGAGTATTCCCTTATCCCGGTAACAGCAAGAATCCAAACTTATATTCCCACTCTGAGGCATCTCACCTGTAAATCTAACAAGTGACGCTTCCTCAACCTCAATGACCCCAACTACAAAAAACAGCATTTCAGACCAAAACATCTTTCCTTGTTCCGAAGTTTCTCTTACCTATTCTGGCTCTTGATTCTAACCAGCATCCTCAGCTTGTGATTGGTTCCTTACTAAGCAAATAGGAGCTTCCCTTTGGTGTCCAACCAGAGTCCATTCCTCCTTTAAGAGAAACTGTTGGCAAACCTTCAGTTTGATGCTGTTGTTGTCTGTCAGTCTGTCTCTGGACTGTCTCCATCTCTTTTTCTCTACCGGTCTCTTTATTATTGTACTTGATTGTCTCTCCTTCTCTGTCTCTCTGCCTCTGAATGTGTTTCTGCATGGACTAGATGGCAGGAAGCCGCTTTGACTGCCTATCTGCTAAGTCAGAGGTAAGACGGTGTCCTCGATGTGATCCTGGTCCCTGTTGATGGACTCAGCTTTTCTGATACTACCCAGAATCCCTCTCTGCTCCAACTGCTAAGATTGTCCAGTAGTTCATGAACAGAGAGAACCATGTGGTTCCGTGAAGAAGCTGTCTGTCTCTCTGTGGCTTCATGAGACAAAGACGATCCGGTTCTACCATCTATGATTAGATCAAAACCCGATTCCTCGACCCAGTTTCATCTGGAACTCACCTGTTGCTGTGGCTACTGGTTCTGAGCTCAGGTGTTCTCCTGCTGTCACCCAGGTTTTCCCAGATGTTCCCTCAGATGTTCCCTTGCTGTCCCTCCTCCAGCTGTATGTAAAACACATTCTGATGTGGACATGTTGGCTTTATTGAATCTGCTGAATTCATGTGTGTTTGCAGGACTCAGAGGGCGTGGCCATCATGTTGGGCGTGTGCAACAGTGGCCTCCTGGTGTACAGGGACAGGCTGAGGATCAACAGGTTCTCTTGGCCGAAGATCCTGAAGATTTCATACAAACGGAACAACTTTTACATCAAGATTCGACCTGGAGAGGTGAGAGTCACAGACAGTCACATAAATGTCGAAGGGAGACAATCACCATAAATGGTTTTAATAAAGTTTGGTTGGTTTATTAACAACGAGCTGTTAACGAGTTATCATGTTATCTTGTTAGTAGTTGAGGCCTGTTGGATGTAATTTAGATTCTGTTTGTGTCTCCAGTTTGACCAGTTTGAGTCCATCATTGGTTTCAAACTGCTGAACCACAGAGCAGCCAAGAGGCTGTGGAAGGTCTGTGTGGAACATCACTCCTTCTTCAGGTCAGTAACTGTCTGGCGTCCAGACGTCTCCACCCGTATGACCAGGAGACGTCTCACAGCTGTCTGTCTCACAGGCTGTTATCTCCCGAAGAACTGCCAAAGAAGTTTCTGTCTCTGGGTTCAAAGTTTCGCTACAGCGGTCGGACCCAGATTCAGAGCCGCAGAGCCAGCGCTCAGATATCCAGACCTGCTCCCAACTTCCCACGATGCATCAGCAAGAGGAACATGCTGAGCCGCAGCCTGGATGGAGGTACTCTCACCAGTCACACCAGTCCGATTTCACTGGAGCTACCAGTCGGATCATTGATCAAAGCACTATTATTTCTTCTGATCTTGGTTCTGATCCACGTTTAGTATTTTGACTCAGGTTAAACCAAATCAGGCTGCAGAAGGTGTACTGACTCTTGTTGTCACAGTTCTGGCACTGACCCAGTTCTGGCCCAGGCAGTGGTTCCCCAACCCGGTTCCCAGGGCCCTCTTCCTGCAGGTTTAGATGCGTCTCTGCAGCACCCCCTCAGCTGGTCATAAAGTTCTGCAGAAACCTGCTAATGACCCACTGATGCATCTAGAAAACATCAGAAACATGGAGGATGACGGTCCCTGAGGGCTCAGGTTGGGGACCACTGGTATGAACTTCAACTGTTCTGTCTGAGGTTTAAAGTCCAGCTCTCCTCATATCAGCTTTTCTAGCTTGGTCCAGTGGTAGGGCAGTAGTGATTGGTTGCTAGAGTGTTAAAATGTTCTCTACCCATTTCTGATTGGTCTTTAGCTTCCAGGACCACAGCCACCTCTTCTCTGATTGGCTCTCCTATCATCATTGTGTCGCCCAAAAACAACGGCCGCGTTTCTTCAGGTAGTCCTGAACTCTCCAGCCCCCTGAGTTCTGCTGACTGCTGCAGAATGCCGCACAGCAGTCTGTATAGTGCAGTGGTGCTGCTCTGTGATTGGTTGGAGTGCTGCAGTGGTGCTGCTCTGTGATTGGTTGGAGTGCTGCAGTGGTGCTGCTCTGTGATTGGTTGGAGTGCTGCTGTGTTGTGACTGGTTCCAGCTCATGCTTCTCTCAGCTTCTTTAGGATTGTTGCATCCTGATTGGCTCAGCTTGTTTCAGACCCACCTCTGGATACCTGTGTGTGTTGATGCAATCACATGTCAGACATGTGTGCAGCCATCAACACGTGTGCTGGGGGCACCGCGTGGTCATGAGTAGAGAAGGTGCACCACCCTTTCTTCTCTCTCATGACTATAGATGAGGGTCAGCATGGAGATGACCAGTAAGAGCTTTGTTCCTTCTATCAGCCTCTTTACTGCAGAGGAGACCCTATTTAGTCTATCCCTAACTAGAAACTAAGATATTTGTTCCCCCCCCCCCCCCCTTGAGGCAGATACAGATCCCTGACCTGGATGGAGTAATCCACCCGTTTCCAGCTGGGAACCACTCCAGTTCATTCTAGAAATCATGCCGTGTAGGCAGAATAGTACCAACCCAGACATCATCCTCTACATGATTACCACTCTGGATTGGTCAGTCAAGGGACGAGGCAAATAACCCTTAGGGACGCAGCCTTAAGTCTTCTCTAAATCAACAAACTCATGTGGACGAGACAACCAAACGCCACTGGACCCCTCAGCTGTTCTGCACATTGTCGTCCACCAGGTGCACAGTGCTGAGGTTTGACGATGATCCGGGGCCTCCGTTCCAAAACCCTGGAGTACACTTGGCCACGATGTCTTAGTCAACCACAGCAGTGTCCACTGTCCCTTTCTAAAGGACGTCTTTGAAACAAAAATTCATTCTTTGTAGCCTTTCTGAATTGGTCACTTGCCAGAGTTTATGCAAAAAATGCCTTAAACTCAATCACAAACCAAGGGTTACCTGGACCTGTTAATAATTGATAACATTCATGAACCACCTTGTGCTTGAATGTGGTTCATCATAAATATATCCTGCATAGCACTGAAATCCATTAGCAACACTTCTTGGATTCAGATCAAGGAGGCTGTTTGTCCAGATCCCATCCTGCCAGCCTATGTGGGCATTCCACAGAACCCCCAGAGGGCATTCCTTTTCGGATACCACCAAGAGACTCCAAGGCCACGTCATGTGACCTGTTGTTTGGTGTATGAACAAAGACAACAGTTAAAACCTTCTTCTAACTCTAAGTGGCAAAGAGGGGACCCTGTGGCTCACCACCGAGAACCCCAACACTTAATGTGTCTGGTGAGTAACCTCCCTGGCCTGGCATCTTTCTCACTGTGGAAGTCCTGCGGCTCACCAGAAGGTGGCATCCATGGCCCAACGTGTGAGTAGACTTGTGTCCAACTATGTCTCACAAAGCAGGTCCTGATCCTGTCCGATCTAGAAGGGGATTTTCTATGTCCCAATAGCCTGACTGAGAACTGGACTTCCCAGGCTCCTTACCTTCCACCTAGCTGGCATAGCACCAACAACCCCCATGTTCCTCCACCTGAATCCACACCATTACCCAACAGGTAACTGGTCTCCACCCATCACTCCACCCCTGCACCATTCCCCCGCTTGTTCCCTGACATTCCCACTCCAGAATGGATCCGCTCCGGGTTCCCAGGAGACTTTTTGATCAGTTGTCAGAACCACACCAGCTGGGCCCACTCTCGGCTCCGCCCAGATCACGGACCTTCTTACCTTGTCTGTAAGAGAACCACATGAAGGAACCTCATTCCGTTCGTTCAGACAGGATTTTGATTCAGTAGATGAGAACCTGCTCACTAGCTTTCTTTCACCATGACAGACTAAAGGGTTCCTTCATAAACTCTGGCAAGGCCTTAATCTGCTCCTACCATCACTGAGGAACATCAAGAACATCTGGAACCAACCCCATCTAAATCTGTTTCACTCCCTCTGTTCTAGATGTCGGCCATATAACGAACCTCCTTCCTTGGGTTAGGGTTAGGTGCTTGCTCCTTAGTACTTGCTCCTTAGAACCCTCTTCTAGAACAGAACACTGCTTACAGTCATATGTTTAGTAATTGAATCAATCAGAAAGAAATAATCAGATAAGGACCTGGCAGAATCCAACTGTGGAACATAGAACCCAGTTTTAGAACATAGAACATAGAACCCAGTTTTAGGACATTGAACCCAACTCTAGAACATAGAACCCAGTATTATAATAGAACTCAGTTTTAGAACATATAAATCAGTTTTAGAACATAGAACCCAACTCTAGAACATAGAACTCAGTTTTAGAACGTAAAACCCAACTCTAGAACATAGAACCCAGTTTTAGAACATAGAACCCAACTCTAGAACATAGAACCCAATTTCAGAACATAAAACCCAGTTTTAGAACATAGAACATAGAAACCAGTTTTAGGACATAGAACCCAACTCTAGAAGATATAACCCCGTATTATAATAGAACTCTGTTTTGGAACATATAACTCAATTTTAGAACATATAACTCAGTTTTAGAACGTAGAACCCAACTCTAGAACATATAACTCAGTTTTAGAACATATAACTCAGTTTTAGAATGTTGAACCCAACTCTAGAACATATAACTCAGTTTTAGAACATATAACTCAGTTTTAGAACATAGAACCCAACTCTAGAACATATAACTCAGTTTTAGAACATATAACTCAGTTTTAGAACATAGAACCCAACTCTAGAACATAGAACTCAGTTTTAGAACATATAACTCAGTTTTAGAACATATAACCCAACTCTAGAACATAGAACTCAGTTTTACAACATATAACTCAGTATTAGAACATAGAACTCAGTTTTAGAACGTATAACTCAACTCTAGAACTGGGAACTAACCATATAACATTTAAACACTAACCCTCTGCTGTGATTGGCCAGCCATGGATACACTGCATGTGCCCTGAACTGTGATTGGCTGATTGTGCCGTTGCCTTGGCAATGAGCTGTTATGAAGAGACTGGCTGAGCATCACACTGGTTTCTATGGTGATGGTTGCTTTGGACTTCCCTCTCAACGAGCTGATGAACTTGTGATGACATCACAATGGCGTGTGTGTGTGTGTGTGTGTGCAGATATGGGCTCAGGACTGTACGGAGCATCTAAAGCCATTGCCCTTAGCGACCACATCACCACGGTAACACCTGGGAGGAGGATGGAGGACAGGAGGGAGGAGCCAGGTGAGAATCTGACCAATCAGAGGAGCAGCTGTGCCTTCTGCTGTTGTTTCAATATGAGAAGTGATGAAAATGTTGGTGCAGCTACGATCAACCACTGTCTTTGTTTCTACAGCCGCATAACGTCTGTTTTAGCTTGATAGAAATCATGAAAAAGTTTCAGAAAATAAACCGAAAAAGTGAATCTTTGTGGAAAACCTGAGTCCATCAGAAGGTTTTATTCCGGTAGAAGGGACCAAACCAAAGCGGTGACCTGAACTAACAGCTGGATGACAGCATCTTCTGTCTGCAGCGCTGTCCTCCCAGTAGGAGGATGAGAAACCGATGGCTAAACTGGGACCTCCCCAGCACATGCAGGAGGTTAATATCAGAGCGCCCCCTGCTGGTTCACTGACGGTTCGTCTTCTGGTCACTGGTGGGTGTGAAGGTGACGCGTTACCCAGGACCTTTTAACAACTAAACACCTCCTCCATCAACTCTTCTTCTGCCACCAGGTGTTATCTCCAGCACCACCTAGTGTTGAAAACAGAACTGTAGCAACTCAGCTGTGCTTCAGATAGAGGGACATTCTCCACATCTGTCCTCTGAAAGTCTAAAGTGTCTAAAAAAAACCAGAGAGACATTGAGTCTGTTGACTGACTGACGGACCGACGGACGGACGGACTTGAGAGTTGGAGACGATGTCTGTTTTCTGCCCTGAAACTACAAGCCTCATCAGAACACCTCAGTGCTACTGAAGTTAGACCGCCTAGGAAACGCCTAGCGTGGCGGTAGGGAAGTCTTTCTGACCTGTGACAGTCACCTCCCGGTTCTGTTCCCCGTTGCAGCGGAGGAAGTTCTGCTGCTGCTGGTGGAGGAGGAGGTCCGAGAGGACCAGCGGCCGAAGGAGGAGGAGACGAAGGCTGCAGAGGTTTCTCCACAAAGTCCTCCAACTCCACAGAAACAGGACACCAAAGTAATCCTACCCCCCACCTGTCTCACCCTCATCCAGCCAGTTCTAAAACAGGGTAACCCTTCACCTGTCTTTGTTATTCCAGACCGAGCTGACAGACACCGCCGTGGACGGGGACCTGACAGTGACTGAGGTACACACCTGTCCACTCCCCACACAGGTAACCTGTTCACCATGGACACACCTCAACCTGTCTGTGTCTCTTCTGTCTGTCCAACAGTCTGATCAGGATGAAGATCTGAAGACTCAGGTAAATATCGTGTCTCCTGATGGCAGCTCGTTGGGTCAGAGCGGCCGTGGCCCGGTCAGAAGATCGGTGGTTCGCTCCGTTGGTTTAGGTTTAAACCCAAACAGCTGGAGAGGAAAAGAAAACGGTGATAGACGGGAGAAAACAGGGATTAAATCCAGGTGAATCACCTGCTGATTAAACAGGTCGGTCCTCTGAAGCTGGAAGGTCAGAGTGGAGTGAAAATAGAACCGTAACTGAGAAGAACTTGTCAGAACCTGCTGACAGCTTCTCTGTTAAGGTTCTGTGCCACTAGTAGCTCAGGTTTCCCCATGTATCAGAGGACAGTTCTCCTGACAGTCTGAGGAGAGTTCTCTAGTCGGAGGACAGTTCCCTAGTCGGAGGACGGTTCTCTAGTTGGAGGACAGTTCTCCAGTCGGAGGACGGTTCTCTAGTCGGAGGAGAGTTCTCCAGTCGGAGGATGGTTCTCTAGTCCGAGGACGGTTCTCTAGTCGGAGGACGGTTCTCTAGTCGGAGGAGAGTTCTCCAGTCGGAGGATGGTTCTCTAGTCCGAGGACGGTTCTCTAGTCGGAGGACGGTTCTCTAGTCGGAGGATGGTTCTCCAGTCGGAGGAGAGTTCCCTAGTCGGAGGAGAGTTCTCCAGTCGGAGGATGGTTCTTGAACCACTGACCTTCTGTCTGCTGCCCAGTCTGGATAAGTAGGTGTGAATCATTGACAGTTGGCTGTTTTCCGTAGGAGACGTTGGGGAGCCCAGAGGAGAACGTCCAGACCACCATCAGCGCCCTGAGACGTTCCTTCATGGAGGGAGACCAGGGAGGAGGCGGGATGACGGAGTGGGACAAACGTCTGGCCTCGTCTCCTCTCCGCCGAGCCGAAGACGCTCCCATGATCGAACCGCTGGAGCTGGAGGAGGTGAGCTGGTCCAGAACTGAGACAGGGGACACCCTGATGCTGTCCAGGTGTGTTCCCAGGTGTGCTCTGGGTTTGTTTAGCTGTTTCCAGGTGTCTCCAGGTGTGTCCAGAACCTCAGTAGAACCTTTAAAATACTGTGCTAGAGTTCTGATAGAACCTCTGTGGAACCATAAATTTGATTGGCTGATGTTGCTCACCTGTCCACTCCAGGAGGGAGGTGTGTTTATCACAAACCAAGCAGCTGGAGAGCCAATCAGAGAGAAGTACTACAGAATGGGGTGGAGTTATGACACAACCAGTGGCAGAGTCCTCCCCATGTGGTCCGAGGATGATGTCACCGTGACAACAGCAAGCATGAAGCCGGGTCAGCTTGACAGAACCATCCCAGTTTCTGCCACTGATGATGTCATCACAGGAGGACCACTGGTCACCATCCTGGAGGTGAAGACTCCGACGTCACCGCAGGAGCCGCTGGCTGCTGGCTGTGATGTCATCAGTTTACCTGTAACCAGGAGGGACGGGGGAGGAGTCTATATGACGCCAAGCCCCTCCCCCAGGGCATCTCCCTTCACGCCCAGAGTGGTATGCTGGTTGGCATGGAGACAAGCATGAGGAGTGACATCATTGTCCCGCTGCAGCACTGAAGCAGGAAGTGAGGTGGTAAACTGAACCGCTGAGAGAACCAATCACCAGAGAGCAGATTCCTGTCCTCCACCACAGATCAGAACCAGAAGGTCGGGTCTCATCCAGGTTAAACTCACCTAAACAAGCAGGAATCACCATGGTGACGGTCCAGCTGAGACGGTCAGAGGTCCTCCAGGAGAACCTGCAGGTCCAGTATCATCTCAGGGAAGAACCGAAGCTTCGTTTATCCTTTAAGCAGACGATCTGGAGATGTTCTGGAAGTTCTCCTCCTGCTGAGTAGTTCAGACACCTGGGGCCTCACGTACAAACGGCGACCCAGAGGAGCTGCATGAGCGGTCCGTGTCGGACGCCATCATCGTTTTGTGAGAGGCTCATCTGGTGAATCACACCTGCAGGACTTTCCTGTGTCTGTGCAGACGTAAATCAGGACATGTCTGAGGAGCGGTGGCTGGAATAAACTCTAATGAACCCAGAAACGGTCCTCGGAACCAGGCAGGCGAACAGCTTCATGCTTCTGGATTTTTAAAATTGATTTCAGGCTTGGCCAGGTAAATTCCGGTTACTCTTTGTACATGAGGCCCCCGGTCCTTCGTCTCTGGTTCTGGGTGATTATTCTCCAGCAGGGGGCAGTGAGGAGCCCCAGAGTTCAGTTTCACCTCCCTTCTGCTCCTCCCAGAGACCATTTTGTTCCTGTGTCCCTAACCAAAATGGAGTACAGGGAACTGTTGCTGGTTTTCTTCTTCTTTTCTCTTTTTCTTTGTTTCCTCCCTGCATAAAGAGCTCTGATTGGCTGATTGAAGCTGGTGTAATTCTGTTGTCCTGCTCTGCATTTGTAGCTTTTGTTTTCTTTGTTTGAAGCTTCTGCTTCAAGCCTTCAGGTCCACTTTAACTCTGCCTTTCATGTCGGGCTGCTAGGGTAGGTTTAGAGGTCATGGGGTCATGCAGCCTCCAAATGCCTGAAGAGTTGGAGGTCCCTTGAGGTCCATAGATGTTCTGCTGTAGAACGTCATAGATAAGAACCGCAGTACTGCAGTAGAAAGGGACTTTAATGTTGAGCTGAAAGTCAAAGGTCAAAGTGAGGTGGATCTGTTTGACCTCAGCTATATCGCCATGGTAACACTTTGTGAACTCTTGTTCTGACCCAGAGGTTGGTTTACCTTTAGCAGTCTGTTCTGATGATCCGGACAGAACCACCAGACTGAACCAGATGAAGCGGGACATCGGGTTCTGCCATTGGACTTTGGTCTGGGTGGATTTCAACCGACCTCCAGGCCATCTCTCAGATGGTTCTGAACCGTTTTCAGGTCGACTGAACACAGAACCTGGAAGGGCCTCAAAGTTCTAGCTATAGTACCTCAGTAATCCAGAACCCATTAATGCCAGGTTCCTCCACCCTCTGCACACCCAGAGCTGCTGTTTGCATGGCTAAAGGTCCTGCTCCACCATCTGAAGGTGTCCATGTTCTCCTGTCAGTTCCTTCATCTACATCTGTTTGTTCTGTGCAGCCCAAACCGGCCTTTGATGAGATGTCTCCAGAGCTGACGGCTCTGCTGAAGTCAGCAAGGGAGCAAGAGACCTTCAGAGAACACAACCTGCTCAAGGTGCTGTCCAAATGTTACCTGTCTGTCCACTCTTTGTCCATCTCTGTGTCCCTGGGTCCGTCCTTGATAAGCCCAACAGAAACTATGCCTTTGATTCAAAACTTGAAGACTTTATGGTAATTTATTGATTCAGGCAGAATGGCCTAATCAAAGTATGGCGTAATTGGTCCTGAGACTTGTTGATCTCATCAGCTTCCATTCATTGGTTAGTTATCATTGGTTCCTGGACACCAGGGCGCTCTACAGCGTGTTGACCCAAAACCTGGGACTCGAGTCCCGGTTAGATGTAGAAATTAAGAGAAATTACCAAATAAAATGAACCAGAACCAGATGCATGTTGGGTACATCCAGTCGGACCCTTAAAGACTGATCTTTAGTCCTAGTTAGGTTTCCACACAGCTGATCACCTGTCCCACCTCTTGGACCTGCTCTCTTGAATGTGTCTCCTTTCTGTTTCAGACTTCGGAGAAGGTGGAGACGGTCTTTGTCCTCCCAGAGTCCAGGGACCAGAACCAGGACTCGGACCAGGACCAGCCAGTCGCAGATTACTATAAGGTAGCACCAAACCCAATGGGCCCGCCTCCCATTAACCCCCCGCCCCCCCCGCCAGGACCTGGCCTGGTCCATGATGATGGTGATGATGATGATGTCACAGAGCAGCAGCCCAGTCATGATGACACTAGCAAAGCTAAAGATACTAACAGCCTCGTAGGTAAACATGAGCCCAGTGATGATGACGATGATGATGATGATGATGGCAGTGATGAGCGTAGCAGTGATGAAGATGTCATCAGCGTGCTAGCTCAGGCAGCAGTTGAGGAGTCTGTGGAGGCCGCAGTCCAACAGGGCGCCGGCAGTCCCCGCCGTTACCATGACGATGGAGACTCAGACGACTCCCAGGATGAAGGAGAGTGGACGTTTGAAGACTCGCCGTCGCCGACCTTACCCCACCTCACATCCCAGCACTCCAACAGTCCCACCCAGCGGTCCATCCGCAGCAACGATGAAGACGAGTCCAGGCACCTGCTGGAGGTAACCCTGGAGACCCGTCCCAGTGAGATCTGTCCCAGTGAGATCTCTGTCCCAGTGAGATCTGTCCCAGTGAGATCTGTCCCAGTGAGACCCGTCCCAGTGAGACCTCTGTCCCAGTGAAACCTGGAGACCTGTCCAGTGAGATCTCTGTCCCAGTGAGATCTCTGTCCCAGTGAGATCTCTGTCCCAGTGAGACATGTCCCAGTGAGATCTCTGTCCCAGTGAGATCTCTGTCCCAGTGAGACCTGTCCCAGTGAAACCTGGAGACCTGTCCAGTGAGATCTCTGTCCCAGTGAGACATGTCCCAGTGAGATCTCTGTCCCAGTGAGACCTGTCCCAGTGAGACCCTTCCCAGTGAGACCCTTCCCAGTGAGACCTCTGCCCCAGTGAGACCCTTCCCAGTGAGATCTCTGTCCCAGTGAGACCCGTCCCAGTGAGATCTGTCCCAGTGAGACCCGTCCCAGTGAGACCTCTGTCCCAGTGAGACCTGTCCCAGTGAAACCTGGAGACCTGTCCAGTGAGATCTCTGTCCCAGTGAGACATGTCCCAGTGAGATCTCTGTCCCAGTGAGACCTGTCCCAGTGAGACCCTTCCCGGTGAGACCCTTCCCAGTGAGACCTCTGCCCCAGTGAGACCCTTCCCAGTGAGACCTCTGCCCCAGTAAGACCTCTGTCCCGTGAGACCTCTGTCCCAGTGAGACCTGTCCCAAAGACCTTTGTCACAGTATGTCCTGTCCCAATGACCTCGTACCAGTGAGACCTGTCCCAGTGAGACCTCTGTCCCAGTGAGACCTGTCCCCCGAGAACCTCTTTTCCAGTGGCTTCTGTCCCACTGAGTCTCATGGGGATCTGTCCCACACAGATCCTCTTACCCAGGGAGACTTACCCTCCTGGTTCTGCTACCTGTAGAGCGTGGCCCGGTGAATATGACGGACTGGTTGTGTGTTTTGATGTCAACAGTAAAAGTCCTTTTGTCCGTTTCAGGAAGTGCCGGTGATGAGGAAGACTCTGACGTACGAAGCTCCAGGGGTGAGGACGTCTTTCATTCGTCCATGATTGCAGAAGGTCCTTAAAGTGACCGCCAGCAGATCTGACACTGGGTAACCCTGATGAGCCAGAAGAGGCCATAACATAATAAATCAAAAACAAAGTTTAAAGTCATATTCTAAAAAAAATGTAAAGATTTCTGTCCAGGGATTATTATGGTCTGTATGAGCAGTCCTGGCCGTCTTCAGTCTCACTCTTCCGTCACTCAGTGGTCAACAGAACCTTTGATCCAAAGTGGCTAACAGTCATGTTTCCAATCCTGATGAAGGAAGGTTCTGAACATCTCTGGTTTTCAGGCAGTTTGTTCCAGATCTGAGACTAAATGCTGCCTCTCCTGGTCTGGTTCTTGTTCTGCTTCTGGTGCTGGGAATACTCAGTCAGCCAGTCTGAAGACCTACATGGTCTCAATGGTTCCTACCTGACCAGGAACTCAGAAATGTGTTTAGATCAGCTGGAACCGTGCCATGATATCTCCCTGACAAAACAATATGATGTTCAATATATGAATGAAACTACAGCCTAGAGGCCTTTAAATGCAAACTCTATGACTGTAGAGAATCCATGGGAATTCTGGGATGGTAGAAACTGCAAAAGTGCCTTTTGGCATCCTCTCTGTCCCCCTGCAAAATTACATCCGTCCTTGAAGTACTGGCGTCTACCAAGGCTTTGAAGCTTTGGCTGAAAGTCTCCAACTGCAGCCTGAATGAGTGATGGTTTGAAGCAGCCGGGGCGTGGGTTAGGGTTAGGTCTTAACCCGGTTTTAGGATGGGATGTTGTAGAGATCAGATGTTCAACAGTATTCCTGATCATAAAAACATGACTGGGTTCTGATTCAGTACCTCTTAACCCAGGAAATCCGTCCCACAGCATTTCAGACGTTGCTACAATAATATCTGACCTCCATGCTTCAACACCTGGTTCCATCTCCACTCTAGGTTATCAGTTGAACTAAGGTAATGGTTCTCGTTTTGATAATGGTTGTCCTGATATTTTTCAGAGTCAGGAGGACTCTGATGCCCCCGCCGGTCTCCTGCTGAGCTCACAGACCTTCACTGCAGAGACGTCCAACACCACCACCACCACACACATCACCAAGGTACTGTCAATGCTACCCCACCATAACACAACACACCTCCTAATCATCTGAAAGGTCAGGGTCCCAGGAGAGCAACATCCAAAGACTAAGACCACCTTGGAGGGAGTAGACCTTCCAACTGTACAATATTCAGGACAGAAATGCTGCATGATGAATGTTTTCAGTTCTTGTGTCTTCTGCTGTATCTTCTTCCTCAGATGGTGAAAGGAGGAGTTTCAGAAACCAGAGTGGAGAAAAGAATCGTTATTTCTGGAGAGACCGAAGAAGACCACGAACAGGTATGGTCATCATGAACTAGACCAGTGACTCTAAAGCCTGGTCTACAGGTCTTACTTTCCTGTTGGAACCACAGTGATGTCTGGAAACTGCAAGATGGTGGGTCCTGAGGACTGAAACATCCAGCAGATACAGGGGGGGCAAAAAGTATCTGGCAGCCACCGATTGTCCAAGTTGTCCCACTTAAAGAGATGAGAGAGGTCTGTAATTTTCTTTATAGGTACACTTCAACTGTGAGAAACACAATGTCCAGGAAATCACCTTGTATGATTTTTAAAGAATGTATTTGTATAATAGTGCAGTAAATAAGTATTAAGCTCCTACAACCAAGCAATAATTCTGTCCCTCACAGACCTGTCACTTCTCCTTCAAGAAGCTCTTCTATGCTCCACTCGTTACCTGTATTAATGGCTCCTGACTGAACTGGTTATCTGTATAAAGACACCTGTCCACCTTCAGACAGTCAGACTCCAACCTCCACCATGACCAAGACCAGAGATCTGTCCAAGGACACCAGGGACAAGATTGTCCACCTGCACCAGACTGGGATGAGACGATCTACAATAGGCAAGCAGCTTGGTGAGAAGAGATCAACTGTTGGAGCAATTATTAGAAAATGGAATAAATACAAGATCAGTGATAATCTCCCTCTACCTGGGGCTCCATGCTAGATCTCACCTGGTGGGGAACACATGATCTAGAGAACGGTGAGGAAACATCCCAGAACTACACGGGGGGAACTGGTCAATGACCTGAAGAGAGCTGCGACCATGGTAACAAAGGTTACTATAGTAACACACTACGTCGTCATGATGCGCTCCAAAGGTCCCCCTGCTTAAGCCAGCACATGTCCGGGCCCGTCTAAAGTTTACCAGAGACCATCTGGATGATCCAGAGAAGGATTGGGAGAATGTCATGTGGTCAGATGAGACCAAAATAAAACTCTGGTATAAACGCCACTCGCCGTGTTTGGAGGAGGAAGAATGCTGATTTGCATCCCAAGAACACCATACCTACTGTGAGGCATGGGGGTGGAAGCATTATGCTGTGGGGCTGTTTTTCTGCAAAGGGACCAGGACGACTGATCCGTATTAAGGAAAGGATGAATGGGGCCATGGATGGTGAGATTATGGACTAAAACCTCCTTCAATCAGTGAGAGCATTGAAGATGAAACGTGGCTGGATCTTCCAGCATGACAATGATCCCAAACACGTCGCCTAGGCAACGAAGGAGGGGCTACCTAAAAACATATCGCCTAGGCAACGAAGGAGGGGCTACGTAAAAAACACATCGCCTAGGCAACGAAGGAGGGGCTACGTAAAAAGCATTTCAAGGTCCTGGAGCGGCCTAGCCAGTCTCCAGACCTCCATCCTATAGAGAATCTGTGGAGGGAGATGAAAGTCTAAACATCCCAGCTCTAGAGAAGATCTGCATGGAGGAATGGGCCAAGATACCAGCTACAGTGTGAGAAGACATACAGGTGACCTTTGACCTCTGGCATTGACAACCAAGGTTACATTATAAAGTATTGAGGTGAACTTTTGTTATTGACCAAATACTTATTTTCTGCAACATTATACACATAAATATTTTTCTACATTCTGTCTCACAGTTAAAGTGTAGCTGTGATGAAAATTACAGACCTCTCTGATCTTTTTAAGTGGGACAACTTGCTAAATACTTTTTAGCCCCGCTGTTTATGTAAAAGGACTGCGTGAAACCAGAACCTGGTCCAGACCTGGTTCCGGCCGGGTTCTGACTATCCCGTCTCTCTCCAAGGCCCTGGCGGCTGCTCTCAGCGAGGCTCGGAGGCAGCATCCTGAACTCTCTGTCACCAGAGTCGTCGTCCATAAAGAAACTGAGGTCTCTCCTGATCACATGATCAATTAATGATGTCACAGGTAACAAGGCTGACTGGGTCCCGTCCTGTCAGGTGGGATCACAGCTGAATGCTGATTGGTTGATGGGGAAGAGATCGCTTTGCATGGCCTTTCTCTGCCAGTAGGAAGCTCTGATTGGTCTGTTTTAAACCAATCAAGCGGCCTGTTGATCCTGTGCTCATCATACACATAATGATAACATGACATCGTTCTGTGGCTCCGCCCTCTCATGCTCACCTGGACTAAGGTTTGGTTCATGTGTCTGAGCAGAAACTCAATCTGGTTAAAGGAAAGAGTCTCCTGACTCCTCCCACAGCTCCCTCTGGTGGTCAGCAGTATTTTTGCTGTGCAGCTCTCTGATTGGTCCACTGTCTCCTCCTCTCCTCTGAGCTGATCTCTTTGATTGGCCGAAGCGCCTGCAGGAGGCACTATGAACCCCAGTTTGCTCCTGGCATTCACTGCATGTCTGCATGATGACTGCATCTTCTGTTCAGAGGTCAGATAACCGAGCATGAGTCCCACTGGACTTATCAGCATCACGAGTCGTCCACAAGAAGACTTTTGATCCAGAGTCAGAAGAACAATGATGATCTGGTTCCACTTCTTCTTCATTAATTTGTCATTTAAAAAACTGAAGTAGATTTCAGCAGATCCATTAAACTGTAGGAGGATCAGAGTCACAATCTGAAAGACAAACACCTGAAATTCACCTTAGAACTGATATCAGAAATAAACCTCTGATCTCCAGATCTGCATGGTCTGTCTGTCCTCCTGTCCTCCTGTCTGGCTACATGTCCTCCTGTCTGTCTGTTTACCTGTCTGTCTACATGTCCTCCTGTCTGTCTACCTGTCCTCCTGTCTGTCTACCTGTCCTCCTGGCTACATGTCCTCCTGTCTACCTGTCCTCCTGTCTGTCTACCTGTCCTCCTGTCTACATGTCCTCCTGTCTGGCTACACGTCCTCTAGTCTACATGTCCTCCTGTCTGTCTACATGTCCTCCTGTCTGTCCTCCTGTCTGTCTGTCGTCCTGTCTACCTGTCCTCCTATCTGTCTACCTGTCCTCCTGTCTGTCTACCTGTCCTCCTGTCTGTCTACCTGTCCTCCTGTCTGTCTACATGTCCTCCTGTCTACCTGTCCTCCTGTCTGTCCTCCTGTCTACCTGTCGTCCTGTCTACCTGTCCTCCTGTCTGTCTACCTGTCCTCCTGTCTACATGTCCTCCTGTCTGTCCTCCTGTCTACCTGTCGTCCTGTCTACCTGTCCTCCTGTCTGTCTACCTGTCCTCCTGTCTACATGTCCCCTTGTCTGTCTACCTGTCCTCCTGTCTACATGTCCCCTTGTCTGTCTACCTGTCGTCCTGTCTACCTGTCCTCCTGTCTGTCTACCTGTCCTCCTGTCTACATGTCCGCTTGTCTGTCTACCTGTCCTCCTGTCTACATGTCCTCCTGTCTGTCTACCTGTCGTCCTGTCTCTCTACCTGTCTACCTGTCCTCCTGTCTCTCTACCTGTCTACATGTCCTCCTGTCTGTCCTCCTGTCTGTCTACCTGTCCTCCTGTCTGTCTACCTGTCCTCCTGTCTACATGTCCCCTTGTCTGTCTACCTGTCCTCCTGTCTACATGTCCCCTTGTCTGTCTACCTGTCGTCCTGTCTACATGTCCTCCTGTCTCTCTACCTGTCCTCCTGTCTGTCTACATGTCCTCCTGTCTGTCCTCCTGTCTGTCTACCTGTCCTCCTGTCTACATGTCCTCCTGTCTACCTGTCCTCCTGTCTACCTGTCCTCCTGTCTGTCCTCCTGTCTACCTGTCGTCCTGTCTACCTGTCCTCCTGTCTGTCTACCTGTCCTCCTGTCTACATGTCCTCCTGTCTGTCCTCCTGTCTACCTGTCCTCCTGTCTGTCTACCTGTCCTCCTGTCTCTCTACCTGTCCTCCTGTCTGTCTACCTGTCCTCCTGTCTGTCTACATGTCCTCCTGTCTGTCTACATGTCCTCCTGTCTACATGTCCTCTTGTCTGTCTACCTGTCGTCCTGTCTACATGTCCTCTTGTCTGTCCTCCTGTCTACCTGTCGTCCTGTCTGCCTGTCCTCTTGTCTCTCTACCTGTCCTCCTGTCTGTCTACCTGTCCTCCTGTCTGTCTACATGTCCTCCTGTCTGTCTACCTGTCGTCCTGTCTACATGTCCTCTTGTCTGTCTACCTGTCGTCCTGTCTACATGTCCTCTTGTCTGTCCTCCTGTCCACATGTCCTCCTGTCTGTCTACCTGTCGTCCTGTCTACATGTCCTCTTGTCTGTCTACCTGTCGTCCTGTCTACATGTCCTCTTGTCTGTCCTCCTGTCTACCTGTCGTCCTGTCTGCCTGTCCTCCTGTCTCTCTACCTGTCCTCCTGTCTACCTGTCCTCCTGTCTCTCTTTCTAACTGCGCTCTGTCTCTTCCAGGACTGAATGTTGAAGCTTCTGCTGCTGCATTATGGGAGCTTTAGGAGCAACAACCACCAAGCAGACACCAAGGTGAACTCTGACCTTTACTGGAGCGGAGGACTGACACCACAGGAGGACACCTAATGCATGGACACACACACACACACACACACTGTATTCTGCGCTTCAAAAAAATGAACGCTGTGATGTATTTATTTAAGAAGTACCCCCCCCCATCCCCCCACCTAATCAAGCCACACTCTCTGACTGCTTCAGGAGGCCTTCTGATTGGCTGACTGACTCAGGTGTGCTCCTGACTGTGAACGTATAACCGGCCATGCCTGCTGAGAAGCTTTTATTGTGAAAATCTGCTTGAACCAGTTCCCTGCCTCCAGCCATCGCTTGCCCAGCTAAAGCTCAGCCCAGTATTTACCCATGATGCAACAGGATGCGCCGTAGGAGCCAGATGAAGGGACCTTGAGCTCAGCTGCTTCCTCAGATGAATTATTATGAACTCTTTTTGACTGAATCTCAGTCTGCTGGGGTGGATGTTTTACAGGAGAGCCCTTGAAAGTAAAAGCCTTGAATAGGAGACTTTAAGACGGACTCTTATTTTGAAACTCTGCAGGATGTCTTCCATGGTTATTAACACCTTCAAGTAGGAGCTAGTTTAACCTGTTTGTTACTTTATTCCACTTTATGTCGCATTTCTGCTGGTCGTTTCAGGAACACAGGTTCTAGCTTAGCTCTCCATCAGCACACTGGTTTACGGTCTACCTGGGTCTGTCTCCATGGTAACTGATTGTTGTTCATGAGGCTGCAGATCAGATAGATTCATTAAAACCTGGTCCTTTCAATCCAGCCCCGCCTGTTTTACCTGAACACGCCCAGGTAGGAGAACCTGGTAGAACATGATCCTGGTAGAACCAGAAGCTGGTAGAACCAGAAGCTGGTAGAACCAGAACCTGGCAGAACTGGATCCTGGTAGAACCAGAACCTGGTAGAACTGGATCCTGGTAGAACCAGAACCTGGCAGAACTGGATCCTGGTAGAACCAGAACCTGGTAGAACCTGTTTAACCCAGTGAACTCCTGCTCTGATTCCTCCTTTTCTTTCGTCTGTTGTTGGAGAAAAATGTCTGAGTCATCCTGACACAACAGTTTTTATTTGAGGAAATGTTCTGACCTTTGACCTCTGACCTCATTGTCATTTTTATGTGGGTAATTTCTGTATTTATAACCTCAGACTCAACCAGTACGCCCCCTGGTGTCCGGTTTTATTTTTTCATCACTTTTCACCATCTTAACTTTATTAAAATGAAGAAACAAACTCCCCTTTTTCTTCTCCTGGTTTTTATTTGTTTGTTTACATCATGATGTCATCCATGTAAAGACGCTGATTTTCCTGATTTTCAGCATTGATAAAATCACAGCAATCATCAGAAGACCAACCAGAGATCATCAAACACCTCAGCACGGTGACGGCTGCTAGGCCCCAGGACAGGAATTAGGAGTGACGCCCGACAGGTAGTGGGCGGAGCTGAGATGGAGAGGGATGTTCAGGTGAGCCTTGGCGAGGTGCAGGTTCCTCAGACATCCACGGAAACCGGACCTGACTGTCAGACAGTTCTGCTTGACTCCAGCTGCAGCAGAGACACAGACAGGTTAGAACCTCAGGTGTTCACCAGGTGTTCCTCTGGTTCAGGTCGAAAGCTGCTCTCACCTGGATATCCTCCCAGGTACACGGGATTGTTGGTCTCAGCAGAGGTGGATTGTGGGTAGGGGTTAGGGGTGTTGTATTTACTCCCGTCTATGCTCAGAGTCAGGGCGTGATTCGTTTTTCTGGCCAGCAGGTGGTGCCACTGTCCATCGCACAGCATCTGACCAATCGAGCGCACCGACACACGCCCCGCCCCATTGTTCACGTTGAACACCACCTGAGGAGACATACAGGGAGAACTTTACCTGAGAAGGCAAACCAGAACCTTCAGCTGGCAACCAATCAATGCTGAGCACCCAGATCAAGTTTCCATTAAAGAAGGTCAGCTGGTCACTCAGGTAGCTGCTCACCTGTCCATCAACCATCTCCAGTCCAACAGCATCCACCTTCGCACTGCTGATCCCCAACAAGACTCCTTCTGATTGGCTGGTTCGGAACTCCAGAGACACGGACATATCAGCGCCAACCTTATACCCAGCATGCACTGCAGGCACAAACACAGGTCAGTTCAGGTTCATCTGGGTATCATGACTGAACCAAACCAGCGCTGCCAGAGCACCAAACCACTGGAACCAAAGATCTTCTGAAGCAGACATGAATGATTCACCAGCTGGTGATTATATGAATTAACATTTGGCAGAAGGTCCTGTCTAGGAAGATGTAGGTCCAGTAGTCCCATTCTATTTAAACCCAGCTGCTCCTCAGACCTTTGGTTTGGTTGGCTTTAACTTTGCTTGGTTCTGGAGTTGGTTTGGGTTTCAACTCCCATCCCATCAGAACATCACAATCTAGAACAGCACTCAGATAAATGAGACAAGACTTCCCATGGGCACCAATGAAGAACCCAACCTAAATGTTCTGCCTGTCAGGAGGTAACTTAGTCAAAGACAGGAGAAATAACCATGAAGGACTTTCATTCTATCGTTTGATCTACACCTTTATTTCAGAACGACTGTACTTTAATGTTTCACTGATTCTCTATCAGAAGTTGTCCTTTAAACAGTTGGTGACCCAATGAAGCTTGAGGTGGAGCGGTCCTCCTCTGAACAATGCAGTTTCCAGAAGGTTCTGATCACTGTTTCAAACCGTCTGACCCGAGTCCAACCAAGTTCCAAGGTCTCCGACCGCGTAGGCCCGACTCAGAACCGTCCAACAGAACATCTGCTCTACAGCTGCTGAGACCCGAGGCCTGGTCCCGCCCTCTGGAAGAGGAGCTGGCAGCTGATTGGTTGAAACCACTAAAGGACTCACTCAGTTCAGCGTATCCACTGCCGTTGAAGTAACTCCCACTCTGATCCTTGGTGAAGCAGGAAGTGATGTTATACTGTGAGATCGGCTTGGACAGATCCAAGGTGGTACCGTTCAGACTGACGGACCGGATACAACCTGGGAAACTGCTGCTGACCTGAGAGACAGACAGACAGAGCGACAGGTGGACAGACAGAGAGACAGGGAGAGAGAGAGAGAGGTGTAAAGACAGAGGGACAGACAGGTGGACAAGGAGAGACAGACAGAGAGACAGGTGGACAGGGAGAGACAGACAGAGAGAGAGAGAGAGAGACAGGTGGACAGAGAGAGAGAGACAGGTGGACACAGAGAGAGAGAGAGAGAGAGAGAGAGAGAGAGGTGGACAGTGGGAGACAGAGAGAGACGGACAGAGAGAGAGAGGGACGGGTGGAGGGAGAGAGACAGGCAGAGAGAGAGAGAGGTGTAAAGACAGAGGGACAGACAGAGAGAGAGGTGGACAGGGAGAGAGAGAGACAGGTGGACAGGGAGAGAGAGGGACAGGTGGACAGTGGGAGACAGAGAGAGAGAGACAGGTGGACAGAGAGAGACGGACAGAGAGAGAGAGGGACGGGTGGACAGAGAGAGAGAGAGACAGGTGGACAGAGAGAGAGAGAGAGACAGGTGGACAGAGAGAGAGAGACAGGTGGACACAGAGAGAGAGAGGTGTAAAGACAGAGGGACAGACAGAGAGACAGGTGGACAGGGAGAGAGAGGGACAGGTGGACAGAGAGAGAGAGAGAGGTGGACAGTGGGAGACAGAGAGAGACGGACAGAGAGAGAGAGGGACGGGTGGACAGAGAGAGAGAGAGACAGGTGGAGGGAGAGAGACAGGCAGAGAGAGAGAGAGGTGTAAAGACAGAGGGACAGACAGAGAGACAGGTGGACAGGGAGAGAGAGAGACAGTTGGACAGAGAAAGAGAGGGACAGGTGGACAGAGAGAGAGAGGTGGACAGTGGGAGATAGAGAGAGAGAGACAGGTGGACAGAGAGAGACGGACAGAGAGAGAGACAGGTGGACAGAGAGAGACGGACGGACAGAGAGAGAGAGGTGTAAAGACAGAGGGACAGACAGAGAGACAGGTGGACAGGGAGAGACAGAGAGAGAGACACAGTCAGCCAGCTTCAGTGAGATCATGGTCAGTGGACCACCTGCTCGGACTCAAACTCAGGTGTTTACAGGTGACTTTGTAACTGAAGGTTACCTGTTACCAGGTAAATCTGCACATTGCTGACTCCTGATTGGTGTAAAATATTTGTGATGTCACAAGGAGACCAGTTATAAAAAGATGAGGGTCTTACGCTGATCCTCCTGCTGTTGACACCCGGAGGTAAACCTCCAAGGAAAAGTGTCCTGTCCACATCCAGGTGGTTCCCTTTGATAGAGACGGACGCTGGACGGGAAGCGTCCACCGTCACCGACACAGACCTCTGGCTCACCTCCGCTCTCACCTGAGGGGAGGTCGGATACAACAGAGCTCAAACTCAGGTCCACCTGTTAAAGCCTGAATCTGAAGATGTTCATCTGGAGACCGACTCACTGTGTGCCACTGTCCATCGTTGACTGCAGCAGAAGACAGGATGGAGGCGGAGCCTTTCCCTAGGTCAGCTGACAACCTCACCTTCCCCCCTTTAAGACTGAGGACAACAAAGTCCATCTGCTTGGAGTCAGACAGGAGGAGCATCAAGCCATCCAGGGCCCGGCTTCGCACCGACAACCTCACCGACACACTGAGGACAAAGAGAAGATGCATGCAGGGACATTGGGGACAACTGCATCTATAAAATCCCAACAAACCAAAGCCCCGCCCATCCTGTCACCATCGACAACAACCTCTTTCGAAAAGTGCTGGGGTTGATGTTGAAGGTCATGTGACTGTGCCTGGACGAGCCGAACTGAGCCGCCGACGGCAGGAAGGACGCTTCCTGCTCCGCCGCACACTTCAACACAAACCAATCAAGCTTTAGATCACCGACCAATGAACACGCAGCACACATCTTCATCAATCATGCTCACTGTTAATGCTCCAGCTGTGAGGGCCCTCAGATGTGTGGGCGGAGCTAAAGACAGGTGTGCAGGAACAGGTGTTGACCGAACCTCTGGGTCTTCAGGAAGTACCGCCCCCACAGCGCTCCTCTCCAACAGGCAGCTGTTAAGCTCCGCCCCCTCATACCTGACAGCAACTGATAGGTCCACAAGCCTGCAGACAACAAGCCTGTTAGCCAATCAGAGAAGGCGGACACCGGCCCTGTATGTGAGAAAGACTTACGCTCCGCCCATCACCAGGTGTTGGATGCAGCCTCTAAACCACTGGTCGAAAACTCGCAGTCTGATTGGCAGACGGGACTTCTTCTCCAGCGGGATCCCACCAATGAAGAGAGAGGATGGAGAGAGCCGAGAAAACCCTCCTGGCATCAGAGTCACAGACTTCAGGTGGTCATCGTCCACCTGCAGGGAGAGAGACCTGGGGGGCGGGGGGAGGCGGCTCGTTCAGGTGGCACAGGTGAGTCGGCGAGCACAGGGGAGTGTTTCCATGGCAACACATACCTTCTGTTGACAGTCATAACGACTGAGTGTTCTCCTCCATTGCTGAATGATCCTCCATCAGACTTCATGACTGTAACCCTACGTGTGGCTCCACCCAGATCACCAAGCTCCGCCTCCACACTACCCGAGACCAGGTGAATGGACAGGAAGTACTGTGGACACAGAAGTACAGCAGGTAACTCGCCACATTCCATGCTGTGGTGTCAACGGTGGTTCACCTGTGTGGGTGTCACCTGTCGGTGTGCTCGATCATCATTGAAGGCCGCCAGCAGGAGTCCTGATTGGTTGTGGGAGGAGAAGGTAAGGAGAAACTCCGCCTCCTGACCGAATAATGGAGGAGTGACCTGGACAAAGCCTCCAGACAGCAGAGAGACACTCCTCACCGCCTGATGAATGGATAAAACAATCTTAGGGGGGGTCCTGTAGAGGCCGGTTCACACTGAGCGTTTTTCGGCCGTCTCCAAGGACCACTTCATGCCACACCGCGACCTCCACCGACCTCTAGAGGCGTGTCACACCGAACGGCCTTCAGTTGGTCAAACTGCACTACGTCTCGCTGTAGCAGGAAGCGCCAAAAGCAGTGCTTTAAGTGGGTCAGTACGCAAGGGTACGCAAGGGTACGCAGTACCGGCAAGTTCTAAATGTTACTCCTCAGCGTACCGGGACGTTTTTCCAGCATGTGTTGATGAGTACCTGGACTTTCCCTCAGCAGTCAAAACCCTCCTTAGACTTCCTAACAGTTTACAGCTTCTATTTGTTTATAATAAAAATCACCTCAAAATAAAACCATTGTTTTTACGCATAAAGCTTGCTGTACTGCTGCCCTCATGTGGAATGGGAAAGATGATATTTTCCACTTGTGAAGTGGAAACTCCCATTGCGTTATGTTCAAGTGCTTTTGTTGTCGTAGTGAAGTGAAAGGAACGATGCCACCTGCGGCTGTATCAGCGGAGCCGAAGTGTTTTTGGACTCCTGGCAAGATGGCAGAGAGCCGTAGCACAGCTTCGTGGAAGAACTGACATTATTTTCATTTCTTCAACGAAAAAGAAAAGAATATAGGGGTAAAATGCACACTCTGCATTGAGGAAAAGTTTCTGTCGACCGCAAAAAATTCCTCTTCAAATTTAAAACATTGTGTATCTATCAGACTACCAGGGCTGGATAAGTGTTTTTGTTTCAAATGTTTTGTGACCAAATTAATAAAACTCTGTATGGAATAGCCTATTGCTGGCTGTCTTTCCTGTTGTTATCCTGCAGAGTTAATTTAGTTGAATGACTGACGTTATTCATCGTCACGACTTCTCGGTGCATTTAAAGAGGCTGTCTGCAGCATGTGCGAGGCGCTGCGAACTGGCTGTTAATTCTTGGTAATGCATAAGTACTCTAACACGTTACTTTGATGAATGGATAACGCTGTAACCTAATTAAAGTAACTATACCCAACACTGGTTATTACCAGAGTACAGGAGCCACAATAGTTTCTGACATGCCAGAGGTTTTGGTTTCACCTGCATAGCATTGCCCACCAATGACTGACGCAATCTGCTGGGATTCCTTAAATAGGAAACTTTTTAACTGACTGGAATGTTTGTATAAATGTATTGAAATAACTTCTTGTTAAGAGCCTTGAGATGACATCTGTTGTAAATTGGCGCTATATAAATAAACTGAATTGAATTGAAATAGCATCTGAAATATTTAAACTTTAGAATCTAGAGTTTTCATGTCCACGTTTACATTTGGCTTGATTCCGTGGTTCCGTGACACTTGCTTATTTGGCTCGTGGATTTGATTTAGAATTGGATTTATCCTTTTGTTCTTTGTAATTTCTGTACAATAAATCGATAGATTGATCTATATGTACATAAATATCACCCATGTTTTTGTCCCATATTTGTATCACAGACTAACGGCAGGTCATTGGGAGCACCGGCACTTATTTTTTTACGCTTAAAGCACTGACCAAAAGCCAACGTCATTCACAGTCATTAATTGGTCAATGGTTCAGGCCGGGGTCGTAGGATCGCAGGCAGCTCCTGAAGACTCGTGATGGCTGGTTTTGGTTGGACGAGCACCAAATAAGCTGTCGGGGATCGCGTCACACCGAACGTCCACGGAGAGGCTGTTCACACGCACGCGGCCCGTTTTTCATCACGATTCTTATCATGAAGAAAGGAAAAGCTCTAGGACGGCCGAATTTTGCACAGTGTGATCCCAGTTTAAGGCACCAGTTAGGCACAGACCCTAGGTGGGACACATTAAAGTACCTTCAGAATGCAACCCTTTCGGACTCCATACGCGTCCTTCAGCAGGTCAAAGTTGGAACGAGCGATCTCCACGTTCTTTATGCAGCCAACATATCCCCGGGACACCACCTGTTGCCTATCAACCACAGAGATGGTGAGCAGAGGACCGGATCAACGTCCACATTTTCTCATGTGATCTTCAGCAGACTGACCTGATTGGTCTGGAAGAAGGAAACCCTCCAATGTAGATGGGGTCGAGGTCATAGCGGTTCAGGTCGGAGGCGGTTCCCGGAGACTCAGCCTCTAACACCTCCTTCTCCGATGACTGACCCGGTGCCATGATGGACAGGTAACCTGGACAGGGTCCACAGTCAGGGGGACATCCAACAGAACCAGTCAACTGCTGGGTTCATGGATGTACCTTTGCGCTTGTTCCTCTGCAGGGTGACCTTGAACCAAACTCCTGTGTTGTACTTCCTGCTGGAGGTCTGGATCAGAGCACCTGAGCCCAGGTCAAAGGTCAGACGGACACGTCCCTCAACCAGTTCCAGAGACAAGAAGTCCCTCTGGAGGAGAGAGGAAGTAAAGTCATTGTGTGTCTCCTCCAGAATAAAAGTCTTGGACGTATGTGTGTGTGTGTGCTACCGTGTTGATGGAGGCCAGGTACAGCAGCAGTCCACCTGGAGACAAAGTTTTAAACAGCAGCACAATGGAGGTGGATGTGGCTCTCAGAGACTTTTGGACCACAGAGAATCCAGAGCCGTCAAAGTAGAAAGACGTCTCCTCTGCTTGGGGACTAAGAGACATACAGCCGGACAGAGACGGGTAAGAAAGAACTCTGTGGCTTTAAGCCTGATGAGTTTACCTGAGGTTTACCTGCTGAAGCAGGCTCCACACCTGCCCTCCCGGCTGACATAGCTCCACAGACCGATGTTCCTCTCATTCAGCGATGCTTCACCCAGGCATCCATGAAAGGAGGACGAGTGCAGCCCTGCGGGACGCTGCCATCACAGACACACACTGAGGTATCACCTGACAGCCCTGACACACACCTGTACACCTGACAGGAGGGAGGCTTACCTGAGTGTGAGCTCCCATTCCTCCAATGTAGATCACCGTGTTTCTGTCAATGTCTAAAACCCGCGAGGATCCTGGAGAAGAGGATGTTACTGCCGGCCGAGGAGTTGATCCAGAGTGCAGCTGATGGACGGAAAGAGTGGCGTGTTGCCCAAACCTAATGACATCACAGATGACATCATCAGTCAGATACAAACGAGTCGGAATCTAAATGATTTCATAGGTTTTCTACCGTGTGGCGTTTATTTTGGTCCATCGGTCGTTGGTGATGTCTGTTTCAGGAAACGGCAGCCGGGTTGTACCAGAACCCAGGTTCCACAGCAAGGAAACCTTCCCATGATGCATCTCTACTGCCAGGAAGTCAACCTGAAAGATTAACACAAGATTTGGGTCAGAACCACAGAATAAATCCTGGTTTCTGTTTCTCTCCTGTTGTTAATGGTTGTGTGTGTGTATACCGTGGTGTTGCTGCCCAGGTAGAAGAGCAGGTTGTTTGGACGGGAAGTCTTCAGAACCAGACTCAGGGTGTTGAAGTTACTGGACTGAACCGTCGGTCTGTAGGATCGAACGCAGTCTCTGTCTGCCTGAACCGCCACCTTTATCTGATGACATCACAAACACATCTTTTTCACGAGGATGCAGTGCCACCTAGTGGTGAAGCTGAATATCTTCCTCTTGTTTCAGGAGATGGTTGGCTTTGATCCAGATGTTTCTATGACCACCTCCTCCACTTGTTTACCACAGATAACTACTTAGCTACCTATTATGATTCACTTTCCAGGTTGTTCACATCTGGTTTCATTTTCTCTGATGATTATTTCGACCTTTTTCAGATTGGCTGATCCAGGGTCAGAGGTTACTGTAAACTGAACCTGTCCTGAGGACTAGACTGAGCTCAGATCCCCAAACATGATTTTCAATTTCTTCAGATCAGAACCAGATCAGGCCCAACAACAGGCCTGCAGGTCAGAAACAAAACATCATAAACATCACAGTACCACAAGGATCCATTGTTGGTCCAACAATGTTTGCTATTTCAAATGAATAATCTGTTTCTAAGATCTCTGTTGTTTACTGTTGTGACAAAATGGTTCAGTGATCTTCAAGTCTCATTTGGTAGATCTACTTAAACCACTCCAAACCAGTTTGAACCAGTACTAACCGGGTGGAGGTTGTCCAACCAGTTTCAACCAGTTTGAAGCAGTTTGAACCAGTCTAAACCAGCCATAACTCATACTAACCGGATGGAGGTTGTCTAACCAGTCTGAACCAGTCCAGTGTGTGTGTGGAGTGGAGGCTGTCTGAACCAGTTTTAACCTGTGTAAACCAGTCTGACTCTGTCTGAACCAGTTTGAAACTGTGTAAACCCCTCTAAACCAGTCTGACTCTGTCTGAACCAGTTTGAATTTGTCTATACCAGTTTGAACATGTGTAAACCACTCTGAACCAGTCTGTACCAGTCTGAATCTGTCTGAACCAGTCTAAACCAGTCTGACTCTGTCTGAACCAGTTTGAATTTGTCTATACCAGTTTGAACATGTGTAAACCACTCTGAACCAGCCTGTACCAGTCTGAATCTGTCTGAACCAGTCTAAACCAGTCTGACTCTGTCTGAACCAGTCTAAGCCAGTCTGAATCTGTCTGAACCATTCTAAACCAGTCTGAATCTGTCTGAACCAGTTTGAATTTGTCTATACCAGTTTGAACGTGTGTAAACCACTCTGAACCAGTCTAAACCACTCTGAACCAGTCTAAACCTGTCTGAACCAGTCTAAACCAGTCTGAACCAGTCTAAACCAGTCTAAAGCAGTCTGACTCTGTCTGAACCAGTCTAAACCAGTCTGAATCTGTCTGAAACAGTTTGAATTTGTCTATACCAGTTTGAACCAGTCTAAACCACTCTGAACCATTCTAAACCAGTCTGACTCTGTCTGAACCAGTCTAAACCAGTCTGAATCTGTCTGAACCAGTTTGAACCTGTGTAAACAGCTCTAAACCAGTCTGAATCTATCTGAACCACTTTAAGCCAGTCTGAATCTGTCTGAACCAGTCTAAACCAGTCTGAATCTGTCTGAACCAGTCTAAACCAGTCTGAATCTGTCTGAACCAGTCTAAACCAGTCTGAACCAGTCTAAACCAGTCTGAATCTGTCTGAACCAGTCTAAACCAGTCTGAATCTGTCTGAACCAGTCTAAACCAGTCTGAACCAGTCTAAACCAGTCTAAGCCAGTCTGAATCTGTCTGAACCAGTCTAAACCAGTCTGAATCTGTCTGAACCAGTCTAAACCAGTCTGAACCAGTCTAAACCAGTCTAAGCCAGTCTGAATCTGTCTGAACCCTTCTAAACCAGTCTGAATCTGTCTGAACCAGTTTGAATTTGTCTATACCAGTTTGAACCTGTGTAAACCACTCTGAACCAGTCTAAACCACTCTGAACCAGTCTAAACCAGTCTAAAGCAGTCTGACTCTGTCTGAACCAGTCTAAACCAGTCTGAATCTGTCTGAAACAGTTTGAATTTGTCTATACCAGTTTGAACCAGTGTAAACCACTCTCAACCAGTCTAAACCAGTCTGGACTGGGTGGAGACTGTCTACCAGAGTCCAGGATTGAAGGTGTCTCAGTACCGATGCCGCCTGTCTTCGGGCCTGATCGATGAGTTCTCTGATGTCGGACAGATTCCTGCTCAAGGTTTCTCCCAGCATGCTCAGTGGCTTCATTCTTTCCAATAGGTGTTGTGTGCGATGCTCCGCCTCCTCCAATCTGCGCTGCACCTCATTGGCTGAGCAGACAGGAAACAGGAACTGTTATTTCCTGGCTTAGCTTGATTTATTTTAACCTTTGGCGTTGGTGTTTCTGACAGACCTGTAGTCTGAGTCTGACCCATCAGGCCGTTCGTCTCCCTCACTGTGACGTTGGTCTTTTCCACCACAGAAGAAGAATTCTGCAGCTGCTTCCTGAGCGTCTGCAGCCACTGCAATGCCCCCTGCAGGCCAGAGTGAGCTCCTTCAGCCTGGACCTGAGCCTGCTTGGTGGACCTGGAGGAACCTGCAGCACATGGTTAAGCCTAGTTTATGCTTCTCTGTCTGCGGAGGTTCAGAGACACGCAGCGCCATTATCCGTCGACGCAACGGCTCTCCGACCGACACACAAGGACGGACGGAGTAGAGCCCAACGTTTTAACTATCCGTCGAACCCAACGCAGAGCGCTCGTCTGTGATTGGTCAGCCCAACATCATTTCACCAGAGCGGTGCTCTATAGTCGATGTAATTAGTAGTCAATGCAGCTTTTGGCCACTAGATGCTTTATATAACAAGGCCAGTTGATCTAATCTGGTGTTTTGGTGATGTTGAACAGCAGGAGATGTAGAGAACAACAAAACAGACGCTGTGTTTGTTTCTTTCCATGTTTTTAGAGGATTCTATGAGCTGCACTTCTAGTAAAAAGCTTTCCATCTCAATCTAAACTCGCGCTCTGTCGGCCATTGATCCTGGATCGAATGTGCGTTTACAAGCTGAAGGAAATAAACTGTCGTCGACTAGAGACGTCACTGCAATGGTAAAAGAAAGGTCTGCGCCCCCTGTTGTCCTGGAGGGGAATTGCTTTGAAACAACAGAGAAGTATAAAAGGAAAACGTCTCCGTCGATACGTGTTGGTGCAAACTCGCTGATGGAGACGTATTAAGTACGGTTTAGTCTCCATGACTCACCATTACGGAGCCCCTGCAGCTCTCTGATTGGCTGACGGAGCAGTAGGCTGAAGTTGTGCACACCATCTCTGACCAAATGCAGTCTGGTGGTTACCATGGAAATGTTCATCTGCAGATCTGAGGGACAGGAAGACATGTTTTAATGCTGGCTGGTGCAGCTTAAGTTAGGTCCACAAATCCACCACAGAAGAAGAAATGTCATGATGAACATCTGACGTTAACAGAGCAGTGATGGGGATATGTTCTCCATTTCTCCAAACACACCTTCAGCCATGCTGTCCACCTGCCGACTCTCCTCTAAAACACTGGAGGTGATGTTCAGCCTGACTCCGCCCTCCTCTGACAACGGCCGTCCTGATTGGACAGCCTGAAACACACAGACATGTTAGGAGGGTGTGGAAACATCTCCTCAATCATCTGAAGTAGCTCCACAGCTGCTGGGGAGACCTCAGTACCATGTTGAGCGCGAGCGAGGCGGAGATGAGGCCTGCTGAGGCCTCCTGATGAGCGGAGCCAACTCGCTGTATGATGTCATCCTCAAGATGAACCATCTGAGTGGCGTTCCGGGACACGTTAAACAATGACGACATGGAGCTGAAGGACAAAAGGTTTCATGTGTAATAAAGAAACACTGGAAACAAACACACACACACAGGCGTTACCTGTGCAGAGAATGGGCGTGGCTTTGGAGAAGGTGGGCGTGGTTTTCTGCTTGGTAAACGTTTTCTGGAGCGTTCGTCGTTTTCAGGCCGACCACTAAAGCTTCCACGTGTTTCCTGAGCAGAGGACGCAGCTGATCGAGCTGGCTGGCCAACAGTTCCACCTGCTGGTCAGGTAGAAGCAACGCATCAGTCATCTCCACCGTTTCCTGCATGGTTCTGGCTCCCTGGTGGACGCTCTTACCGCGCTGATGTTGGTTAAGTCTGCAGTTAGACTCAGGGCGTCCTCCAGCAGGCTCTGGCTGTCCTCCATCAGCCGGTCCAGCACCACAAACCCAGAACTCAGGTTCTGATGAGCCTCCTGACCCACAGGAACAGAAACACAACCAAATTATTCAAGGTTCTGGTGGTTCTGGTTAACGATTCAGTCTCTCTACTCTAAAGCCCAAACATCAGGTTCCGGTTAATTCAACACAAGTGTCCAAGTCAGTTACAGGTCCGGTAAACACATCTATCAGAGATAGACACCCACCATCATGTAAAGGTTAAAGGTCACAGTGGAACAACCCTCAGAGTTGTATACAGAACCGTAACCTGGATGTGTTTGGCAGCTAGGATGGTATCACCAACTATGACATCACTAGATGACATCATCACTGGTTCCCATCCCTGCTTGGACGTCTGCTGCTGCGTGCTCACCTGATGGTGGCGCTGCAGAGCGCCTGCAGCATCCAGGACGCTGTGTGTTTCGGAGTTTCGCTCCGCAGCTTCACCGAGATGAGTGCTAGCATGCTGCAGTGTTGTCATGGCAACGCTGAGGGAGGTGCGGAGGAGGTGGAGCCTGTCTTCACCTGCAGGCCACCTGGACAGTAAATCCAGCCGCAGCGACTCGACCAGAGACTTGGAGGAGCTGGAGACAGAGACAGAGAGGAAGTGACTGGAGAACACTGAGCTTCTGATTGGTTCAAAACCAGCTGGCTTGAGAACATGAGACCCACCCACCTGAGCTCCTGATTGGCTGCTGACTTGGCTGCTGTAAGGTTGACATTTCTGATAGTTTGCAGCATTGACTCCACCTCCTCCAGCAGACGGCTGGTGTTATCTACTTGCTTGTCCTTATTGGTCTGGTTCAGATGCCCCGCCTCCTTCTGCAGGACTGCACCAATCACAGATCAGTGGTTTTAGTCGAAGCTTCATGGACTCTACCTCCCGTTTCTCTCCCTGTAACATCCGCTGACCCGGCTACACGCTCATCTTTGTATTATTATTATTATTATAGTAGCCCTGCTGTGGTTCTTTACCCTGAATGTTGTCTTGAAGTCTGCTGATGTTCTGCAGCAGCAGCTCACTGTGGGACCGGCTGTTGTTGGTGGAGTTGAGGACGTCCATCAGGCTCTCAGACAGACGTTTCACCTGGCCAATCAGCACACAGACACAACTGATTGTTTATTTCTGTTATCCATGCTACATGTTAACCCTCACAAGTGTGTTAGTATGCCTCCACCATCTTGTATCGTCTCATTTATCATTTACAGTTACATACTATTCACATTTATAGTTGTCAATTAACTCAATTAACTTGTTAGTGCTTAAGGCGCGGCGACTCTTCTTGGATGGCTAAGTTTCAACAACAAGGCACACAGGGGAGAACAGCAGTAAAAGCAGAAAATACAACAGACACAAAACATATGACACATTTAAAACATTTAAAACATGACATTCCAGCTAATATTAACTTCTTACTAGAAGGCAGCTCTAAACAGATGAGTTTTTAGTTTTGACTTAAAGAGCCCAATGAGTGGGAATGTTGGAGTAAAGTGGATGTTTGTTCAATAGTTTCCAGGAAAGTTCTGGCTTCAGGTATTTGAGCTTATAGCATAGCTGACCAAGCAGGATGTTGGCTTCAGGTCTTTGGTCTCCAGACCTGCTAGAGGAGTTCCCCCGACCTGCTAGAGGAGTTCCCCCGACCTGCTAGAGGAGTTCCCCAGACCTGCTAGAGGAGTTCCCCAGACCTGCTAGAGGAGTTCCCCAGACCTGCTAGTCGAGGTCCCCAGACCTGCTAGAGGAGTTCCCCCGACCTGCTAGACGAGGTCCCCAGACCTGCTAGAGGAGTTCCCCAGACCTGCTAGAGGAGTTCCCCAGACCTGCTAGACGAGGTCCCCAGACCTGCTAGAGGAGTTCCCCAGACCTGCTAGAGGAGTTCCCCAGACCTGCTAGACGAGGTCCCCAGACCTGCTAGAGGAGTTCCCCAGACCTGCTAGAGGAGTTCCCCAGACCTGCTAGAGGAGTTCCCCAGACCTGCTAGACGAGGTCCCCAGACCTGCTAGACGAGGTCCCCAGACCTGCTAGAGGAGTTCCCCAGACCTGCTAGACGAGGTCCCCAGACCTGCTAGAGGAGGTCCCCAGACCTGCTAGACGAGGTCCCCAGACCTGCTAGAGGAGGTCCCCAGACCTGCTAGAGGAGTTCCCCAGACCTGCTAGAGGAGTTCCCCAGACCTGCTAGACGAGGTCCCCAGACCTGCTAGACGAGGTCCCCAGACCTGCTAGAGGAGTTCCCCAGACCTGCTAGACGAGGTCCCCAGACCTGCTAGAGGAGGTCCCCAGACCTGCTAGAGGAGTTCCCCAGACCTGCTAGAGGAGGTCCCCAGACCTGCTAGACGAGGTCCCCAGACCTGCTAGACGAGGTCCCCAGACCTGCTAGACGAGGTCCCCAGACCTGCTAGAGGAGTTCCCCAGACCTGCTAGAGGAGGTCCCCAGACCTGCTAGAGGAGGTCCCCAGACCTGCTAGAGGAGTTCCCCAGACCTGCTAGAGGAGGTCCCCAGACCTGCTAGACGAGGTCCCCAGACCTGCTAGAGGAGGTCC
Source organism: Valencia hispanica (assembly GCA_963556495.2). Lineage (NCBI taxonomy): Eukaryota > Metazoa > Chordata > Actinopteri > Cyprinodontiformes > Valenciidae > Valencia > Valencia hispanica. The sequence continues at coordinate 49,609,651 of OY747716.1, forward strand.
CCAGACCTGCTAGACGAGGTCCCCAGACCTGCTAGAGGAGGTCCCCAGACCTGCTAGAGGAGGTCCCCAGACCTGCTAGAGGAGTTCCCCAGACCTGCTAGAGGAGTTCCCCAGACCTGCTAGAGGAGTTCCCCAGACCTGCTAGAGGAGTTCCCCAGACCTGCTAGAGGAGTTCCCCAGACCTGCTAGACGAGGTCCCCAGACCTGCTAGACGAGGTCCCCAGACCTGCTAGAGGAGTTCCCCAGACCTGCTAGAGGAGGTCCCCAGACCTGCTAGAGGAGTTCCCCAGACCTGCTAGAGGAGTTCCCCAGACCTGCTAGAGGAGGTCCCCAGACCTGCTAGACGAGGTCCCCAGACCTGCTAGACGAGGTCCCCAGACCTGCTAGACGAGGTCCCCAGACCTGCTAGAGGAGTTCCCCATTGGTTTGTTAGCTGAAAGCTTCAGTTTTTGGATCATTGTTTCACTGATTTCTCCTCAGATTTCAGGCGTCTAGTGCTGCCTTGGTGGATGCTGTTGGTGGTCATCATGTTGTAGCTGATTGGTTGGTTGTCTGAAGGTTTACTTTTTACCTCATGTCCCTGAATGTTCTAGTGAAACTGGTGAGGCGTGTCTACCTGCTGCTGCAGGCTGCTGAGGTCAGAGGTCAGATGTTGTAAGTCCTCATCCAGTATGGACAGGTGTGACGCTACAGCTCTGTTTGCTGAAATCCCAGCCTGGACACAAAACAGGACACATGTCAACAACAGTCCACCAGGAGACTCGGGTCGACTTGTGGAGATACAGAATAAAGACCTGGAATAACAGCCGGTGGTGATGATGGTTGTTTACCTTGAGGTCTTGGGTCCGATTCTCCAACAGCACCAGCTGGAGGTATGGCGCCACGGCAACAGCGCCAAGGTTAACAGACAAGACATGGTCGTTAAGTCTCTCCAGGTCGTCGAGCAGAACGCCGCTGCAGCCATCGTCACACGCTGTTAAAGGCAGACATGAGGCCGACGTGTTAACGAGCAGCACTAAACCTGTGTGTGTGTGTTACTGTGTGCGTGCGTGTGTGTGTTTTAGGGCGGTACTCACACACACACTCCTCCTGCTGCAGCACATAGCGCTCCTCACACAGGTCACATGACTGACCTCTGACCCCAGGCTTGCACTCACACTGTCCTCTGAGCTCATCACACACCTGGTGGAGGGAGCCCCACCCACTGCAGCCACAAGGCAAACAAACCCCGCCTGGCGAGGTAGGGTTACCATGGTAACCAGCAGAACACCTGGAGGAAATCGTGTGATGTCACAGTGTTGTCACAGCAGGTAAGTCTGGTTATTTCTTCAGGTGTAAAGCCTCACCTCTCACAGTGTCTGCCTTCATATCCAGTCAGACAGGCAGTGCAGCGGAAACCTCCCAGAGTTCCATCAGACGCACAGGTGGGACTGAAACTAGAGAAGTGACTCGTTAAAACTAAAGACTAGAGAAACTACACGTTAAAACTCAGACTAGAGAAACGACACGTTAAAACTCTGAGACTAGAGAAACGACACGTTAAAACTCAAGACTATAGAAACGACACGTTAAAACTCAGACTAGAGAAACGACATGTTAAAACTCTGAGACTAGAGAAACGACACGTTAAAACTCTGAGACTAGAGAAACGACACGTTAAAACTCAAGACTATAGAAACGACACGTTAAAACTCAGACTAGAGAAACGACACGTAAAAACTCTGAGACTAGAGAAACGACACGTTAAAACTGAGACTAGAGAAACGACACGTTAAAACTCTGAGACTAGAGAAACGACACGTTAAAACTCTGAGACTAGAGAAACGACACGTTAAAACTCTGAGACTAGAGAAACGACACGTTAAAACTCTGAGACTAGAGAAACGACACGTTAAAACTCTGAGACTAGAGAAACGACACGTTAAAACTCAGACTAGAGAAACGACACGTTAAAAAGTTGAAACACTGAGACTAGAGAATCGACTCGTTAAAACACTGAGACTTGAGAACCGACTCGTTAGGAAGTTAAAAACCTGAAACTAGAGAACCGACTCGTTAAAACACTGAGACTAGAGAATCGACTCTTTAAACCACTGAGACTAGAGAATCGACTCGTTAAACCACTGAGACTAGAGAACCGACTCGTTAGGAAGTTAAAAAACTGAAGCTAGAGAACCGACTTGTTAAAACACTGAGACTAGAGAATTGACTTGTTAAACAACTGAGACTAGAGAATCGACTCGTTAAACCACTGAGACTAGAGAACCGACTCGTTAAAAAGTTGAAACACTGAGACTAGAGAAGTGACTCATTACAACTCTGAGACTAGAGAACCGACTAGTTAAAACACTGAGACTAGAGAACCAAATCGTTAAAAAGTTGAAACACTGAGACTAGAGAAATGACTCGTTACAACTCTGAGACTAGAGAACCGACTCGTTAAAACACTGAGACTAGAGAACCTAATCATTAAAACACTGAGACTAGAGAACCGACTCGTTAAAACACTGAGACTAGAGAACCGACTCGTTAAAACACTGAGACTAGAGAATCGACTCGTTAAAACACTGAGACTTGAGAACCGACTCGTTAGGAAGTTAAAAACTTGAAACTAGAGAACCGACTCGTTAAAACACTGAGACTAGAGAATCGACTCTTTAAACCACTGAGACTAGAGAATCGACTCGTTAAACCACTGAGACTAGAGAACCGACTCGTTAAAAAGTTGAAACACTGAGACTAGAGAAGTGACTCATTACAACTCTGAGACTAGAGAACCGACTCGTTAAAACACAGACTAGAGAATTGACTCGTTAAACCACTGAGACCAGATAATTGACTCGTTAAACCACTGAGACTAGAGAACCGACTCATTAAAAAGTTGAAACACTGAGTCTAGAGAAATGACTCGTTACAACTCTGAGACTAGAGAACCGACTCGTTAAAACACAGACTAGAGAATCGACTCGTTAAACCACTGAGACTAGAGAATCGACTCGTTAAACCACAGAGCCTAGAGAATCGACTCGTTAAACCACTGAGACTAGAGAACCGACTCGTTAAACCACTGAGACTAGAGAATCGACTCGTTAAACCACTGAGACTAGAGAATCGACTCGTTAAACCACTGAGACTAGAGAATCGACTCGTTAAACCACTGAGACTAGAGAACCGACTCGTTAAAACACTAAGACTAGAGAATCGACACGTTAAAACACTGAGACTAGAGAACCGACTCGTTAGGAAGTTAAAAAACTGAAACTAGAGAACCGACTTGTTAAAACACTGAGACTAGAGAATTGACTCGTTAAACCACTGAGACTAGAGAACCGACTCGTTAAAAAGTTGAAACACTGAGACTAGAGAAGTTACTCATTACAACTCTGAGACTAGAGAACCGACTAATTAAAACACTGAGACTAGAGAACCAAATCGTTAAAAAGTTGAAACACTGAGACTAGAGAAATGACTCGTGACAACTCTGAGACTAGAGAGCCGACTCGTTAAAACCCTGAGACTAGAGAACCTAATCATTAAAACACTGAGACTAGAGAACCGACTCGTTAAAACACTGAGACTAGAGAACCGACTCGTTAAAACACTGAGACTAGAGAATCGACTCGTTAAAACACTGAGACTTGAGAACCGACTCGTTAGGAAGTTAAAAACCTGAAACTAGAGAACCGACTCGTTAAAACACTGAGACTAGAGAATCGACTCTTTAAACCACTGAGACTAGAGAACCGACTCGTTAAAAAGTTGAAACACTGAGACTAGAGAAGTGACTCATTACAACTCTGAGACTAGAGAACCGACTCGTTAAAACACAGACTAGAGAATCGACTCGTTAAACCACTGAGACTAGAGAACTGACTCATTAAAAAGTTGAAACACTGAGTCTAGAGAAATGACTCGTTACAACTCTGAGACTAGAGAACCGACTCGTTAAAACACAGACTAGAGAATCGACTCGTTAAACCACTGAGACTAGAGAACCGACTCATTAAAAAGTTGAAACACTGAGTCTAGAGAAATGACTCGTTAAACCACTGAGACTAGAGAATCGACTCGTTAAACCACTGAGACTAGAGAATCGACTCGTTAAACCACTGAGACTAGAGAATCGACTCGTTAAACCACTGAGACTAGAGAACCGACTCGTTAAACCACTGAGACTAGAGAACCGACTCATTAAAAAGTTGAAACACTGAGTCTAGAGAAATGACTCGTTAAACCACTGAGACTAGAGAGTCGACTCGTTAAACCACTGAGACTAGAGAATCGACTCGTTAAACCACTGAGACTAGAGAATCGACTCGTTAAACCACTGAGACTAGAGAATCGACTCATTAAACCACTGAGACTAGAGAACCGACTCATTAAAAAGTTGAAACACTGAGTCTAGAGAAATGACTCGATAAACCACTGAGACTAGAGAATCGACTCGTTAAACCACTGAGACTAGAGAATCGACTCGTTAAACCACTGAGACTAGAGAATCGACTCGTTAAACCACTGAGACTAGAGAACCGACTCGTTAAACCACTGAGACTAGAGAACCGACTCATTAAAAAGTTGAAACACTGAGTCTAGAGAAATGACTCGTTAAACCACTGAGACTAGAGAGTCGACTCGTTAAACCACTGAGACTAGAGAATCGACTCGTTAAACCACTGAGACTAGAGAACCGACTCGTTAAACCACTGAGACTAGAGAATCGACTCGTTAAACCACTGAGACTAGAGAACCGACTCATTAAAAAGTTGAAACACTGAGTCTAGAGAAATGACTCGTTAAACCACTGAGACTAGAGAACCGACTCGTTAAACCACTGAGACTAGAGAATCGACTCGTTAAACCACTGAGACTAGAGAATCGACTCGTTAAACCACTGAGACTAGAGAATCGACTCGTTAAACCACTGAGACTAGAGAACTGACTCGTTAAAAAGTTGAAACACTGAGACTAGAGAACCGACTCGTTAAAACACTGAGACTAGAGAACCGACTCGTTAAAACACTGAGACTAGAGAATCGACTCGTTAAAACACTGAGACTTGAGAACCGACTCGTTAGGAAGTTAAAAACCTGAAACTAGAGAACCGACTCGTTAAAACACTGAGACTAGAGAATCGACTCTTTAAACCACTGAGACTAGAGAATCGACTCGTTAAACCACTGAGACTAGAGAACCGACTCGTTAAAAAGTTGAAACACTGAGTCTAGAGAAATGACTCGTTAAACCACTGAGACTAGAGAGGTGACTCGTTAAACCACTGAGACTAGAGAATCGACTCGTTAAACCACTGAGACTAGAGAATCGACTCGTTAAACCACTGAGACTAGAGAATCGACTTGTTAAACCACTGAGACTAGAGAACCGACTCGTTAAACCACTGAGACTAGAGAATCGACTCGTTAAACCACTGAGACTAGAGAATCGACTCGTTAAACCACTGAGACTAGAGAACTGACTCGTTAAAAAGTTGAAACACTGAGACTAGAGAAATGACTCGTTAAAACACTGAGACTAGAGAACCGACTCGTTACAACTCTGAGACTAGAGAAGGACTCGTGTAACATGGCTCATTAAGCACCGAGGTGCAGTTTACCTATTGTCCACCAGGGGGCAGGCACACAGAGAACAGTCACTGACTGAACCACTGATGTTTCCATAGTAACCAGGAGCACAGACGTCACAGCGCCGCCCGCTGGTGTGATGCTGACAGTCCTGAACAAACATGAGGTAAATTTAATATTGCAGCAGCAGAGGGCGCTCTTTCTGAAAGACTTGTGCTAAACCCGAGTCAATCTGCACTCAGACGTTACCTGACAGTCTCCGGTTTCCGGGTCACAGGTCTCACTGTGGTTGTTGCAGCGACACGGAACGCAGGGACGCATCATCATCACGGTCCGCAGACTCTGAGGGCGGAGCTCAGACGGAGGAAGCCGGAAAAAACCTGCTGCACAATCCTGGGGGGGCGGGGTTAATCCAGATGTTTTAATTATTACTTTACAGCTAAATCTTATCCTGATGTTTTTATCTCTCATTCATTGTTTCTGTTCTCTGGACAGCAGAAAAACGTGATCCGCTCTGAAGTTTCCTTCCGATGGTCCGACTGGACCTGGTCGGGTTCTGGGAGGTTCTGATTAATATTCTGCATATTAATGATTACCTGACAGGACAGGCCGCTGTATCCAGGCGGACAGAAACATGACTCAATCAGTCTGGCCTTTTCCTCAGGGTGACCTGACTCCGCCCTGACAGCCGTCTCCATGGTGATGTTAGAAATCCTTCATGAAAGAACAGGGTGTCAGCACCAGCGCAGTGTGTGTGTGTGTGTGTTACTGTGTGTGTGTTTGTGTACCTGCTCTGCTGCAGCCCGGTTCCGTACGACGCCTTGATCAGGATGTCCTGGATGTTGCTGAGGACGGACATGAAGTCTGCTCGGGTCACCGCCCTCTGAGACACCGAGTTAAAATACTTCCAGTCCAGCTGTGAAACAGAACCAATCAGAACCAGGCGCCAAAGAACCAATCAGAACCAGTTCCTGAGTTCTTCTGGAACTGATGTTTCCCAGCATGCCTTGCTGCCCTACCTCTATCAGCCTGATGTCATGCTGTGTTCCGATGCCGTTGCTAGGAGCAACCACGTCAGTGTATATAGTGTGCTTCCTCAGGTTCCCGCCTCTCATGAGCACCTGAGGCTCCTGATTGGATGATCCTGAGCCATCCTCAGCGTAGAAGGTGATGATGTAAGAGAGCAAGCCGCCATACGACATCATCTGCAGAGAAATACAGTCAGGTACTTCAGTAAGTACACAGAAACACAGTCAGGTACTTCAATAAGTACACAGAAACACAGTCAGGTACTTCAGTAAGTACACAGAAACACAGTCAGTTACTTAAGTAAGTACACAGAAACACATTCAGGTACTTCAGTAAGTACACAGAAACACAGTCAGTTACTTCAGTAAGTACACAGAAACACATTCAGGTACTTCAGTAAGTACACAGAAACACAGTCAGGTACTTCAATAAGTACACAGAAACACAGTCAGTTACTTCAATAAGTACACAGAAACACAGTCAGTTACTTCAGTAAGTACACAGAAACACATTCAGGTACTTCAGTAAGTACACAGAAACACAGTCAGGTACTTCAATAAGTACACAGAAACACAGGTACTTCAATAAGTACACAGAAACACAGTCAGGTACTTCAGTAAGTACACAGAAACACAGTCAGTTACTTCAGTAAGTACACAGAAACACAGTCAGGTACTTCAATAAGTACACAGAAACACAGTCAGTTACTTCAGTAAGTACACAGAAACACAGTCAGTTACTTCAGTAAGTACACAGAAACACAGTCAGGTACTTCAGTAAGTACACAGAAACACAGTCAGGTACTTCAGTAAGTACACAGAAACACAGTCAGGTACTTCAGTAAGTACACAGAAACACAGTCAGTTACTTCAGTAAGTACACAGAAACACAGTCAGGTACTTCAGTAAGTACACAGAAACACAGTCAGGTACTTCAGTAAGTACACAGAAACACAGTCAGGTACTTCAGTAAGTACACAGAAACACAGTCAGTTACTTCAGTAAGTACACAGAAACACAGTCAGGTACTTCAGTAAGTACACAGAAACACAGTCAGTTACTTCAGTAAGTACACAGAAACACAGTCAGGTACTTCAGTAAGTACACAGAAACACAGTCAGGTACTTCAGTAAGTACACAGAAACACAGTCAGGTACTTCAGTAAGTACACAGAAACACAGTCAGGTACTTCAGTAAGTACACAGAAACACAGTCAGGTACTTCAGTAAGTACACAGAAACACAGTCAGGTACTTCAGTAAGTACACAGAAACACAGTCAGTTACTTCAGTAAGTACACAGAAACACAGTCAGTTACTTCAGTAAGTACACAGAAACACAGTCAGGTACTTCAGTAAGTACACAGAAACACAGTCAGGTACTTCAATAAGTACACAGAAACACAGTCAGGTACTTCAGTAAGTACACAGAAACACAGTCAGTTACTTCAGTAAGTACACAGAAACACAGTCAGGTACTTCAGTAAGTACACAGAAACACAGTCAGGTACTTCAGTAAGTACACAGAAACACAGTCAGGTACTTCAGTAAGTACACAGAAACACAGTCAGGTACTTCAGTAAGTACACAGAAACACAGTCAGTTACTTCAGTAAGTACACAGAAACACAGTCAGGTACTTCAATAAGTACACAGAAACACAGGTACTTCAATAAGTACACAGAAACACAGTCAGGTACTTCAGTAAGTACACAGAAACACAGTCAGGTACTTCAGTAAGTACACAGAAACACAGTCAGGTACTTCAGTAAGTACACAGAAACACAGTCAGGTACTTCAATAAGTACACAGAAACACAGTCAGGTACTTCAGTAAGTACACAGAAACACAGTCAGGTACTTCAGTAAGTACACAGAAACACAGTCAGGTACTTCAGTAAGTACACAGAAACAGTCAGTACTTCAATAAGTACACAGAAACACAGTCAGGTACTTCAATAAGTACACAGAAACACAGGTACTTCAATAAGTACACAGAAACACAGTCAGGTACTTCAATAAGTACACAGAAACACAGTCAGGTACTTCAATAAGTACACAGAAACACAGGTACTTCAATAAGTACACAGAAACACAGTCAGGTACTTCAATAAGTACACAGAAACACAGTCAGGTACTTCAATAAGTACACAGAAACAATAAGTACACAAAACAGTCAGTACTTCAGTAAGTACACAGAAACACAGTCAGTACTTCAGTAAGTACACAGAAACACAGTCAGGTACTTCATAAGTACACAGAAACACAGTCAGGTACTTCAATAAGTACACAGAAACACAGTCAGGTACTTCATAAGTACACAGAAACACAGTCAGGTACTTCATTAAGTACACAGAAACACAGTCAGGTATTCATTAAGTACACAGAAACACAGTCAGGTACTTCAATAAGTACACAGAAACACAGTCAGGTACTTCAATAAGTACACAGAAACAGTCAGGTACTTCAATAAGTACACAGAAACACAGTCAGGTACTTCAGTAAGTACACAGAAACACAGTCAGGTACTTCAGTAAGTACACAGAAACACAGTCAGGTACTTCAATAAGTACACAGAAACACAGTCAGGTACTTCAATAAGTACACAGAAACACAGTCAGGTACTTCAATAAGTACACAGAAACACAGTCAGGTACTTCAATAAGTACACAGAAACACAGTCAGGTACTTCAATAAGTACACAGAAACACAGTCAGGTACTTCAATAAGTACACAGAAACACAGTCAGGTACTTCAATAAGTACACAGAAACACAGTCAGGTACTTCAATAAGTACACAGAAACACAGTCAGGTACTTCAATAAGTACACAGAAACACAGTCAGGTACTTCAGTAAGTACACAGAAACACAGTCAGGTACTTCAATAAGTACACAGAAACACAGTCAGGTACTTCAATAAGTACACAGAAACACAGTCAGTTACTTCAGTAAGTACACAGAAACACAGTCAGGTACTTCAGTAAGTACACAGAAACACAGTCAGGTACTTCAGTAAGTACACAGAAACACAGTCAGTTACTTCAGTAAGTACACAGAAACACAGTCAGGTACTTCAATAAGTACACAGAAACACAGGTACTTCAATAAGTACACAGAAACACAGTCAGGTACTTCAGTAAGTACACAGAAACACAGTCAGGTACTTCAGTAAGTACACAGAAACACAGTCAGGTACTTCAGTAAGTACACAGAAACAGTCAGGTACTTCAATAAGTACACAGAAACACAGTCAGGTACTTCAATAAGTACACAGAAACACAGTCAGGTACTTCAATAAGTACACAGAAACACAGTCAAGTACTTCAGTAAGTACACAGAAACAGTCAGGTACTTCAGTAAGTACACAGAAACACAGTCAGGTACTTCAGTAAGTACACAGAAACACAGTCAGGTACTTCAGTAAGTACACAGAAACACAGTCAGGTACTTCAGTAAGTACACAGAAACACAGTCAGGTACTTCAGTAAGTACACAGAAACACAGTCAGGTACTTCAGTAAGTACACAGAAACAGTCAGGTACTTCAGTAAGTACACAGAAACACAGGTACTTCAGTAAGTACACAGAAACACAGTCAGGTACTTCAGTAAGTACACAGAAACACAGTCAGGTACTTCAGTAAGTACACAGAAACACAGTCAGGTACTTCAGTAAGTACACAGAAACACAGTCAGGTACTTCAGTAAGTACACAGAAATACAGTCAGGTACTTCAGTAAGTACACAGAAACACAGTCAGGTACTTCAGTAAGTACACAGAAACAGTCAGGTACTTCAGTAAGTACACAGAAACAGTCAGGTACTTCAGTAAGTACACAGAAACACAGTCAGGTACTTCAGTAAGTACACAGAAATACAGTCAGGTACTTCAGTAAGTACACAGAAACACAGTCAGGTACTTCAGTAAGTACACAGAAACACAGTCAGTTACTTCAGTAAGTACACAGAAACAGTCAGGTACTTCAGTAAGTACACAGAAACACAGTCAGGTACTTCAGTAAGTACACAGAAACACAGTCAGGTACTTCAGTAAGTACACAGAAACACAGTCAGGTACTTCAGTAAGTACACAGAAACACAGTCAGGTACTTCAGTAAGTACACAGAAACACAGGTACTTCAGTAAGTACACAGAAACACAGTCAGGTACTTCAGTAAGTACACAGAAACACAGTCAGGTACTTCAGTAAGTACACAGAAACACAGTCAGGTACTTCAGTAAGTACACAGAAACACAGTCAGGTACTTCAGTAAGTACACAGAAACAGTCAGGTACTTCAGTAAGTACACAGAAATACAGTCAGGTACTTCAGTAAGTACACAGAAACACAGTCAGGTACTTCAGTAAGTACACAGAAACACAGTCAGGTACTTCAGTAAGTACACAGAAACAGTCAGGTACTTCAGTAAGTACACAGAAACAGGTACTTCAGTAAGTACACAGAAATACAGTCAGGTACTTCAGTAAGTACACAGAAATACAGTCAGGTACTTCAGTAAGTACACAGAAATACAGTCAGGTACTTCAGTAAGTACACAGAAACAGGTACTTCAGTAAGTACACAGAAACCGTCAGGTACTTCAGTAAGTACACAGAAACACAGTCAGGTACTTCAGTAAGTACACAGAAATACAGTCAGGTACTTCAGTAAGTACACAGAAACAGTCAGGTACTTCAGTAAGTACACAGAAATACAGTCAGGTACTTCAGTAAGTACACAGAAACACAGTCAGGTACTTCAGTAAGTACACAGAAACACAGTCAGGTACTTCAGTAAGTACACAGAAACACAGTCAGGTACTTCAGTAAGTACACAGATACACAGTCAGGTACTTCAATAAGTACACAGAAACAGTCAGGTACTTCAATAAGTACACAGAAACACAGTCAGGTACTTCAATAAGTACACAGAAACACAGGTACTTCAATAAGTACACAGAAACACAGTCAGGTACTTCAATAAGTACACAGAAACACAGTCAGGTACTTCAGTAAGTACACAGAAATACAGTCAGGTACTTCAGTAAGTACACAGAAACAGTCAGGTACTTCATTAAGTACACAGAAACACAGTCAGGTACTTCAATAAGTACACAGAAACACAGTCAGGTACTTCAATAAGTACACAGAAACACAGTCAAGTACTTCAATAAGTACACACAAACAGTCACGTACTTCAGTAAGTACACAGAAACACAGTCAGGTACTTCAGTAAGTACACAGAAACACAGTCAGGTACTTCAATAAGTACACAGAAACACAGTCAGGTACTTCAGTAAGTACACAGAAACACAGTCAGGTACTTCAGTAAGTACACAGAAACACAGTCAGGTACTTCAATAAGTACACAGAAACAGTCAGGTTCTTCATTAAGTACACAGAAACACAGTCAGGTACTTCAATAAGTACACAGAAACAGTCAGGTACTTCAATAAGTACACAGAAACACAGTCAGGTACTTCATTAAGTACACAGAAACACAGTCAGGTAGTTCAGTAAGTACACAGAAACAGTCAGGTTCTTTATTAAGTACACAGAAACACAGTCAGGTACTTCAATAAGTACACAGAAACAGTCAGGTACTTCAATAAGTACACAGAAACACAGTCAGGTACTTCAGTAAGTACACAGAAACACAGGTACTTCAATAAGTACACAGAAACACAGTCAGGTACTTCAATAAGGACACAGAAACACAGTCAGGTACTTCAATAAGTACACAGAAACACAGTCAGGTACTTCAATAAGTACACAGAAACACAGTCAGGTACTTCAATAAGTACACAGAAACACAGTCAGGTACTTCAATAAGTACACAGAAACAGTCAGGTACTTCAATAAGTACACAGAAACACAGTCAGGTACTTCATTAAGTACACAGAAACACAGTCAGGTAGTTCAGTAAGTACACAGAAACAGTCAGGTTCTTTATTAAGTACACAGAAACACAGTCAGGTACTTCAATAAGTACACAGAAACAGTCAGGTACTTCAATAAGTACACAGAAACACAGTCAGGTACTTCAGTAAGTACACAGAAACACAGTCAGGTACTTCAGTAAGTACACAGAAACACAGGTACTTCAATAAGTACACAGAAACACAGTCAGGTACTTCAATAAGGACACAGAAACACAGTCAGGTACTTCAATAAGTACACAGAAACACAGTCAGGTACTTCAATAAGTACACAGAAACACAGTCAGGTACTTCAATAAGTACACAGAAACACAGTCAGGTACTTCAATAAGTACACAGAAACACAGGTACTTCAATAAGTACAAAGAAACACAGTCAGGTACTTCAGTAAGTACACAGAAACACAGTCAGGTTCTTCATTAAGTACACAGAAACACAGTCAGGTACTTCAATAAGTACACAGAAACACAGTCAGGTACTTCAATAAGTACACAGAAACACAGTCAGGTACTTCAGTAAGTACAAAGAAACACAGTCAGGTACTTCAGTAAGTACACAGAAACACAGTCAGGTACTTCAGTAAGTACACAGAAACACAGTCAGGTACTTCAATAAGTACACAGAAACACAGTCAGGTACTTCAGTAAGTACACAGAAACACAGTCAGGTACTTCAATAAGTACACAGAAACACAGTCGTACTTCAATAAGTACACAGAAACACAGTCAGGTACTTCAATAAGGACACAGAAACACAGTCAGGTACTTCAATAAGTACACAGAAACACAGTCAGGTACTTCAATAAGTACACAGAAACACAGTCAGGTACTTCAATAAGTACACAGAAACACAGTCAGGTACTTCAATAAGTACACAGAAACACAGGTACTTCAATAAGTACAAAGAAACACAGTCAGGTACTTCAGTAAGTACACAGAAACACAGTCAGGTTCTTCATTAAGTACACAGAAACACAGTCAGGTACTTCAATAAGTACACAGAAACACAGTCAGGTACTTCAGTAAGTACACAGAAACACAGTCAGGTACTTCATTAAGTACACAGAAACACAGTCAGGTACTTCAGTAAGTACACAGAAACAGTCAGGTTCTTTATTAAGTACACAGAAACACAGTCAGGTACTTCAATAAGTACACAGAAACAGTCAGGTACTTCAATAAGTACACAGAAACACAGTCACAGGTACTTCAATAAGTACACAGAAACACAGGTACTTCATTAAGTACACAGAAACACAGTCAGGTACTTCAATAAGTACACAGAAACACAGTCAGGTACTTCAGTAAGTACACAGAAACACAGGTACTTCAATAAGTACACAGAAACACAGGTACTTCAATAAGTACACAGAAACACAGTCAGGTACTTCAATAAGGACACAGAAACACAGTCAGGTACTTCAATAAGTACACAGAAACACAGTCAGGTACTTCAATAAGTACACAGAAACACAGTCAGGTACTTCAATAAGTACACAGAAACACAGTCAGGTACTTCAATAAGTACACAGAAACAGTCAGGTACTTCAATAAGTACACAGAAACACAGTCAGGTACTTCATTAAGTACACAGAAACACAGTCAGGTAGTTCAGTAAGTACACAGAAACAGTCAGGTTCTTTATTAAGTACACAGAAACACAGTCAGGTACTTCAATAAGTACACAGAAACAGTCAGGTACTTCAATAAGTACACAGAAACACAGTCAGGTACTTCAGTAAGTACACAGAAACACAGTCAGGTACTTCAGTAAGTACACAGAAACACAGGTACTTCAATAAGTACACAGAAACACAGTCAGGTACTTCAATAAGGACACAGAAACACAGTCAGGTACTTCAATAAGTACACAGAAACACAGTCAGGTACTTCAATAAGTACACAGAAACACAGTCAGGTACTTCAATAAGTACACAGAAACACAGTCAGGTACTTCAATAAGTACACAGAAACACAGTCAGGTACTTCAATAAGTACACAGAAACACAGTCAGCTACTTCAGTAAGTACACAGAAACACAGTCAGGTACTTCAGTAAGTACACAGAAACACAGTCAGGTACTTCAGTAAGTACACAGAAACACAGTCAGGTACTTCAATAAGTACACAGAAACACAGTCAGGTACTTCAATAAGTACACAGAAACACAGTCAGGTACTTCAATAAGTACACAGAAACACAGTCAGGTACTTCAGTAAGTACACAGAAACACAGTCAGGTACTTCAGTAAGTACACAGAAACACAGGTACTTCAGTAAGTACACAGAAACACAGTCAGGTACTTCAGTAAGTACACAGAAACACAGTCAGGTACTTCAGTAAGTACACAGAAACAGTCAGGTACTTCAGTAAGTACACAGAAATACAGTCAGGTACTTCAGTAAGTACACAGAAACACAGTCAGGTACTTCAGTAAGTACACAGAAACACAGTCAGGTACTTCAGTAAGTACACAGAAACACAGGTACTTCAGTAAGTACACAGAAACACAGTCAGGTACTTCAGTAAGTACACAGAAACAGTCAGGTACTTCAGTAAGTACACAGAAACAGTCAGGTACTTCAGTAAGTACACAGAAACACAGGTACTTCAGTAAGTACACAGAAACACAGTCAGGTACTTCAGTAAGTACACAGAAACAGGTACTTCAGTAAGTACACAGAAATACAGTCAGGTACTTCAGTAAGTACACAGAAATACAGTCAGGTACTTCAGTAAGTACACAGAAATACAGTCAGGTACTTCAGTAAGTACACAGAAACACAGTCAGGTACTTCAATAAGTACACAGAAACAGTCAGGTACTTCAATAAGTACACAGAAACACAGTCAGGTACTTCAGTAAGTACACAGAAACACAGTCAGGTACTTCAGTAAGTACACAGAAACACAGGTACTTCAATAAGTACACAGAAACACAGTCAGGTACTTCAATAAGGACACAGAAACACAGTCAGGTACTTCAATAAGTACACAGAAACACAGTCAGGTACTTCAATAAGTACACAGAAACACAGTCAGGTACTTCAATAAGTACACAGAAACACAGTCAGGTACTTCAATAAGTACACAGAAACACAGTCAGGTACTTCAATAAGTACACAGAAACACAGGTACTTCAATAAGTACACAGAAACACAGTCAGGTACTTCAATAAGTACACAGAAACACAGTCAGCTACTTCAGTAAGTACACAGAAACACAGTCAGGTACTTCAGTAAGTACACAGAAACACAGTCAGGTACTTCAGTAAGTACACAGAAACACAGTCAGGTACTTCAATAAGTACACAGAAACACAGTCAGGTACTTCAATAAGTACACAGAAACACAGTCAGGTACTTCAGTAAGTACACAGATACACAGTCAGGTACTTCAATAAGTACACAGAAACAGTCAGGTACTTCAATAAGTACACAGAAACACAGTCAGGTACTTCAATAAGTACACAGAAACACAGTCAGGTACTTCAGTAAGTACACAGAAACACAGTCAGGTACTTCAGTAAGTACACAGAAACAGTCAGGTACTTCAGTAAGTACACAGAAATACAGTCAGGTACTTCAGTAAGTACACAGAAACAGTCAGGTACTTCATTAAGTACACAGAAACACAGTCAGGTACTTCATTAAGTACACAGAAACACAGTCAGGTACTTCAATAAGTACACAGAAACACAGTCAAGTACTTCAATAACTACACACAAACAGTCACGTACTTCAGTAAGTACACACAAACAGTCACGTACTTCAGTAAGTACACAGATACACAGTCAGGTACTTCAGTAAGTACACAGAAACACAGTCAGGTACTTCAGTAAGTACACAGAAATACAGTCAAGTACTTCAGTAAGTACACAGAAACACAGTCAGGTACTTCAATAAGTACACAGAAACACAGTCAGGTACTTCAGTAAGTACACAGAAACAGTCAGGTACTTCAGTAAGTACACAGAAACACAGGTACTTCAGTAAGAACACAGAAACACAGTCAGGTACTTCAGTAAGTACACAGAAACAGGTACTTCAGTAAGTACACAGAAACAGTCAGGTACTTCAGTAAGTACACAGAAACACAGTCAGGTACTTCAGTAAGTACACAGAAACACAGTCAGGTACTTCAGTAAGTACACAGAAACACAGTCAGGTACTTCAGTAAGTACACAGAAACACAGTCAGGTACTTCAGTAAGTACACAGAAACACAGTCAGGTACTTCAGTAAATACACAGAAACACAGTCAGGTACTTCAGTAAGTACACAGAAACAGTCAGGTACTTCAGTAAGTACACAGAAACACAGTCAGGTACTTCAGTAAGTACACAGAAATACAGTCAAGTACTTCAGTAAGTACACAGAAACAGTCAGGTACTTCAGTAAGTACACATAAATACAGTCAAGTACTTCAGTAAGTACACAGAAACAGTCAGGTACTTCAGTAAGTACACAGAAATACAGTCAGGTACTTCAGTAAGCACACAGAAACACAGTCAGGTACTTCAGTAAGTACACAGAAACACAGTCAGGTACTTCAGTAAGTACACAGAAACAGTCAGGTACTTCAGTAAGTACACAGAAACACAGGTACTTCAGTAAGAACACAGAAACACAGTCAGGTACTTCAGTAAGTACACAGAAACAGGTACTTCAGTAAGTACACAGAAACAGTCAGGTACTTCAGTAAGTACACAGAAACACAGTCAGGTACTTCAGTAAGTACACAGAAACACAGTCAGGTACTTCAGTAAGTACACAGAAACAGTCAGGTACTTCAGTAAGTACACAGAAATACAGTCAGGTACTTCAGTAAGTACACAGAAACACAGTCAGGTACTTCAGTAAATACACAGAAACACAGTCAGGTACTTCAGTAAGTACACAGAAACAGTCAGGTACTTCAGTAAGTACACAGAAACAGTCAGGTACTTCAGTAAATACACAGAAACACAGTCAGGTACTTCAGTAAGTACACAGAAACACAGTCAGGTACTTCAGTAAGTACACAGAAACAGGTACTTCAGTAAGTACACAGAAACAGTCAGGTACTTCAGTAAGTACACAGAAACAGGTACTTCAGTAAGTATACAGAAACAGTCAGGTACTTCAGTAAATACACAGAAACACAGTCAGGTACTTCAGTAAGTACACAGAAACAGTCAGGTACTTCAGTAAGTACACAGAAACAGTCAGGTACTTCAGTAAGTACACAGAAACACAGTCAGGTACTTCAGTAAGTACACAGAAACAGGTACTTCAGTAAGTACACAGAAACAGTCGGGTACTTCAGTAAGTACACAGAAACAGTCGGGTACTTCAGTAAGTACACAGAAACACAGTCAGGTACTTCAGTAAGTACACAGAAATACAGTCAAGTACTTCAGTAAGTACACAGAAACAGTCAGGTACATCAGATTTGAGATGCTGCTTAAAAGTGAGCCTACAGGGGGCGCTGCCTGTCAGTGCAACACTCTTCTAGTTAATCTACCTGAGGCAGTGAATTATGGCATATTCTGTTGTCATGGGAACCAAAGGAGACGCCATGAGAGTTTTCCAGCTTCCTACCTGGTTCCCTTCAACATGTGGGGGAAGTCTCCAGTAGAGGGGGCCAGCGAGCCCACTGGTGTTTAACTGGCGCGTGTCGAGCAGCATTTCGCCGCCCTGCTGGTAGACTCCAGAAACTACAGTGTGCAGGCTGGACAGACTGACCAATGACAAGATGTCAGGAGAGCCACCGCCGCTGATCTGTAGGGGGAGACGTTTTGTTATTGTAGTACTTCTGTGTAGTGGCAGTATTCGTGTAGGATTCCTGTAGTACTCACAGGGACTCTGGTCAGGCCTCCCTGCTCCTCACAGTCTCTGCTCAGCCCAGAACAGAAACATCTAGAACATCCATCTGGGTTCTGATCGGACAGAGCGAACCAACCAGAAACACACTCCTCACAGCGCCGACCCGACACACCGGGCTGAACACACATGACAGGGAACATGGAGGAAGTGACATCACTACTCATCATCAGTAGCAAAACCAGGTTGAAATGGTCTGACTGATGTTCTGGTTCTGGTTCCTACCTTGCACACACACTCTCCGGTCCGTCCGCACTCACACACGCCGAGGGTTTTATTGCAGAACGTCTCATCGCTTCCTGCCACATCACAGCCGCACGCTGAGCATGCTGGGTAACCATAGTAACCAGGTGCACAGCGATCACATGACCTGCCGGAGAAGCCGTCCCTGCAGGGACACTGCCCACTGAGCAGGTGACACTGGGGGGCGGAGCTTCCTGCAGCGCTGCACCTGCACGGCTGGAGACACACAGGTGATTATGAGCGCTCACCTGTCACAGGTGTGTGCAGAGTGTAGTAGGTGTGTACCTTGCATCCTGTGCTGAGGTCATGACCCCAGTGACCTGTCTCACACCTGTCACAGGTGTCTCCCTCTGTGTTGGGGGGGCAGACGCACTCTCCGCTATCGGGGTCACAGTTTCCACCCGTGTGATCACAGAGGCATGCTGGGAAATCGGAAAGCAACCAATAAGACCGCAGCACAGCAACCGTTCGCAGACAGACCGTCACACCTTTTACCTGTGCAGTTACTGCCACGGTAACCATAGTAACCACGGCTACAACGATCACACTTGACCCCAGCCACGCCCTCCATGCAGTGGCACTGGCCGTCCTCATCACATGACTCAGACACAGATCCAGATTGGCTGCAGCTGCAGGGCTGACAGCCCCGCCCACTCTGAAGGCTGAAGAACCCCGACTGGGAACGTAAACAAACCTAGTCATTTACCTGGTGTGTGTGTGTGTGTGTAGGTGTGTGTAGGTGTGTGTGTTACCTGGCAGCGGTCACAGGTGCGTCCCGTCACATTGTCTCTGCACAAACACTGGCCTGTTGTGATGTCACAAACACTGGAGAAAGAGCCGTTCACATCACAGCCACAGCCTGCAAGCGAAAAGACCCGCCCACTGTCATCGATGTCGCTGTATGGCCCCTCCCACAAGTAATAACTGCTCCCCCATTTCATGTTTCATTCCCTGGTTTCATTGTGTTTGCCACGCCTCCTAAGGCCCAGGGCTCTCTGGGTCTGAAGGCGTGCAGTATCATTTCGGGCCGTCAGACTGAACTGAGGGAATAGAAACTCACCCTTACAATCCTTGGCAAGGACTGCGTCTCCATAGTAACCAGGACGACACACATCACAATGTTTTCCTGTCGTGTTGCCGAGGCAACGCAGACACTCCCCTGTCACGGTATCGCAGGATCCGGCCTCGCTGACGTTAATGTTGCCATTACACTCACATCTGACACAGGCCCCGCCCACTACCTGCGGGTTGCCGTAAAATCCACTGGCACACCTGGAGACAAGCATAAGGAGTCAGAAAGTCCTTCCATTTACCGTCCAATCAGCAAGTTCATCTTTGATGCTCACCTCTCACAGTTTGAACCAGTGTATCCATGCTGGCACTGGTCACATGACACATTTCCAGATAAATCCAGGACACAGGTGGGACTGAAACTGAAAAAGACAGGTGAGACTAAAGCAGACAGGTGAGACTGAAGGAGACAGGTGAGACTGAAAAAGACAGGTGAGACTGAAGGAGGCAGGTGAGACTGAAGAAGACAGGTGAGACTGAAGAAGACAGGTGAGACTAAAGCAGACAGGTGAGACTGAAGAAGACAGGTGAGACTGAAGAAGGCAGGTGAGACTGAAGAAGACAGGTGAGACTGAAGAAGACAGGTGAGACTAAAGCAGACAGGTGAGACTGAAGAAGACAGGTGAGACTGAAGAAGGCAGGTGAGACTGAAGAAGACAGGTGAGACTAAAGCAGACAGGTGAGACTGAAGGAGACAGGTGAGACTGAAAAAGACAGGTGAGACTGAAGGAGGCAGGTGAGACTGAAGAAGACAGGTGAGACTAAAGCAGACAGGTGATACTGAAGAAGACAGGTGAGACTGAAGAAGACAGGTGAGACTGAAAAAGACAGGTGAGACTGAAGGAGGCAGGTGAGACTGAAGAAGACAGGTGAGACTGAAGAAGACAGGTGAGACTGAAGGAGACAGGTGAGACTGAAGGAGACAGGTGAGACTGAAAAAGACAGGTGAGACTGAAGGAGGCAGGTGAGACTGAAGAAGACAGGTGAGACTGAAGGAGGCAGGTGAGACTGAAGAAGACAGGTGAGACTGAAAAAGACAGGTGAGACTGAAGGAGGCAGGTGAGACTGAAGAAGACAGGTGAGACTGAAGGAGACAGGTGAGACTGAAAAAGACAGGTGAGACTGAAGGAGGCAGGTGAGACTGAAGAAGACAGGTGAGACTGAAGAAGACAGGTGAGACTAAAGCAGACAGGTGAGACTGAAGAAGACAGGTGAGACTGAAGAAGACAGGTGAGACTAAAGCAGACAGGTGAGACTAAAGCAGACAGGTGAGACTGAAAAAGACAGGTGAGACTGAAGGAGGCAGGTGAGACTGAAGAAGACAGGTGAGACTAAAGCAGACAGGTGATACTGAAGAAGACAGGTGAGACTGAAGGAGACTGAAGAAGACAGGTGAGACTAAAGCAGACAGGTGAGACTGAAGAAGACAGGTGAGACTGAAGAAGACAGGTGAGACTGAAAAAGACAGGTGAGACTGAAGGAGGCAGGTGAGACTGAAGAAGACAGGTGAGACTGAAGAAGACAGGTGAGACTGAAGAAGACAGGTGAGACTGAAGAAGGCAGGTGAGACTGAAGAAGACAGGTGAGACTAAAGCAGACAGGTGAGACTGAAGCAGACAGGTGAGACAGACCTGTTGGACGGCTCTGTTAGAGGACATGGACAGAGCTGACAGTTGTCCTTGGTCGGGTCACCATAGAAACCAGGAAGACACTCATCACAGTGAGGGCCGGTGGTGTTGTGGCTGCAGCCCTGAGGCAGACAGGTGAGACGTCAGGTGACTCCAGGTGGGCGCTAACCTGCAGTGATTCGTTCATACTCACCTCACAGACTCCACTGATATCACACTGCGTGGAGCGGCCGTTACATTCACACTGCATGCAGTTTCCCCCGAACAGAACCCCGCCGACCCGGTAGAACCCAGGTAGACACACCTGGAACACACAAGACTGGGTCAGTCCGGTCTCTGAAGCAGAACCGCCCTCAGGGACAGAACCGGGAACACCAGGAGAAGAACCAGAAAGTCAGAATTCTGCTGACCTCACAGGAGGTTCCACCGTAACCCACTGGACATTCACACGTCTCCACGGCGACGGCACGAACACCAGAACCCGACCCAGAACCAGCGACGTCTAGAGAGACGGAGCTGAGACTGGAGAGCAGAACAAGATGTGACGGTCAGCGTTTGTAGCAGAACCTCCTCCGGACCCATCAGAACCTTTCCTCACCGAATCCGTCCCTCAGCAGAAGTGTTCAGGTGAACTCGGACCAGCAGTGACGTCAGGCCCGTCAGAACCAGCAGCAGGTCATCTCGGGTTATCGGACCACCGCTCCCATCCTCCACAAACTGCTGTGGGGA
The DNA here is from genome assembly GCA_963556495.2 of Valencia hispanica. Taxonomy (NCBI): domain Eukaryota; kingdom Metazoa; phylum Chordata; class Actinopteri; order Cyprinodontiformes; family Valenciidae; genus Valencia; species Valencia hispanica. Next base: position 49,631,722 of record OY747716.1, read on the forward strand.
CATTTCCACGGAGACGGGTTGTTCAGCCAGGGGAGAGAGGAAGAGGAGCAGAGGAGGCGAGAGACGAAGAGTCCGGCCGTTACCCTGGAAACAAGGGACATAACAGGGTCTTTAATGTCCAGCTGGACCGGTCCTCATGTCTGAAGACAGGCAGGCTGGTTCTCACCTCCATGATGACATCAGAGAGGACAGGTAGGGTCCGGTCCTCGTTGTCCAGGGGGACGTCATAAACCACCGAGTAGAGGAACCGTCCTCCATAGGACACCAGCTACAACCAAGGAGACGTTTAACAGACATGGGAACCAGAACCAGAGTCTCATATTCGGGTCGGACATCCCAGCTGACCTTATTGCCAAGGAAACCGCTGGGCGCCGCCCACCAGAGGGCGTGTTTGTGCGGTGAGGTAGAGGAGGAGTTGCTGGGCAAGCTGAGGTCATTTCCATGGACGACCAGAGCAGCTGGGAGAAGATCAGACGGTTGGAGGACGGCATCTGAAAGAACCTCCTGAACACCAAACCCCATGGGAAACCTTCAATGTTTGCACAGGTGAGACGGGTCAGAACCAGGCTAAGGTGTGGTCTCTTACCTGAGAGATGGACCAATCAGAACTCTCACAGACATCAGAAACACCAAAACAGAAACAGTGGGAGCAGCCCAGGGGGTTCTCCTGCTGCAGGTTATAAAAGCCCGGTTTGCACTCATCACAGTGGACTCCCATCACGTTCACCTGAGGACCAAACACAGGTCAGAAGGTCACCAGCTCCTACAGAGATCTCTGCAGGAGATCAGAGAGGGGTTTACCTTGCAGGTGCAGGGGCTACAGGGGTCGGTGTTGGTGCTTCCTGCCAGGTTACACTCACAGCGGACGCACAGAGGAAAATCTCTGAACCCGAACGCACAGCGATCACAGCGCCGACCCGAGAACCCCTCCTTACACTGGCACTGACCTGCTGACACACCTGGACACACACAAAGCAGCACCGTCAGGGCGGGACCATCAGGGCGGAACCGTCAGGGCGGCACCGTCAGAGCGGGACAGTCAGAGCGGAACCGTCAGGGCGGAACCATCAGAGCGGGACAGTCAGAGCGGAACCGTCAGGGCGGAACCATCAGAGCGGGACCATCAGAGCGGGACCGTCAGAGCGGAACCGTCAGGGCGGAACCGTCAGAGCGGAACCGTCAGGGCGGAACCATCAGAGCGGGACAGTCAGAGCGGGACAGTCAGAGCGGAACCGTCAGGGCAGAACCGTCAGAGCGGCACCGTCAGGGCGGCACCGTCAGGGCGGCACCGTCGGAGCGGGAGAGTCAGAGCGGCACCGTCAGGGCGGCACCGTCAGAGCGGAACCGTCAGGGCGGGACCGTCAGGGCGGGACCGTCAGGGCGGCACGGTCAGAGCGGCACCGTCAGGGCGGCACCGTCAGGGCGGGACCGCCAGGGCGGGACAGTCAGAGCGGAACCGTCAGGGCGGAACCGTCAGGGGGGGACCATCAGAGCGGGACAGTCAGAGCGGAACCGTCAGGGCAGAACCGTCAGAGCGGCACCGTCAGAGCGGCACCGTCAGGGCGGCACCGTCAGGGCGGGACCGCCAGGGCGGGACAGTCAGAGCGGAACCGTCAGGGCGGAACCGTCAGGGGGGGACCATCAGAGCGGGACAGTCAGAGCGGAACCGTCAGAGCGGCACCGTCAGGGCGGCACCGTCAGGGCGGCACCGTCAGAGCGGCACCGTCAGGGCGGCACCGTCAGGGCGGGACCGCCAGGGCGGGACAGTCAGAGCGGAACCGTCAGGGCGGAACCGTCAGGGGGGGACCATCAGAGCGGGACAGTCAGAGCGGAACCGTCAGGGCAGAACCGTCAGAGCGGCACCGTCAGGGCGGCACCGTCAGGGCGGCACCGTCGGAGCGGGAGAGTCAGAGCGGCACCGTCAGGGCGGCACCGTCAGGGCGGCACCGTCAGAGCGGAACCGTCAGGGCGGCACGGTCAGAGCGGCACCGTCAGGGCGGCACCGTCAGGGCGGCACCGTCAGGGCGGGACCGCCAGGGCGGGACAGTCAGAGCGGAACCCTCAGGGCGGCACCGTCAGGGCGGCACGGTCAGAGCGGCACGGTCAGGGCGGCACCGTCAGGGCGGGACCGTCAGGGCGGGACCGTCAGAGCGGAACCCTCAGGGCGGCACCGTCAGAGCGGGACAGTCAGGGCGGAACCGTCAGGGCGGCACCGTCAGATCAGAACCGTCAGGGCGGCACCGTCAGAGCGGGACAGTCAGGGCGGAACCGTCAGGGCGGCACCGTGAGGGCGGCACCGTCAGATCAGAACCGTCAGAGCCGCACCGTCAGGGCGGCACCGTGAGGGCGGTACCGTCAGAGCGGCACCATCAGAGCGGCACCGTCAGAGCGGCACCGTCAGGGCGGGACCGTCAGGGTGGCACCGTCAGAGCCGCACCGTCAGAGCCGCACCGTCAGGGCGGAACCATCAGAACAGCACCGTCAGAAGCAGAGTACCTGGTTCTGTGTTGTCTCGACGGCACAGCGATGACTTGGATCCTCTCAGGTCACAGTTACAGTCCACACAGGGGAAGTCAGAGTATGGAGACACCTGCAGACACATTTTATAAACATGTATAAAATAAAAGCACAGAACCCCCAAATATGTCCAGAAGTTTTCTGGAGACCAGCACCAGTGGCTGTCAGTACCTCAGTTGGTCTATAGAACCCGTCCCTGCACGTCTCACAGTTGGTCCCGGTTGTGTTTTGTTGACAGTTGATGCAGACTCCGCCCCCCCGGCGAACGCCATGACGGTTTAGACTGAGGCTGAGGTCAGAGACCGTCTGATTGTAGAAACAGTCGCTGGCCTTGTTGTGACAGTTACACTCTAAGAGAGAGACCGGTAGGGAGAGACAGCAGACAGGTAGGGACAAACAGGACAGGTAGAGAAAAACAGGATAGGTAGGGAGAGACAGGACAGGGAGGGACAAACAGGACAGGTAGGGAGAGACAGGACAGGGAGGGAAAAACAGGACAGGTAGGGAAAAACAGGATAGGTAGGGAGAGACAGGACAGGTAGGGAGAGAACGGACAGGGAGGGACAAACAGGACAGGTAGAGAAAAACAGGATAGGTAGGGAGAGACAGGACAGGTAGGGAGAGACAGGACAGGGAGGGACAAACAGGACAGGTAGGGAGAGACAGGACAGGGAGGGACAAACAGGACAGGTAGGGAAAGACAGGACAGGGAGGGACAAACAGGACAGGTAGGGAAATACAGGAGACAGGTAGGGACAAACAGTACAGGGTGGGACAGGACAGGTAGGGACAAACAGGACAGGTAGGGAGAGACAGGAGACAGGTAGGGACAAACAGGACAGGGTGGGACAGGACAGGTAGGGACAAACAGGACAGGTAGGGAGAGACAGGAGACAGGTAGGGACAAACAGGACAGGTAGGGACAAACAGGACAGGTAGGGAGAGACAGGAGACAGGTACAGACAAACAGGAGAGGTAGGGAGAGATAGGAGACAGATGGGGACAAAACAGGACATGTAGGGACAAAGAGGACAGGTAGGGAAAGACAGGACAGGTAGGGACAAACAGGACAGGTAGGGAGAGACAGGAGACAGGTAGGGACAAACAGGACACATAAGGGCAAACATGACAGGGAGGGACAGGACAGGTAGGGACAAACAGGACAGGTAGGGAGAGACAGGAGACAGGTAGGGACAAACAGGACAGGTAGGGACAAACAGGACAGGTAGGGAGAGACAGGAGACAGGTAGAGACAAACAGGACAGGTAGGGAGAGACAGGAGACAGATAGGGACAAACAGGGCAGGTAGGGAGAAACAGGAGACAAGTAGGGAGAGACAGGACAGGTAGGGACAAACAGGACAGGGAGAGACAGGACAGGGAGGGACAAACAGGACAGGTAGGGAGAGACAGGAGATAGGTCGGGACAAACAGGACAGGTAGGGACAAACAGGACAGGTAGAGAAAAACAGGACAGGTAGGGAGAGACAGGGAGGTAGGGAGAGACAGGAGACAGGTAGGGACAAACAAGACAGGTAGGGACAAACAGGACAGGTAGGGAGAGACAGGAGACAGGTAGGGGCAAACAGGACAGGTAGGGAGAGACAGGAGACAGATAGGGAAAAACAGGACAGGTAGACACAAACAGGACAGGTAGGGACAAACAGGACAGGTAGGGAGAGACAGGAGACAGGTAGAGACAAACAGGAGACAGATGGGGACAAACAGGACAGGTAGAGAAAAACAGGACAGGTAGGGAGAGACAGGGAGGTAGGGAGAGACAGGAGACAGATAGGGAAAAACAGGACAGGTAGAGACAAACAGGACCGGTAGGGAGAGACAGAGACAAAGACAGTCAGTGTAATCGCCCCTAAAGGTTAATTTCCCCCCATTATTTTTGTTGTCTTACCTTCACAGGTGTTTCCTTCAGAGAGGGTTCCAGGTTGCCATGGCAGCTGATGGTAACCGGGGCAACACTCGCTGCAGTTTTCCCCACAGGTGTTGTGTTCACACACACACTTCAGTTTCTGTTAAAACACACAGTGCAGCTGATCTCACCTGTCAGTGTCCAGGTGTGGTCTGAGCAGTAGCAGGTGTGTTGTTACCTTGGTAACCAGGTCCAGCGGGCAGCTCTGGGCGTGGCCGAAGCAGATGCACATCCCGCCTACAGAGACGTCCTTGATGGAGTAATAATACTGAGGAGAGAGCAGACAGGTGAGGACCGGAGCAGCTTCCGGGCGCTGTCAGTGAGACCGCCGCCTGTCTTACCCTCCGGGTCACAATCGGGTCGATGTCTCGCAGGTCGTGGATGCTTAATGTCATCAGATCAGCATTGAGCGTTCTGATTCGCTGAAGTCTCAGCCTGATGTAACGAGCCGAGGTAAAGTCCAAGAGTTCAGGGGTCAAATCGTCTGCTCCAGGACGGCCGTTAATCAGAGAGGTGTGGATCTGTGGGACGGAGAGTTTAACCTCAGGCAGGTCAAGAGAGACAGACAGGGACAGGTAGACGGCCTGTCTCACCTCTCCATGTTCCAGGGGGTTCAGCCTGGAGTAGTAGGACGTACAGATGACCTCGGTGTCGCTCCTGTAGGTGGGCGGTCCGAGTCTCGGTGTCACGTTGTAATGAGACAAACACTCCGAGTCACTGATGGCATAATACTGCCAGGGGTCAAAGGTCACACCATCCAGAGAGCGTTCAAGGATCCAGTTACCTGACAGGTGGTCATAGAAAAACAGGTGAACAGACAGGTAGACAGACAGGTGGATGGAAAAAAAGGTGCTGGTCTCACCTGGTCGTGGAGAATTGGCTGCTTTGATGATGATGTAGGCGACCTGGAAAATCTGAACACATAAACAAAGTCACATGACCTGAGGATGAATCAGGCTAACGTCTAGATGCTAACATATCAGTGCTAGCCTTTCTATGCTAATGTCTAGATGCTAATGTTTCAATGCTAATATTATGATGCTAAGGTCTCAGTGCTAACCTTTTCATGCTAATGTCTAGATGCTTACATTTCTATGCTAACATCTTGATGATAACGTTTCAATGCTAACATCTAGATGCTAACGTGTCAATGCTAGCCTTTCTATGCTAATGTCTAGATGCTAACATTTTTATACTAATATAGTATTGATGCTAATGTCTCAAATCTAGCCTTTTTATGCTACTGTCTCAATGCTAATATTTCTATGCAAACCTTTCCATGGTAATGTTTAATACTATCATCTGGATGCTAAACTCAGGTGATTAGTGAAAAGTTTGAGTTGAAATTCTGAGTTTAGGGAAACTAGGTTTTATGTTCTTGACAAAGAGGGAATCCTAACTCTGAGCTCATCACCATGCTAACAGATTAATGTTGGAGGTTCATTTAGTCCTCAGTTTTTCTCTCCATGTCTAATGCACCATGTCATCTGGAATAACATACAAAATATTAATAAGCTAATTGGCTACCATGGTGACAGACAGGGGAAGGTGACTGGATACCTAGTGTACCTGCATCAGTGTGTAAGTTCTGGGTTCTGGTGCGGTTCTGACCTGTTTCAGATCCAGAGTGATGGTTATCCAGTGGAACTGACGCCCGTTCTTGATGCTCGGACTCTGCCACCACTGATTGGTTCCATCAATCGCGTTTGTGATTGGATGACGTTCTGTCGACAGAAGAGCAGCATAACTTCCTGAAAGCTGAGGCCCCGCCCACTGAGTACAGGTTAGTACTTAGGAAGGAAGGAAGGAAGGAAGGAAGGAAGGAAGGAAGGAAGGAAGATAGCAAGGAAGGAAGGAAGATAGGAAGGAAGATAGCAAGGAAGGAAGGATAGCAGGGAAGGATAGCAGGGAAGGAAGGCAGGAAGGATAAAAGGAAGGAAGTAAGGAAGGAAGTAAGGACCCCTGTGGGTCCAACTGGACCCGGTGGTTCTGGTTCTGTTACCTTTAGACAGGACAGAGTTGGCGTCACATCTGGGACAGTGTGGGTTCTTGATTCTGCGACCTGGAACGTGTTCGACCAGCTTACAGTAAACTTCTGGTTCTGGATCTCCACATGTGGCATTGCTGCTGATCTCTGCGTTACTGGCGAGGTTAAAGATGGCCGGGAACAAGCCTGGAACAGAACCAGAACCGTTACCACGGATGGATCATGTGACCAGACGGTGTTGACTCAGCTGCTGAGAGGATCTCTCCTCGCCTGTTTCAACTCTTCCTGGTTGAACTTTTTTAAACCTGAAAGTGACCCGATGGTGGGAGGTCCGTCGGACCAGAACCAGAACCGCTTTGCAGTGAAATGAGTTTAAAGAGAAAGCAGAGGTCATGAAGAGGCAGAGGAACCTTGAACAGAGAACACAGACGTGTTTGGACCTGGAGTCAGACTGTTGTGTCTGGTTCCTGAGGTTCACCTTGAACCGACCCAAGCAGAACCAGAACCGCTCCGAGAGCCTGGCTGTAACGGCCGGTGTTGGACTGACCCAAACAGAACCAGAACCACTGTGATGTTAATGAGGCTGTATGTGATCAGCTGTGTAACCACCTCAGGAGGTCCAGATGGCCTCTGGGTTCTCCAACCGTTCACTGGGAACAACTTCATCATCTCCAGGCGTCTCTATCAGAACCTGAACAGAACCACAGACCGACCCGCGGGTCACTGAAGCTCCGTCCCAGACGGTCGGAACCGATTTGCACCAGAGGGCTCAGGAACCCAACCTCCTCTCAGGGCTGCTGCTGATTAGATGGAGAGGACATCAGTCCACATGTTTGTCCACACTGACCTCTGACCCCTCCCCCACTGAGCTCTGTGGGGGTCTGTGTGGGGGAGGGGTGGGGGTCCTTCTCTCTAATCAATCATAGACCAGAGTTACGGAACCAGAACCAAACTTTCACACACACACACACGACCCATCAGGACCATCAGAATCATCAGAATCCATCAGAATCATCAGAACCCATCAGAACCCATCAGAACCATCAGAACCATCAGAACCATCAGAACCCATCAGAATCCATCAGAATCCATCAGAATCTATAAGAACCATCAGAACCCATCAGAACCCATCAGAATCCATCAGAATCATCAGAACCCATTAGAACCCATCAGAACCCATCAGAACCATCAGAACCATCAGAACCCATCAGAATCCATCAGAATCTATAAGAACCATCAGAACCCATCAGAACCTGATAAAACTCAGTAAAACTAAAAGGTCTGACCTCTGTGCTGAGCTGCAGCTCGCTCCATCAGAACCAGAAGCAGCAGAATCTTCATCTCCACACGGAACCCAGAGCCTCCAGCCAACAGAATGAAGCCTGGCTGCAGCAGAACCAGAACCGGACCAGAACTCAGGAACCTGGGAGCGCTCGGATCAAACTGGAGCTGAAAGTGTTGACTGAGACAGAAGCAGCAGCTCAGAGGAATGTGTCGCTGCAGGAAGAGCTCCTCCCTCTCTACCCCCCTTATACCCCCCATTCATCCATCCATTCATTCAGCCCAGTGTGTGTGTGTGGGGGGGGGGGGGGATGTACCATCTGGTCAGAATAGGGGGGGAGGTTCCAGGACGGGTCCATGTTGTCCTCCTCCTGCAGGGGGCGCTGTCCAGGTGGTCAGGTGACCCATCAGAATCTAAAGGATCCGATTGGACCAGAACCCAGCAACCTCTGCTCCTTATTGATCTCTGATTGGCTGTCTAGACTGGCTCATCAGAACCCTCCAAAGCAAAGTCCAAACGGGTCGGATCCAGGGGAACTTTTTAGGAAGGTCAGAACCCGACCAGAACCTGAAGAGCAGAACCTCACAGAGGCAGGAAAGGGTTAATGGTTGTAAAACACTGGTCTGCTTCTTTAACTGTCCTCTATTGTCCACATCAGAGGGGGAGGGGCTTCTTTGTTGGGGATTAACCAATCAGAACCTTTATCAGAACCAGCTGACTGTAAGGAGCAGAACAACGGTCCATTCTGGGTCGGTTCTGGGTTGTCAGAGCTGCGGCTTCAGGTCAGAACCGGATGTAGATAATTAGGTGATTGGGTTTAGACATGTTGGTACTGGACTGACACCAGAACCAGAACCACCACTCACTGACCCGATTCTAACCTTCAGGGTCCATTTAGACACCAATTAACGGTACCATTCTCATTTAGTTGATTCTGATCCTTTTGCAGGTCATCCGGGTTTGGACCGAGTAGAACAGAACCAGAACTTAAAGACAGCACCCTCTGGTTCTGTGGTTCTGAACGGGTCAGAACCTTTCCTGTTGGAGGATCCAGCAGAACCAGCAGCTCAAGGTCTAGAACCTTCAGACCTAGTTTGTTCTCCTGGTTCTGGTAAATAATGAAACTGGGAATGATGAGTCAGCAGCCTGATGTTAAGTACCGACACCAGAACCGCAACCGGGTGGGTCCGGTTCTCATCGGAACCACAGAGAGAAACCAGAACTTGTCTGTCAGAGAACCGCATCCCTGGACCAGAACCATGGTAGCTGGTATTAGGGGACCGAGGCCCGGTTTAATGATCCGTTCCAGGGAACCGACGGAACGCATCGCGGGAAACAGGCTTTCACTCACGGGTTCCTTTAGAACCGACTAGAACCTTTCAGGGCTCAGATCCAGCAGCAGAACTTCTGGTGTCCAACCGGTCCTGATGGCCCCAGGCCAGCAGGGGGCGCTGTGGTGTCGCATCAACCACAAATAGAACCAGTCCACCAGCCACGTGTCTTCTGACTGATTCAATCAAAACAACCGTTTTCAAACAACAATCCAAAAGTTTTATTAACGTTTTATCTGGAATTTCAAAATAAAAGCACATTGAAAATGGTAGAAAATGCCTAAAAAAATAGCAAAGTCTTCACAATCCATTTTTAAATGATATTTATCAGGGATTCCATGATAGTTTAGGGCTATACTACAAGTAGACCACCTCTGGATATTTCTCTGAAACTTCAATCAACATCTGATTTATTATTATTTAAAACTTAAACATGGATAAATTACACAGCATTTAAAATACCCGATAAATAAATCTGCCCCTTACTACCGGGTAGTTTATGGGCAGATGTAGAGTAGACCATCTCTCGTTCATACTCGGAAAGTTTCATCCTCTGATGTGGAATTTCAAAATTAAAGCTCTTTGAAAATGGGGGAAAAAAGTTTTTAATCCAGTAATTTTAATACATCTTTAATAAAAATCTGTCCATTATTCCAGGGTGGTTTGTGGATTATACACAAGTCCTAAATGACTTTCATTAATCCAGGAAAAATACTGTTTTTTGTTGTGTTTTTGTTGCTCCACTTCTTTCGAATAAATGTTAGATTTCTTTTCAGAATAAAAAGTACCAAACTTTTCTCATGCCAAAGACATGTATGAAGTTTTTCATAATGTCCTCTAATGTCCTTCCTCTTACCGACGTCAGGACTTTATTTTAATTGAAATGTTTTTTTACTTTTACACTTTCTGATAGATACTAAATGACCCAAAACGTTCTCCTTACCTGTTTCAGGAAGCCCGTGTTCCTCTGCATTGCTTCCAGAATCATTCTATGATTTTTAATAAAAGATTTCATCTTAAAATCCTTTGAGCTCATACTTCTTTGTTCTTCTATGTTTCTTTTCTTGCTCAGCTGGGTGCGCTGTGAGTAGGTAAAGCTATCTTGGCCTAACACATATTTCTATCACAAATAATATGTATAAAAAAGTATTCCTGCATATAATTTAATGAGCGGAGCCCCAGGATTATTGATCCTGCTGCATCAGATTGTAATGGCAACCCAGTGTGAGAAGTTGTTTCTAGAATTGCGCTGCTCTGGGTGGCTGCATGTTGGAGTGGCTCTGTTGGCTACATATTAAGTTTTGGTTTTTTGTACATTGGTTCCTCTTTTTTCTTAAAGAAGATTGCATTTTTTTTACCTGTATACTTTCTAGTTTTTGGTGCGGTGAAGCTGGAAGGATTTTTGCTGTAAATTTTTCCCTTTTTGACAATTTTTATGATGCGTAACCATGGCAACAATGTGGTTTACAGCCGGGAGCAGCTGATTAACATCACAAAAGCTGAAATAATACGTCAACTGAAGCCACAAATCCCTGATGAGTTGATAAGGAGCCATCTCTTCCATCGATCATAATGGGCAACGTAAGATCACTGGCTAACAAGATGGATAAACTCCAAGCCCTTATAAGGACTCAGCTAGAGTACCGTGAATGCAGTGTTATGTGTTTTACTGAGACGTGGCTGCTGGATCATATCCCCGACTCCAATGTCTGTCTGCCAGGCTTCCTGACTGTACGAGCAGACAGAGATCTGAAGACGAGCAGAAAAAGGAAAGGTGGTGGAGTAGCAGTGCTTGTAAACAACAGATGGTGTCATCCAGGACATGTTACTGTGAAGTGTCGTCTCTGCAGCCCAGATGTCGAACTCTTGGCAGTAAGTTTTCGGCCATATTATTTACCAAGAGAGTTCACCATAATTTTGGCAGTTGTTTACATTCCACCTTCAGCCGTTGCCGACAATGCATGTGATGTCATCAGTTCCATTGTTGCTAAGCTACAGACACAGCACCCCAATGCATTTGTGGCAATATCTGGTGATTTTAATCATGCCTCGCTCTCTACTACACTTCCAACATTTCAACAGTTTGTCAGCTGCACCACAAGAGAAAACAGGACCTTGGATTTGTTTTATGCAAATATAAAGGATTCATACATGTCCAAACCAAGACCTCCTCTGAGACAATCGGATCACAATCTTGTTTTTCTCTGTTCAGAATATAAACCCCTTGTTCAGAGGCAACCTGTTAGAAAATGAACTGTGAGAAAATGGTCACAGGAAGCTGAAGAAGCCCTGCAGGGTTGTTTTGCAACCACAGACTGGATGACTCTTTGCCAAGCACATGGAGAGGACATCAATGCCATGACTGAGTGTGTGACTGACTATATAAACTTCTGTGTGGACAACATCATCCCCACCAGAACAGTGAGATGCTTCCCTAATAACAAACCCTGGATCACCAGTGACCTGAAGGAACTGCTAAACAAGAAAAAAAGAGCCTTCAGGGAGGGAGACAGGGAATTACTGAGGAGTATACAGAAGCAACTTAAGGTCAAGATCAGAGACAGCAAGGAGGCATACAGGAAGAAGCTGGAGAACAAACTACAGAGGAACAATATCAGAGATGTCTGGTCAGGAATGAGAAAGATCACAGGTTTTAAGGACAAGAAGGATTGGATAGATGGAAGTCTGGACAGAGCCAATGAACTGAACACATTCTTCAACAGGTTCAGTTCAGGAACTAGCTCAGCATCCTCCTCTCCTGTTCCCAGCCAAACAGACATCCCACTCTCCTCTGATCAACAGCTTTCCTGTTACACCTCGGATGTTTTATCCTTCCCCTCAGCCATGGACTCTTCTGATTCCACAAGTTTGACTTCAACCAAGTCAGGAAATGCTGCTACCCCCTTTGCCTCCCCCTCCCACTTGTCTGTCTCCAAAAGTCAAGTGAAGAGGCAGCTGGAGAAACTGAACCAGAACAAGGCTGCAGGTCCAGATGGTGTCAGCCCCAGAGTCCTGAAGGCCTGTGCAGAGCAGCTCTGTGGGATTCTGCAGCACCTCTTCAACCTTAGCCTAACTCAGGAGAAGGTTCCAGTGTTGTGGAAGACATCCTGCCTTGTTCCAGTACCAAAGAGAACTCACCCATCAGTCACCAACGACTATAGACCCGTTGCCCTGACATCCCACATCATGAAGGTCCTGGAGAGACTCCTGTTGGCCCATCTGAATAAGCAAACAAGAACGTATCAGGACCCACTGCAGTTTGCTTATCACTGTGGAGTTGGAGGTGAAGATGCCATCATCCACCTATTTCAACCAACCCACTGTCATCTGGACAAAGCAGGCAGCACTGTGAGGATCATGTTCTTTGATTTCTCCAGTGCATTTAACACAATTCAGCCTGATTTACTTTGTCAGAAACTCCTGAAGACACAGGTGGAGCCCTCAACAATCACCTGGATCAATGACTATCTGACCAACAGACCACAATTTGTGAGACTGAAGGATTGTGTGTAAAACCAGGTGGTCAGCAGCACAGAAGCACCACAGGGGACCGTACTCTCACCATTCCTTTTCACTCTGTACACCTCAGACTTCCAGTACAAATCAGAGACCTGTCATCTGCAGAAATACTCAGATGTTTCAGAGATGGACAAGAAGCTGAATACAGAGAGCTGGTGGACCGCTTTGTGACATGGTGTGGAAACAATCGTCTCACCTTGAATGTGAACAAAACAAAGGAGATGATTGTAGATTTCAGAAGAAACAGGGATAAGTCAAACACTGTTTCCATCATGGGAGAAGAAGTTCACCTTGACAACAGACTGGACTGGAGACTAAACAGTGAACAAGAAGGGACAGAGCAGACTGGACTTCTTGAGGAAGCTTAAGTCCTTCCAGGTTTGCAGCAAGATGCTGGAGATCTTCTACAAGTCTGTTGTGGAGAGTGTAATCTCTTCAGCCATCATCTGCTGGGATAGCAGCATCAGAGCCAGGGACTTAAAAAGGCTCAACAACCTGATAAAGAAGGTTCTGGTTCTGTTCTGGTTCTGTTCTTGGGACAACTGTGGAACATCTGGAGATGATGATGCAAAGAAGGATTCTTCATAAATCAAAAAAATTATGGACAACCCTGAGCATCCTCTTCATGAGACTGTCATACAACAACAGAGCGTCTTCAGTCGGAGGCTTCTTCAGTTTTGCTGCAACACAGACCGCTGCAGGAAATCCTTCCTGCCCACAGCCATCATCATCTACAACAACTCCTTAAAGAATTCATTAGTATGAGCTACAACACTTAGTTTCCCTCTGGGATCAATAAAGTATTTTTGAATTTGAATTAAATTTGAATGAGTGTTGAGGTTTGGAGAACATGGAACTGCCAGCTATGAAACCAGCTGATTAACATTCTGAACAGACCCAATTAGTTCAAATCATGTCAATATTGTATTACAGAATCTAGGAACTTAAAAAAAGAGTTTTAAGATATGTTTGGGAGTGAGGTAAATCCAGCTTTGGATGTTTTTCAAAGAGCTTTAATTTTGAAATTCCACATCAGATGATGAAACTTTCCCAATATGAACTAGACCAGGGCCCTGTACCATGAAGCCGGATTAGGTGGCTAGCCAGCTATGTTTCAGCTTAGTTTCCACCAACCCTGGGTTTTGGGTACCATGAAAGTGGCTCGGCTTTGATCGGTGTTCGTTGCCATGGTATCTTACGCTGCACGGCTAACCTGCTCCGGGGCAGGTTATGTTCTGGATTCGAGATCTCAGACTGAAGTTTGACCAATCAGCTGTGAGCAAAGAAACATATATGTGACGTAACTAATTCCCAGCGTCTGTTCTCTGTTGCAATGGCTTCACCTTTTCTCCCTAATCCTGTGGACATCTCCGCGCAAATTGTTAGACGAGCACTTCGTAGAGAACGAGTTTTTAGGGACAGACAAAATCCATTTGACTTTCCTGATGCGTACTTGTATGAAAGATACAGATTTTCCGCGGAGGGAATGTCTTATCTCTGTTAGCTTGTATGTTTAGAGTATGCTTAGCCTACATAAATGTACATTAATTGTTTAACCCACGCATTAACACAATCAGCAATCTTCCTCCACGATTGTTCTCTTGCTTTGGCAGCAGATACAGTGTTACTGCGTGCTTGAAAAATATTTCTAAATTCTTCATATTTCTGGAGAATAACCTCTTGCTCCTCCGTTGAAAAGTAGAAAGCTCTCGCTCTATCCATATCGAACGCGATTGGTTGTTCAGTGTCGTCGTCACTCTTTTATGTGCACGCGCCTGTGGATTAATCATAGTTTAAGGATCAAAGCCTGAGTTGACAGAGAAAGTTGATAACCTGCGTCATGGTACCAATTAAGCCTGATTGCATCGGTTTGGTTTTGTCGACTCAAAACCAATCCTGTAACCCCGAGTTTGTTCAGCTACCTTCATGGTACAGGCCCCTGGTCTACTCTTCATCTGTCTATAAACTACCCTGGAATAAGGGGCAGATTTATTTATCGAGTAATTGATCCATGTTTAAGTTTTAAATAATAAATCGGATGTTGATTAAAGATTCAGAGAAATATCCAAAGGGTGGTCTACTTGTACTTTGCTATATTTTTAGGCATTTTCTACCATTTTCAATGTGCTTTTATTTTGAAATTCCAGATAAAATGTTAATAAAACTATTAGTTAATCACTTTTGGATTTGTGTTTATTATTGTTTTGAAAACGGTTGTTTTGATTGAATCAGTCAGAAAATATGCTTAAGAGATGGGCTTTTATTTTGAAAACGTTGGTAACTCCCATTACCGTAAAGCTTTGAACGAGTGCACCACGTAAAATCGAGTGAGCGATGATTTCCTTTGCCAAGGGGAGGCGGGCGTTACCGCAGCAACAGCAGGAGGTTGGAGGATGTCCAGATTAGGACGGCCGTCTCCCTCCAGGTGAGGACGGCCGTCTCCCTCCAGGTGAGGCCGGACGTCTCCCTCCAGGTGAGGACGGATGCCCCCAGAGAGCTGCAGCTGGTTCTGGATCCAGCAGAACCAGAGAAAGGAGATGTTCCTACCAAACATCTCGACTGAGGAATCTTCTCCACTGATTCATTCAAAGCTTTATTGTTCTGGAGACGTTGACAAACAGTGGGATTATTTGAACTCCAGCTTAACAAACTCAGAGTTGATGAACTCAGAGTACCTCAGGCTGCTGCTGTTCCTCCTGAGACGTTCCTCCTGAGGAGCTTCAAGTACATCCAACATGTTTCCCTGGCGATGCCAGTATACAGTCTGAGTTATTATGGGATGTATCTGATGGGATGAAGGCAGAAATCTGACACGTTTCTATGGTTTTAGAGCTTTTAATATTCATGTTAGGAACATGATGGAAAATCTGAATTAATTTAACATCTATAATTATTGTGATCTCCACTGATTGAAGCTCAGAACCATCTGATCAGTCCAGATGTTTCCAGAACCGCTTTATCTCCATCTGACCCAACCTGTTGGTTCCTGAACATCTGCCAGGGTGTTGAACGCACTTAAACTCCAAACTGAAGCTCCTCGTGTTGTTCTGCGACGGAGAACAATCCATGAAGTAGATCTGGGAGCAGCAGAACCAGAACCTAAAAAGGACAGTTCACCAGGATTCAGAGAGAGCTTCAGCAGCTCATGGTCCACCTGATGGTGGCGCTGCAGGAGGAGGCCAAAAGATTCCCCCAAACAAAGCAGCTGAAGATTTTCCTCCAGAGCTGCAGTTAGAGCAGCTCCTCTGAGGTTAAAAAGGAAACATTTTTAGTAAATTAAAACTAGAATTAAAGATCAGTTCTTCATCAGATTTAGCTGTTGACCCAAAGGAGAGCTGATGTGTTTCCTCCTCCCTGTGGGTCCCTCACAGCTTGGCCTTGGCCTGGAAGAAGCTCATGACGGCGTTGAAGCACTCCTCTGAGGTCCAGCGCTCCATCAGCCGCTCCACCTCGGCATCGTTGATTGCGTAGAGACGTTCCTTCTCCACGGAGCGGATCAGCTGCTTGGACAGCGCCAGGGACTGATGGGGATAGACAGAGGAGAACCGTTAGTACCTGCAGACGGCTCAGTTCTGCTAGAAGGTTCCTTCATGGTTCTGAAGGTCCGTGTTAGATTGACCAATCGGTGGATGTGGAGCACATTAAAAGGTCTACAGCTGGTGAACGCCCAGGGTGTCCTTACCTGGGGAGGCAGCTGGGCGTAGGCCTTCAGGCGGGTCCAAACCTCGGACTGGAAGCTGCTGTCGGGGAACACCTCAGTGATCAGACCCAGTTCACAGGCCTGGGTCGCCGTCAGCTTCTTATTGAACAGCAGCATCTCACTGGCCTGCAGAAACACACTGAGAATCAGTCCGACAACCCGGCAGCAGCTGCAGGGCGGTTCTGATCCTCCGCCGCTACCTTGGTGGGGCCCATTATCCTGGGGAAGGTGTAGGAGGAGCAGCCCTCAGCGCTCTGACCCAGCTGGGTGAAGGGAGTATGGAAGGTGGCCTGCAAAACAGAGGAACAGCATCAACACGGTTCCCACGGAAACGCCACAATACAGCATCAAGACGGTTCCCACGGAAACGCCTCAATACAGCATCAAGACGGTTCCCACGGAAACGCCTCAATACAGCATCAAGACGGTTCCCACGGAAATGTCTCAATACAGCATCAACACGGTTCCCACGGAAACGCCTCAATACAGCATCAACACGGTTCCCATGGAAACGCCTCAATACAGGGTAACATATCAGCGACGTGGTAAGTTCTGTTATATTACCATATTACTGGAAAGTGCTGCTTCATCTAGATCTAAGATAGAAAAGATAGATCTGCCATAGATCTATCTTTTCTATCTTAGATCTAGCTATATTAGTTCTATGTTAGATCTAAGATAGCTAGATCTAGATAGCTAGATCTAGCTATCTTAGATCTGTCTATCTTAGATCTATGTTAGATCTAGCTTTCTTAGATCTGTCTCTTAGATCTATGTATTGTAGATCCATCTATGTTAGATGTGAACACAGTTGATTCTGTTGTTTAAAGTAAAAAATCATAACCCCGCCCCCAGACAACTTTTGAAAATTCTGCAAAGTGGGCGGTGCCAGGAAGAAGGGGGGGGGGGGGGGGGCGTGGCCAACTATGGAGGATGAGTGGAGGGGGGAACGTGTTCAGGAGGACAGTGACCAAAGCGACGTTGACAGTTTTGCGACTGATCAACATTCATCTGTTTTGAACGTTAGCCTATGTTAGCATCACCACTCAGAGACCGGACTCCTCCTGTCTCCCTCTGCCTTCGGCGCCCTGAACCAGCGGATCTCCTCCGTCGTCACCGGAGGTGGAGGAGTAGAGGGAGGCTTTACGGAGCCCAGCGGCCGTGAGCCGTATCAATTAGAGCCGCTGCCTCAGGGCGCTGAGTCAGCGCTGCCCGAGGCTGGTGCTGCTGGGGGGGAGAGAGAGACAGGATGGGTCCGGTCTCTGAATGGTAATGCTAACATAGGCTAACGTTCAAAACAGTATGTTAGCTATGCTAACTAAGTGCTAATGTGATAATAATGGTAACCTGAAAAACGCAATCCAACTCCAAACTCGCCACTGGGCCGGTATGTCTGATAGTTTTATACCCAAACCCAAGGGGGCGTGTCTGTGAGACCACGGCTGCTGTGACTCAGTCGATGCCTGTGATGTAAAGATGTACCGCTCTCCACCAATCACAACATTCCAATGCAGTAGCCACAGTTCAACCCTAAGAGGGCAGCACTAAGACGTTTTTAGACCAAAAAGTGTAGAATTACACAAGTTTACGCCAAAATGTAAAAAAAAAAAGAAGAAACTGAAAGATTGCTTTGATAAAGACCCATTTATACAGTTTAGAAGCAAAAATAAGTTGTTTTGGGGTTTAGTTACCCTTTAAAAGGTATAATCTCTGCTTTGTCCACCAACAGCATCATTAAAGGCTGCTGTGGATGCCAACAGGACACAATGTTCATCCGCTGCTCATAGTAAAATGCATAATCTGTTTATGGGCGGGTCTATAAACTCCTAAATAACAGGTTACATAAATTATACAATATGTAGATCACACTGTAAACTCCCCAAGTGTTATGGAAGGAAATAAATTCATATTCTGTTGTTTTTTTGTGGGGGTGTAATCTTTCTATTGATGAGCAGACCTGAAATTTTTATTATGAAATTCATTTTGTATTTTGCAGTATTTTAATTATCAATAAAGTACCAAACAAACTATTAACTCTCCTTATAGTGTCCCGCCTTCTTTAACCCTAAAATAGATACAGGTCTGAAAATCCCAGCAGCAGCTGTGGAAACGTTATGGCACAGATAAATCTCCGGTCCATCTGGAAAACATGGACTGATTTTAATAAAAGGTCTTTATTCTCATTAGAGCAGAGCTTGGAGCACAGCGCCACCATCTGGTGAGTTAAAATAACCAAACATATTATTCACAAAAGATAAGAAAAACTCATCCAATAATTAAATGTTCAAGAGAGAATTAACATAAAGTGCAAACTGTTAAAAATGAAGCACAGATTAATTAGTGTCGCCATGGAGATGGAGGCTTTATTGGTCTGATAATAATGTTTCCCCCTCCAGTAGGGGGCGCTGTGTCTCCTCAGCTGCTGAAAGCTGCATGATGCTGAATGTTTAAAGTGTTTCTGTACCCGATCCGTGGCGTAGACCAGATCAAACAGTCCCAACACGGTGACGGAGATCCCCACAGCGGGTCCGTTCACCACGGCGACCAGAGGCTTCGGGAACTCGATGTATGACCTCACATACCTCCTGAGGAAAACATTACACACAAACTCTGTCTTACCAAAGTAAAGACTGCCTCGTGTTCAGAAGGACGTCCATAGTTCTGTTTTATTCATGAAGACTCGTTACTGCTGAGAGCTACCATGGGGGATAGCTAGCTAGCTAGCTCTGTGAAGGGTTTCTTTATAGAACAATAGGCGACTAATTATACACTATAAACAAGAACATCCATTAGTGAGGAGAGTAGAAATAGGAGGTTGCTGCCCTCTGCTGGACTGTTCTGTTACACTGAGAAAAAAAAAAAGTTCAATAAGGTTTTCTCTCAGAGTACTTTGTTACAATAAACTGGAAGATTTGTAATACGAATGGTCAGACAGGCTGTGGATGTAAGGAAACTGTGGCATTAGTTTCCACTCTATCAAACTCACCAAGATCAAGACTATGAGGACAGAAGTGAGTTGGTCTCCTCGTTGTGAAGACAATAGAGTTTAAACAGCAGTGAATTTAGATAGAGAACACATCCAGTTCCGTATCATCACACTCCCACCTCTGTGCTCAGTGCTGGTCTTTTCAGCTGATCAGTATAAAGCATGCAGCCACTTTTTACACTCCGCTGATTTAATTTCAAGGACACAAATGCAGTAAACTGCGAAGGCCTGGTTTAAAACAAACGTCTGTTTCAGCTGCAGCCAGTGAAATATTCTGGAACAGGAAGTTTTAAAGTGAATGTTTTCTAAATCTTTGACAACAGGACACAGGAACTTCAGCTACTGACCAACCTGAGCAGCTCTGCACCCTGCCTGGCCATCTCATGGACCCCCCCCTCTGGGATCTTGGTGAAGTTGGAGAGGTCATTCCCACTGCAGTAAAAGTCTCCAGCTCCTGCAGGGAGGAAGCAACAGAGGAACCAATTAGCCTAAAGATCCGAACTCGTCTCCTCATGGGTCAACTTCTGGTTGTTCTTGGCTTTACATGAGTTCTTAGGGAACACCTGTAACCCAGCTCTATGCAAACCTCCTTCTCTCACCAAGACCAATGGGTCTTATGAGGACCACGGCCTGGTCCTTCTGCAGGGTTAGAGGGATGGTGTGAAGCCTTGGCTGAGGTCAGGGTGTACTGCTGATGGTGAGGTGTGGGTGTTACCTGTGAACACAGTGAACTTAGAGTCGTCTTTAGTGGCCTGCTCCAGAGCTGCAATAATCTCGTTGTACATCTGGAGGAGGAGGAGGAAGAAGAGGAAGAAGAAGAAGAATGGAGGTAACAGAAAGTTAACCAGCAAAATTTGATGTCACTTCCTCCATCAGAGCTTCCTGGTTTCATCTGCTGACCTCAGGTGTGATGGCGTTCTTCTTGGCTGGTCGGTTCAGTTTGATGGTTGTGATGTTATCCTCTGTAGTGACCAACAGCGTCTCGTATGTGGCTCCGCCCCCAGCGGGGTGTGCAGCGACCTGGGCGGAGCTTCCTCCCTCTGCTTCTACAAGGGAGCCAATCAGGTTGCAGTACTGCTCCCTGGCTTCGTCCTGACGGAGACCAACGTTAGTTTTTCACCAATGGAGGAAGGTTCTGATTGGCTGGCTGGTAAACGGTTTTGGGAACTAAAGACCGAGATATTGGGACTTTGATTGAAGGAATCCCATTTAAAACAGTGAGATTGATCCTAAAACAACAGGAAGTTTGAGCAGCAGAACCACAGAGGATCCTCTGGAGAGAACGTACCGGAGAGATGGAGCCCAGAGACTTCCATGCTTCCCATTTGGCCTTGTTCACAAAGTCCAGCATCCCTGGTTTGGGAGTGTCGCAGGGACCCTGAGTGGCCTGGAGGAGGAGGAGGAGTTGTTACTATGGTAACACACACAAGGTGAATTATCAACCTCTGTAGCTGTTAATGTGCAGGTATATTAACATTGCTATCAGGAATTATCAGCAAATATCCATTCATGTTTCTGTCTGAACCAAACCGATGCTTCCTTACTGAACAGCAGCATTATGGGTCGGTTCTGTTTGGACCCAAACAGCTGCTGTAGACTGGGACGAATGGATGTTGTTCCAGGAGCTCACTGGTCTGCTTTAACCCTGGTTCTGATACCGCCAGGTTTCATTGGACCAGCCTTGGTTCTGGCAGCGAAGGTAAATCTCTCATCTCTTTAATCCAAGGAAACATGTCCGATGATGGAACCAGCCTCGGTCATGAGGTTCTGCACCCAGAGGTCCAGATCCACATTTCTAGATCTCACAGTCGGAAGAATCAAATCTATGTATCACCATCAATGGGGAGCCTAAGCCCCGCCCTTCTACTTCCTGTCAATGGGTCGCCTACTGCCCAAAAAAATGATTAAGAGTCAATGGAGAGATAAAAGTTATTTTCTGATCCCGTTAGAAATGCGCCATGGAGTGAACGTATGAATTTTAAAGACACATTTTGATGCAGAGAAAAAAACAATCATTTTCAACTGGCGGCAAAAGTTACTTTAGTTTAGTGTAAAAACACTTAGTGGACTACAACTGTAGAAGAAGAAGGAGAAAAATGTCCGGCTTCGCCTCCTTCCTCCAGGATGAAGGAAGGAGCGTTAAAGGTGGAGAAAACCACCATAAATGTGGAAAGTAGCAGCTATGATGAGGGAGAAACAGTCGGTAGAGTGAGAACCATGCAGCTCAATGTCGTTTGCTAGAGCTGGCTAGTGTTAGCTAGCACAAGCTAGCGTTAGCTAGTGTTAGCTAACACTAGCTAACGCTAGCTCGTGCTAGCTAGGTGTTAGCTAGTGCTAGGTAGCGTTAGCTCCCTGACGTCATATATGCGACTTCTGATTTGTAGGCATTTTAATTGCGAATTTTTACAATCAAGTAAATCCCAAATCACTTGACAAACAGTTGAAACGCATCATTAGTTGTCATATAAAATGAGGAACATCATATGTGTGATTCAGGACGTAAGACAAAGCGGAGCAGAAAATAACTTTTATTGCTGCAATGACTTCAATAAAAAAATTTTTTTTCGGCCATTGGACCCATGGGCCGACAGGAAGGGGAGGAGACTTAGACCCCCATATAACATTACCTCTAACCCTCTTGTAATTGGTCGATCCTTCCTTCGTGAAGTCTCCTCCCCTGGAAGTATTTCCTCTGCAGCCGACTTCAGAGACTGACATTAAAAGGACCCACTGGGCCAGAGACGACCCGGTTACAGTAGATGTGTTTTTGTTTGGATTGTATGCTATGCTACGCTACGTTATGCTACGCTACGTTATGCTACGCTACATCTGTCTTTGTAGTTTCCTCCGTACGCACCATGGAGAGTCTTCAGGTCTAAGACAACGAGCGATCCAGGGGTTCTAGTCAGGTCCAGAGACCAGAACCGACTTCCAGCATGCCTCCCGGCACTTTCTAACAGCTGCTGGACCAAAGACGGTGAGTCAGAACCGCACACCTGCAGAGGTCCAGGTGCTCCATGACTGGTGGAACACCTTGGTTTGGACTAAAGTAAGGTCGTCAGATCTTTCTGTTGTGGTGGTTCTGGTGCTGAAAGATGAAGGGTCAAAGGCGGTTCTGGATCTTGGTCCCATCTCACTTCTCTTTCTTCCCACCCTCGTCTACTTAAGTTAGTTTACAACCAGAACGTGGATGTAAAAGTCATTAGCTTGGTTCTGAACAGTCCAGTCAGAACAATGGACCCGGCAGTACGACCCGGTAACCCTGTACCTGAATCATTAGTGATCAGAACAACATCAGAACCGTTGACGCTGCTAGGGAGCAGCTCCTGTTTCCTCTGTTAGCCGGTACAGTGTAATGATCTTTGGTTCTGAAGAAGTTCTGGTGCTGAAAACATGCAGGAACATCCAGAACCTTCATCCAAGCTGTAGAACATCTGGACTTCCTCACCTGCTTGAAGAGAGCGTAGATCTTCAGCTTGACCTCGTTCCCCGGATCTTTCCTCAGCGCAGACAGGTTACTCTTCGCCTGTTCAAACTGCTCCACAGACGCACCTGAGGACACGCCCACACTCTAAATCAACCAATCAGAGAGCTCCTTCTGCTTCTATTACCTGAGTGGAATCATCCTGCAGTCTGTGGATCTACTGGAAACTCACCCATCATACCAGATGCTGTGGTCTGGAATGTGGAACTGGGAACACTGGACCTGAGCAAACTGGAGACAGAGAGACGTTCAGAGAAGCAGACTGACTGGGACCAGTTAGACTGACTGGGACCAGTTAGACCATCAGACTGACTGGGACCAATTAGACCATCAGACTGACTGGGACCAGTTAGACTGACTGGGACCAGTTAGACCATCAGACTGACTGGGACCATCAGACTGACTGGGACCAGTTACACCATCAGACTGACTGGGACCAATTAGACCATCAGACTGACTGGGACCAGTTAGACTGACTGGGACCAGTTAGACCATCAGACTGACTGGGACCATCAGACTGACTGGGACCAGTTAGACTGACTGGGACCAGTTAGACCATCAGACTGACTGGGACCATCAGACTGACTGGGACCATCAGACTGACTGGGACCAGTTAGACCATCAGACTGACTGGGACCAATTAGACCATCAGACTGACTGGGACCAGTTAGGCTGACTGGGACCAGTTAGACCATCAGACTGACTGGGACCAGTTAGACCATCAGACTGACTGGGACCAGTTAGACTGACTGGGACCAGTTAGACTGACTGGGACCATCAAACTGACTGGGACCAGTTAGATCATCAGATTGACTAGGATTAGTTAGACTAACTAGGACCAGTTAGACTGACTGGGACCATCAGACTGACTGGGACCAGTTAGACTGACTGGGACCAGTTAGACTGACTGGGACCAGTTAGACTGACTGGGACCATCAGACTGACTGGGACCATCAGGGACCATCAGACTGACTGGGACCAGTTAGACCATCAGACTGACTGGGACCAGTTAGACCATCAGACTGACTGGGACCAGTTAGACTGACTTAGACTGACTGGGACCAGTTAGACCATCAGATTGACTAGGATTAGTTAGACTAACTAGGACCAGTTAGACTGACTGGGACCATCAGACTGACTGGGACCAGTTAGACTGACTGGGACCATCAGACTGACTGGGACCAGTTAGATCATCAGATTGACTAGGATTAGTTAGACTAACTAGGACCAGTTAGACTGACTGGGACCATCAGACTGACTGGGACCAGTTAGACTGACTGGGACCATCAGACTGACTGGGACCAGTTAGACCATCAGACTGACTGGGACCAGTTAGATCATCAGATTGACTAGGATTAGTTAGACTAACTAGGACCATTAGACAGACTGGGACCAGTTACACCAGTTGAGCCTGGTACGGACCGAGGGACAGATCTGCCCGGAATCTGGTCTGTCAGGTTTTCTTTGGGTATCTGGGTCAAAGGTCATTGGTTTAACTGTAAAGTTTATTGTTATGAAGCAGAACTGTAACTAATCTATCAGGATACACATAAATAATGGATAAACATCCACCTTCAGCTGTCAGAGAGCCGGTTCTGGTTCTGGTTCTGGTTTATGGACTGATTCTGAGTCTCCAGTCATTCAGGTTAAAGTTCAAACATCGCGATAACTGACCCGACGGACTGTTAACACGCTCATTGTTTCAATGTTACCTTGTTAGTTTAGCAAAGCGCCAGACCGAGCAGCTTCTCAGGGCGGCAGCGGCCATCTAAACCCGGGTTCCGGTCCAAAGTTCGGGAGGACGGACAGAGAAACGGAGGAGAAAGTTAGCAGCAGAGACGCTAGCAGCGGCTAATGAGGAGGTCCCGCCCACTCCACTCTGTTCTGCTCTGCTATTGGTTAAAAGGAAGCGTGCAAAGCTCCGATTTGTCCAATGGTCAAACGGGCTTTTCAGCAGCACCAAACAGAAGGCAGAGTGCTGGTTAGAGCCCGCCCCCTGAGGTAGAACTAACCAATGGCTGCTGCGGTCTCATTAATTATGTAGAAGGTGCGGGCTGCTCCCGCAGAAAGATGATGCGGAGGTTCTGAGGTTCGGAATGTTCGGCTGGATGATCCAAATGAGACCATGCCGCCGCCAAAATCCCGGAGGTCGCTGTGCTGGGCTACAGGTCGGTGGGTAAGTCCAGAACGACCCGAACTGGGCGGAACCCGGCCACCAGGTTCTGGTAGGAGAAATGTCCATCCTGTCTGAAGTCCACATGAAGGTATCCGGAACCACAGAACCGTTGGTTCTGTGTTTATAGTTTTTGAAACCTGGATAGGGAGTTTGGACCGAACTTAAAACCGGTCTGACCCAGAACTGAAACTCTGCTGGCAGCCAATCAGGTGCTGCGGCTGGTGTGGTGCTGATGCTGCTGCTAAGAACAGAGTGATCCAGAACCGGTCCAGGACAGGTCCAGACTACTAGAATCCAGAACCGGTCGAGAACTGGGCCAGAATACTAGAGTCCAAAATCGGTCCAGAAAACTAGAGTCCAGAACCGGTCGAGAACCGGTCCAGAATACTAGAGTCTAGAACCGGTCCAGACTACTAGAGTCCAGAACTGGTCCAGAACTGATCCAGACTACTAGAGTCCAGAACCGGTCGAGAACTGATCCAGAACACTAGAGTCCTGAACAGGTCCAGACTACTAGAGTCCAGAACCGGTCGAGAACTGATCCAGAACACTAGAGTCCAGAACCGGTCCAGGACAGGTCCAGACTACTAGAGTCCAGAACCGGTCGAGAACCGGTCCAGAATACTAGAGTCTAGAACCGGTCCAGACTACTAGAGTCCAGAACTGGTCCAGAACTGATCCAGAACACTAGAGTCCAGAACTGGTCCAGGACAGGTCCAGACTACTAGAGTCCAGAACCAGTGCAGAACCGGTCCAGGAGGTCGGATCCAGGTTTAACCCAGTATCAGAGCTGCGGTTCTGACCGTCTGCAGCGTGAGTTAAAGAGGAAAACACGACCCAAACAGGTTCTCAACCTCGTTCAGAACCAGAACCGGGCTCAGTATGAGCAGCCACCCACTGTGAATGGCAGATCTGAACAGAACCAGAACCTCGGACCATCAGCATCACCCCGTCCATACTGAGTCACCAGTCCTCCCTGTTCAGCTGCTGCTTCTCTCTCTGTCTGCAGGAAAGTCTGCGTGGACTCCTATGATCCCATCATAGAGAACAGTGAGTCCGTCTCTGGACCGGGCCAGAACCGGCACCAGATCTCTGAGGGTTCTTCAGGACCGGGTCGGAACCAACAGCAGGTCTCTGAGGGTTCTTCTGGACCGGGACAGAACCGGCACCAGATCTCTTAGGGGTTCTTCAGGACCGGGTCGGAACCAACAGCAGGTCTCTGAGGGTTCTTCTGGACCGGGACAGAACCGGCACCAGATCTCTGAGGGTTCTTTTTTCTCCGGACCGGATCGGGACAGAACCAGCAGCAGATCTCTGAGGGTTCTTCCGGACCGGGACAGAACCAGCAGCAGATCTCTGAGGGTTCTTCCGGACCGGGACAGAACCAGCAGCAGATCTCTGAGGGTTCTTCCGGACCGGGACAGAACCAGCAGCAGATCTCTGAGGGTTCTTCCGGACCGGGACAGAACCAGCAGCAGGTCTCTGAGGGTTCTTCTGTCTCCGGACCGGGACAGAACCAGCAGCAGGTCTCTGAGGGTTCTTCCGGACCGGGACAGAACCTGCAGCAGGTCTCTGATGGTTCTTCTGTCTCTTCCAGCTTTCACTAAGACCATGACGGTGAACGGTCAGGAGTACAACCTTCAGCTGGTGGACACGGCCGGACAGGTAAGACGTCCTCCAGGTGAGACGTCCTCCAGGTGAGACGTCCTCCAGGTGAGACGTCCTCTAACCTT
Organism: Valencia hispanica; assembly: GCA_963556495.2. Lineage (NCBI taxonomy): Eukaryota > Metazoa > Chordata > Actinopteri > Cyprinodontiformes > Valenciidae > Valencia > Valencia hispanica. The sequence goes on from OY747716.1 coordinate 49,658,363, forward strand.
CTGACTTCTTACTGAGAAGAAGCTGGTCTGTGCTGCAGGACAAATACTCCATATTCAGAGCTACTCCATGGACGTCAACGGTTACATTCTCATCTACTCTGTGACGTCCTACAAGAGATAAGACCTCATGCTGACGTCCTCCGTCCAGCAGAGACGGTAGACGTTCTGCACAGTAGGAGGTCACCTTGACCCAGGTTAGCTATGAGGTTCTGGTTTCTCAGAACCAAACACAGGCTGAAGATCCAGCAGCCATATTCTTCTGGTTAGAGCCCGCCCTCTAAAGGTCCAGAAAAAATGCTGACCCCTACCTTGTTCTCTCTGGTGCCGACCGAGAACTCATGACCAGAACCAGGTCGGGTTCAGCTCCATCCTTCATGTGATGCCCCCTCCACACCTGCTGCATGCAGGTCCATGGGTTGGTGGAACCAATAGAAGCTTGATGGGTTTAGTTCTGACCCGGGTCAGAAATCATCCATCAGGTCTTCTCTGAGCCAGCCCCTCCATCTGGTGAGGTTCTGGGGTTCTGGGTGGGATAAAATGGACCAGGGTCCAAAACAGAGCAGGATTGTCAGCATCAAGCAGAGACACCAACGGTTTGGAGCAGAACCGACAGAAACTTTCTGATTTTAGTCTACTGGACCAGTCTGAAGGTCTGATGTTCCCCGGAAGGTTGAAGCTCACAGTGAACACCCTGAAGCACCAAAGGCTTGATCAGTTCAGAACCCAGAAAGGGACAGCAGAACCACAGCAGCTTCAACCATGACAGAACACCTGGCACGTTTAGGTAACAGGCGAGGAGAGGATCCAGATTCCTCAGTGGTTCCAGAGGCGCTGAAGGTTCAGAATCAGTTCTTATATCCACATGTAACGCCATCAATTGGGTCAAACTAAATATTGAGACAAGAACCTGCAGGTAAATTAAGAGGTTCTGGTTCTTGGGATTTTCTCAGTCTGAACTTTCTGCCAGACAGAGCTCCTCTACCCTGTTGATGTTCTGTAGAGCTGGTTTTCTTTAGGAACTGGGTCAGATCCTATTTATCCCTCCATCTGGTACCGGTAAACCAGAAAGTAACCATCTGGTACCGGTAAACCAGAAAGTAACCATCTGGTACCTGTAAACCAGAAAGTAACCATCTGGTACCGGTAAACCAGAAACTAACCATCTGGTACCGGTAAACCAGAAACTAACCATCTGGTACCGGTAAACCAGAAACTAACCATCTGGTACCTGTAAACTAACAACTTGTTTATTCTGGGTATTACTTTATGAAGATACATAATAATAAAAAGTCCAACTGATTCCCTGAGTTCCTAGTTCCTGCATCACCCCTTGTTTGCATTGGTCTTTGTTCTGCGTGTTCTTTGGGCCGACTGACCCAGATTTCTGACCAGAACCAACAATAACTGACCTCCTGCTGGTGGATGTTATTTACGTAGTAGACGGACTGTTAGTGGGTAGAGAACCAGTTCCGGTACCAGCATGACCGGTTATGTCTTTGTGTTTGTGAGGCTTCGAGGTGGTCCGTGTGATCCACGAGAAGCTTCTGGATATGGTGGGAAACGTCCAGTACGTAAATCCATACGGTTCTGATTCACTGGGTCTGAGGAACCGACTCTGACTGGACTCTGGTATCTTTCTGCAGGAAACCGATCATCCTAGTGGGGAACAAGAGGGATCTGCACATGGAGAGGTACCTCACCAGAACCCAGACCCTGCAGACCTTGTTTCCATGTTCTAGTGACCTAATGGGTTCCTGCTGGCTCTGGTCTTTAACATGGAAGAAACTATGTTCTCTTTGTCTGCTGTGGAGTTCCTCTAGGTCGTGATCTCGGCCCAGTTTTACCCTTAGCTCCATTTTAACTGAATTTAGGTTCAGGTTCTATTCTGCGGTTCTATTCTAGACCATGTTCCAGTTCCCGGTGTCATACCCAGCTCCTGCTCCTAAGCGGCGCAGGATCCGGGATTTTCCTCCCGCTGAAGCGATAGCTTGCAGGTCAGGAAACGAGTCGGTCAGAGAGTCTTTCTGACTTCTGTTCACTTCAGTTTTAGAAATGTTCCCTGATTTCAAAGCTTTGACTGTAATTGAGTCTCCAGTGTGGCAGTGGAGCTCCGATTCAGCCTCTAGAACATCATCAAACCCCCCAAGAGAAGTCATCAGTGAGTGATGATCAGTCCCAGGCAAAAGTTACAACTTCATGACGATAACCTCTGAGGGTTTCAGGTTCATGTGAACCGAGGAAGTTGAGTGTAATCGTTCTTGTTGATACAATCAGTGATTTTTGTCTCTGTGGAATAAAATCATTCCATGGATTCAACAGGTTGATGTGTGATGGCACCATGAGGATTCTCTGTTCTGCTTGATTGCATTGAATATTAAATAAAATGAAAATACAAAAATAAGATTGGATATGTTAGCATTTTAAAAATTGATGAGTAAAAATGGATTATTATGGGATGTTTTGACCCCATCAATTAAAAATGAGGAATAGTCTGCCTCTGATTCAGCACCATGAAAATCAAAATGAAACCAGACTGAAGTTGGTTTCAGGTTATAAATTTGACAAATATTCATTCAGCAGAGAGTTTTTAATGTTTCACCAAGTTATGACACAGATCCTGCAGGTCTGATCATCTCTTTGTGTTGCTGCTGATCACAGTCGCTCATTTAGTGACAGAATCAAATCACTTCATGTTCCCTGCTCACTCCAGGATTATTCTACTAAACTATACAGATACGTTTTCAGATTTAATGTTATGTTGATGGAACATTTGTGGATTTCTTTAATAGCTCTCACATCATGTGACTTGGTCATGTTTCATTTCAACATTTTATTTTTTAGATGATGTTCTTTCTCTTTATTGTAAAAAGATGACAGAGATGTTGTAGTACTTTAGCTTTAGGCTTCATGTCTGATCTATACAGTAGTTCCTCTGCTAGTCAAAGTAGCCATGTTAATTCAGGACATGATTGATGTTGGATTATTCTTCAAAGTAATTCATTAATAGTTTTGGAATTTTATTTTTGAGGTCAAAGTTTTTCTTTTAAAGTTAGAGAAGGGTGCAAAGAAATGTTGTTAGATGTGGTCATAAAAGTGAATCAATGCCAGCTTCCACCATTGCTGATATACATAGAAAAAGCTGTAAACAGGTAGAATATGGACTATTATATAATACTGATAGATAATATTATGTAATATTCTATAACATTTTCTAACATGCTGTAGGCCGACCTGTGGTGGAAAATTGTTATGCAATTAGGAATTAAGTGCATATTCTCTGTTTAGTGAAAGCATCTAGGGTAAAATGACGAGGTTATTGTTCCAACTTAATGTTTATGATATACAGTGGCTTGCAAAAGTATTCGACCCCCTTGATCTTTTCCACATTTTGTCACATTACAGCCACAAACATGAATCAATTTTATTAGAATTCCAGGTGAAAGACCAAAACAAAGTGGTGTACACGTGAGAAGTGGAACGACACTCATACATGATTCCAAACATTTTTTACAAATAAATAACTGAAAAGTGGGGTGTGTGTAATTATTCAGCCCCCTGAGTCAATACTTTGTAGAACCACCTTTTGCTGCACTTCCAGCTGCCAGTCTTTTAGGGTTTGTCTCTACCAGCTTTGCACATCTAGAGACTGAAATTCTTGCCCATTCTTCTTTGTAAAGCAGCTCCAGCTCAGTCAGATTAGATGGACAGTGTTTGTGAACAGCAGCTTTCAGATCTTGCCACAGATTCTCAATTGGATTTAGATCTGGACTTTGACTGGGCCATTCTAACACATGGATATGTTTTGTTTTAAACCATTCCATTGTTGCCCTGGCTTTATGTTTAGGGTCGTTGTCCTGCTGGAAGGTGAACCTCCGCCCCAGTCTCAAGTCTTTTGCAGACTCCAAGAGGTTTTCTTCCAAGATTGCCCTGTATTTGGCTCCATCCATCTTCCCATCAACTCTGACCAGCTTCCCTGTCCCTGCTGAAGAGAAGCACCCCCAGAGCATGATGCTGCCACCACCATATTTGACAGAGGGGATGGTGTGTTCAGAGTGATGTGCAGTGTTAGTTCTGCATTTTGGTCTCATCTGACCAGAGCACCTTCTTCCACATGTTTGCTGTGTCCCCCACATGGCTTGTGGCAAACTGCAAACAGGACTTCTTATGGTTTTCCTTTAACAATGGCTTTCTTCTTGCCACTCTTCCATAAAGGCCAACTTTGTGCAGTGCACGACTAATAGTTGTCCTGTGGACAGATTCCCCCACCTGAGCTGTAGATCTCTGCAGCTCCTCCAGAGTCACCATGGGCCTCTTGGCTGCATTTCTGATCAGCGCTCTCCTTGTTCGGCCTGTGAGTTTAGGTGGACGGCCTTGTCTTGGTAGGTTTACAGTTGTGCCATACTCCTTCCATTTCTGAATGATCGCTTGAACAGCGCTCCGTGGGATGTTCAAGGCTTGGGAAATCTTTTTGTAGCCTAAGCCTGCTTTAAATTTCTCAATAACTTTATCCCTGACCTGTCTGGTGTGTTCTTTGGACTTCATGGTGTTGTTGCTCCCAACATTCTCTTAGACAACCTCTGAGGCCGTCACAGGGCAGCTGTATTTGTACTGACATTAGATTACACACAGGTGCCTCTATTTAGTCATTAGCACTCATCAGACAATGTCTATGGGCAACTGACTGCACTCAGACCAGAGGGGCTGAATTATTGAGCTGTACTCAGTGAGTTACAGCTGTTAGATTTGCGCTAATCAATAAAAACCTCGGGGGGAAATAATGCACAAAGGTAAATGATAATATAACATTTGAACTATTGTAACTGATTAAAACTGGTTCGACCTAAAACTATAACACTCTGTGTTCATGAGATAAGGGGCGGCCGCGTTCGGCCCGGGAACCTTAGCTTGATATCGTTCTTTTAAGATTCTATGAGAAACGATGCAATTCAGCAATAAACTAGATGAATGATGGTTTCTATGTTTAACTAATACTTTTGACAAACGTAGCCGACTCCGCAGTAAATAGACATAACACGGAAAACGCACGGTTAGAATCGGATATATTGAAAACCAACTCCAGTTAATACAGATCCGAGTGGCGGTATGAAAGTATTTCAGTCTTTAGAGTAATTTACAGAAAACGCATGAAGAAACAACGGAAACCCTGAGATACTTTTTTTTTTGCCATAACAGACCCTACAATGCAAGTTGTCAGGTGTTACTGCTGAGGTCTCTAGGTTCCTTCTGCAGACCGAGACGTCTCTGGTTCTGTTCTGGTTCTCCAGGTCATCAGCTACGATGAGGGGAAGGTTCTGGCTGAGTCCTGGAACGCCGCCTTCCTGGAGTCGTCAGCCAAAGAGAACCAGGTGAGGATGGAGCTCCTCTCTGAGGACCATCAGCTTCACAAGCGTCTGACTGTGTGCTGCTGTTCCTCAGACTGCTGTGGAGGTGTTCAGGAGGAGGATCCTGGAGGTGGAGAAGATGGAGGGTGGTCAGCCTCAGGAGTGGTCTCCCTGCTCCATGATGTAGCTCCGCCTCCTCATCCCAGGAGGTTCTGTTCGCTCCTCAGGTCCACAAGACTCTGTCCAGAACTCTGTAGGTTTAATAAGGAGCGTCATCCTGAGCTGAAAGCACCGATTCATTAAAGATGCACAAAGGTCAGAAGGTCAGGCACCAGAGCGGGACCTGTACAGAACCACAGGAGAACCACAGCAGAGCCTTGTACTGGATGTTCCTCGTTTAAACCCAGTTTTTACTAAACTCTGAGGGTTTAGTCTCAGTTTCAGCCTCAGCTGCTGGATCCAGAGGAAGAAGCTTCAGTTCAGATGTTTACCTGAAGAAACCAGCAGCAAGTCTGGAGGAAAACACATCAATAAATAAAGACATGAAGAAAGAAATAAATGCATAAAGAACTGAATGAATAAGTAAATAAAGACATGAAGAAAGAAATAAATGAATGAATAAATAAATAAATGATAGAATGAATAAAGCAGCTCATTTGATGTTTATTAATTTAGGGTTTTAGGTGTTTGTTTCTGTGTGTCTCCATGTTTATATTTAACAGCAGAAGCTTTAATCATATTCAGCTTCAGAATTATTAGTCCTTCAGTCAGAAACCAGTTTGAAGAAGTGATTCCCAGTAGAACCAGTCAGACTGACTTGGTGGTGCTGGCTGGGTTCTTCTCCACTCGATGCAGCCTGCTGGGTCTCCTCAGATAGAACCAGTTTAACCAGTTAGAATCATAAACTGGGCCTGACTGACAGAGGGGAACAGAGTCCCTCTAGTGGAGTGAGTGATGCTTCAGCTCCACCTACTGGCGGAGCGGTGGAATTACCGCTCAGGTTCCAACATGATGTGGGCGGAGCCTCAGCTCCATCCAGGTGGGTTTAGCTCTAGTTTTATCTGCATGGCTGAATCTCTTTAGGGTCCGGAGAACCGAACCAGAACCTGGAGTGTTCATGAGCACACCCTTCAGACTGGACCTTCAGCTCTCAACTGTTTTTATGATGTGGAGATTTACTGGTTCCTCTCAATGTTCTGATATTAAAGCCCGGTTCTGTTAGGATACAACTCTGCTCCGGTGTTTTCATCGTCCAACATGAACAGAACAAGCTGAGAAGTTCTGGTTCTGTAGCTCAGCAGCAGCAGGAACGTGTTCCAGCAGAACATCAGCACAGTTTAATAATAAAGTTCTGAGTCAACAGAACTTAGCCTTCATCCAGAACCGTCCCAGGAACTAATCAAGTCCTCCATGTTTTCAGTGGAAAGAGAGAAAAGGTCCGAATTCATCAGAACCGACTTCATGGATCAGCAAGATGAAGGCGGAGCTTAGAATAAAGGAAATGGTTCCATCCATCCAACATCCATCCAACCAACATTCATCCATCCAACATCCATCCAACCAACATCCATCCAACATCCATCCAACCAACATCCATCCAACCAACATCCATCCATCCAACATCCATCCAACATCCATCCATCCAACATCCGTCCAACCAACATTCATCCATCCAACATCCATCCAACCAACATCCATCCAACCAACATCCATCAAACATCCATCCAACATCCATCCAACCAACATCCATCCATCCAACATCTATCCAACCAACATCCATCCATCCAACATCTATCCAACCAACATCCATCCATCCAACATCCATCCAACATCCATCCAACCAACATCCATCCAACCAACATCCATCAAACATCCATCCAACATCCATCCAACCAACATCCATCCATCCAACATCTATCCAACCAACATCCATCCATCCAACATCTATCCAACCAACATCCATCCATCCAACATCCATCCAACCAACATCCATCCAACCAACATCCATCAAACATCCATCCAACATCCATCCAACCAACATCCATCCATCCAACATCCATCCAACCAACATCCATCAAACATCCATCCAACATCCATCCAACCAACATCCATCCATCCAACATCTATCCAACCAACATCCATCCATCCAACATCTATCCAACCAACATCCATCCATCCAACATCCATCCAACATCCATCCATCCAACATCCGTCCAACCAACATTCATCCATCCAACATCCATCCAACCAACATCCATCCAACATCCATCCAACCAACATCCATCCAACAAACATCCATCCATCCAACATCCGTCCAACATCCATCCATCCAACATCCATCCAACCAACATCCATCCAACCAACATCCATCCAACCAACATCCATCCACCCAACATCCATCCATCCAACATCCATCCATCCAACCAAGATCCATCCATCCAACAAACATCCATCCATCCAACCAACATCCATCCATCCAACCAACATCCATCCATCCAACATCCATCCAACCAACATCCATCCATCCAACATCCATCCAACCAACATCCATCCAACCAACATCCATCCATCCAACATCCATCCAACCAACATCCATCCATCCAACATCCATCCATCCAACATCCATCCAACCAACATCCATCAAACATCCATCCAACATCCATCCAACCAACATCCATCCATCCAACATCCAGCCAACCAACATCCATCCATCCAACATCTATCCAACCAACATCCATCCATCCAACATCCATCCAACCAACATCCATCCATCCAACATCCATCCAACCAACATCCATCCATCCAACATCCATCCAACATCCATCCATCCATCCAACATCCATCGAACCAACATCCATCCAACCAATATCCATCCAACCAACATCCATCCATCCACCCAACATCCATCCATCCAACATCCATCCATCCAACCAAGATCCATCATCCAACAAACATCCATCCATCCAACCAACATCCATCCATCCAACCAACATCCATCCAACCAACATCCATCCAACCAACATCCATCCATCCAACATCCATCCAACCAACATCCATCCATCCAACATCCATCCATCCAACATCCATCCAACCAACATCCATCAAACATCCATCCAACCAACATCCATCCATCCAACATCCAGCCAACCAACATCCATCCATCCAACATCTATCCAACCAACATCCATCCAACCAACATCCATCAAACATCCATCCAACATCCATCCAACCAACATCCATCCATCCAACATCTATCCAACCAACATCCATCCATCCAACATCTATCCAACCAACATCCATCCATCCAACATCCATCCAACCAACATCCATCCATCCAACATCTATCCAACCAACATCCATCCATCCAACATCCATCCAACCAACATCCATCCAACATCCATCCAACCAATATCCATCCAGCCAACATCCATCCAACCAACATCCATCCATCCAACATCCATCCATCCATCCAACATCCATCCAACCAACATTCATCCAACCAACATCCATCCAACCAACATCCATCCATCCAACATCCATCCATCCAACCAACATCCATCCATCCAACATCTATCCAACCAACATCCATCCATCCAACATCCATCCGTCCAACATCCAGCCAACCAACATCCATCCATCCAACATCCATCCAACCAACATCCATCCATCCAACATCTATCCAACCAACATCCATCCATCAAACATCCATCCAACCAACATCCATCAAACATCCATCCAACATCCATCCAACCAACATCCATCCATCCAACATCTCTCCAACCAACATCCATCCATCCAACATCTATCCAACCAACATCCATCCATCCAACATCCATCCAACCAACATCCATCCAACATCCATCCAACCAACATCCATCCAGCCAACATCCATCCAACCAACATCCATCCATCCAACATCTATCCATCCAACATCCTTCCAACCAACATTCATCCAACCAACATCCATCCAATCAACATCCATCCATCCAACATCCATCCATCCAACCAACATCCATCCATCCAACATCTATCCAACCAACATCCATCCATCCAACATCCATCCATCCAACATCCAGCCAACCAACATCCATCCATCCAACATCCATCCAACCAACATCCATCCATCCAACATCTATCCAACCAACATCCATCCATCAAACATCCATCCAACCAACATCCATCCAACCAACATTCATCCAACCAACATCCATCCAACCAACATCCATCCATCCAACATCCATCCATCCAACCAACATCTATCCAACCAACATCCATCCAACCAACATTCATCCAACCAACATCCATCCAACCAACATCCATCCATCCAACATCCATCCATCCATCCAACATCCATCCATCAAACATCCATCCAACCAACATCCATCCAACCAACATTCATCCATCCAACATCCATCCATCCAACCAACATCTATCCAACCAACATCCATCCAACCAACATTCATCCAACCAACATCCATCCAACCAACATCCATCCATCCAACATCCATCCATCCAACCAACATCCATCCATCAAACATCCATCCAACCAACATCCATCCAACCAACATTCATCCAACCAACATCCATCCAACCAACATCCATCCATCCAACATCCATCCATCCATCCAACATCTATCCAACCAACATCCATCCAACATCCATCCAACTAACATCCATCCAACCAACATCCATCCAACCAACATCCATCCATCCAACATCCATCCAACATCCATCCATCCAACCAACATCCATCCATCCAACATCCATTCAACATCCATCCAACCAACATCCATCCATCCAACCAACATCCATCCATCCAACATCCATCCAACATCCATCCAACCAACATCCATCCATCCATCCAACCAACATCCATCCAACATCCATCCAACCAACATCCATCCAACATCCATCCAACCAACATCCATCCAACATCCATCCATCCAACCAACATCCATCCAACCAACCTCCATCCAACATCCATCCATCCATCCAACATCCATCCAACATCCATCCAACCAACCAACATCCATTATCCAACTATCATCCAACCAACATCCATCCAACCAACATCCATCCAACCAACATCCATCCAACCAACATCCATCCATCCAACATCCATCCAACCAACATCCATCCATCCAACATCCATCCATCCAACATCCATCCAACCAACATCCATCAAACATCCATCCAACATCCATCCAACCAACATCCATCCATCCAACATCCAGCCAACCAACATCCATCCATCCAACATCTATCCAACCAACATCCATCCAACCAACATCCATCAAACATACATCCAACATCCATCCAACCAACATCCATCCATCCAACATCTATCCAACCAACATCCATCCATCCAACATCCATCCAACCAACATCCATCCATCCAACATCCATCCAACCAACATCCATCCATCCAACATCTATCCAACCAACATCCATCCATCCAACATCCATCCAACCAATATCCATCCAGCCAACATCCATCCAACCAACATCCATCCATCCAACATCCATCCATCCAACATCCATCCAACCAACATTCATCCAACCAACATCCATCCAACCAACATCCATCCATCCAACATCCATCCATCCAACCAACATCCATCCATCCAACATCTATCCAACCAACATCTATCCATCCAACATCCATCCATCCAACATCCAGCCAACCAACATCCATCCATCCAACATCCATCCAACCAACATCTATCCAACCAACATCCATCCATCAAACATCCATCCAACCAACATCCATCAAACATCCATCCAACATCCATCCAACCAACATCCATCCATCCAACATCTATCCAACCAACATCCATCCATCCAACATCTATCCAACCAACATCCATCCATCCAACATCCATCCAACCAACATCCATCCAACATCCATCCAACCAACATCCATCCAGCCAACATCCATCCAACCAACATCCATCCATCCAACATCTATCCATCCAACATCCTTCCAACCAACATTCATCCAACCAACATCCATCCAATCAACATCCATCCATCCAACATCCATCCATCCAACCAACATCCATCCATCCAACATCTATCCAACCAACATCCATCCATCCAACATCCATCCATCCAACATCCAGCCAACCAACATCCATCCATCCAACATCCATCCAACCAACATCCATCCATCCAACATCAATCCAACCAACATCCATCCATCAAACATCCATCCAACCAACATCCATCCAACCAACATTCATCCAACCAACATCCATCCAACCAACATCCATCCAACCAACATCCATCCATCCAACATCTATCCAACCAACATCCATCCATCCAACATCCATCCAACCAACATCCATCCATCCAACATCCATCCAACCAACATCCATCCATCCAACATCTATCCAACCAACATCCATCCATCCAACATCCATCCAACCAATATCCATCCAGCCAACATCCATCCAACCAACATCCATCCATCCAACATCCATCCATCCAACATCCATCCAACCAACATTCATCCAACCAACATCCATCCAACCAACATCCATCCATCCAACATCCATCCATCCAACCAACATCCATCCATCCAACATCTATCCAACCAACATCCATCCATCCAACATCCATCCATCCAACATCCAGCCAACCAACATCCATCCATCCAACATCCATCCAACCAACATCTATCCAACCAACATCCATCCATCAAACATCCATCCAACCAACATCCATCAAACATCCATCCAACATCCATCCAACCAACATCCATCCATCCAACATCTATCCAACCAACATCCATCCATCCAACATCTATCCAACCAACATCCATCCATCCAACATCCATCCAACCAACATCCATCCAACATCCATCCAACCAACATCCATCCAGCCAACATCCATCCAACCAACATCCATCCATCCAACATCTATCCATCCAACATCCTTCCAACCAACATTCATCCAACCAACATCCATCCAATCAACATCCATCCATCCAACATCCATCCATCCAACCAACATCCATCCATCCAACATCTATCCAACCAACATCCATCCATCCAACATCCATCCATCCAACATCCAGCCAACCAACATCCATCCATCCAACATCCATCCAACCAACATCCATCCATCCAACATCTATCCAACCAACATCCATCCATCAAACATCCATCCAACCAACATCCATCCAACCAACATTCATCCAACCAACATCCATCCAACCAACATCCATCCAACCAACATCCATCCATCCAACATCTATCCAACCAACATCCATCCAACATCCATCCAACCAACATCCATCCAACCAACATCCATCCATCCAACATCCATCCAACATCCATCCATCCAACCAACATCCATCCATCCAACATCCATTCAACATCCATCCAACCAACATCCATCCATCCAACCAACATCCATCCATCCAACATCCATCCAACATCCATCCAACCAACATCCATCCATCCAACCAACATCCATCCAACATCCATCCAACCAACATCCATCCAACATCCATCCAACCAACATCCATCCAACATCCATCCATCCAACCAACATCCATCCAACCAACCTCCATCCAACATCCATCCATCCAACATCCATCCAACCAACCAACATCCATTATCCAACTATCATCCAACCAACATCCAACCAACCAACTTCCATCCAACCAATCAACATCCATCCATTATACAACTATCATTCAACCAACATCCATCCAACCAACATCCATCCATCCGACATCCATTCAACATCCATCCAACCAACATCCATCCAACCAACATCCATCCATCCAACATCCATCCAACATCCATCCATCCAACCAACATCCATCCATCAAACCAACATCCATCCAACATCCATCCAACCAACATCCATCCAACATCCATCCAACATCCATCCAACCAACATCCATCCAACATCCATCCATCCAACCAACATCCATCCAACCAACCTCCATCCAACATCCATCCAACCAACATCCATCCAACATCCATCCAACCAACCAACATCGTTCCAACCTCTATCCAACCAACATCCATCCAACATCCAACCAACATCCATCCATTATCCAACTATCATCCAACCAACATCCAACCAACCAACTTCCATCCAACCAATCAACATCCATCCATTATACAACTATCATTCAACCAACATCCATCCAACCAACATCCATCCAACATCCATCCATCCAACCAACATCCATCCAACCAACATCCATCCAACCAACCTCCATCCAACATCCATCCAACCAACATCCATCCAACATCCATCCAACCAACCAACATCGTTCCAACCTCTATCCAACCAACATCCAACCAACATCCATCCAACATCCAACCAACATCCATCCATTATCCAACTATCATCCAACCAACATCCAACCAACCAACTTCCATCCAACCAATCAACATCCATCCATTATACAACTATCATTCAACCAACATCCATCCAACCAACATCCATCCAACCATCCATTCAACATCCAACCAACCAACTTCCATCCAACCAATCAACATCTATCCATTATCCAACTATCATCCATCAAACATCCATCCAACCAACATCCAACCAACCAACCAACCAACATCCAACCAATTTCTTTACAATGACACTTTGATATTAGAGTTTTGCTTTTGATTGCACAGCTTTATGCTGCTTTTGATTTTGCACCCCACCATGACATTTACATGACATTTTAAGTTGTTGGTTAATGTTCTAATTCTATCCTTCAAAATTTTATTTGTTCTTCAGGTTGTTGCCTTTGAAGTGTTGTGCAAATATTTAAAATAAAAAATGATAATAGTGGTGGGTGGGAGGAGTGCAAACTCAGCTGGGGGGGGTGCAAAGGGGCACCAAAAAACGTAGAGCCGGCCCTGCTCTGACTCCAGGTTAAAATGTCTGACAGGACAAGTCAGAGTACAAAAAAAGAAACAATAACCTAAATATGTTCAGTTTATTACATAGTTTGAGACAGTTGAGCTCACATGTTGGGGAAATATAAAGCTTTTCCTGCATTTTTTGTTTTTAGTCATTTAAGAAGATTTCTAATTGACATGTTATGATGTCATTCATTAAATGAGAAATAGTACATGTGTACAAAATCATACATGCTCAGCACTTTGTTACGTGACCATAAATGTCAAAAAGTTTATGAATTAGACAGAATTCAATTGTTTTGATGAGTAAAACTAATAAGCTACTCTATATTATATATATATATATATATATATATATATATATATATATATATATATATATATATATACATATATATATATATATATATATATATATATATATATATATATATATATATATATATATATATATATATATATATATATGTTACACTGTATTGTAAGAAATGATCATCTTCCACACAGGAAATGTCCTCTGACTGGACGTCTTTATCTGAACACTCCTACAGCAGAGAGACCCATGGACAGGGAGAACATGTGATCTGACCTTTGACCTTCACCCAAGGTCAGTCATGTCATGGTTTCATTAAAACACCTCTACCCAGCAGATCAGATTCTGTCTCAGAGTTCTGTCCCCCGGGTCGTCTCCGTCCCGCTTGGGTGTCCAACAGGACCTTGTCCCCCGGGTCGTCTCCTTCCAGCCTGGGTGTCCAACAGGACCTTGTCCCCCGGGTTGTCTCCGTCCAGCCTGGGTGTCCAACAGGACCCTGTCCCCCGGGTCGTCTCCGTCCAGCCTGGGTGTCCAACAGGACTCTGTCCCCCGGGTCGTCTCCGTCCAGCCTGGGTGTCCAACAGGATCCTGTCCCCCGGGTCGTCTCCGTCCCTGTAAAGCTGCTCCTCCCAGCACTTTCTATTCAGGCCATAGAGGCAGGCAGCAGAATCAGCAGAGCCTCAGACATGAAGGGAAAAGCCCGACTCAGCAGAATCCTTTAAAGCCCGGTTCTTTGTGGCCCCGCCCCCCCCGGGTCTCTCCTCGCCCCCCTGCCGTATAAATTGGGCCATCCAACTTTTTCTCTGTTACACTGTGTGTGTGGTTGAGGGAAAGGTTGGACACGTCCAGAGGGAGAAACATGTCGCAGTACTCTGGAAAGGTGAGTACCGGGTGAACCTGCTCGGCCTGAGGGAACATTACTGGAAACGGGTTTCAGAACCAGAACCGCAGAACCAGAACCAGAACCCCTGACTGGGGCTTGGAACCAGAAAAGCTTAGTGGGTCTAATTCTCCTCCAGGTGGAGTTATCAAATCATTTTACCTTTAATGTAGTTACAGTTTGCTGCCAGCAGGTGGCGCTCTTCTCCAACCTTTGGGTTCTGACTGATGATGATGATGATGAGGTAAACCCGGCAGAGGAAGCAGGGGCGGGGCCAGGCTGCACGTCCAATTAAAAGCTGTGGTTTAAGGGTGGGCGGAGCCTTTTCAGGGCGTGGTTCTGTCTCCAGCGCCCTCTGCTGGTGGACTGATGGAGAACCAGTGAGAGTGGATCAAAACAAAGACCCAGTAGAACCCTGGGAGGTTCTGACCCGACAGAGTTCTGCTCAGATTAAACAGATTCCTGTTGGAGTGCTGTGATGTCACACTGATGGGTGGGGTAGTGACGTCATACAGGGGCGTGGCCACAGCGGTTTAAGGCAGAAGCAACAGATTAAAGATCTTTAACAGAGTTTAACATTTTCTGGTTCTGATCCAGGCTCTGGTTCTGACCCAGGTTGTGGTTCTGACCCATGTTCTGGTTCTGATCCAGGCTGTGGTTCTGACCCAGGCTGTGGTTCTGATCCATGTTCTGGTTCTGACCCATGTTGTGGTTCTGACCCATGTTCTGGTTCTGATCCAGGCTGTGGTTCTGACCCAGGCTGTGGTTCTGATCCAGGCTGTGGTTCTGACCCATGCTATGGTTCTGACCCATGTTCTGGTTCTGACCCATGTTGTGGTTCTGAACCAGGCTGTGGTTCTGATCCATGTTCTGGTTCTGACCCATGTTGTGGTTCTGACCCAGGCTGTGGTTCTGGTTCTGATCCAGGCTGTGGTTCTGACCCAGGCTGTGGTTCTGATCCATGCTCTGATTCTGACCCATGTTGTGGTTCTGACCCAGGCTGTGGTTCTGGTTCTGACCCATGTTCTGGTTCTGACCCATGTTGTGATTCTGACCCATGTTCTGGTTCTGACCCATGTTGTGGTTCTGACCCAGGCTGTGGTTCTGGTTCTGACCCATGTTCTGGTTCTGACCCATGTTCTGGTTCTGACCCAGGCTGTGGTTCTGGTTCTGACCCATGTTGTGGTTCTGACCCATGTTCTGGTTCTGACCCAGGCTGTGGTTCTGCTGGTTCCGGTCTGACCCAGAAGCCCGGTTCTGTCTCAGACGGAGCCTCAGGCTGTGTTGAATAAACTTTATTGATGCTCAGAGCGAACGCTGACGCTGTCCTCCTGCAGATCACCTTCTACGAGGGGAGATGCTTCACTGGCCAGAAGCTGGAGGTCAGAGGTGACTGTGATAACTTCCAGGACCGCGGCTTCATGAACAGGTGAGGAAGGTTCTGGTCTTGGACCAGAACGTCCTGATGGACCCGAGGTTCTGCTGCTGACCTCCTCCAGGAGGAACATTAATGTGACACTAATATGGGAGATGTAAAAGGTAGAGATCATGATGATGGCGCATTCTGATGATGTCATCAAGCTGTCATCAGGGAGGATAAATTCTGTGTTCGTCTTTACATACTGCAGGTTTAAAATGTGTCGTTTTCCATTTAACTGAAGAAAAACCTGTTGAACTTTAGAAGCATTTCAGCTTTATTTTTATGAGATATCAAATTAATAAATAAGTAACCAGGAAAGAGGACAATTTTTAACTTTGTGTTTCTTTTATAACATTTAGCATTTAATTTATTTAAAATTTCTTCATCTTTATGTTGTGAGAATTTTTGTGTTGCATTTTTTTGGGGAAAAAGATTAGAATATTTCTTAAATGCATTTTGCACAATAAATGATCTTTAAATGTCATTCTAAACTTTATTGAAGTTGTTCTGGTGTGAAGAAAATATCACAATAGATATTGTTATCGCACACGCTTTAGATTATATCGCCCATAGTATGCTTGTTCAACCATCCAATCAGAGCAGCAGCAGATTTTCACAATAAAAGCCCCAGGTGAGTCCCAGCTGTCCCCTCCTGTCCTCAGAGTGAACTCCATCCGCGTGGAGAGCGGCGCCTGGATCTGCTACGACCATCCAGACTTCAGGGGCCAGCAGTACATCCTGGAGCACGGAGAATACCCAGAATTCCAGAGGTGGAACTCCCACAACGACCACATGGGATCCTGCAAGCCCGTCCGCATGGTAGGCATCCGGACCTGGTTCCTACAGGGTCCGCTGTCAGAGGTTCTGCAGAAGCTCTTTCCCCAGGTTTGATCCGTTTAGACCAGGTGTGGAGGACCAGGGAAACATCTGGATCATGAAGGACACCAGGTCACATCCTGGTTCAGTGGTCCTGGTTCAGCTCCAGGTCACATGGTTCTGGTTCAGTGGTCCTGGTTCAGATCCAGGTCACATGGTCCTGGTTCAGACCCAGGTCACATGGTCCTGGTTCAGACCCAGGTCCACAGGGTCCTGGTTCAGTGGTCCTGGTTCAGACCCAGGTCCACATGGTCCTGGTTCAATGGTCCTGGTTTGGACCCAGGTCACATGGTCCTGGTTCAGACCCAGGTCCACATGGTCCTGGTTCAATGGTCCTGGTTTGGACCCAGGTCACATGGTCCTGGTTCAGACCCAGGTCCACATGGTCCTGGTTCAATGGTCCTGGTTTGGACCCAGGTCACATGGTCCTGGTTCAGACCCCCAGGTCCACACGGTCCTGGTTCAGTGGTCCTGGTTCAGACCCAGGTCCACATGGTCCTGGTTCAATGGTCCTGGTTCAGACCCAGGTCACATGGTCCTGGTTCAGACCCCCAGGTCCACATGGTCCTGATTCAGATCCAGGTCACACGGTCCTGGTTCAGTGGTCCTGGTTCAGACCCAGGTCCACACGGTCCTGGTTCAGACCCAGGTCCACATGGTCCTGGTTCAGTGGTCCTGGTTCAGACCCAGGTCCACACGGTCCTGGTTCAGACCCAGGTTACATGGTCCTGGTTCAGACCCAGGTCCACAGGGTCCTGGTTCAGATCCAGGTCACACGGTCCTGGTTCAGTGGTCCTGGTTCAGACCCAGGTCCACACGGTCCTGGTTCAGACCCAGGTCCACATGGTCCTGGTTCAGTGGTCCTGGTTCAGACCCAGGTCCACACGGTCCTGGTTCAGACCCAGGTTACATGGTCCTGGTTCAGACCCAGGTCCACAGGGTCCTGGTTCAGATCCAGGTCACACGGTCCTGGTTCAGTGGTCCTGGTTCAGACCCAGGTCACATGGTCCTGGTTCAGACCCCCAGGTCCACATGGTCCTGATTCAGATCCAGGTCACACGGTCCTGGTTCAGTGGTCCTGGTTCAGACCCAGGTCCACACGGTCCTGGTTCAGACCCAGGTCCACATGGTCCTGGTTCAGTGGTCCTGGTTCAGACCCAGGTCCACACGGTCCTGGTTCAGACCCAGGTTACATGGTCCTGGTTCAGACCCAGGTCCACAGGGTCCTGGTTCAGATCCAGGTCACACGGTCCTGGTTCAGTGGTCCTGGTTCAGACCCAGGTCCACACGGTCCTGGTTCAGACCCAGGTCCACATGGTCCTGGTTCAGTGGTCCTGGTTCAGACCCAGGTCCACACGGTCCTGGTTCAGACCCAGGTTACATGGTCCTGGTTCAGACCAAGGTCCACAGGGTCCTGGTTCAGATCCAGGTCACACGGTCCTGGTTCAGTGGTCCTGGTTCAGACCCAGGTCACATGGTCCTGGTTCAGTGGTCCTGGTTCAGACCCAGGTTACATGGTCCTGGTTCAGACCCCCAGGTCCACACGGTCCTGGTTCAGACCCAGGTCCATACGGTCCTGGTTTAGACCCAGGTCACATGGTCCTGGTTCAGACCCCCAGGTCCACACGGTTCTGGTTCAGTGGTCCTGGTTCAGACCCCCAGGTCCACATGGTCCTGGTTCAGACCCCCAGGTCCACACGGTCCTGGTTCAGTGGTCCTGGTTCAGACCCCCAGGTCCACATGGTCCTGGTTCAGACCCCCAGGTCCACACGGTCCTGGTTCAGTGGTCCTGGTTCAGACCCAGGTCCATACGGTCCTGGTTCAGAGGAGGCCTGGAGGTCAAACGTCTTTCCTGTAGATGTGTCTCTGGTCCAAAACACCTGGACTGGGTGAAGAACCGGACTGGTTCTGCTGATGATCTGCTTCAGAAGCTCAAGGATCCTTCAGTTTGTTTAGTCCTGCATTAGGCAGGCGGCGCCCCCTACTGGTGAATATGATGAAATGCAACAATCAGAGTCAGACCTTTTGTTTCACACACCAACCAGAACCCTGAGGTCCAGCATCCGGCTCGCAGGTGTTTCTGACCCGTGGAGACAGAACTTTTTCAGTGGCAGCTCCTAAACTGTGGAACAATCTTCCTTTTAATATTAGGTCTGCTAAGTCCTTGGCTTCTTTTAAAACTTTATTGAAAACACATTTTTATGATTTGGCTTTTAATCAGATCTGACGTTAGAAACCTTTTTTACTTTTAGTATCTCTTTGATTTTATTGCTTTTTTTATGGATGTTCTTTTATCTACATTACCTTCATTGCTGATTTCTCCTTACATTGTGTCACTGTTGAAAATGTTCTATATAAATAAATTTGACCTCGAGGTTCTAGGATCAGTCCGTCACCACCAGGTGGCGCTCCAGAGGTTCCAGAACCTTTCTGAAGCGCGGAGCGGCTTGACCTTTGACCTCTGGATGGTGAGCAGCTCCTCCTCCTTGCAGACTAACCTGTGTGTTGTGGTTCCGCAGCACGGAGAACATTACCGCATCGAGCTGTTCGAGGCCTGTAACTTCTCCGGCCAGTGTGTGGACATCTGCGACGACTGTCCCTTCCTGCAGAGCCGCGGCTTCTCCAAGAGCTGCATCAACTCCGTCAGGGTCTACGGAGACGGAGCGTGAGTCCAGCAGCACCGACACCTCCTCAGAATCAGAACATTCTGACCACTGACTGGACTACTGTGGTCCAGTTGGTCCAGAACCAACCGCAGCATCACTGCTTCACACTGAAACACCTGGAGATCAGACTCCGCCCCTTTACCTTTAAGCTGGTCATCAATCCGCCTGATCCGGTCCAGATCTTCATCACCATCCTCACAGGGAGCAGCCGTTTGTAAAGTCAAACGTTAACTGCAATAATTTGGCTTATTTAGCCTGAAAAGAAAAAAACGGAGGTTCATTTTTCAAACTTATATTTGCAACCATGTTATTTATTAATTAATTCATTCATAATGTCACAGATTTAAACTAGTTTGAAACTAGCAGTGTTGATAAAATCTGGTGATACGATATTTGTCGCCATACATGGGAGACGATACGATATATCACGATACTATGAGTAAGACGATATATTGTGATTTTATTTAAAACAAATTTAACTGTAGAAAAACTGCCTCATCGTTCTCAACACTCCAACCTGTTTCATACTTTAACAGTTTTATTACCAGATCTAGTCGATCCAATGGAACCAAGAAGGTGAAAACAGCCACAAAACTACCAGTTATACTTTTGATTTTACTGCAATAATTACTGTCATCATTAATGGTTCCACTCAAATCAAAAACTAAAACAAAAAAATGACACTTTGCATTTGAAAATTGATTCATCGAGAATGAAAATATCGTGATATAAAGGTGTATCGATATTTTCTTACATCACTAAAAGCTAGCTAAATAAATATTTAGGTTGGAGGTAACCTAAAATCCTACCACCGATAAGTGGATTATCAAAATAAAAGCTCTATATAAGCTGCTGGTTCATCACTGTCGCTGTAAATCCATCAGTAAACGTCTGTATTCACGATAAAACGACTCATTCTGCGTTTTAAACTGAAATGATCAAATCTGCCAGCAGTTTATAGAGAGCTTAGTAAGACCCAGCTTCTATTTTGGTAGTCCACTTCCGCTTACCAGCGAGTACATCTGCATATTAGCTCTATTTATATTTAGCTAGTCATCTAAATATTTAGTTGGAAGTTAAATATTTAATAACATGGACCCAAATATGAAAAAGGATCCCGTATTTCAGGCTAAATAACCCAAATGATTAACTTTATAATCGTCTCCAGCTGCCATCAGAAACATTTATTTAGGATTAATGATCAGGACCTTTATTGTTCTCCTTCAGTCTCATGAAAGCTGCTTCTTTATTAAATACCAGGAGAACATAGAGTCCTCCAGCAGCAGAACCACAGATGTTCAGGATCCCAGAGAACATTAAGGTCCAGATGTGGTTCCGAGTGTCTAACCCGGCTTGTTCCTCCTCCAGATGGGTGATGTACGAGGAGCCCAACTTCAGAGGCCGGATGTACATCGTGGAGCGTGGGAACTACTGCAGCCCCACGGAGTGGCAGGCCCAGAACCCCAACATCCAGTCCATCCGCCGGGTCGTCAACTACTTCTAACCTTCCTCCTCTTCCTCACCGGCTCACATCAATAAAGGGGAGGCCTGTTTTTTAACAAACTCTCTGTCTCTGGGCTCATTTCTCTTCTGGTTCTGGTCCCTGTAGAACCTCACTGGATCTGCTGGAATAAAACAAGGTTGTTCTCTGGGGCTTCATGAGGTTCTGGTTCTGGTCCCTGTAGAACCTCACTGGATCTGCTGGAATAAAACAAGGTTGTTCTCTGGGGCTTCATGAGGTTCTGGTTCTGGTCCCTGTAGAACCTCACTGGATCTGCTGGAATAAAACAAGGTTGTTCTCTGGGGCTTCATAAGGTTCTGGTTCTGCTCAGAACATCAGGAAACCTTTTACATTTCAATCAGTAGTTAATGTTCCAGCAGAACCGGAACCAGAACCCCTCTGACCGATGGATCATCAATAACAGCACCATAAGCCCTCCTCTGGGTCGACTTCAGAACCGGCCCAACATGACGACAGCAATGAGCTGCTCAGTGATTGGTCCAAAGGTTCCACAAACAGATTAAAGGTGTTCTGTGATTCTGGTTCTGACCCAATGGGCCAACCAGATGACTACATGAGAATGACTGAAGAATATTAAAGAAAACTTCAATGAATAAAATTAAAATGTTTTTAAACAAAATATTTTACAAAGAAATGTCAAATCTAATAAAATCCTAAAATATGGATAAAAATTGATTTAAAAATATTTAAATAAAAATCTAAACAAAAACTACTGAAGAAACCAATTAAAATCACCCAAAACACGTATTTTAACCATATTTCAATAAAGAGATGTAGAACATCTATTAAAATATGACAGAAAATCTAAAAAAATGATTTTAAACAAAATTTAAAAAAAGAAATAAAATCTAATAATTAAAAAAAATACATTAAAAAGATGTTAAATATTTTTTTTGAAACAAATGTGGAAAATCTAAGAAAGTATTAAAATAAAATATGAAAAAACTAAATTCAAAGGATTTAAAACATTTCAACAGAGCCCCCTGGTGGACATGGAGGGAATTGTTCCTGGCTATAAATGGTCTATTTTGTTTACAGTTACAGTAATAATAACTGATTATAGATTAAAGCTGAACACATGTAAACCTGTTTCTAGAGGATTATTGATCTGGTGCAGAGAACTGGGAGAACTGGGAGCTCAGGTCTGCTGGTTTATCTTTCAGGGGATTCAGAACCAAGATCAGGACTGACACCTAAAGCCGCCAGCAGGTGGCGCCATCATCACCTTATTCCAGAAAGCAGAATCTCTATTTTATATTTAAGTATTTCATACTTCAGTCTGGGGAGCAGATCTATCAAAGTTCTCAGATATGAACAAAAATGGTAAAAACTGTATAAAAACTTTGTGTACACCAGAAAAACACTAAACTTTTAAAATTAAAAATGGATTTTAAATTATTTAAATAATGAAATCTGGAAAATTTAATAAATAGACACAAAAACTACAATAAAATACTAAAATTTAAAACTGTAATAAATTAAAAATAATATTTTTTCTCTACGGTTCTAAAACCTGATTTGGACCTGAGGAACCCAGAGGAACCCAGAACCAGCTGGTTCTGGGTTCCTCTGGGTTCCTCTTCCCTCAGCCCAGAATGTTCCTCCTCCTGCAGGAACCGGACGGGGAGCTTCAGAATCAGCTTGATGCTTTCAGACGGACTAACAGAACTTTTTATTAACGGGTCCATCAGAACCAGGAGACACAAAGACTGAAAAGGAAAACAAAGAACGGTTCCGTCCTCCAGCAGAACAAGAATCAAACTTCTAAAGTCTTCATCTTCATCCAGCCTGATGAAGATGGAGCAAACCAAACGGAAACCAGCGGATCCAGGGTTCTACCAGAACCATCTGGACCCTCTGAGTTCTGGTTCACACGGTGTGGGTCGGCTGTCTGTCCAGGTAGGTCTTCAGGGTGGAGATGAGTTGGCTCTCCTCCTCCAGGGTCAGGTCCAGGTAGTCCTCCTCATGGCGGGAGATGTCCTCCAGGACCTCGTTCACCAACTCGCTGTCCTCTGGAGACCAGAGAGGACAACATTCAGCTCAGAGACACAGCGGTCCCACAGCGCCACCTGCTGTCACCGGGTTTACCTGGGGAGGCGGAGGAGCTGCTGGCCTCCTCAGAAGAAGGCGAAGAGGAGGAGGAGGTGGAGGGCGGAGACAGCAGGTCTGGGGACAGGACTCCCTGGTTGTCCAACAGCAGCTGAGTCGCCGATTGGACGTCTTCTCCTGTCAGCCTGAGAGCAGCTTCAGCAGATTCCCTCGAAAAGCCCAGATACAGCAGCTGGAGGACAGGGAGGACAACATGAGGGACGGGGACGACGACAACATGAGGGACGGGGACGACGACAACATGAGGGACGGGGACGACGGCAACATGAGGGACGGGGACGACGGCAACATGAGGGACGGGGACGACGACAACATGAGGGACGGGGACGACGGCAACATGAGGGAC
Source organism: Valencia hispanica (assembly GCA_963556495.2). Classification (NCBI taxonomy): domain Eukaryota; kingdom Metazoa; phylum Chordata; class Actinopteri; order Cyprinodontiformes; family Valenciidae; genus Valencia; species Valencia hispanica. Next base: position 49,682,719 of record OY747716.1, read on the forward strand.
GGGGACGACGACAACATGAGGGACGGGGACGACGACAACATGAGGGACGGGGACGACGGCAACGTCCTGGGACAGGGGGACGACGGCAACGTCCTGGGACAGGGGGACGACGGCAACGTCCTGGGACAGGGGGACGACGGCAACGTCCTGGGACAGGGGGACGACGGCAACGTCCTGGGACGGGGGGACGACGGCAACGTCCTGGGACGGGGGGACGATGGCAACGTCCTGGGACGGGGGGACAGGCAACGTCCTGGGACGGGGGGACAGGCAACGTCCTGGGACGGGGGGACAGGCAACAGGAGGGACGGGGAGGGCCAACAGGAGGGACAGGGGGGCCAACAGGAGGGACAGGGGGGCCAACAGGAGGGACAGGGGGGCCAACAGGAGGGACAGGGGGGCCAACATTCGGGACAGGGGGGCCAACATGACGGACAAGGGGGACAACATGAGGGACGACAACATGAGGGACAGGGGGACAACGTCCTGGGACAATGGGACAACATTCGGGACAAGGGGGACAACATTCGGGACAAGGGGGACAACATTCGGGACAGGGAGGGCAACATGAGGGACGACAGCATGAGGGACAGGGGGGCAACGTCCTGGGACAGGGGGGACAACATGAGGGACAAGGGGGACAACGTCCTGGGAAGAGGGGACAACATGAGGGACAAGGGGGACAACGTCCTGGGAAGAGGGGACAACTTGAGGGACAAGGGGGACAACGTCCTGGGAAGAGGGGACAACTTGAGGGACAAGGGGGACAACGTCCTGGGAAGAGGGGACAACATGAGGGACAAGGGGGACAACGTCCTGGGAAGAGGGGACAACTTGAGGGACAAGGGGGACAACGTCCTGGGAAGAGGGGACAACATGAGGGACAGGGACGACATTCAGGGACATGGGGACAGCATGAGGGACAGGGGAACAACGTCCTGGGAAAAAGGGGACAACATGAGGGACAGGGGGACAACATGAGGGACAGGGGGACAACATCCTGGAAAAAAGGGGACAACGTCCTGGGACAGGGGGACAACATGAGGGACAGGGGGGGCAACGTCCTGGGACAAGGGGACAACATGAGGGACAGGGACGACATTCAGGGACATGGGGACAGCATGAGGGACAGGGGGACAACGTCCTGGGAAAAAGGGGACAACATGAGGGACAGGGGAACAACGTCCTGGGAAGAGGGGACAGCATGAGGGACAGGGGAACAACGTCCTGGGACAAGGGGTAACATGAGGTACAGGGGGACAACGTCCTGGGAAAAAGGGGACAACATAAGGGACAGGGACGACATTCAGGGACATGGGGACAGCATGAGGGACAGGGGAACAACGTCCAGGGACAAGGGGGCAACATGAGGGACAGGGGGACAACTTCCTGGGACAAGGGGACAACATGAGGGACAGGGGGACAACGTCCTGGGACAAGGGGGCAACATGAGGGACAGGGGGGCAACGTCCTGGGAAAAAGGGGACAACATGAGGGACAAGGGGGACGGCAACATGAGGGACGGGGGGACAAGATGAGGGACAACATCAGGGACAGGGGGACACCATCAGGGACAGGGGGGCAACGTCCTGGGACAAGAGGGCAACATGAGGGACAGGGGGGACGGCAACATGAGGGACGGGGACGCCAACATGAGGGACAGGGGGACAAGATGAGGGACAACATCAGGGACAGGGGGACACCATCTGGATGGAAGCAGCTGTGGGACAGAGGAGGACTACCTGCTCCACCTTCTGTGGACTGACGCTGTCCTGGGAGGAGGTCTGAGGAGCCTGGGACGAGTCCAGCAGGATCTGAGGACAGACAGAGACGGGTTAGGTGTCCAGCGGTTCTGGTTCTGGTTGAAGGTCCGACGTAGCGGGGACTGACGGAGGACGCCCGGTCCAGGTTTCCCTGGGCGTGGTGCAGAGCTCTCGAGGCGTCCCTCCTGGAGAAGCCCAGCTCCATCAGGGTGGACACGTCCTCCATCCTGGTCCTCCTCCTCTGCTGCTCCCGCTGCTTCTGATCCTCGCGCTCCTGGGTCAGACACAACAACCATCAGTTCTCCAGAACCTCCTAGAACCGAGCTCTAACAATCAGAACCAGAGCAGGGACCTAAGGACCGGTTCTGACCCCATGGTTCTGGACCAGAACCGACTGTTTATTGATGCTTCTGTTCTGCTTGACCCAGAGTTACGGTTGGACCCGGTTGTCCATGTCCAGAATCAGAACCCAGGTGTGGGCCTACCTGTCGCCGGGTGCTGATGTGGATGGCGGCCTCCTGCAGGTCTCCTCCACAGGCCCGCAGACCCAACCGGGCCTCCCGGTCAGAGAACCCCAGAGCCAGGAGTTGGGCCATCTTCTCCGGGTCCGGACACAGACGTCCGTACAGGTCCTCTACCTGAGAGACAAGACGGGTCAGACGGGACGGCCCATTTGGGTCAGGAGCATCAGAGGCACAGGAACCCCAACACGGACAGACAAGGACCAGGAAGGCAGTCTGGATAGAGGGACCTCCCAGACCTCCAGGGGTACCGCCCGGTTAGAGGACCGCCCAGGAACTCTAGGGGAACCACCCGGACCTCTAGGGTTACCCCCCGGATAGAGGACCACCCAGGAACTCTAGGGGAACCACCCGGACCTCTAGGGTTACCCCCCGGATAGAGGACCACCCAGGAACTCTAGGGGAACCACCCGGACCTCTAGGGTTACCGCCCGGATAGAGGACCGCCCAGGAACTCTAGGGGAACCACCCGGACCTCTAGGGTTACCGCCCGGATAGAGGACCGCCCAGGAACTCTAGGGGAACCACCCGGACCTCTAGGGTTACCACCCGGATAGAGGACCGCCCAGGAACTCTAGGGGAACCACCCGGACCTCTAGGGTTACCGCCCGGATGGAGGACCGCCCAGGAACTCTAGGGGAACTGCACCGATAGAGGCACCGCCCGCAACCCCCCTAAGGAAACCGCCAGAACTACTAGCCTTCTGACCTCCAGGGGGAACGCTCTGGACCTCCAGGGGGAACGCCCAGATAGAGGGACTTCCCAGACCTCCAGGGGTACCGCCCGGACCTCCAGGGGGACGCTCTGGACCTCCAGGGGGAACGCCCAGACCCCTAGGGGAACGCTCTGGACCTCCAGGGGGACGCTCTGGACCTCCAGGGGGGACGCCCAGATAGAGGGACTTCCCAGACCTCCAGGGGAACCGCCCGGACCTCCAGGGGTACCGCCCGGACCTCCAGGGGGACGCTCTGGACCTCCAGGGGGAACGCCCAGACCCTTAGGGGAACGCTCTGGACCTCCAGGGGGACGCTCTGGACCTCCAGGGGGAACGCCCAGACCCCTAGGGGAACGCTCTGGACCTACCTTGGACAGCAGAACTCGGGCCTGGCGGTCGTTTCCCTCCAGGTAGGACAGCAGGCTCTGCAGCAGGTACAGACGCAGGAACAGAACCTCCTCTCGTCCCGTGTTGCCCTGGCGACAAACAGACGTGTTTAAAGAAACATGCACGTGCAACAGCAGGGGCTCCCCCTGGTGGCAGAAGCAGGAATGTTCTCCAGACCTTGATCATCATCAGCCTCTGCTGGCGTTCTCCGTAGCAGCTGAGGAAGCAGTCCTCGGCGCGCAGCAGCCGGCTCCGCCCGTCCTCCAGGCAGGACAGCGCCTCCAGGGCCCGGTAGCACCACACGATGTCCAGCTGCAGCACGGCGTAGTTATCCACGGAGCCCAGCAGCTCCGAGCCGCACTGACTGCAGAACAACCGCCGGTCACAGGGGCTTTTATTGTGAAAGGTCAGCAGGCGGGCGCCGCTTCCTACCTGAACTGCTGGTCGGCCTGCAGCAGGTGGCAGAGGGCGGAGTCATACTGCTTCCTCTTCATCAGGGAGCGACCCTTCTCATGGAAGCCCATGGCCAGGATCAGAGCCTGGAGACACACATGAGACCTGGGTCAACGGGGACACAGCGCCCCCTGCTGGGGGGAGGCTGACACCGAGTCTGGAGATGAGGAACCTCTGGATGAAGCACAGAGGGGGGAGTATTATGGTCTGGTCTGGATGCTGCGGTCCGACTCCAGTCCACCTGAGCCGGTCTCCTGCATTTCCAGAACAACCGACTCTAATAAATGGGTCGTAACCGGGCCGCATCAGAACCTGATGGCCTTAAGATGGACTTCTCCTGACAGAGACCATGGAGACTCCCAGTGAAACCAGTCTGGACTCTGACCTTCATCCCACTGAGTGGCTGAGCTTAAAGGGACACTCCCCCCTCTAAGGGAAATGTAGTCCATCTCCCTCTTCCCCACAGTTAGATCAGTGAGAAAATCAGTTTGCTTTAGCTTAGCATAAACAATGGAAGTGAATGGTAACAGCTAGCATTTGGTGTGCAAAAGTCATGAAAATGACTTAATGATCCTAATTATTCCTGGTGAACTCAATAATTATATCGATTGCAAATAAAAATTAGTAACATGAAGGAACAACAGGAGCAGATTTAGACTTGGGACTATTTTAGGACAAAGCGCCGCTGTAAGGCGGAAGGATACGACTATAAAGGCCGTTTACTGTCATCAAGGTGAAATGCTGTAAATGTTATACAGTAAACCTGGATGTCACAGTTATAGTAATTCATAATAACCCAGAAACACCCGATGAATCAGAGTAAATAGAACATTATTGTTCTGGAGAGAACACTGGATGGAACAGCCGTGTTCTTCAGATGCAGAACCATATCTCTGGTAGAACGTTGCATTGTTTCCTTTGTTTTTTCTAACCCTTTGCTACACGATAAGAACCGTTTTCTGGCATTATACTCAAACTACAGCAGTAAAAACATTAGTGTTTATGGAAGGAGACGTCTAGCAGCGGCGCTGCGTCGTATCCTTCCGCCTTGCAGCAGTGATTTGTCCTAATGTAGTCCCAGGTCTAAATCTACTCCTGTAATTCCTTCTTCTTACTTACTGTTTTCATTTGCCATCGGCATGAGTATTGGAGAATAATTAGCATAATTATTGAGTAATTTTCATGACTTTTGCACATGAAATGCTAGCTGTTACCATTCACTTCCATTGTTTATGCTAAGCTAACGCAAAGCGACTGCTGCCACATGAGGAGAATGACTATTTTTCTCACTGATCTAACTCTGAGGAAGATGGAGACAGATTACATTTTCCTTAGGGGGGGAATGTCCCTTTAACACCTTCAGCCAGGATGAGGAGAACGGTTCCGAAAGGTCCTGGACCATCAGCAGGACCAACGTCTTCACCTTCTTCTCCTTGTGAGGGATCTTCAGCGGGTTTCCCTTCTGGTCTGCGATCTCCAGGAAGGGCGTGGTCTCTGGGTCCTCGCTGCCGTCTGACAAACACAAGATCCAGGGGTTGATCAGCTCATGAAGATCAGGAGATACCAGAACCTCCATCTGGTTCTGGACCCACCTCGCTCAGACAGGATCTGGAAACCTTTCTGGGTCCTCTGGATGCTCTCGCTCTGGTTCTTCTTCTCCTCCTCCTCCTTGTTGATCTGCTCGGCGTCGCTGACCTTCAGCACCATCACCTTGCTGTGGTTCTTCACCCCCTGCTGGTCCAGATGCGGATCTAGAACATGAAGAAACAGAGGGAGCGGTCAGAGGAGCAGCGGCGGTTCTGAAGTCCTCACTGCAGGGACCGGAACCGACCGGGTCTCAGGGTTCTGCCGTTCAGGATCAGCTTGACGTGCTTCAGGCTGAAGTCCTCCGTGATCCTGCAGGGACACACAAACACCTTCAGACTGAGGGGCGGAGCTATGATATCACCTCCAGGTGTGCTGAGGTTACCTGTCCAGCAGCTGCTGCGTCGGGACGTCCAGCCTCGTCTCCAGGTAGGTCCTCATCTTTGGACCCTGGAAGCGGAAAGGAGACGGGAGAGGTTCTGATCATTCATCTAGAACTGGTTCTGAGAGGTTCTGGAGGAACATCTGATGATGTCACCCTGACTCCGCCCCTCTATCTGCTCCACCTTCTTGGCCTCTCTGGGCAGCAGCAGCTCCAGCGTCGCTACGCTGGTCTCTCTAAAGGTCCGGTTCCCCTTCCCTCTGGTCACCGCCTGGGCCCGGATGGACTCCAGAGCGCCCCCTACCTCCGCCTCGGACAGGTGGAGGAGCGGGGCGTAGCGCCGCGCCAGCTCCTGGAGGTGCTGCTCTCCCGGCTGGTTGTCCTCCTGGGTGAACGGAGGGTTCCACAGCTGGACCTTCTCCTGCTTCAGCAGGTTCTTCAGCTTGGCCTGCGTGTTCTGCTCCGTCATGTTCTCTGGAAACAGACGGAGAACAGCGAGTAAAGCAGAGGACAGGGCGGAGAACCGCTCAGGCTGGGTGGAGGAGGCTCGTTAGAACCCACAAGGTCCAGAACCGTTCTCTGATGGACGCCAACGCGTCCGAAGGTCCCAATATTCAGGTGTGAGTTCAGAAAGGTGGAAATAGTTCACACTACAGGATGTGGAAACGTCTGATGACTTTCAAAATTCAATACAATTATGTTTTTTAAGCAGCCAGATAATAAAAGGAACCTTTAAATCCTGACAGAACTTTTAGTGTCAATGATGCTAAAATATTAAACAAATAAAATATAGTCCGTATTATTGATCTGAGCTGCAGTTAAATCATCGTTTTAATAATTCAAACCTGTTCAAACTGATTTAATCCGGTAACATGCTGGTAATTTATCCTCATCTTTAATCATCGGAATAACATTTTCATCCATAACAAATACGCAATTTAAAAAAAACTTTTATTTCGAAAGCTACGACTAGAATTGTTTCAGTTTCCGTTTGCATTCTGGGAAACGTAGTCCTCCATATTCAGGGTCGCCGAACCGGACCAGAACCAAGCCTATTAGAATCCAACAATGTAGAGTTTCACCGAATCTGGATTTAAAATGAAACTTTGACAGAAGTTTAGTCTAAACGTGAAATGACGTCATTTCTATCACTTCGCGCATAAACTTTCCTCTGAGAGCTAGCGGGCTAATTACGGGATATTCTTCATTTTCAGAGTTAAACTTCAGGATTTTATTTAAGTCAGAACAAAGTGAGAGATCTCTCCGAATCGGAACCGGTTTGAACTGAAGATATTTCATTAAAAAACATCTGATTATTAACCTCCAGAGACACTGAGAAGGACCAAGTTAGCAGTTAGCAGCTTAATCATTTCCCAGCCAGAAAGCTGAACTCTGACCCAGAGTTACCTTGGAGGTAAAGACGAGCCGCTGAATCGGAGTTGAGGGACGTGAAACACCTGAAACACCTGCAGACCTCCGCTGAAGCTCCACGACGAAGATGTTTTTATCAAGCTCCTTCTAAAGAGAGGAACACTGCGAGAGGTCTCACTCTGAGAGGCTTTACATAACCCGCTACACAGGGAGGAGCGGGGAGTCTGCCGCACAGCAAGACCGAAGCATCTCAGTAAGTATAGACGATCTTTGTACGGCTGACAGTGGCCTCTGAGGGTCAAACAACGCAATGATTTATATATATATATATATATATATAAACTCTTCAGTTTTTTTTTGAAAGAAGCTAACGACTATAAATCCCAATATAATATCAGAAGTAAAATATAATAAATAAATGTAAATAGGAAAAGGACAGAAAGGGGAAATTACAGATTAAAATAGGAATAGAAATAAATGGACGCCAAATAAAATAAAGAAATATTATTTATGAAAGTAAAAACAAGCCTTACAATGCAGAGCCTCATAGGGACGGGTAAATATTGTAATATATAAAAACACTTAACTGAAAATGGGAGAAAAAGATGTAAACCCATCAGGAAGGTTCACAACAATAAAAACCACGAGTGAAATAAAATAAATTCCACGTTTATTAAGGTTGAAAAATAAATATCTGCATTTTATTGTAAAAATTCATAAACTCCAAATAATCATAAAGTCTAGATTAACGACGCGTGAAGGTCCAGAAGGTCCTTCAGAACCAGAACCCGGTCCAGAAATCATGAGTTCTGGATTTTCTGCTTTAATATTCATTATTGATGATATTTTCCATTTTGATGCTGGGTTTCAGAGAAGTTACTAGATGCTGTCACAATGTTCTGGTTCTGGTCCAGAGAACCCTGAAATACCACAAACCTGAACCCCTTTAGATGATGGTAACAGGAAGGAATCATGTCTGGAGATGAACCAGAACCAGAACCAGAAGCAAAGCGTTATGTTATGTACTCTTTCTGGGGGTGTGTGTCTCTTTAAAGATTTGTAGCTCCGCCCCTCGCGGCTCGCGCTGCGCACAGTGTGCTCGTGCCTCTGCTCAGCATGGATCCAGAACCGGACTCTCCTCTCTATCTGGGCCTGGACTTCAGCACCCAGCAGGTAAGAGCAGAACCTCGCCTGACCCGGTTCACCTGCCGGTTCCGGGTGGCGCGTTGACGGAACCTCGATGTTACTGCGCAGACGCAGAACGAAGTCCGTTTTACAGATGTTTGTTTGTTCCCGGCAGAACCAGAAGGGATGAGATGAACTTTGAGTCTGGACCTGAGTTCTGCCTGTTAGTCAGGTTGGAGAACCTTCAGGGACTGGTTCTGTTGAGCTTCTCTGGACCCAATCAAAGACTTACCGTTTAACTAAAGAGCACACAGAACCATAACCTCTGAGAGTTCAAAGGTTGCCCACCAGAACCTCTGTCTGCTTTCATCAGTGATTGGGTCGTTCTCAGGTTCTACCTTAGAACCCAGAACCAGAGGTTTCCGTCCACCCAGCCGAACTCACTGACCCACAGAGGACTCTGGACTTTAACCCAGAGCAGTTAATATCCACCCACATGGAGACAGAACCAGCACAGGGTTCTGATCGGTACCTCCCCCAGACTCATATCTGACCTGGACCTGGATCACATCCAAGTGTTGCTTCTCCACAGATAGGGAAAATTACAAAGAGGTTTCACTCTGACTCCTTCCCAGAGTCCCAGTTTTCTCTGCTCTGACCCACTTTGTAAACCGGTCTGGGATCAGGACCAGGACCTGGACCTGTGTGTGTTTGCTCCAGGGGAGCTAACTAAAGTCTGTAGCTAATCAAGAATTAGCATGTTATAACACTGTCAGCATGCTAATACCTCCTGTGTTTATTCTAGCGCTAGCATTAGCTTGTCTCACAGCTAATTATTACGTTTAGTTAAATGTAGCAGCATGCTGACGTTAGCTCTACCATTAGCATGCTATAACACTATCAGGATGCTAATACCTCTTGTGTTAATTCTAAAACTAGCATTAGCTTGTCTCACAGCTAATCATTGGGGTTATATGGTAAATGTAGCAGCATGCTAACAGTAGAGCTAATGTTAGCAGGCTATAACACTGTCAGGATGCTAATACCTCCTGTGTTAATTCTAACACTAGCATTAGCTTGTCTCACAGCTAATCATTGGGGTTATATGGTAAATGTAGCAGCATGCTGGTGTTAGCTCTACCATTGGCATGCTATAACACTGTCAGGATGCTAATACCTCTTGTGTTAATTCTAACACTAGCATTAGCTTGTCTCACAGCTAATCATTGGGGTTATATGGTAAATGTAGCAGCATCCTGGTGTTAGCTCTACCATTGGCATGCTATAACACTGTCAGGATGCTAATACCTCTTGTGTTAATTCTAACACTAGCATTAGCTGGTCTCACAGCTAATCATTGGGGTTATATGGTAAATGTAGCAGCATGCTAACAGTAGAGCTAATGTTAGCAGGCTATAACACTGTCAGGATGCTAATACCTCCTGTGTTAATTCTAACACCAGCATTAGCTTGTCTCACAGCTAATTATTAGGTGTTGTTAAATGTAGCAGCATGCTAATGTTAGCTCTACCATTGGCATGCTATAACACTGTCAGGATGCTAATACCTCTTGTGTTAATTCTAACACTAGCATTAGCTTGTCTCACAGCTAATCATTGGGGTTATATGGTAAATGTAGCAGCATGCTGGTGTTAGCTCTACCATTGGCATGCTATAACACTGTCAGGATGCTAATACCTCTTGTGTTAATTCTAACACTAGCATTAGCTTGTCTCACAGCTAATCATTGGGGTTATATGGTAAATGTAGCAGCATCCTGGTGTTAGCTCTACCATTGGCATGCTATAACACTGTCAGGATGCTAATACCTCTTGTGTTAATTCTAACACTAGCATTAGCTGGTCTCACAGCTAATCATTGGGGTTATATGGTAAATGTAGCAGCATGCTAACAGTAGAGCTAATGTTAGCAGGCTATAACACTGTCAGGATGCTAATACCTCCTGTGTTAATTCTAACACTAGCATTAGCTTGTCTCACAGCTAATTATTAGGTGTTGTTAAATGTAGCAGCATGCTAATGTTAGCTCTACCATTGGCATGCTATAACACTGTCAGGATGCTAATACCTCTTGTGTTAATTCTAACACTAGCATTAGCTTGTCTCACAGCTAATTAGGTTTTGTTAAATGTAGCAGCATGCTAACAGTAGAGCTAATGGTAGCATGTTATAACACTGTAAGAATGCCAATTCCTCCTGTGTTAATTCTAACACTAGCATTAGCTTGTCTCACAGCTAATTAGGTTTTGTTAAATGTAGCAGCATGCTAATGTTAGCTCTACCGTTAGCATGCTATAACACTGTCAGGATGCTAATACCTCCTGTCTTAATTCTAACACTAGCATTAGCTTGTCTCACAGCTAATCATTGGGGTTAAATGGTAAATGTAGCAGCATGCTAACAGTAGAGCTAATGTTAGCATGTTATAACACTGTCAGGATGCTAATACCTCCTGTGTTTATTCTAGCGCTAGCATTAGCTTGTCTCACAGCTAATTATTACGTTTAGTTAAATGTAGCAGCATGCTGACGTTAGCTCTACCATTGGCATGCTATAACACTGTCAGGATGCTAATACCTCTTGTGTTAATTCTAACATAGCATTAGCTTGTCTCACAGCTAATCATTGGGGTTAAATGGTAAATGTAGCAGCATGTTAACAGTAGAGCTAATGTTAGCAGTTTATAAAACTGTCAGGATGCTAATACCTCTTGTGTTAATTCTAACACTAGCATTAGCTTGTCTCACAGCTAATCATTGGGGTTAAATGGTAAATGTAGCAGCATGCTAACAGTAGAGCTAATGTTAGCAGTTTATAACACTGTCAGGATGCTAATACCTCTTGTGTTAATTCTAACACTAGCATTAGCTTGTCTCACAGCTAATCATTGGGGTTAAATGGTAAATGTAGCAGCATGCTAACAGTAGAGCTAATGTTAGCATGCTATAACACTGTCAGGATGTTAATACCTCTTGTGTTAATTCTAACACTAGCATTAGCTTGTCTCACAGCTAATCATTGGGGTTAAATGGTAAATGTAGCAGCATGCTAACAGTAGAGCTAATGTTAGCAGTTTATAACACTGTCAGGATACTAATACCTCTTGTGTTAATTCTAACACTAGCATTAGCTTGTCTCACAGCTAATCAATGGGGTTAAATGGTAAATGTAGCAGCATGCTAACAGTAGAGCTAATGTTAGCAGGCTATAACACTGTCAGGATGGCAATACCTCCTGTGTTAATTCTAACACTAGCATTAGCTTATCTCACAGCTAATTAGGTTTTGTTAAATGTAGCAGCATGCTAATGTTAGCTCTACCGTTAGCATGCTATAACACTGTCAGGATGCTAATAACTCCTGTGTTAATTCTAACACTAGCATTAGCTTGTCTCACAGCTAATCATTGGGGTTAAATGGTAAATGTAGCAGCATGCTAACAGTAGAGATAATGTTAGCATGCTATAACACTGTCAGGATGTTAATACCTCTTGTGTTAATTCTAACACTAGCATTAGCTTGTCTCACAGCTAATCATTGGGGTTAAATGGTAAATATAGCAGCATGCTAACAGTAGAGCTAATGTTAGCATGCTATAACACTGTCAGGATGCTAATACCTCCTGTGTTTATTCTAACACCAGGTTTAGCTTGTCTCACAGCTAATTATTAGGTTTATTTAAATGTAGCAGCATGCTAACATTAGCTATACCGTTAGCTTGCCAGTGTTGATCTGAAGGGCAGACTTTTGTGATTTGTAGTAAATGTTTCACCATGCAGCGACCAAACTCCAAACAGGCGGGGTTAGTGCATGGAAGCAGCTGAAAGTCTCTCCTCCTAGTCGCTGCCCTCCAGTGGATGGGTCAATATATTCACAAATGCATATTTTTGTTGGTTCTGCAGCTGAAGGTCGTGGCCATTGATGGAGACCTCAGCCTGGTCCATCAGGACAGTGTCCAGTTTGACTCTGAGCTGCCTGAGTTCAGGTAATATCAGCAGCTTTTATTCTGAAAGGGTGTGAGCCAGGCTTTTATTTTGAAAATTGTTTTTGTTCAGGACTCAGGGAGGAGTTCATATCCATCCTGACAAGCTGACTGTCACCTCACCTGTGCTCATGTGGGTCAAGGTGAGATTGTTCAACTCCATCTGAGGTCAGCTGACATGTGAAGGGTTCTGTCTCCTGATTGGCTGTCTGATCTGTCCCTCATCAGGCTCTGGACCTGCTGTTGGACAAGATGAAGAGGGCGGGATTTAACTTCTCCCGGGTCAAAGCGTTGTCCGGCAGCGGCCAGGTGAGACCCAAGCAGAATAAAGTCCGAACGTTTGGACCGGCTTCTTCAGAACACGTCCAGAACTTTTCCTTTCCTCCTGATCTGACGGAACCGTTCCTCCTCAGCAACATGGCGCCGTGTTCTGGAAGAAAGGAGCGGCTCGGACTCTGGCCCAGCTGGATCCGGGTCAGAACCTCTACCAGCAGCTGCAGGTGTGTGTCTGCAGGAACAGGTGTGTGTGGGTGTGTCCCTGCTGACCCAGGTGTGACGGTGTGTCCTCAGGACAGCTTCTCAGTGAGGGACAGTCCAGTGTGGATGGACTCCAGCAGTGGACAGCAATGTCACGACCTGCAGGAGGCAGCAGGGGGCGCTCTGAGGCTGGCAGAGATCACCGGCTCCAGAGCCTATGAGGTCCACCCGTCTGTCTTTATGTCCACCCGTCTGTCCCCATGTCCACCCGTCTGTCTTTATGTCCACCCATCTGTCCCCATGTCCACCCGTCTGTCTTTATGTCCACCCGTCTGTCCCCATGTTCACCCGTCTGTCTTTATGTCCACCCGTCTGTCCCCATGTCCACCCGTCTGTCCCCATGTTCACCCGTCTGTCTTTATGTCCACCTGTCTGTCCCCATGTCCACCCGTCTGTCTTTATGTCCACCTCTCTGTCCCCATGTCCACCCGTCTGTCTTTATGTCCACCCGTCTGTCCTCATGTCCACCCGTCTGTCTTTATGTCCACCTGTCTGTCCTTATGTCCACCTGTCTGTCCCTATGTCCACCCCTTTGTCTTTATGTCCACCTGTCTGTCCTTATGTCCCCCTGTATGTCTCCATGTCCACCCGTCTGTCTTTATGTCCACCTATCTCTTTATGTCCTCCCGTCTGTCCTCATGTCCCCCTGTCTGTCCCCATGTCCACCCGTCTGTCTTTATGTCCACCCCTCTGTCTTTATGTCCACCCGTCTGTCCCCATGTCCACCCGTCTGTCTTTATGTCCACCTATCTGTCTTTATGTCCACCTGTCTGTCCCCATGTCCACCTGTCTGTCTTTATGTCCACCTATCTGTCCCCATGTCCAAGCGTCTGTCCTTATGTCCACCCATCTGTCTTTATGTCCCCCTGTCTGTCTTTATGTCCACCTATCTGTCTTTATGTCCACCTGTCTGTCTTTATGTCCACCCGTCTGTCCTTATGTCCCCCTGTCTGTCCCCATGTCCACCCGTCTGTCTTTATGTCCACCCGTCTGTCCTTATGTCCACCTATGTCTTTATGTCCACCTGTCTGTCTTAATGTCCACCTGTCTGTCCCCATGTCCACCCGTCTGTCTTTATCTCCCCTGTCTGTCCCCATGTCCACCCATCTGTCCTTATGTCCCCTGTATGTCCCCATGTCCCCCTGTCTGTCCCCATGTCCACCTGCCTGTCTTTATGTCCACCTGTCTGTCTTAATGTCCACCTGTCTGTCCCCATGTCCACCCGTCTGTCTTTATCTCCCCTGTCTGTCCCCATGTCCACCCGTCTGTCCTTATGTCCCCCTGTCTGTCCCCATGTCCACCTGCCTGTCTTTATGTCCACCTGTCTGTCCCCATGTCCACCCGTCTGTCTTTATGTTCACCCGTCTGTCTTTATGTCCCCCTGTCTGTCCCCATGTCCACCCGTCTGTCTTTATGTCCACCTATCTGTCTTTATGTCCAACTGTCTCTCCCATGTCCACCCGTCTGTCTTTATGTCCCCTGTCTGTCCCCATGTCCACCCGTCTGTTCTTCAATTCAATTCAAATTCAATTCAATTCAAATTCAAAAATACTTTATTGATCCCAGAGGGACATTAAGTGGTGTAGCTCATATAATTAATTCTTTAAAGAGTTGTTGTAGATGATGATGGCTGTGGGCAGGAAGGATTTCCTGTAGCGGTCTGTGTTGCAGCGAAACTGAAGAAGCCTCCGACTGAAGACGCTCTGTTGTTGTATGACTGTCTCATGAAGAGGATGCTCAGGGTTGTCCATAATTTTTTTGATTTTATGAAGAATTCCTCTTTGCATCATCATCTCCAGATGTTCCACAGTTGTCCCAAGATATGTCCCTGTCTTATGTCCCCCTGTCTGTCCCCATGTCCACCCGTCTGTCTCCCTGTTCCCCCGTCTATCTCCCTGTCCCCCCATCTGTCTTTGTCCACCCGTCTGTCCCCATGTCCTCCCGTCTGTCTCCCTGTCCCCCATATGTCTTTATGTCCCCCCGTCTTTCCCCATGTCCTCCCGTCTGTCTCCATGTCCCCGTCTGTCTTTATGTCCCCCGTCTGTCCCCATGTCCTCCCGTCTGTCTCCATGTCCCCGTCTGTCTTTATGTCCCCCCTCTGTCTTTATGTCCCCCGTCTGTCCCCATGTCCTCCCGTCTGTCTCATCTAAAGGACCATTCCATGTTTTTCTGCAGCGCTTCACAGGAAATCAGATCTCCAAACTTCGTCAGACCCGAGCAGACCAGTTCCAGTACACTGAGGTCAGAAGGCCCCGCCCCTTCAGGTGTTGTCTCACCTGTCTGTCCCCAACGTCTTCCTGTGTGTTTGCTTTTTTAGAGGATCTCATTGGTCAGCAGCTTTGGAGCCTCTCTCTTTCTCGGTGGTTACGCCGCCATCGACTACAGCGATGGTACGCTCCGCTCCCTGATTGGTCAGCTGATTGGTCAGCTGATGGTAACCTCAGTAACTGATTGGTTGATCAGGTTCTGGGATGAATCTGTTGGACATCCGAAGCAGAAACTGGTCTCAGATCCTTCTGGAAGCAACAGCTCCTAACCTGGACCGACTGCTAGGAGCTCCACTTCCATCCACATCTGTGCTGGTAACTGGTTTTACTGGTTTTACTGGTCTGTGGTGGTCACCACTCGTCCTAACTGGTCCATACTGGTCCTGTTTGGTGTTCCAGGGTCCCGTCTCCTCGTATTTGGTGCATCGGTACGGTTTCTCTGAGAGCTGCACGGTGGTGGCCTTCACTGGAGATAATCCAGGTGGGAAGGACATGACTCTGTCTGAACACTAGAGGGCGCTGTTATCCCCCTGGATCAGACCCTCATCTTCCTCATCTTCCTCATCAAACAAACATGTCCTCAGAAATCAAATGAAAATCTATGAAATCTGAAAATGATTTCAGTTGATTTATTAAAAACAGATGATAGAGATAAAAAAAGTAAAATATGATGATCAATAAATCCTGAATAATTATAAATAATATTACTAACGCCTGGTTGGACCCAGAATGTCCCTCTGACCCGTCTCTGTCCGTCTCGTCCTCAGCGTCTCTGGCAGCGATCCGTCTCCACCGGGGGGACATCGCTGTGAGTCCACTCTGTCCCCGTCCTCTCGGTCCTCAAGACGAGGACTCGTTGGTCCACCGTCTCTGAGTCCGAGTCTGTTTCCAGGTTAGTCTGGGGACCAGCGACACGGTGTTCCTGTGGCTCCCGGAGCCCCGGCCGGCCCTACAGGGACACGTCTTCTGCAACCCTGTGGAGCAGGACGCCTTCATGGCTCTGCTGTGGTAAGACCCCGCCCCCCGCTTCCTCTTAGCCCTTCAGAGTAAAAGCCTGCTTCCTGTCCCCGCCTGCAGCTTCAAGAACGGCTCTCTGACCAGAGAACGGGTCAGGAACCGATGTTCTGCTGGGTCCTGGGAACGCTTCTCTGATGCTCTGAGGGAGACGCCGCTGGGGAATAACGGGAACATCGGTGGACACTCTTCCCTTCTGTCCTTCCTTCCACTGTCCACCGCTGTCCTCTGTCCTCTCTGACGCCGTCTTTGTCTCCTCTAGGCTTTTATTTTGACACCATAGAGATCACTCCTCCTGCTGTTGGTCTCCATCGCTTCGACTGCAACGACTCCGAGGTCAGTCCTGATGTCCCCCCGTCTCTCTCACCTGTCCCACAGTCTCTCACCTGTTTCCCCCGTCTCTCTCACCTGTTTCCCCCGTCTCTCTCACCTGTTCCCCCGTCTCTCACCTGTCCCTCATGTGTCTCACCTGTCCCCCGTCTCTCTCACCTGTCCCCCCCGTCTCTCTCAACTGTTTCCCCCGTCTCTCTCACCTGTTCCCCCCGTCTCTCTCACCTGTCCCTCCTGTGTCTCACCTGTTCCCCCGTCTCTCACCTGTCCCTCATGTGTCTCACCTGTCCCCCGTCTCTTTCACCTGTTCCCCCCATCTCTCTCACCTGTTTCCCCCGTCTCTCTCACCTGTCCCCCCGTCTCTCTCACCTGTTTCCCCCGTCTCTCTCACCTGTCCCCCCTGTCTCTCTCACCTGTTCCCCCCGTCTCTCTCAACTGTTCCCCCCGTCTCTCTCACCTGTCCCTCCTGTGTCTCACCTGTTCCCCCGTCTCTCACCTGTCCCTCCTGTGTCTCACTTGTCCCCCATCTCTTTCACCTGTTCCCCCCGTCTGTCTCACCTGTCCCCGTCTATCTTACCTGTTCCCCGTCTCTCTCACCTGTTCCCCCGTCTCTCTCACCTGTCCCCCCTGTCTCTCTCACCTGTTCCCCCGTCTCTCTCACCTGTCCCCCCTGTCTCTCTCACCTGTTCCCCCGTCTCTCTCACCTGTCCCCGTCTATCTCACCTGTCCCCGTCTATCTCACCTGTTCCCCGTCTATCTCACCTGTTCCCCCCTTCTCTCTCACCTGTTCCCCCGTCTCTCTCACCTGTTCCCCCGTCTCTCTCACCTGTTCCCCCGTCTCTCTCACCTGTTCCCCCGTCTCTCTCACCTGTCCCCGTCTATCTCACCTGTTCCCCCGTCTCTCTCACCTGTCCCCGTCTATCTCACCTGTTCCCCGTCTATCTTACCTGTTCCCCGTCTCTCTCACCTGTTCCCCCGTCTCTCTCAACTGTTCCCCCCGTCTCTCTCACCTGTCCCTCCTGTGTCTCACCTGTTCCCCCGTCTCTCACCTGTCCCTCCTGTGTCTCACCTGTCCCCCGTCTCTTTCACCTGTTCCCCCCGTCTCTCTCACCTGTCCCCGTCTATCTTACCTGTTCCCCGTCTCTCTCACCTGTTCCCCCGTCTCTCTCACCTGTCCCCGTCTATCTCACCTGTTCCCCGTCAATCTCACCTGTCCCCGTCTCTCTCACCTGTTCCCCCTGTCTCTCACCTGTCCAGGTGTCCAGGTGGAGTCCTGAGGTGGAGGTCCGGGCTCTGGTTGAGGGTCAGTTCCTGTCCCGCCGTCTCCACGCGGAGAGACTGGGATACTCCGTCGGTAGGACGAGATTTTGTCTCGATGTCTCCTGATGTCTCAGCTGGAGTCTCTGGAGATCCGATCAGAACCGCAGACAGAATCTAGAACCAATAACGGCCTCTATCTCTGTGTTCCAGTGTCGGGAACCAGGGTTCTGGCAACCGGAGGAGCGTCTGCCAACAACCAGATCCTGCAGGTGGGTTTCAGATGTTCTACAGGAGGTTCTGTTGACCCGCCTGGTTGGAGCGGTTCTGAAGGAGTTCTGATGTGTTCTAGTTCTGTTATCGGGTCAGTGGATGGTCCACATATCTGCTTCTATAACTCTGAGGTTCTGGTTCTGTTATGTTCAGGTTCTGTCTGACGTGTTCAATGCTCCGGTTTACACCATGGACCTTTCTGACTCCGCCTGCTTAGGCTCCGCCTACCGAGCACTGCATGGTAACGCCCTCATAGCAACCATAGTACTGATACTACAGAGGATACTACAGATACTATACCTGATACTACAGACACTATACCTGATACTACAGAGGATACTATAGATACTACTACAGATACTACTACAGATACTGCAGATATTATACCTGGTACTACAGATACTACAACAGATACTACAACAGATAGTACACCTGATACTACAGCAGATACTACAGATACTACAACTGATATTATAGATACTACATCAGATACTATATATACTACAACAGATACTACAGCAGATACTACAGATCACTAACAGTGATGGTCCATCCACCCATCCATCCATCTGTCATCCATCTGTCATCCATCCATCCATCTCTCCTCTGATTGGTTGTTTCCAGGACTAGTAGCAGATTCTGGGCTCTCCTTCCTGGATGTGGTGCAGAAAGCTCCAGAACCTCACCTGGTCTGCAGACCCCACCCCACAGCCCAGCAGGTACGCCGGCTGCTCATTGGTCTCTTAAAGCAGAACCAGCAGGAGCTCAGGTGTTTTACCTGCAGCATCAGCCCATTGGGCGGAGCTTCAGCTGGAGCCGGTCTCTGTGGATCAGCTGATTGGTTCTGATGATTTCTTCTTCTCTTCCAGGTCTACTACCAGATGCTGAAGCGCTTTGCTCACCTGGAGGAGAAGGTCCTGCAGAAGATTCGCACCTGAGACTCAGCCGGCCAATCAGGACAGCCGATGGGGTTTTATCCTGCAGGTTACCATGGTGACTGGTTCTACTCTCTGATTGCCTCGACGAGATTCTGACCCAACAGAGAACCAGCAGCAGAACTGTGGAGCCTCCAGGCGGATCTGTTGGTTGAGGTTCTGGAGCTCCAGACGGTCCACCGGGTCGTCCTGGCAGAAGGAGGTTCTGGAGAACTAATTACTGTCATTTTTCTGTTTAACAATAAAATCAGATTAAAGGGGAGATAAAACGTCTCAGTTCTGATCCATGTTCTGATCCGGTTCTGGTAAATCATTAAGCAGATGTTCAGAGCGGATCCGTCTTCCTTGAACATAAAGCACCTGCAGGATCAGCTCTGACCTGCAGTCAGACGGTATAGAACCAGAACTGGTCCAGGTTCTGGCTCAGTGACGGTCTCCACAGTAACGGATCCGTCTGGGTTTAACGTGGAGCCAACAGAACCGCCTTAAGGAACTTTCTAGCTGTTTTAGGATGAACCAGAAGACTTTTACTTTGGAGAGCTCCGTGGTCTGCTTCCTGTTGCAGCAGGTTCTGTGGGTCAGGAACAAGGAGGTTCTGCAGACTAGATGAAGACAAGAGACTGAAGGCTCGGTTCTGATCCATTCGGAGCAACTGAAGCTTATCTGGAGAATAATCAGAACTAAACGTCTTCTCCATATCATGACGTACTTCTCCAGAACCAGGTGATCCAGGCTGCAAACCGGACCTGGATGAGACGTGAAGTTCTGATAGAACCTCAAGTTACAGGAGGTCCAGATGGGTCAGGGTGAAAGAAGGTCCCAGCTGGAAGGATCCAGACTTCTGGGTTCTGATCCAGAAGATCTGGAAAACCCGTCAGACTGGACCGGACCAGGAGGATCCTCCAGAATCCCAGCGACCCGGTCAGAACCACCCTGGACCTTCCCCTCTGTCTCCTCTCCAGAGGCCAGTTTGGACCCGGTTCAGCCTCTCTCCTCAGAACCAGTACCTGGACCACTGGAAGACACACAACCTCTGGTCAGGACTTTCAGAACAAAAGCCCGGACTGAGGCCCGGACCAGCAGCAGAACCGGTTCTGGCTCAGCAGCAGGAGGAGGAGGATTTTCTGGAGAGGATGAGAAGGTCGGAGGAGAAAACCCAAACCAGAGGAACTCCTCCTGTCTCAGAACCGGGACAGAAGGAGGCCCAGTTCTCCGCTGACTCCCCCGTGTCTGCTGGTGTTTCATTCTGAAATCTTATTTTGCTGAAGAGGCTCCTCCCCCTCATGAAGCTCCTCCTCCTGAGGCTCTTCCTCCTCCCCAGCAGACCCAAACAGAGAGCAGCACTGATCAGCGAGCAGAGAGAGGGACTGAGGCGGGCTGGGAGCTTCAAGGAGACACCAGGGAGGATCTGAGGAGGTTCTGGAGGATCTGAGGAGGTTCTGGAGGATCTGAGGAGGTTCTGGATCACGGCTCTAAGCTCTGATCTCCACAGCCGGTCCAGTAGGACACGCTGCTGTCCAGAGGTCGGGTGTTTTTAGATGTTGGAGGAGGATCCAGAGGACATCAGGAGTGGAGCTACCTCCACCTGAGGAGGAGAAGATGAGGCGGGTGGTTCTGATGGTTCTGCTGCAGGCGGTTCTGTGCTCAGGTGAGTCCAGAGATCTGAAACACGGAGTTCTGGAGGTGGAGCTGCTGCAGGGATGGAGAGATCAGCCTGGACCCATGAAGCCATCACACACATGATGACCTCTGACCTCAGGTCAGCGCGTGCGCCGCGTGTCACACGCCCAGTTTGGTCGTGTGCGCGTGCGCGCCCCATTGTCTGTTGATCCGGATCGATAATCGATCTGCAGAGCGCGCGCTTCGGTCTCCTTTCGCTGTCGTTCTCTCGGCTCGGGCGCGAGCAGCTTTACTACGAGCTGCTGTGCATGAATGAAGCGTCACGTGGTGCGGTGGCCTGGTGCGCCGGCGCCGCAGATTCACCTGCTCCCTCATTCATCAACCGTTGGTAGAAACTCTCCTCGATTCTATCCTACGAAGGAAATGAAGAAAGTTCGTACAAACAGTGAAAAGTCAGATTTATGAAATTTATGTTCATCTGATGATAAATCCCACATGTGGTACCCAGGTCCTAGTGCCCGTTCTCAGTCATTTGCATACAGACACGCCCCCAATTAACCATATTTGGTAACACCGCATCATCAGTCCTTGTGTTCTTCCTTAAAATAACGACCAAGAGAACGAAAAAGGGAATTTCAGTGACACAGAGATGGAGGTGAAACAGGCGGGGCAATAAAAAAGACTTCATGATAAACAGACTTTAATAAATGATCATAATTAATACAGATTAATATTAACACTGATAGTTTTATCCATCAGCGGTTTCTCTGCTTCATCTCCTCAGCAAGCAGCCGTTATATTTCTGCTGCAGAGCAGAGATAAAAAATGTGGCAAAGTATCATTTCATTTACTGTTAACTTCTTTTGAAACCCTTGACTTATTAGAACAAAGTAAATCAGTTAAATGAGTCGTGAACATTTCTGTTTGGTTCTATCAGCTCAGGGGGAACCAATAAAAACAGGAAGTGACAGAGGCAGTAAATGCGGTCGGGACAGTGGAGAGCTTCCTGTTGGAACTAAAGGAACAAAATGGTTGGATATGAAAGTGAATCCAATAAAACGTCCCTCAGCAACACAGCTGGAGCAGATCTTCTACCGGGGGGGAACAGATCATCACGTTAACACTTGTGTGGCCGGCGTAACTGGACCTCTAAAGCTGCTGTTTCCCTTCAGCGTCGTTCAGACCAGAACCAGAACCAGAACCAGAACCGGACGGAGGCGTTCTGAGCGGATCATCGTCCACACCAGCAGCCTGACTGGTTGTAAAGAACTGGAAGCACTGGGAGTGGGTTCTGGAGCTGAACTGGGTTCTACTGTAGGTCAGCTCCAGAACCTCAGTGGTTCTTCTTGGTTCTGTTCTGCCGCTCTCTGGACCTTCAGGTTCTGCAGATGTTTGTGCTGATGAAGACTCATCTGGTCATGTGATCAGCTTCATGGTCACAACCACTAATCCGGTCCACCAGAACCGTCAGAACATCATTTATCAGTCAGATGAGTTTTCATCTGTATTACATCGTTTATTTATGGGAGAGTTTGATCCAGAGGTTCTACCAGAACCGGGCCTTTCAGAACCTTCATGGTCCACAATGAGTCGGACTCCCAGATTCACATGTTTAAACCATGATGGGGGAGGAGAGCAGACTTTCTTTCTCCTCACTGCTGATTGATGACATGAGGGGCAAGAGGGGGAGGTGCTTCTTCCTCCTCCTCTCCTCTTCTTCCTCCTCCTCTTCTTCCTCCTCCTCCTCTTCCTCCCTCCTCCTCTTCTTCCTCCTCCGCCTCTTCCTCCCTCCTCCTCTTCTTCCTCCCTCCTCCTCCTCTTCTTCCTCCTCCTCCTCTTCCTCCCTCCTCCTTCTTCCTCCTCCTCCTCTTCCTCCTCTTCCTCCTCCCTCCTCCTCTTCCTCCCTCCTCTTCTTCTTCCTCCCTCCTCCTCTTCTTCCTCCTCCTCCTCTTCCTCCTCCTCTTCCTCCTC
The DNA here is from genome assembly GCA_963556495.2 of Valencia hispanica. Classification (NCBI taxonomy): domain Eukaryota; kingdom Metazoa; phylum Chordata; class Actinopteri; order Cyprinodontiformes; family Valenciidae; genus Valencia; species Valencia hispanica. The sequence goes on from OY747716.1 coordinate 49,705,225, forward strand.
CTCTTCTTCCTCCCTCCTCCTCCTCTTCCTCTTCCTCCCTCCTCCTCTTCTTCCTCCTCCTCCTCTTCCTCCCTCCTCCTCTTCTTCCTCCTCCGCCTCTTCCTCCCTCCTCCTCTTCTTCCTCCCTCCTCCTCCTCTTCTTCCTCCTCCTCCTCTTCCTCCCTCCTCCTTCTTCCTCCTCCTCCTCTTCCTCCTCTTCCTCCTCCCTCCTCCTCTTCCTCCCTCCTCTTCTTCTTCCTCCCTCCTCCTCTTCTTCCTCCTCCTCCTCTTCCTCCTCCTCTTCCTCCTCCTCTTCTTCCTCCCTCCTCCTCCTCTTCTTCTTCCTCCCTCCTCCTCTTCTTCCTCCTCCTCCTCTTCCTCCTCCTCCACCTTTCTTTCCTTCCTCCTCCTCCTCCTCTTTTCTTTCCTTCTTCCTCCTCCTCTTTTCTTTCCTTCTTCCTCCTCCTCCTCTTTTCTTTCCTTCTTCCTCCTCCTCCCTCCTCCTCCTCCTCCTCCTCCTCCTCCTCCACCTTTCTTTCCTTCCTCCTCCTCCTCCTTTCTTTCCTTCTTCCTCCTCCTCCTCTTTTCTTTCCTTCTTCCTCCTCTTTTCTTTTCTTCTTCCTCCTCCTCCTCTTTTCTTTCCTTCTTCTTCCTCCTCCTCCTCTTTTCTTTCCTTCTTCCTCCTCTTTTCTTTTCTTCTTCCTCCTCCTCCTCTTTTCTTTCCTTCTTCCTCCTCCTCCTCTTTTCTTTCCTTCTTCCTCCTCTTCCTCCTCCTCCTCCACTCCTCCTCTTTTCTTTCCTTCTTCCCCCTCCTCCTCTTTTCTTTCCTTCTTCCTCCTCTTCCTCCTCCTGCCTCCTCTTCCTCCCTCCTCCTCTTCCTCCTCCTCCTCTTTTTCTTCTTCCTCCTCTTCCTCCCTCCTCTTCTTCCTCCCTCTGCTCCTCCTCTTCCTCCTCCTCCTCCTCCTCCTCCACCTTTCTTTCTTTCTTTCTTTCCTTCCCCCTCCTCCTCTTTTCTTTCCTTTTTCCTCCACCTCTTCCTCCTCCTCCTCTTTTCTTTCCTTCTTCCTCCACCTCTTCCTCCTCCTCCTCTTTTCTTTCCTTCTTCTTCCTCCTCCTCCTCTTTTCTTTCCTTCTTCCTCCTCCTCCTCTTTTCTTTCATTTTTCCTTCTTCCTCCACCTCCCTTCTCCTCCTCCTCTTTTCTTTCCTTCTTCCTCCTCCTCCTCCTCCTCCTCTTTTCTTTCCTTCTTCCTCCACCTCCTTCCTCCTCCTATTTTCTTTCCTTCCTCCTCCTCCTCCTCCTCCTCCTCCTCCTCTTTTCTTTCCTTCCTCCTCCTCCTCCTCCTCTTTTCTTTCCTTCTTCCTCCTCTTCCTCCTCCTCCTCCACTCCTCCTCTTCTTCCTCCCCCTCCTCCTCCTCCTCCTCCTCTTTTCTTTCCTTCCTCCTCCTCTTCCTCCTCCTCCTCCTCCTCCTCCTCCACTCCTCCTCTTCCTCCTCCTGCCTCCTCTTCCTCCCTCCTCCTCTTCCTCCTCCTCCTTTTCTTCTTTCTCCTCTTCCTCCCTCCTCCTCTTCTTCCTCCCCCTCCTCCTCCTCTTCCTCCACCTCTTCCTCCTCCTCCTCTTTTCTTTCCTTCTTCTTCCTCCTCCTCCTCCTCCTCTTTTCTTTCCTTCTTCCTCCTCCTCCTCTTTTCTTTCATTCTTCCTCCTCCTCCTCTTTTCTTTCCTTCTTCCTCCTCCTCCTCCTCCTCCTCCTCCTCTTTTCTTTCCTTCTTCCTCCACCTCCTTCCTCCTCCTATTTTCTTTCCTTCCTCCTCCTCCTCCTCCTCTTTTCTTTCCTTCCTCCTCCTCCTCCTCCTCTTTTCTTTCCTTCTTCCTCCTCCTCCTCCTCTCTTCTTTCCTTCCTCCTCCTCCTCCTCCTCTTTTCTTTCCTTCTTCCTCCTCCTCCTCCTCTTTTCTTTCCTTCTTCCTCCTTCTTCTCCTCCTCCTCCTCCTCCTCTTTTCTTTCCTTCTTCCTCCTCCTCCTCCTCTTTTCTTTCCTTCTTCCTCCTCCTCTCCTCTTCCTCCTCCTCCTCTTTTCTTTCCTTCTTCCTCCTCCTCCTCCTCTTTTCTTTCCTTCTTCCTCCTCCTCCTCTTTTCTTTCCTTCTTCCTCCTCCTCCTCCTCTTTTCTTTCCTTCTTCCTCCTCCTCTCCTCCTCCTCTCCTAAACAGGAAAATCGACCAGATTACATTAAGGACAGAACGCTCCAAACTCTACACAAAACAACAACAGAACCAGTCAGCCCTTGTTTTTTACAGCTATAAATCCAATATTCATTTTTTATGTGTTACCATGACGATTATAACAAAATGCATGTAATAAATCTATAAATAAATTGGATGTAATCGATGAAAAATTACAAGATCACAAAAGGCGAGAGACACAAACAACTGATCAAAATAAAACCACTGAAGAAGAAATAAAGAGTGCTATGCTTACAAAACCACAGTGGTTTCCATGACGTTACACATTTTGTGTAATTATAACAAAGTACAAACACAAGCCGGTTACACATGGCTGCACAAATTCCTGCTTTCTAAGATTTATAAGATCAGATCCGCCTCCTCCACCCGCTTTCTGCCATAAACGCTCGATGCAAAGAGCCTGGTGGATATTCTGCATCGACATAGTTGATCCAGTTCTGGTTTAGAACCGGTTCTGGGTTCTTCAGCTGGTCGTACCGAACATCTAGAGCTGAGAGGAAGCTTCAGTCAGAGGTCAGAGGTCAGCTGTTTCTCCAGGAGAAAGGGTCTGAGCCCTGGTGGGAGGATATAAAGTTCTAGAGGTTCTTGTGATTGTTCTCTGAAGAACTTCATGGCTCCTCCTCCACATGTTTAGCAGGATTTCTTAGTGTCTGGTGGCATCAGAGGTGTTCTGGTTCTGGACCTGCTGGCGTTTGGGTTTCAGCGTTTGTTCAGGTGGTCCTCAGAGGGAGAACGAGTGATGGCTTTAACATCTGCAGGAGACCCGAGGAGGAGGAGAAGTTTTCACGTTTTCAGATCAGTTTTGGGTTTTAGCGCCTCAGATGTTTCAGTGTCTTTGTCTGAGTTGCTTTTGTTGCTGCAGAGGTCAGAGGTCACGCCTCAGAGGTCACAGCTGTTGTTGGAGCCGTCATGGCGGAGCAGATGCTGATTGATGGAGGTTCTTTTTGTTTGCTTTGACTCCATCTGCTCCTCCTGCAGCTCGTCTGTCAGCAGAGACCAGGAGGACGTCTGGGGGGGCGGGGTATCCAGAGACCGACCAATCAGAGAGGAGATTCAGTCACAGCTGGGATGTAAGCTTCAGGTCCTTCTGAGTCCATGGAAGTGTTCAGCTTGGTCTTCTAGTGAGGAAGACGTCTGGAGATGAAGAGCTTCAACATCTGCTCCTGATTCACATTCCTCATATTTTTCTGTTTATTTCAATAAAATGAAAATCAGGTTTTACTTTGAGACCAAACTAACTTATCTAATGAAAAGCCTGGTTTTATCATCTAGACTGAGAGGAAAGTTCAGCCGTTCCTGACTAACTGCTCCTCTGAGCTTCAATATTTCATCTGTTTCCATGTTTAACTCTTTCAGGACAGGATGGATTAAGTCTTCTGATCAGTAAAATCTTTTTATTTGGATCAATAATACAGTGGCTTGCAAAAGTATTCAGCCCCCTTGAAGTTTTCCACATTTTGTCACATTACAGCCACAAACATGAATCAATTTTATTGGAATTCCTTTGACTGGGCCATTCTAACACATGGATATGTTTTGTTTTAAACCATTCCATTGTTGCCCTGGCTTTATGTTTAGGGTCGTTGTCCTGCTGGAAGGTGAACCTCCGCCCCAGTCTCAAGTCTTTTGCAGACTCCAAGAGGTTTTCTTCCAAGATTGCCCTGTATTTGGCTCCATCCATCTTCCCATCAACTCTGACCAGCTTCCCTGTCCCTGCTGAAGAGAAGCACCCCCAGAGCATGATGCTGCCACCACCATATTTGACAGAGGGGATGGTGTGTTCAGAGTGATGTGCAGTGTTAGTTTTGCATTTTGGTCTCATCTGACCAGAGCACCTTCTTCCACATGTTTGCTGTGTCCCCCACATGGCTTGTGGCAAACTGCAAACAGGACTTCTTATGGTTTTCCTTTAACAATGGTTTTCTTCTTGCCACTCTTCCATAAAGGCCAACTTTGTGCAGTGCACCACTAATAGTTATCCTATGGACAGATTCCCCCACCTGAGCTGTAGATCTCTGCAGCTCATCCAGAGTCACCATGGGCCTCTTGGCTGCATTTCTGATCAGCGCTCTCCTTGTTCGGCCTGTGAGTTTAGGTGGACGGCCTTGTCTTGGTAGGTTTACAGTTGTGCCATACTCCTTCCATTTCTGAATGATCGCTTGAACAGCGCTCCGTGGGATGTTCAAGGCTTGGGAAATCTTTTTGTAGCCTAAGCCTGCTTTAAATTTCTCAATAACTTTATCCCTGACCTGTCTGGTGTGTTCTTTGGACTTCATGGTGTTGTTGCTCCCAACATTCTCTTAGACAACCTCTGAGGCCGTCACAGGGCAGCTGTATTTGTACTGACATTAGATTACACACAGGTGCCTCTATTTAGTCATTAGCGCTCATCAGGCAATGTCTATGGGCAACTGACTGCACTCAGACCACAGGGGGCTGAATAATTACGCACACCCCACTTTTCAGTTATTTATTTGTGAAAAATGTTTGGAATCATGTATGATTTTCGTTCCACTTCTCACATGTACACCACTTTGTTTTGGTCTTTCACCTGGAATTACAATAAAATTGATTCTTGTTTGTGGCTGTAATGTGACAAAATGTGGAAAAGTTCAAGGGGGCCGAATACTTTTGCAAGCCACTGTAAACGTCCTTTATGCTCTCTGAGCTTCTCCTTTCCCCACAAACGTCTCCAGACTCTGGGTGTGTTTGCTTCCTGCTGCAGCTGTTTATTACAGGCCAGCTTCATGTTGATGACATCACTCTGACATCACTCACCTTCAGGTGTCCACCCTGAGACATGGAGACATGTGTCCTCTCTGACTCAGGACAGCCTTGACCAACGTGTCCCAGCAGGACATAGACCATTCTTCCTGATTCCATCCATCCATCCAGCCATGGTTCCAGGTTTGAGGAGCAGAGAAACTAAATGATGCATCACTGTGTTCTGGTTCTGGCGTAGACCTGAGGGGTTCTACATGGTTCCTACTTCAGACCATCTGGAACTTTGTGGACCAACAGCAGAACTTTTAAATTCGTTCTTTGACAACCAGGGAACCAGAGTGATGGTTTCAGGACTGGTTCTGATTAGATCCATTCTTCTGGTGCGTCTCAGAGTCTGAGCCGTCCTCCCTCATGCTGCCGTCTTCTCTCGTCTGAACCGGGGCCACCATGTAGAGGTTAGATGGAAGTGGGCCGAGAACAGACCCTGAGGAACCCCCAAACTGATTTTAGTGACAACAGAAAAGTTTCGTCTGTTTTAATGGTTCATTAGTTGAAATCTGTCAGGATCCTTTCAGTTTATCGGACCTTCAGCTTTAATCATTTCATCTGCATCCGTTCATCCTGCAGAAACATAGATCTATGTGCGCTGAGACCACAACATTTTTATGTTTCTATCTTCAAACCAGAATAAAGAATTCAGCTCACGGTGTGTGTGTCTGTGTGTTAATGTGTGTGTGGGAGGATGCTGGGCGCAGCGTTCCCAGGGTTTCCTCATTCACTGAAACAATCAGCAGCAGATGCCTCTCTGACTCTGTGTGAATGGGTGACCTCTGACCCCTTGACGCGGCTAATCGCTGTTTTGCATCAGAATCACTGGGAGGTGCGGGGTGCTGACGACACTCGGGGGGTCAGAGGTCACGGTAATGTGTCTGAGTTTAAGGCTTTTCTCACACTCTGCCGTCGCGCCTGCAGAACGAACCGGGCCGGCCCAGAGGTCCAACAGAACCTCCGTCTGGTTTCTGTCTGGGATGTGGAGAAGTTCTGCTCAGCTTTAGGAAGGTCCACCACAGCCTCTCAGTCAGGCTGAGGTCTGGACTTTAACTAGACCGATGCAGAACCTTGGTTCTGTTCTTGCTCAGCCATTCTGTTGTAGACCAGCTGCTGTGGTTCTGTTGATGACCCGGCATCAATGCTTTGGTCCGGTCCGGTTCTGTCTTCCTCTGCAGGTTTCTGAGGTGAAGATGAGTTTCTCCTTCATCCTCAGACTGGAGGACCTCCATTTGTTCTGACTGGGCTTCAGACGGGCCCCCCATCAGGCTGCAGACGTATTTATATCCAGCATGTCCTTCAGAGCTGCTGGGAAGACTGGGAACGCCCCGGCTGTGACTGGATCAGAGCTGCAGCTTTAACCTTTCACCCCTGGGTTCTGAGCTCAGGCTCAAAGAGAAAAGGTTCTGGATTCCTGTCCTGGTTCTGGAGACCAGAGTTCAGGGACTTCCCACCAGTCAGGTGGATGACAGAGGACGAACCAGAGGGTCCAGCGAACCGGCTGGACCCCTGCTTCCCTCTCCACTCCTAACAGGAGGATAAAAGTCATAGATGATCTGGGAAAAAATGCTTCGGTTTGAAGCCTACTGCCCCCCTGTGGCTGTCTGTGGTGCTGCATCATTGAGTGTTTCCATCATGTTAGTTTTAAATGTCAGAAAGTGGAACAAAAACCATCCAAACACAAACGATCACATCGTTCCAGTTGGGTCCAAGCTCTAAAACAAAGCAGCAGCCGGACCGGTTCCGCTCAGGGTTCTGACTCCGGGACTGTGTGTGCCACAGGTCTGGGCCGCGGGGAGCCGGACACCAGGGAGTGCCAGTTCTACAACGTCAACTACGAGCTGGAGAAGACCAATGAGAGCGGGGTGGAGGCGTGCGAGGGCGAGGCCGACAAACGCTCGCACTGCTACGCCTCCTGGAGGAACGCCTCGGGTTCCATCCAGCTGGTGAAGAAGGGATGCTGGCTGGATGACTTCAACTGCTACGACCGGTACTCACACACGCACACACACCTCTGGACTACCTCGGGATCCTGCAGTCGGGTTCTGCTGTGACCCGGTTGAAGCAGAACCAATAACAGGTTCCAGTGGGTCTGAGCCGGGCCCATCAGGCGCCATGGAGTGGCTTTTGTGGCTTCAGAAGAAGCTGTTTATCACACGTCATGTGACCCAGGCGACCTCAGTGGGTGTGGTGGTTTCTATGCCCTTTTAACCTGGACCTCTGGGGTTCTGGTTCTGGTCCAGTTCTGATGCTTCAGAGAACAAATTGTACCGTAAGGGCACCGTAGAACCCGGCTCAACAGAACCCCAGAACACTATTTCAGGATCACCAACTGGGTTTACCAGAACTATCTGGGTCTTCATGAAACCGGTTCTGTGGGGAAGTTCGGTCCATTGTGATGGTTCTGGAGCCTAGTCTGTTCTTTTGTTTCTGACCCAATAAGGCTTCATTTTTCCACCTTGACAGAACCTCCTCTGCTGCCAGAACCGGATCTTTTATTTGTGGAGAAAAGCTTGGTTCTGATCCAGAGTTTCAGGTTGTTATCAGCTAGAGTCAGAAACTAGTTCTACTGAGCAGGTTCTGATTCTCACTGCTTTGGTCCAGTTGATCCGACTGAACCAGAACCCAGTGATTCTCTAGATTAGTGTTGAGTTCTGACCCGAGCTTCATTGATGTCTTGGAGCCGAACCAGCACAGGTCCAAACCGGATTAAATGATCAGAACCCGAGGACAGAGAAGCTGTTTGGTGTTACAGAGGGGACCTCAGGTAGAACCGGACCTCGGGAAACCAGGAGGTGTTGGACCGTGAACGCAGCCTGAAGGTCCAGAAACGGGCCTCAGAAATGTCACGTCAACATGATGAATACCAGAACCTCTGGTCCAACCAACAGACACCAGTTAGAACATTTTTCTGTCCTGGTTCTGACCCGGTCTTCATCATTATCAGAACCCCTGATGGTTTCATTCCTTCTGTTGGTTCGGATGAGACCCGACTTTCACAGGTTCTGACCATTGCATGAAACATCAGAACTTTTACCATACGGCTAATCTCTCTGACACAAACTGGTAGCAAAGTTTATCAATTATCTGTCGCTGGTTCTGTTTTCCTCTCATCTCCTCCAGGCAGGAATGTGTGGCGACGGAGGACAATCCTGAGGTCTTCTTCTGCTGCTGTGAAGGAAACTTCTGCAATGAGAAGTTCACCCACCTGCCTGACCTCAGCAGCCCAGGTGAGTCTGCTTGCCATTGGTACCAGTGGTACCGGTGGTACTAGGACCTTAGTGGGAGGACTGGTTCAGGACGCTTAATAAACGTTGTTTCATCTTCATCAGCTGCAGTTTTTACACGTCTCCCAGAATCGTGATGACGGTAATAGTTATCGTGTGACCCGTTACATCTGGTGAATCTTTTCCTGCTTCCTGATGTTCCAGTTCTTTCCCCCAAAACCATCTGAACCCTGAAACTTATGATCCAAAAAAATAACGTCTAACAGCAGTAAACATGAAACCATAAGCAGCTTGTTCATCAGTCCTGAGGTTATTTCAAGTAAACTAGATAATCTCTCTATAATCACTTGTGGAGTTCCTCTGGGTCGTGTTCTCAGTCCTCAGAAGCTTATTCTGGATCCAACTGTTCCTCTAGAAGAGGTTCTGTTCGGAGGTCCAGGTGCTGTTTTGTCTGAAGGTGTCCAGTGATTCATGCTTGTCCCATTCCTGGTTCCGGACGTGTCCAGCTGTTGGGGACGGGTCAGGACAGCAGTGGGAACTTCTCCTTCCTCAGCCAGGTCATAGGAAGGTGGTGTTCCTTTGTCTTTGGAAACGTTCACGGAGAAGGTGTGGTAAGGCAGAATATGTTGCTGGACTTTTCTGCTTTACAGAAGAGATGATCCAGACCATGATACCTCCTCCTACCTTTACAGCTGCAGGAACTGGCTGCTGACAACAGGCTGGATGAGAACTGGTCCCTCTGAACACCGTCCGGACCATAGATCCTCTCAACTTTCCTGCTGCTGTTTTGATGAAAACTTGTCCCCAAGTCTAGGAAAGTGTTGCAGAAATGAAGGAATGGCTGTGATGAGGCTGAGGAGGGATGCTGCAGAGACTCCATGATCTGCTGGGATCCTCAGACAGGAAACACCTCATTAGCAGGAAAATTAAACGGAAGTTGATGTGTTGTTTAATCATCAGGATTGAAGAGGAATGAACTGTTTGTGATCGGTTCACTGTTTGTTGTTGCTTTATGATTACATGAACTGAATTGACATTCCTGGAAATGTGTGACTTAATGTCCATGTCTCTGGTCTAACCCGTGTCTCAGTGATGGAGGCTCCTCCCACCAGCGTGGACGTGCTCAACGTTCTCATCTACTGCCTTTCTCCGGCCACCATGCTGTCCGTGGCTCTGCTCATCGGCGTCTGGATGTACCGGCACCGCAAACCTCCCTACGGACACGTGGACATCAGCGAGGTGCTGCTCTCTCACATCCTCTCACACATGATGGAGTCAGAGCTCCCCCTGCTGGCCGCCTGTCGGTACAGCAGTGGGTTCCATTTGTGCAGGTCAGAGATCCATGGTAACCTAAATATATCCTTCTGGTTCTGGTTCTGTCCTCCAGGATCCTGGTCCTCCCCCTGCCTCCCCCCTGCTGGGTCTGAAGCCCCTGCAGCTGCTTGAGGTGAAGGCTATGGGGCGCTTTGGCTGTGTGTGGAAGGGCCAGATACTGAACGAATACGTGGCGGTGAAGATCTTCCCCATCCAGGTGCAGAGTTTGAAGGTTCCCCTGAGATTCCTCCTGGTGTCTTTGACCCTTCTAACTCCTCCTCTTACTCCTTCGGACAGAACCAGGAGTCGTGGCAGAACGAGAGAGACGTGTTCCTGACGCCGGGCATGAGGCATGAGAACATCCTGCGGTACATCGGCACAGAAAGGCGAGGGAATCACCTGGAGAGCGAACTGTGGCTCATCAGCGAGTTCCACGAGAGGGTGAGGAAGGAGAACCCCAGTCCGCCTTGTCGGTCCATCTCTGTGTCGGATCGGGTCAGGATGGGGTCAGGGAGTGTGGAGTCTGTCTGAGCCAACAGGAAGGGCTAGAGAACAGCGCCACCTGTAGGTGGTTCTGTTGGGTCAGGGTCTTAGTGAGGCACCCCACGCTTTGGTTGAAGGCCAAGTGGCCGGGCCAGAACCGACCCGCCAAGGGTCCAACCTGCCTTACATCCTGGTTCTGTTCATATTTATAGTTTTATAACTTTTTAAGTTGAGAATTTATTAGAACCCTTTCAGCCTGTTATCAACCTTTTACTTTCTGTAACATAGAAAGTTCTCTTACATCAGATCTTCTGTTCCTTCTGTGTTTCTGCTCTGTCTTCTTGAACCTCCAGACGGTCGTGGCAGATGGCCGCTCCTACTGAGCCTGGTTCTGGTTCTGTTGGAGGTGTCTTCCTGTTAAAGGGGAGTTTTTCCTCTCCTCATGCTTGCTCAGTATGAGGGATTGCTGTGAAGTCAACGACTCGACGCAGGCGACTGTCTGCTGTCGCTGCATGTCTGACATTGTCCGGTGAAAAACGTAAAATCGTCAGACATGTTGATTGACGAGCTTCTCTCCTAACCTTGTTAATATAGTGTAATTAAAAAAATTAATAAAGAAAAACACAACAGGTGTTGCATATTGATCTGTTCTCTTGTTACAAGCTTGATCCCAGCCCATAACTGACTCTTTGTCCGCTTAGCAGAACTGTGCAAAGCTCTGAAACATGCTGGTTTGGATTTTATCATGTGCTGCTTGTTCTGCCATGCAGATAAAGCTTTGCTCCCACCTCTGGCTCCGCTCAGCTGTGTTCACCACGGTTTCTCACTTTTCGGCGGCAGAACAAACAAAAAAAACGTGAAAAAATCTGAAAAAAGCAGAGAGAGAGTTTGAATTAATAACGCTATTTATTCATGAGTTAAACCCGCTGTGTTTAACCCTGAAGTGGGTTTAAATCAGTGCGTCATATTCACAATGATTATAGGTATTAATGATTGAATAATAATCTTTTACATAAGCTTAAAAATACTTCATTAAGACTGCTGAGCAGGGGTGTATCTAGGAAGTTTTTAAAGAGGGCTAAATGGGGGGCCAGTGATGATCTTGGGGAGTCACGCCAAAATAAAAGCAGGGCAGTAATACAAAGGGGGCGGGGCCTAGACTGTGACAGACATCAGACACACAACACAAAGGTCTGAGATTGACGTAAAGATAAATACATATAACACATACACAATTCTAACTAATTAAAGCTATTTCTCTTTCTTAATTTATCATTCATTAAAAATATTATCTACATAAGAAGTGATAATGTAATAAATTCAGGGCAGGAATAAAATCCCTGACTAGTTCACGACTCGATTTAATTTTGGATGACTTATTGACCAAACAATAATTAACTGCAGCTCTAGAATATAATAAACAGTGTACATCTTGTTTTGGACTAAATTTAAGGAGCAAAAACCCGATGACCTACATGTTCAGTAAGAAACACGTTATACAAGTAAGACAATTCATACTCACTACTGGAATGTTTGGATGATTAAATTGAAATGAGTTTTCTTGTAAAGTGCCTTGAGATGATGAGATGTTGTGAATTGGCGCTGTAGAAATAAGCTGAATTAAGAAACCTGCTGGTAGATCTGAGGATCCCAGTCCCGGTCTGAAGGTCCAGTGAAACCAGAACCTGTGTGTGTGCAGGGCTCTCTATCGGACTTCTAAAGGTCCAGTGAAGCCAGAACCTGTGTGTGCGCAGGGCTCTCTATTGGACTTCTGAAGGTCCAGTGAAGCCAGAACCTGTGTGTGTGTGCAGGGCTCTCTATCGGACTTCTAAAGGTCCAGTGAAACCAGAACCTGTGTGTGCGCAGGGCTCTCTATCGGACTTCTAAAGGTCCAGTGAAGCCAGAACCTGTGTGTGCGCAGGGCTCTCTATTGGACTTCTGAAGGTCCAGTGAAGCCAGAACCTGTGTGTGTGTGCAGGGCTCTCTATCGGACTTCTAAAGGTCCAGTGAAACCAGAACCTGTGTGTGTGCAGGGCTCTCTATCGGACTTCTAAAGGTCCAGTGAAGCCAGAACCTGTGTGTGTGCAGGGCTCTCTATCGGACATCTAAAGGTCCAGTGAAGCCAGAACCTGTGTGTGCGCAGGGCTCTCTATTGGACTTCTGAAGGTCCAGTGAAGCCAGAACCTGTGTGTGTGTGCAGGGATCTCTATCGGACTTCTAAAGGTCCAGTGAAACCAGAACCTGTGTGTGCGCAGGGCTCTCTATCGGACTTCTAAAGGTCCAGTGAAACCAGAACCTGTGTGTGTGCGCAGGGCTCTCTATCGGACTTCTGAAGGTCCAGTGAAACCAGAACCTGTGTGTGTGTGCAGGGCTCTCTATCGGACTTCTGAAGGTCCAGTGAAGCCAGAACCTGTGTGTGTGCAGGGCTCTCTATTGGACTTCTAAAGGTCCAGTGAAGCCAGAACCTGTGTGTGTGTGCAGGGCTCTCTATCGGACTTCTGAAGGTCCAGTGAAGCCAGAACCTGTGTGTGTGCAGGACTCTCTATCAGACTTCTGAAGGTCCAGTGAAACCAGAACCTGTGTCTGTGCAGGACTCTCTATCAGACTTCTGAAGGTCCAGTGAAGCCAGAACCTGTGTGTGTGTGCAGGGCTCTCTATCGGACTTCTAAAGGTCCAGTGAAACCAGAACCTGTGTGTGTGTGTGCAGGGCTCTCTATCGGACTTCTAAAGGTCCAGTGAAACCAGAACCTGTGTGTGTGTGTGCAGGGCTCTCTATCGGACTTCTGAAGGTCCAGTGAAACCAGAACCTGTGTCTGTGCAGGACTCTCTATCAGACTTCTAAAGGTCCAGTGAAACCAGAACCTGTGTGTGTGCAGGGCTCTCTATCGGACTTCTAAAGGTCCAGTGAAGCCAGAACCTGTGTGTGTGCAGGACTCTCTATCAGACTTCTGAAGGTCCAGTGAAGCCAGAACCTGTGTGTGTGTGTGCAGGACTCTCTATCAGACTTCTGAAGGTCCAGTGAAGCCAGAACCTGTGTGTGTGCAGGGCTCTCTATCGGACTTCTAAAGGTCCAGTGAAGCCAGAACCTGTGTGTGCGCAGGGCTCTCTATCGGACTTCTAAAGGTCCAGTGAAGCCAGAACCTGTGTGTGTGCAGGGCTCTCTATCGGACTTCTAAAGGTCCAGTGAAACCAGAACCTGTGTGTGTGTGCAGGGCTCTCTATCGGACTTCTAAAGGTCCAGTGAAACCAGAACCTGTGTGTGTGTGTGCAGGGCTCTCTATCGGACTTCTGAAGGTCCAGTGAAACCAGAACCTGTGTGTGTGCAGGACTCTCTATCAGACTTCTGAAGGTCCAGTGAAACCAGAACCTGTGTGTGTGCAGGGCTCTCTATCAGACTTCTGAAGGTCCAGTGAAACCAGAACCTGTGTGTGTGTGTGCAGGGCTCTCTATCGGACTTCTAAAGGTCCAGTGAAACCAGAACCTGTGTGTGTGTGCGCAGGGCTCTCTATCGGACTTCTAAAGGTCCAGTGAAACCAGAACCTGTGTGTGTGCGCAGGGCTCTCTATCGGACTTCTAAAGGTCCAGTGAAACCAGAACCTGTTTGTGTGTGTGCAGGGCTCTCTATCGGACTTCTAAAGGTCCAGTGAAGCCAGAACCTGTGTGTGTGCAGGGCTCTCTATCGGACTTCTAAAGGTCCAGTGAAACCAGAACCTGTGTGTGTGTGTGCAGGGCTCTCTATCAGACTTCTAAAGGTCCAGTGAAGCCAGAACCTGTGTGTGTGTGTGCAGGGCTCTCTATCAGACTTCTAAAGGTCCAGTGAAGCCAGAACCTGTGTGTGTGTGTGCAGGGCTCTCTATCGGACTTCTAAAGGTCCAGTGAAGCCAGAACCTGTGTGTGTGTGTGCAGGGCTCTCTATCGGACTTCTAAAGGTCCAGTGAAGCCAGAACCTGTGTGTGTGCAGGGCTCTCTATCGGACTTCTGAAGGTCCAGTGAAACCAGAACCTGTGTGTGTGCAGGGCTCTCTATCGGACTTCTAAAGGTCCAGTGAAACCAGAACCTGTGTGTGTGTGTGCAGGGCTCTCTATCAGACTTCTAAAGGTCCAGTGAAGCCAGAACCTGTGTGTGTGTGTGCAGGGCTCTCTATCAGACTTCTAAAGGTCCAGTGAAGCCAGAACCTGTGTGTGTGTGTGCAGGGCTCTCTATCGGACTTCTAAAGGTCCAGTGAAGCCAGAACCTGTGTGTGTGCAGGGCTCTCTATCGGACTTCCTGAAGGGGAACGTCGTCAGCTGGTCCGAGTTGTGCCACATTGCCGAGTCGATGGCCCGCGGCCTGGCCTACCTTCATGAGGACATCCCCTACCTGAAAGGAGATCAGCATAAACCGGCCATCGCTCACAGGTCCGGGACTCCTACATGACCCAGCTCCAAGCAGAACCAGCACCTGTGGTTCGGTTCTGATGGGTTCTGTTTTTCTGCTTCTCAGGGACTTTAAGAGTAAGAACATCATCCTGCGCTCGGACCTCACCGCGGTCATCGCCGACTTCGGCCTGGCTGTCTGCTTCGAGCCGGGGGAACCGCCTGGAGAGACGCACGGACAGGTGAGTGGCCGTCTGGAGCCGCAGGTGAGCCCCGCCCCCCCGGGTGCCGCCCCCCCTGACTGGGACACACCTGTGCTCTGTGTGCAGGTGGGAACCAGGCGCTACATGGCTCCAGAGGTCCTGGAGGGAGCCATCAACTTCCAGAGAGACGCCTTCCTCCGCATCGACATGTACGCCGTGGGGCTGGTGCTGTGGGAGGTGGTGAGCCGCTGCAGGGCCGCCGACGGTAACGCACCCACGCAACGCACACCTGGCTGCAGTTCACCTCAGCCGCCATGTGAGGGCGCCACAGGGGAAGTCATCAAGATCCAAATCAGTCAAATGTCTTTCTTTTTTTATTACATTCACTTCATTTATTATGAGTAATATTTAATCCAGTTGGTTATAGACCAGTTCAGTCAGAAATATTTTATTTTGATCCAGTTCATATAATTAGTTATCAGTTATTATTATTAGTATCCAGCTCAATCCAGTTTATCTCATTTTATTATTAAATATTTAACATTAATCCAGGTTTCAGATTCTTTTGTCCTTCCAGGTAAACTATGTTTGCTATGTTTTATTAATTTATATCCAGTTTCTTTATTTTGTCCCATTTCCAGGTCATTATGTTATGATTAATCATGTTTATTGTTTTCATTTTAATACATTAAAATGATTTTCTTTTGATTATATTCTTATGAATTTAATCTGAATTTTTATTTTTTAGATGCATTTACCTGAATTGGTTTCCATTGTGTTTATTATAATTAATGTAAAACATTTATTCTACTTTATTCAATAACTTTCATTTTTAGCTCAATAAAATCCATTACAAAATAACCAAGTTTATTAAACTATAATTAAAATAATTAATCTGTTTTTGATTTAATTTGTTATTGTTGTAAATAATGGACCAGTTTTAGTCGTTATTTTTAAAATGTTTCAATAAATTCTGTAAATTTTAATCATTTATTTTGAATTCAGGTTCTGCACATGACTGTTTATTGTTAGTAAATAATCTGGAGGTCCACTGAGCCAGAACCTTTTGGGTTCTGCTGCAGTCCAGCTCAGTGGTCAGAACCCGGCTCCTAGGAGCGGTTCTGATTGGCCCGGTGTGTGTTCTGAGGAGTTCTGCCTGTGTTGTGTTCAGGTCCGCTGGATCAGTACCTGCTGCCGTTTGAGGAGGAGGTGGGTCAGCATCCGACCCTGGAGGACCTGCAGGAAGTCGTGGTCCACAAGAAAATGAGACCGGCCATCAAAGAGTTCTGGCTCAAACACATCGTGAGTGCCTCCAGAACCGCCTCCTTCCCATCCGGGCCCATTCCAGTAGAACCCTAGAGCTGCTTCTGGCCCAGCAGGCTGAACCAATCATCTCCAGTTGATAGATCGGTTTCTTCCACACAAACAAAGTCAGTGGAGAGGAGGGAAGGTTCTGATCCGGACCGGGAAAACTCCAGAACCACCCAGCAGGGATGAAGCTGCCGGATCCTAACTGGATCTTTGTTTCTTCACAGCCACATGAGGAAGAACTGGACTCCATCTTTATCTGGTTCTGAATGGAACCGACCCGGTTTGTTTCTTACTGGAACAACATCCAGAACCAGTTGGAGGGAGCAGTTGTTATAAATCTCCTCAATAGAAAATGGTTCTGATGGGCGGTTCTGGTCCCCTCCATCCCAGTAGAACCAGAACCAAACCCAGTCTAGAGAACAACCTTCTGTTGTTTACTGAATAATATCTGATGGTTCTGCAGGAGAGACCCGGTTCCTCTTCATGTTTGAGTATTTATTCAGAACCGAGACAGACAACCGGGTCAGAGCCGGACTAAATTCTTCGGCTCCAAGATCCAGAATAAAGAAAATGTTCTGAATGATGTAGCAGATGTCTGGTACCGGTTCTGAAATGTTCTGTCTGCAGGGCCTGGCCCAGATCTGTGAGACGGTGGAGGAATGCTGGGATCACGACGCCGAGGCCCGTCTGTCTGCCGGCTGCGTGGAGGAGAGAGTCTCCCAGATCCGCCGCCACATCGCCAACGTTGCCCCGCCTACCTCTGACGCCTTCACTGCCGTCACCGTGGTAACCAACGTGGAGCCGCCACCTAAAGAGTCCAGTGTCTGAGCGGGACGTCCAGACTGCTTCTGGTCCTTCATGTGGTCTCCTGGACTCTCAGGACGAGTTCCACCTAGAATGCTCTTCCTCAGTTCTTCTGAACCTTGATGGATTCTGGAGGTCATCCAGAGGTCATCCAAAGGTCATCCAGAGGTCATCTGGATGTCATCTGGAGGTAGTCTGAAGGTCATCTAGAGGTCATCTGGATGTCGTCTGAAGGTCATCTAGAGGTCATCTGGATGTCATCTGAAGGTCATCTAGAGGTCATCTGGATGTCATCTGAAGATAATCTAGAAGTCATCTGGAGGTCATCTGGATGTCATCTAGAGGTCATCTGGATGTCATTTGGAGGTCGTCTGAAGGTCATCTGGATGTCATCTGGAGGTCGTCTGAAGGTCATCTAGAGGTAATCTAGAGGTCGTCTGAAGGTCATCTAGAGGTCATCTGGATGTCATCTGGAGGTCGTCTGAAGGTCATCTAGAGGTCATCTGGATGTCATCTGAAGGTCATCTGGAGGTTATCTAGAGGTCATCTGGAGGTCGTCTGAAGGTCATCTAGAGGTCATCTGGAGGTCGTCTGAAGGTCATCTGGAGGTCATCTGGATGTCGTCTGGAGGTCATCTGGATGTCATCTGGAGGTCGTCTGAAGGTCATCTAGAAGTAATCTAGAGGTCGTCTGAAGGTCATCTAGAAGTAATCTAGAGGTCGTCTGAAGGTCATCTAGAGGTCATCTGGATGTCATCTGGAGGTCGTCTGAAGGTCATCTAGAAGTCATCTAGAGGTCGTCTGAAGGTCATCTGGAGGTCATCTAGAAGTCATCTGGAGGTCATCTAGAGGTCATCTGGATATCATCTGGAGGTCGTCTGAAGGTCATCTCTATCTGGGACCTCTTTCCTAAAATGCTGCAGAACATCTGTAGGGATTTAAGAGACCTCTCCACAGAGAGCAGCTGGAGACGGGAACCTTAACGCTAAAGCTCTCCGCTACTTCTCATGGACTCACCCTGTTATGGGGGTCACATGACCTTATCCCGACCTCAGACAAACCTTCAGATCCAACGGGTCGAATCCTTACACACAGAAAGTGGAGGCGAGTCCTGAAGGAAACTGGATCGAGGCTGGCAGGAATATTTATTAGCAGAGATTCCGATTGAATGATGAAGTTCAGCCAATCAGAACTCGGTTAGCTCAGGCATAAAACTCCTCAGGTAACCTGGACCACAGGGGTCGGCTGGGGGTCAAGAAGGGGGGGTGGCAGGTGAAAAACTTCAGTGGGCGGGGCTTAGAAACATTTTCCTCTACAAATGGTACCAGACGTGTGTGTGTGTCAGTTTTATACCGAACCTGGTGATTGGCTCATCCATCTGCCTTAATTTTTACCTGGAGGGCAGTGAGAGGCCTGTGACCTTTGATCTCCAACAGCGCCACCCTGTGGTTTGACGTTTCAGCAGAAATCAGCAGCAGCTTGATGGAAATCAGGGACGTTCTGAACCAACGTTCTGACCTAAAGGAATAACCCCGAGGCTGCTGCTGGACCACGTCTCTTCTCCCTCACACTTTTATCCATGACTGCTACTCAGCTGCTGCAGCGCCACCTGCTGGTCTCTCTGGTCTGGTTACTGGGTCCTCTGGTGGATGGAGGCACCATGACCAACTCAACACAACAGAAATACCTCAGAAGACTTCTTCCATCTTCAACCTGCTGCCTCTCCATGTTAAGATCAACTTTGTTCCTCACAATGTTTCTACTGGTTTATCTGGTTTCAGCTATTTTCTACAACTTTTAACATTTTCTATGTTTTCAACATCTGAGAGCCTCCTGGACTGGACTTCCTCTGGTTCTGGTGCTTTATCGAGGAGAACTCCAGACATGGACGAGGCTGAAGAAAAGCAGCAGTTAGGTTTGGAGTTCCTGAAGTTCCTCAGTTCCAGGATGGTTCTAAACTCAGACCCAGCAGCTACAAAACAAGGAGAACATCTGTTCACATCTATCTGGAAATAATAAATAATGTTTCTTCATTTTCTACAGACTCTGTTTCATTTCTCATCATATATCATCCAGTCATTTTTCAAAGGAGGGAAGGACATTTCCTGATGTCTTCGCCCTTATATAGCGCCAATTCATAACACGTGTCATCTCAAGGTACTTTACAAGAAAAGTAATTTTAATCCAATCAAACAAACATTTCAATCAGTTTAAAAGTTTTCTATCTAAGGAATCCCAGCAGATTGACCTGCAGCGTTCTCTCCTCCTGGAGCAACATGTAGCCACAGCAGACAGTCTCCTACGTTGTGTTGTTGACTTCACAGCAATCCCTCATACTGAGCAAGCATGTAGCGACGGTGGAGAGGAAAAACTCCCCTTTAACAGGAAGAAACCTCCAACAGAACCAGGCTCAGTAGGAGCGGCCATCTGCCATGACCGTCTGGGGGTTTGAGAAGACAGAGCAGAAACACAGAAGGAACAGAAGATCTGATATAAGAGAACTTTCTATGTTACAGAAAGTAAAAAGTTGATAACAGGACACAGTGGATGTTCAGTTACTGGGAGCATCATCCCAGTCGATGCCCCCTGTCCAACAGGGCATTGCAGCCAAGCAGGATACCAGACCAGGTATATCTTCTATGGAGAGAAAAACACTGAGAGAAAACAAAGTTAACAGTCGAAATAACAGCAAATAATACAACTGGAGAGTAGTAGGAGAGAAAAGTAGCAGAGTGAAGAAAAGTGGTCAGTCTGTCCTCCAGCAGTCTAAGTCTATAGCAGCATAACTACAGAGATAGCTCAGGATGACCTAGCCCGTTAGAATAATACATGAAAGAGGCCGAGCCAAGGAGAACCGTCTGTGGGACAAATAGGATTTAAACCAGCCTAGTGCTGTTCCTTTGATCCCTGCAACATGTTCAAGCCTTTCTAGGAGAATATTATGATCGACTGTGTCAAAAGCAGCACTGAGATCTAACAAAACCAGAACAGACACCAGTCCATTATCTGAGGCCATGAGAATATCATTAGTAACCTTCACCAGTGCTGTTTCAGTGCTATGATGAGCTCTAAAACCTGACTGAAACTCTTCAAACAGCTCGTTACTGTTTAGATGCTCACAGACTTGATTAGCAACTATTTTCTCAAGGACTTTGGATAAGAAAGGAAGGTTAGATATAGGTCTGTAATTCACTAAGTCATCTTGATCAAGGGAAGGTTTCTTGAGTAAATGTTTAATTACAGCTATTTTAAATTCCTGTGGTACGTATCCGTTTACTAAGGATAGATTCATCATATCCAAAATGGGGCCAGGAACCAAATGGAACACTTCTTTAAATAATTTGGTTGGGATTGGGTCCAACATACAAGTTGAAGGTTTAGATGAGGCTAATATTTTTGATAATTCTGAAAGCTCGACTGAATCAAAACAGCCTAAGCACAACTGAGGTTCTTGATAGGAAAATCTTCCTAGAACATAGAACAATACGTGAGAGAAAACATTCAGACAAGTTAATTTGCTTGCAAGGGGAAGGAGCTTAGAGCTTCTTCCAAAAAAACTGCTCAGTCCCTTTGCCTTTTATTACATTTCAAATAAGGGAAGGAACATTATCTTGCAAGCTGCTGTTTATCACAGTCTATCAAGCTTCAGAAACAGAAACTAGGTGCAGGTTTCACTTGCTCTCTTAACCTCTTTCCTGTTCAACCGCACTATTTTAAACCCACAGAGAATTAAACACTTCTTGAACTCAGCTGTGACTCCAGTACATCAGTCACTCAGTAAAGCAAACAGCTTGACATAAATCAATCATAACTTATATACAGTTTTTCCAACAGTTCTACAGTCCTCTCTGATGCTGCCTCATTTACTGAGGAAGAAGTAATCGTGTTTGGGAGGATGCCAATGATTTTATTTTTAATAGAATTAATTTTATTTATGAAGAATCTCATAAAATCATCACTGCTAAGAGCTGGGGGAATAGTTGGCTCCACAGAGCTATGACTCTGTGTAAGTTTGGCAACTGTACTAAAAAGAAACCTAGGATTGTTTTTATTCGCCTCTATTAATGATGATAAATATGCTGTTCTAGCTTGTCGAAGGGTCTTTTTATACAGCAGTAGACTGTTATTCCAGGTTAAATAGGAATCCTCTAGGTGTGTAGAGCGCCATTTTCTCTCCAACTTCCTAGTATTCTGCTTTAAAGTACGCAACTCTGCGTTAAACCAAGGAGTCAGCCTCCTATGGCTAGACACTTTCTTTTTTAAGGGGGCTACACTATCTAATGCCAAACGCAATGAGGACGTAACGCTGTGAACCAGACCATCAATTTCTGAAGGGTTAGAGATATAATTGCTGCCATCCACTGTGTTACTCTGAGACACTGAGGAAAGTAAGAATGGAACAGATTCTTTAAAAATTGTTACAGCATTGTCTGATAAAGTTCTACTATAATGAAATTTTCTGTCAGATTTAAGATGGTCAGTTAAAGTAAATTCAAAAGTTATTAAGAAGTGGTCAGACAGGACCTGATCCTGATCCAAGAATTGAGAGTAAGGGCCTGGTGGACGACACAAAACCACGAACAAAAATGTTCTTAATGTTTTGCAATTTGGATGAGGAAAATTAAGGATTAGATGTTCAAAAGAACTGTAGCTATCAATTGGTCTGGAGTTGACTCATTTATACTGACATAATCCTCCTGCTGCAGCCAGGTTTCTGTGAGACAAAGCAAATCAATGTGATTATCACAAGTCAAGTCATTTACTAACAACGTCTTTGAGGAGAGAAATCTTATGTTTAATAAACCACATTTAATAGATTTATTTTTCTGTTTAGTCAAAGTTGTATTTATCTTTATGAGATTTCCATAATTTGCTTTTGTTGGCTTAACTTTTAATCCATTTAATTTTGGCCGTGGGCAAGACACTGTTTCTATAGGGTAATGGGTGGGTAACAGTACAGAAGCAGCAGAGAGGTGGGTTAAACTACGACAGAAAGCATCTAAAACATGATAAAAAGATCCAAAAACTGCATCACAATAAAGCAAACATGCAGCCCGGAAAATTTTGGATTCAGCTTTATTTCATATTTCTTGGTTCCAGCTGAAAATGAATCAGAGAAAAAACATAAGCTTAACAGTTGAATCAAGTTCAGATCAAAACTCCATGAAGCCACTAAATGGAGCTTAGATTGAATTTTATCTTTATTGATCCAAAGTGACAAACAATATCGGACACTAAATGACATAAAATAAACAGGATGAAGATCGTTCAGCTCAGAGTTCATCATCATGATCCAGTCAGAGGATCATCAGGACACAGATCAGCTTCTCTCCTCTAGCAAAGATCATGTAGACATCTCCCACCTGCAGAGAGAAGAACGATGAAGATTGATGAATGAGGACAAATGTCTCTATGTTGGAAAGCTGGCAGCTGGATTTCCTGGAGACATGAACACAACCAGCTTCTGGCTCATCTGATTGGCTCATTGTCGTCTCCGTGTCCAATCAGGAAGCCTGTCACCATTCTCCTCCCACTGAGAAGCTGCAGCTTTACTGGAAACACTGGAGGGCTTCTCCACCAAGCGAGCTAATCTCAAAGTCAGGCTTACTTTAACAATCCCGGCTTAATTTCCCAAAATTCAGTTCCACAAGCGAGGCTAACCTGAAGCCCCGCTTAGTCACCGTGGTAACGAATGCTGTTGGAAAAGCCAGCTCTGTGGCAGGCTAACTGTGAGGCTTAATTTAGCCTGATGAATATGAATGGACAAGCCGTGTGATGATGTCACACAGCGGGGCTGGGATTCTGCTGCTGTTCTCTCCGTCACACACCAACACACATCATCCAACATAAAGTTATTATAGTGGTTACAGCAGCTGCAGTTTCCTGTTTGGTAGCTAAATTATGCAATGCATTGTGGGGTTTTATCTCTTAAAATGTAGTTCTAACTAGATTATTAGTATTACTATGATTTTCTTTTACCGTTTTGAAGAATATTACTGTATCTTAGTTACAAATTTTTACAAACAAATAAATCACAAATCCCATGACAAACACAATGGAAAAGTCAGTCATTAGATAGCATTTAAATTGAGGTAAAGCAAACAGTGGCGCTATAAAGTATTTAGTCAGCCACCAATTGGTCAACTTCTCCCCTTTAAAAAGAAGAGAGGTCCGTAATTTTCCTTATAGGTAAACTTCAACTGTGAGAGACAAAATGAGAAAATAAAATCCAGGAAATCACCTTGTATGATTTAAAAAAATGTATTTATATAATGGTGCAGAAAATATGCATTTGGTCAATAACAAAAGTTCACCTCAGCCCTTTATAATGTAACCTTGGTTGTCAATGCCAGAGGTCAAAGGTCACCTGTAGGTCTTCACACACTGTAGCTGGTATCTTGGCCCAGTTCTCCATGCAGATCTTCTCTAGAGCTGGGATGTTTTGGGACTTTCATCTCCCTCCACAGATTCTCTATAGGATGGAGGTCTGGAGGCTGGCTAGGCCGCTCCAGGACCTGGAAATGCTTTTTACGTAGCCCCTCCTTCGTTGCCTAGGCGACGTGTTTGGGATCATTGTCATGCTGGAAGATCCAGCCACATTTCATCTTCAATGCTCTCACTGATGGAAGGAGGTTTTAGTCCATAATCTCACCATCCATGGCCCCATTCATCCTTTCATTCATACGGATCAGTCGTCCTGGTCTCTTTGCAGGAAAGCTGCCCCACAGCATAATGCTTCCTCCCCCATGCTTCACAGTAGGGATGGTGTTCTTGGGATGTAACTCAGCATTCTTCCCCCTACAAACACAGTGAGTGGCGTTTATACCAAAGAGTTTTATTTTGGTCTCATCTGACCACATGACATTCTCCCAATCCTCCTCTGGATCATCCAGATGGTCTCTGGTAAACTTTAGATGGACCTGGACATGTGCCGGCTTAAGCAGGGGGACCTTTGGAGTGCTGCAGGATGTGAGTCTCTGATGGCGTAGTGTGTTACTGATGGTAGCCTTTGTTACTTTGGTCCCAGCTCTCTGCAGGTCATTCACTAGGTCCCCCTGTGGTTCTGGGATTGTTGCTCACTGTTCTTGTGATCATTTTGACCCCACAGGGTGAGATCTTGGTGGAGCCTCAGATCAAGGGAGATTATCAGTGGTCTTGTATGTCTTCCATTTTTTAATAATTGCTCCCACAGTTGATTTCTTCACACCAAGCTTCTTATTTATTGCAGATTCAGTCATCCCAGCCTGGTGCAAGTCTACAATCTTGTCCCTGGTGTCCTTGGACAGCTCTCTGGTCTTGGTCATGGTGGAGGTTGGAGTCTGACTGTATGAAGGTTGTGGACAGGTGTGTTTTATACTGGTAATGCGTTCAAACAGGAGCCAAACAGGAGCCATTAATACAGTGGAGGACAGAAGAACTTACAGGTCTGAGAGCGCCAGAAATCTTGTTTGTTTTTGTTATTGACCAAATACTTATTTTCCACCATCATTTGCTAATAAATTCTTTAAAATCATACAATGTGATTTTCTGGATTTTATTTTCTCATTTTGTCTCTCATAGTTGAGGTTTACCTATGATGAAAATGACAGACCTCTCTCATCTTTTTAAGTGAGAGAAGTTGGACAATTAATAGCTGACTAAATCCTTTTTTGCCCAACTGTATGTGTGATTCAGGACGTAAGGCAAAGCACAACAGACTCCAGATTATCCTGCTCTACCCAAAGACGTAATATGATTTATTAACAGGAATTTAGGCGTTTACAGTCAGAAAGGCTTCTCAGTGCTCACAGTGTGTCACACTGTAAACCGTCCGTGCAGCAACACCACTTACTGCAGAACACCGGTATTACAACTCAGCATTTAATCAATAATTCACATTATTACACAATGCAGCCTCACAAGCTTTATGCAGCTGGTGTTCCTCTTATTGGTTATGATGTATCTTTAATGCTCATAGGCTTACATTAATGATTATTGCTCAGCCGTCTCACTTATCTAGCATGGATTGACAGGAGCTGCCTTTAATGTAGCGTGGACACACATGACTCTGTCTTGATCTAGCGAGGATTAAACCCACCTGAGCTTCGTTTGTGGAACCGAATAAGTCTGGAGTGAACTGTTAGGCTGATTCAAGCGAGGCTGTTTAAATAAATTTTTTTTTTTTTTACTTGCTACGTTGACCAGCCCTCGGATTTTTGCTTTGATACTAACTGGGTTTAGTTCGATACTGCTCACAGCAGCTGGACTCACTCCAACTATCTACTGACCTCAGATCCTTGACAAGACCCTCCAGCTGCCGAACATCTGAATCCTTCAGGTTGTTGTAGATCAGGTCCAGTTCTGTCAGATGGGACGGGTTGGACTTCAGAGCTGAGGCCAGATAATCACAGCTGATCTTTGACAAACTGCAGCTCTCCAACCTGAATGAAGAATAAAAGAAGTGAGCTGAAGGCACCAGGATGCAGGTTAAACAGAACTAAAGAGCTCTCATTAATATTAAAACAACATGCTGTTGTTTTAATAAAGACTTCAGCTCTTAAACTGTCAGCTTGCATTACTGAAAAGGCTGATTTATCACTTTAACTAGAGAAATACTGTCTGTTTAAAACCACTTTGATGAGGAGCTATGTATTTTTATATGGATATATGACCGTAGTATGGGCAAAATTATGTATTTGTATAAACAATATATGTCATAAAAAACTGAAAAGACTTTTCCAGGATGGTTTCTTTGCCATCCAAGATTGAAATGTTTCCATCTCTCCCAAGATGAAAATGTCTGAGTAGTGAAAGAGGGCAACAGTTTTTTTACATGGTTATTCTCCTCCAAACATACAGCTGCTAACACTGTAGCTGATGGGCAGTGATACTAAAGCCTAACAACACCTCCACCCTCCGGTCCAGATCAATCCGCCTCTCTGGAGATGTTAGTGAGAGATGCAGCAGCAGCAGGAGCACCAAGTGTCCTCTCCAGGATTCTCATTTATCAACCGTTGGTAGAAACTCTCCTCTATTCTATCCTAACAATTACATTTAAAATGTTCGTACAAAAAGTCAAAAGTCGTATTTGTCAAATATTCGATGGCCAGTCGTCCTCATGTTCCTCCTGATCAATCATCTGTAGATTAATCCCACATGTACCTAGAAACTCGTACCTGTTCAGTCATTTACATACAGACACGCCCTCATTTAACCATATTTGGTCATACCACTTCTTCTACCAGATCTTCTACCGGGGGTAGAAGATCTGGTAGAAGATCCCTTATTTAATGTCAGACTTCTAACATTTCCTGAAAGTTTAA
This sequence comes from Valencia hispanica, assembly GCA_963556495.2. Classification (NCBI taxonomy): domain Eukaryota; kingdom Metazoa; phylum Chordata; class Actinopteri; order Cyprinodontiformes; family Valenciidae; genus Valencia; species Valencia hispanica. The sequence goes on from OY747716.1 coordinate 49,731,212, forward strand.
TCCTAATCTGTCCATAACTTTGTGAGTTATTTAGCTAAAAGACAGACAGACGCCAACATGAGCTCTTTGGTGGATGGAGGTGATAAACTGATGAGATAAATAAGTGCAGTTCCCACGTTCTACCACTAGGTGCTGTGTGTACGCATGGTCAGAGCCGTTCTTCTATTTACGAACATTTCTACGCACAACTACAAGATGGTAAATACCACACTATGCGTGACATTGTTCCTGAATACGAACAGATCTGAGTGTGAGGACGGATGATAAATGAGGGAATAAAATACTAGAATACTATTCTACCATAAAGATCCTCAGTGTGGATCAGTAGAATAATCAGCCATGTGTCTGCAGTTTAGTGTCAACACAAGTTTCACATCAGAAATATCAGCACTAAACTAAAATATGATTTCTTACGCTAATCTTTGCAGTTTGCAGTCGGGAGTCCGTAGAAAACCAGAGAGCTCCTTCACTCCAGCATCTTTCAGGTTGTTGTTGTCGCTCAGGTCCAGGTGTGTCAGATGGGAGGGGTTGAACCTCAGAGCTGAGGCCAGATAATCACAGCTGATCTTCCACAAACTGCAGTTCCTCAACCTGAATAAAGAATAAAACATGTGAGCTGAAGCCAACAGGATGCAGGTTAAAACTGAAATATGAACAAATGGTGAAAATATAGAAAATGAATTTCACTGAATGTAAAAGTCACAGAAATATGATGAACTGGTGTTTAATATCTGATCCAGTCAAACTGGTTTAAAGAGTTCAAACCAGCAGAACCAGAACATGATCTTTGTTCCTTCTTCGTTTTGGTCCCATTTTCTCCATTTGGTTCACATAGCAAAGTTCTCATGTCATCATGGAATCAGCCATACCAACACTTTAATCAAGCGGACATTCTGGTGGTCCTCCATTCACAAAGATGTAAAGGACTACCTTTCTGCCGGCTCCATCTGAGCCCGTAACAAGTCTTGTTATCAACTCCCCCGCCTGCTCTTTACAACCATTATCCATACCCTCAAGACCTTGGTCCCACATCGCTCTCGACTTCATCACTGGACTCCCAGTGTCTAAAGGTATGACCACCATCCTAAACATAACTGACCGTTTTTTAGAAATCCTGTCATCTCATTCCCCCGTAGAAGCTCCCCGTTGCTCTCCGGATGGCCCAGCTCCTGGTCAAACACGTCTTCCGGCTTCATGACATACCCAACAACATATTTTTTGACTGAGGCCCCCAGTTTACCTCACAGGTCTGGAAACATTTCTGTTCTGTTCTTGGTGTTAAGTCTAGTCTCACCTCTGGATATCAACAACAGTCCAGTGGTTTAACTGAACGTATGAACCAGGAGATGGAAGCTGCCCTCCGCTGTGTAACTGTATCTAACCCCACTGAATGGAGTCAACATCTACCCTGGAAAGAATATGCTCATAATTCACGTTTCCTCTTCTACTGGGCTGTCTCCCTTCAAGCCTCTCCAGGATATCAACCACCACTTTTCCCCTCAGATGAGCAACACATCTCGGTCCATTCTGTACAACATTACACCAAACAATGCTAATGAGTCTGGTCATCCACCATTACAGCTCTTCAACGCACAGCAGAACAGAATCTTAGCATCGCGGATTGAAAAAGAAAACCCGCTCCTCAATTTCTCCCAGGTCAGAAAGTCTGCCTGTGATATTCCACTCAAGTCAATTTCCAAAAAACTGTCTCCCCGTTTCATTGGTCCACATCAGTCCCACAGCTGTCCATCTGCCCCGCAGCCTCCGGATACATCAAACCTTCCACGTTTCCCAGATAAAACCGGTCCTCTCCAACACTTTGTACTCTCCTGCTATTCAGTGTCCGAGTGTTTGCCTCTCGCCCTCCATGTTCCTGTGAATCTCTTAAACGTTATTAAGTCTAATTCTATGATCTTACCCTCCAGTAATTTACCTCTGTTCCCTCTCCAAGGCTCTCCACAGACAGCACTGGCTCCTATCTCCCCTCTCTTGCTCATTGCATCATCTTCACCAGTAAACTGTTCATTATTCACTCATCATTCAATATCTCCTACTGGATCTCATCTTACCATTTACCTCTCTCCAGTGTATCCTGTCCACTCCCTCCGTGAAGGTCCTCCTGGATTTTAGCTATCTGCACTACCTGCAATAAAACTTTTAAATCTGCTTTTGGTTTGCAATTGTGTTCTGTATGTAGGGAAGGAAAGCAACATAAACTATGACAGATTATGACAATCCTTAGTGTGGATCAGTATAATATCAGACATGTAACTGCAATTTATATTCCTACTCTCGGCAAGAATGGACGCTTTTTCTTTTTGTCCACCGTTCTGCCTGCCTACTTATATCTTGTCAGCCTATTTGGAGCCTCTCTCTGCATTTCCCTCCTAAATCTCAACCATGGATCTGGTCAGCAGGTCTCTTACTGCAATTGATCACATTTTTTCTACCCGTAGAACAGCTAAGGGAGAGCCCTCGTGTCCTGATGGAACGCATATGGCTGGATACGTGATGGATTCCTGGGGGAAGTGGAGACTTGAAGACATTTATCAATTAGATTCATGATAACCGTGTTTCTGCTGTTTGGTATGGGTGGATCCCTGATGTATGGAAAGTTTCAAAAGCTGTCTGAGCTCAACAAAGGGATGTGCCGTGCTGTTAACACTCAGACTCATGCGTTAGGTGAGCTAAATCGAAGGCTGGATGCTTTGAACAGCAAGCTAGCTGCGGTTTAGGGACTCGTCCGCGGTTTGGTAAACAACTCAAAGAAGTTCTACGCCCCAGATTCGGCTGTTGGGAGTCGCCATGGAGACCACTGAAAGACTTTAAGGCTAATGCAACAAGCTCCAGCCTGAACCAAAACGATTATCTGAATCTGGCTCCCTTGGAAGGCCAGACATCTCAAAACTCCCTTGGATGTTTATGTAGAAGGACGCAAATGTTGTGACTGAAATATGTGATTCTATGAGCTGAGGTGGGATTTTTTGTACCTCGGCTTGGTCCCCTGTAGGGGGCAGGACCGATATCCCTCCCCCCGTCACTGTTTCTCATCTGATTATGAAGTGCCTCCGCAGGCTGGCTGATCCTGTTATGTGTTGTTTTTATGTCCTTGGACAGGTTGTACTGGAAATTGAATTTAAAGCATTCATTCATTCATTTTCTCTTTCTTTCTTTCTTTCTTTCTTTCTTTCTTTCTTTCTTTCTTTCTTTCTTTCTTTCTTTGAAGTTACACATCAGAAATATCAGCACTAAACAAAAATATGATTTCTTACGTTAATCTTTGCAGTTTATGGTTGGGATTTCGTAGAAAACCACAGAGCTCCTTCACTCCAGCATCTTTCAGGTTGTTGTTATCACTCAGGTCCAGTTCTGTCAGATGGGAGGGGTTGAACCTCAGAGCTGAGACCAGAGAAGCGCAGCTGATCTCTGACAAACTGCAGCAGCTCAATCTGAATAATGAATAAAACATGTGAACGGAAGCTAACAGGATGCAGGTTAAAATTAAAATATAAACAAATAATAAAAAATGCAATTTATTCCACTATATGTAAAAGTCACAGAACATGATGAACTGATGTCTAATATTTGATCCAGTAAAACTGGTTAACAAAGTTCAAACCAGCAGAACAAGAAAATGTTTTGACGTGATGCTAGAATATTTCAAGTTTGGTAATTTTCACAGAATGCACTTGTTCATCATCATCAGTGGAAGATTCCTTGGGAGCACACTGATCAAATAAGGCACAGAATCTCTCAAGAGTAGATGCTGTAATAATCCTTACCCTGCTGATGAGCTCATTGAGAGAGAAGACTTTATTTGCAATGGAGCATGCATTCAGCATCCAAATCCGGCTGGAGTACATCGTCACGTTCGTTTTACCTGAGCGTAACGGGGTTTAGTACAGCTAGCACTTGCAGTCACGGGATGTCCAGCTGTGCTGGTAGCTTACCAGGTCTACCTTTGTTGTTGTGGAAAGCCAGGATGATCCGACCGACAGGTATTTAGTCTATTGCATGTCCAGCTCCACAGCTGTTCCACATCAAGGGGTTGGGAGAACAACAGAAGAGGAGCAGCAAGATCGGCCGCATCCTGCTAGAGCGAGACCACCCACAGCCTTCTGTAGCCTCGGTCCGGGTGAGAAGAGCCGTCCAACCGCCTGGCACGCTAGAGTTTGATCTGGACACCGGCCCTGCAGCTCCCTTTACCTCACTTTCCTCTTCAAACCACCTGGAGATGTTCTGTTTGAAGCCACATTTCAAAACCCAGAACAGAGCCAACTCAAACAAAATCCTTCTTTTTACATCCACAACGGTCCAGTAAATTCCTCCTTTAAAATAGTTAGTCCACAACAATCTCATGTTCAAAATCCAACATCATCTACTGCTCCAAACCTTGATAATTCCCTTGTGTGTATTTCTCACAAAGTTTCATCACAACTACCGTTAGCATGCAAGTTAGCCTAGCAAATAACACAGCAGAGCACACTTCTTCTTCTTTGTGTTTATAAATGGCCTGCAAACAATAAACTACCATTACGCGGGGCATTACCGCGGCCAACTGCTATAGAGTGTGGACTAGAGTCAATACATTGCATGGTTGGAACTACCCCCGTGTTGTAATCTGTCTTGGGCGGGCCCGATACGTGAATGGGCGGGCCCGGCCAGGCCGACCCATGGCATCAGGCCTGACCAAACCGATGAAGAAGAAACCAAACTTTACCATGAAGATCCTCAGTGTAGGTCAGTATAATCTCAGCCATATTCCTGCAGTTTAGTGTCAACACAACTTTGTTAGGATTCACTTACCTTGTGCTGGGATTATGGTTGTGTCTGTTTGTGTCTCAACCTCTGTGCAGGGTGCGGCGGGCAGGAGTTTTTACCAGCTGATCCTCAACAGTGCTGGGGCTTAATAGAGGAGCGGTTCCCTGAGACTGATGGCAAATTCACTCACCTAGGGTGGCAACAGACCTGCATTAAGAGTCACACACCCTAATTATGATGAGCCATATGGACATTCTGACTCTGCAGCACAACTACAGACAGCACTCTCCCAACAAGACATTCTTTTAGGAGAGCATGACTTCATTTTACAAGACATAGCCTGACAACAAACAACTTTAGCCAACAACATGAGTCAGCTCACCCAATACTTCCTGGATCTCAATAGAAAGTTTCAGAATGTAAGCTTTTTTTCCATTCATTTCCTTAGTCGATTCTGGTTCTGAAGAAAATCTCAGTCATCCTGACATTATTCAACAGTGCAAGATTCTCAACCCTCCCATTTGTGTCACAGTCCTGGATGGTAGTTCCATGACAACCATAACTCACCAGACTCAACCCGTTTCGTTTATTGTTTCCAGTAATCATCATGAAACCCTGTAGTTTTTCGTTTTCCCCACCAAGGACTGTCCCATTGTCCCTGGTGTTTCCCCTGGTTGTCCATCCACAATACTCATATCAACTGGTCCAGAAATCGCCTCGAATAATGGAGCCCATTTTACCTTCAGCATTGCCCTCAGTTAGTCCTTACTGCCAGCCAGACCAAACCCCAGATCAACCTCCAGACCTCTCTAACGTCACTAAAGAATATCATGACCTGCATTGAGTTTTCAGAGAGGGTTTATCTCTTTCTCTACCACTACATTGCCCCTGATTGCTGTATTGATCTTCTTCCTGGAGCCCCCTTTCTGTCTGGTTATTTATTTTTCAGGGAAGAAACATACATTAATGATTCTTTAAAGGGAGGAATCATACGCCCGTCCTCCTCACCTCTTGGACCAGGATTCTTGTTTTTGGCTAAAAAAGACAAAACACTCAATCAAATATCGATAAAAACAAATATTCTGTTCCCCTAATCTCATCCACTTTTGAATCAGTCTAAAAGGCAACTATTTTATCCAAATTTGAACTCAGAAACACATACCACCTCATTTGCATCCAGAATGGGGACCAGTGAAAACGAAAGTTACGTATGTAACTACGGTTCTATGAATCCTGGATGACCGCCAGAGGCGGTGCCTTAAGCACTGAATGATCCATCTCGCACAAGCGCAGGTCGAGTGTTTATACCAACAATGTCACATGTGATCCCTGATGATCACGGAGACGCTATATCTTCCGGTGACATTGGAGGATCTGTTCCTGCAGAATCTTCTCACAGTGCACAAGGATTCTGAGTGACAGAACGCTCTGGTGGTCATCCGGGATTCATAGAACCGTAGTTACATACGTAACTTTTGTTCTATTTCATCCCTTCTGACCGCCAGAGGCGGTGCCTTAAGCAATTCAATTCAATTCAGTTTATTTATATAGCGCCAATTCACAACAGATGTCATCTCAAGGCTCTTAACAAAAAGTTATTTCAATACATTTATACAAACATTCCAATCAGTTAAAAAGTTTCCTATTTAAGGAATCCCAGCAGATTGCGTCAGTCATTGGCGTGAGGTTGGGCAGATTTCCAACCACAGCAATCCTTCAGCAATCCCTCATACTGAGCAAGCATGTAGCGACGGTGGAGAGGAAAAACTCCCCTTTAACAGGAAGAAACCTCCAACAGAACCAGGCTCAGTAGGAGCGGCCATCTGCCACGACCGTCTGGGGGTTTGAGAAGACAGAGCAGAAACACAGAAGGAACAGAAGATCTGATATAAGAGAACTTTCTATGTTACAGAAAGTAAAAAGTTGATAACAGGACACAGTGGATGTTCAGTTACTGGGAGGATCATTCCAGTCGATGCCCCCCGTCCAACAGGGCATTGCAGCCAAGCAGGATACCAGACCAGGTATATCTTCTATGGGGAGAAAAACACTGAGAGAAAACAAAGTTAACAGTCGAAATAACAGAATTTACTGTAATACAACTGGAGAGTAGTAGGAGAGAAAAGTAGCAGAGTGAAGACAATTGGTCAGTCTGTCCTCCAGCAGCCTAAGCCTATAGCAGCATAACTACAGAGATAGCTCAGGATGACCTTAGCCACTCTAACTATAAGCTTTATCAAAAAGGAAAGTTTTAAGCCTGGCCTTAAAAGTAAACAGAGTGTCTGCCTCACGGACTAAAGCTGGGAGCTGGTTCCACAGGAGAGGAGCCTGATAACTAAAAGATCTGCCTCCCATTCTACTTTTAGAAATCCTAGGAACTACAAGTAAACCTGCAGTCTGAGAGCGAAGGGCTCTGTTAGGAACATATGGACCAATCAGATCTCTGATGGATGATGGAGCTGATTATTATGGGCTTTATATGGAAGAAGGAGGATCTTAGATTCTATTCTGGATTTAACAGGGAGCCAATGAAGGGAAGCTAAAACAGGAGAAATGTGATCTCTCTTTTTAATATTCATCAGAACTCTTGCTGCCGCATTTTGGATCAACTGAAGGCTTTTAATGGCATTTTGTGGACTTCCTGATAGTAAAGAATTACAGAAGTCCAGCCTTGAGGTAACAAATGCATGGACTAGTTTCTCAGCATCACTCCTGGACAGGATGTTTCTAATTTTAGCAATATTCCGGAGGTGAAAGAAGGAAATCCTAGAAACGTGTTTAATATGGGATTTAAATGTCAAGTCTTGGTCAAAAATAACGCCGAGGTTCTTTACGTTATTACTGGGGGCCAATTTAATGCCATCCAGATGAAGTGATTGACTAATCAGTTTCTGTTTAAGAACTTCTGGTCCAAAGACAGAAACTTCTGTCTTGTCAGGATTTAAAAGCAAAAAGTTTAGATTCATCCATGTTTTTATGTCTTCCAGACATGCCTGTAATCTACCTAACTGACTGGGTTCATCAGGATTTATGGATAAATATAGTTGTGTATCATCTGCATAGCTGTGGAAATTTATCCCATGCTGTCTAATGATTCTACCAATTGGAAGCATATATATGGTGAACAGAATTGGTTCAAGGACAGAACCCTGTGGAACTCCACAAGTAACCCTTGAGAGTGAAGATGATTTATCATTTAGATGAACAAACTGGAATCTATCAGACAAATATGATTTAAACCAGCCTAGTGCTGTTCCTTTGATCCCTGCAACATGTTCAAGCCTTTCTAGGAGAATATTATGATCGACTGTGTCAAAAGCAGCACTGAGATCTAACAAAACCAGAACAAACACCAGTCCATTATCTGAGGCCATGAGAATATCATTAGTAACCTTCACCAGTGCTGTTTCAGTGCTATGATGAGCTCTAAAACCTGACTGAAACTCTTCAAACAGCTCGTTACTGTTTAGATGCTCACAGACTTGATTAGCAACTATTTTCTCAAGGACTTTGGATAAGAAAGGAAGGTTAGATATAGGTCTGTAATTCACTAAGTCATCTTGATCAAGGGAAGGTTTCTTGAGTAAAGGTTTAATTACATCTATTTTAAATTCCTGTGGTACGTATCCGTTTACTAAGGATAGATTCATCATATCCAAAATGGGGCCAGGAACCAAAGGGAACACTTCTTTAAATAATTTGGTTGGAATTGTGTCCAACATACAAGTTGAAGGTTTAGATGAGGCTAATATTTTTGATAATTCTAAAAGCTCGACTGAATCAAAACAGCCTAAGCACAACTGAGGTTCTACAGTTCTTTCATTTACTGAGGAAGAAGTAATCATGTTTGGGAGGGTGCCAATGATTTTATTTTTAATGAAATTTATTTTATTTATGAAGAATCTCATAAAATCATCACTGCTAAGAGCTGGGGGAATAGTTGGCTCAACAGAGCTATGACCCTGTGTAAGTTTGGCAACTGTACTAAACAGAAACCTAGGATTGTTTTTATTCGCCTCTATTAATGATGAAAAATATGCTGTTCTAGCTTTTTGAAGGGTCTTTTTATACAGCAGTAGACTGTTATTCCAGGTTAAATAGGAATCCTCTAGATGTGTAGAGCGCCATTTTCTCTCCAACTTCCTAGTATTCTGCTTTAAAGTACGCAACTCTGCGTTAAACCAAGGAGTCAGCCTCCTATGGCTAGCCACTTTCTTTTTTAATGGGGCTACACTATCTAATGCCAAACGCAATGAGGACGTAACGCTGTGAACCAGACCATCAATTTCTGAAGGGTTAGAGATAGAATTGCTGCCATCCACTGTGTTACTCTGAGACACTGAGGAAAGTAAGAATGGAACAGATTCTTTAAAAATTGTTACAGCATTGTCTGATAAAGCTCTACTATAATGAAATTTTCTTTCAGATTTAAGATGGTCGGTTAAAGTAAATTCAAAAGTTATCAAGAAGTGGTCAGACAGGACCGGGTTATGTGGGTGGACTGTTATTTCCTCACACTCAATATCGTATGTCAGTACAAGGTCCAAAGTGTGTTTACCTGAGTGGGTCGATCCCTGTACTTTTTGAGTAAAGCCAATTGAGTCTAAAATAGCATTAAAGGCTGCATTTAGGCTATCACTTTCAGTATCCACATGAATATTGAAGTCCCCCACTATAATAACCCTATCAGTATTTAATACTAAATCAGATAAAAAATGTGAGATCTGATCCAAGAATTGAGAGTAAGGGCCTGGTGGACGATACAAAACCACAAACAAAAATGGTCTTAATGTTTTGCAACTTGGATGAGGAAAATTAAGGGTTAGATGTTCAAAAGAACTGTAGCTATCAATTGGTCTGGGACTAATTAGTAAATCAGAACGGAAAATGGCTGCAACTCCTCCTCCTCGCCCGGTATTTCTAGGAATGTGAAAATTTAAATGACTGGAAGGAGTTGACTCATTTATACTGAGATAATCCTCCTGCTGCAACCAGGTTTCTGTGAGACAAAGGAAATCAATGTGATTATCACAAGTCATTTACTAACAAAGTCTTTGAGCAGAGAGATCTTATGTTTAATAAACCACATTTAATAGATTTATTTTCAGTCAAAGTTGTATTTATTTTTATGAGATTTCCATAATTTGCTTTTGTTGGCTTAACTTTTAATCCATTTAATTTTGGCCGTGGGCAAGACACTGTTTCTATAGGGTAATGGGTGGGTAACAGTACAGAAGCAGCAGAGAGGTGAGTTAAACTACGACTCTGCTTCCTGGTCTGGACCCTGGGTTGTCAGTGTTTTGGAGGACTAATAAATTCGGCCATATTCCTAGAAAGAAGAGCTGCTCCATCCAAAGTGGGATGGATGCCGTCTCTCCGGATCAGACCAGGTTTTCCCCAAAAAGTTCTCCAGTTATCAATGTAGCCCACATCGTTTGCAGGACACCACCTAGACAACCATTGATGGAATGACAGCATGCGGCTAAACATGTCATCACTGGTCCGATCAGGCAGGGGACCAGAAAAGATTACCGAGTCTGACATTGTTTTGGCAAACTTACACACCAAAGCAACACTAATTTTAGTGACCTCCGATTGGCGTAACCGGGTGTCATTACCGCCAGCGTGAATAACAATCTTACTGTATTTACGCTTATCTTTAGCCAGCAGTTTCAGGTAGGATTTGAAGTCGCCCGTTCTGGTCCCTGGCAAACATTTGACTATGGTCAATGGTGTCTCTAATGCCACGTTTCTGACTATGGAGCTGCCAATTACCAGGGCCGGCTTCTCAGCGGGTGTGTCGCTGAGCGGGGAAAATCTGTTAGAAACGCGGACCGGTTGGTGGTGGCCCGGGGGCTGGGTCCTAGAACTATGCTTCCTACGTACCGTCACCCAGCCGCCTAGAGGTCCCGGCTGCGCGGGCTCTACCGGAGGACAGCTAGGGGGTTCTATCCTTGTTGGCTCCGCGCTGGCTAATGGGCTTCGGCTATCTGCTGGTTTTTCAACAGCGCGGAGCCGTGCTTCTAATTCTGATACCCTCGCCTCCAAAGCTACAAAAATATTACATTTATTACAGTTACCATTATCACTAAAGGAGGCAGGGAAGTAACTAAACATCTGACAGAGAGAGCAAGAGAGAAGAGAAGAGTTAGAGACAGGAGAGAGAAGAGTAGCCATAGCCGCAATGAAGCTAAGCTAACTGAGCTAGCGAGACCTTCCACCCAAAGAAAAACTGTGTGAAACACAAGGAGTTCCCAAAACTTAAAGTACACCACCACAAAACGTGTGTTTTAGTAGATTGTGTGTTAAAATAACTTAGAAAAGCCTCAGCACAGAGAAAATAAGATCAATTCAAGAGCGTTTGAACACCAAAACAGCTCCACGGAGCACAGCAGTGACAACAGGAAATGACGCAATACGGCTTACCCCGTGGCAGACCACAAGAAAGAGCTGAGAATTTCAGCATAAATTCTCAGCTCACATGTTTGGAATCATGTATGATTTTCGTTCCACTTCTCACGTGTACACCACTTTGTTCTGGTCTTTCACCTGGAATTCCAATAAAATTGATTCATGTTTGTGGCTGTAATGTGACAAAATGTGGAAAAGTTCAAGGGGGCAGAATACTTTTGCAAGCCACTGTATACCCTCAGAGTAGCAGGGGACCTGCCGCCATCCAGGAGTGACTGAAGGAACTCCAAAATCTTTGAAACTGAACAGAGCACAGGGTCCCCACCCTCGGCTGAACACCATGCAGCAAACAGCCACCACCTATACTCATACTGCGAACGGGTGGAAGGCGCCGTCGCATTCAATATGGTATTGCAGACACCATCTGAACACTCAATCAGCAGCGGGACAGACCCTGCAGTGGCCAGACCCACAGCTGCAGGTGGAGAGGGTCGGGATGCCAGATCTGGCCCCGTAACTGAGACAGGAGATCCCTCCTGTTGGGGAGGCGCCACGGTGGACTGCTGCATAGCCTGTACAGCAGTGGAAACCACGTTCTTCCCGGCCAGAAGGGGGCTACCAACAGAAGCCTGTGACCCTGATGGAGGGCCCTCTGTAGCGTTGGAAAAATCAGAAGGATTGGCGGAAACGCATAGAGGAGAATCTCTGGCCAAGCGTGGGCGAGAGCGTCCTGGCCCAGAGAATCCCTCCAGCATGCCTGTAATTCCCTCAGATACTGCGCCGATGGAGGCACAGTAAAGTTGACAGGGGCTGGGACACGCCTGAAGAAAGCACTGGCCGGAGCGGTCTGCTGAGCCTGCGGTACGTCTAACTCCAGGCGGGCTAGAGCCATACGAATGGTGGCTCCCAGGGAACAGTCCCTAACACCCCCAGTAGAACTATTGGCGGAAGAATGGGAGCCGACCGCGGAGCTTAGATGGGTGAACTCCTCCTGTGGGGCCACATCCCCAAACTGGGCGGCTGATGCTGCTATGGAAAGCACATCATCTTCCAACCCCAAGGAGGCTACCGGAAGAGCAGGAGCATCCGGCTGCTCTGCTCCTGTCCCCGACTGGAAGGCCAGGAACAGGGACTTCATAGCATCGAGCTCCATTGTCAATTGGTCCACCCTGGAGGCAAGCCCGGACCCCTTAACCTTCTTCCCTGGGGTGGGGCCTGCAGTCTTAGCAGCCCGACGTCTAGATTGGCCAGTCCGAGCTGGAGCCAGTTGCAGGGTTGGGGCCAGCCAGTCGGGTGACGACGTGGGGTCCAACAGTCGCTCCACCTCAGTCAGCCTTGCAATCCTCACTGCCCGAAGCATAATACTGCAGTTCATGCAGGGATCGTCAGAAAGACCCTCCTTCAGATGACGGGAGCCAAGGCATGAGGGACATAAATCATGGCCATCCTCAAGCTGCAGAGGAGCCATACAGGATGAGCAGGAGTGGTTGCCATCCATGCTGACAAAAAATAAAAAAATAAAAGGACTGAGACACTGTGAGAGGGAGCCAAAACACTGTCTTCACCAGCTAAGGGTAAGCTATCTACTACGAAACGAAAACACTAAGTGCAGTACAGATGCCGGGAGAGGGAGCGAAAGCACAACCTTCACCAGCAGACGTTGCAAAGAAACACTGAAGCACACCTATGCTGGGAGCGGGAGCGAGAGCACTGCCTTCGTCAGTCAAGTGTTAGCTATCCAAAATATCAACAGTAGGTGCAGGTTATAAATGCCGGGAGAGGGAGCGAAACCACAGCCGTCACCAAAAAAGACACAGATATTAACATAACATTTAGCTGCACGATGTCAGGAAAAGGAGCGAGCACACTGCTACACCGACAGTCATATAAACAACCAGCTATGTTGTACAAGACAAACTTACCCAGCCGAGGAAATGCGCCGAAGTCACAAACCTCCCGGTGGGGTCCGTTGTGGCTTCTGAAGGGCGAGCAGCTCGCAGCTCCGACAGAAAAGTCACAAGGCCACCAGCAACGAACAAACGAACGATAATAAGAAAAGTAGCTGTAGCTTTCAGCAAGATCCTTAGTCTTTAGCGAGCACGGCGATACTACCTGCGAAGCGAGAAGATGACAAGGAACAGATCCTCTGATGTCACCGGAAGATATAGCGTCTCCGTGGTCATCAGGGGTCACATGTGACATTGGTGGTATAAACACTCGACCTGCGCTTGCGCGAGATGGATCATTCAGTGCTTAAGGCACCGCCTCTGGCGGTCAGTAGGGTTGAAATAGAAACAGCATTCAAAACACTCATAGGTCATTTTGAATACCTGGTCATGCTTTTTGGGCCCCTGCTGTCTTTCAGAATCTGGTCAACAACGTTCTTCGTGATATTCTCCACAAGTTCGCCTTCGTCTACCGGGATGACATCTTAATTTTCTCCGACAGCCTTGAAGAACATAGAAATCCTATTTTCCAGGTTCTTCAACGACTGTTGGAGAACAGATTATACGTAAAAGATGATAAATGTGAGTTACATGTTACATCAATTTTCCTGGGTGGACAGGTGAAGGCAGATCCTTCTAAGACGAAAGCTGTGGAGGACAGGCTTGTTCCAGATTCCAGAAAGCAGCTCCTGTGCCTCCTAGGGTTTGCCAACTTTTACCATAGATTAATTCGAGACTTCCGCACCATTGCAGCTCCTCTCACTGCGTCACGTCTGTAAAAATACCTTTCCTGGGGACACTGGAGGCTGACCAAGTATTCAAGATTCTCAAAAAAGGTTTGTCAAAGCACCCATCCTCATTCATCCTGAGCCATCAGCTCAATTTACTGTGGAAGTCGAACACCTTGGATACTGCCGTGGGTGAGATTCCCCCCAGCTGAACAGAACTATAATACCGGTGACCGTGAGCTCCTAGCCATCAAATTAGCCCTCGAAGAATGGAGGTATTGGTTGGAGGGTACTGAGCTCCCGGTCATCATCTGGACTGATCACAAAAAACAATCTCTTACCGACATTAGCCAAACACCTTAACCCACGCTAGTACCGATTGTCTCTATTTTTCTACAGATTCAACCTTAACATAACCTACTGGCCCGGTTCCAAAATCATAAACAAGAGGCACTTCCCAGACAATATCACAAAGATGATTTACCTGAAACCTCTTACCTGGGGGATGGATAGTGCGATCAGGGATGCTCAACGCACCGAACTGGATCTAGGTCCCCCCAATCGACTCTTTGTTCCCACCTCCGTCAAATCCCGAACCATTCATTCAAGGGCATGCAATGAGATTCTCAGGACATCCATGTACCAGCCAGACCATTTGGCTCCTCCGTCGTTACTTCTGGTGGCCATCCTTAAACAAGGATGTAATGAAGTATGTTTCCGCCTGTCCCATTTACAATGGCAACAAGAGTTCTCAAAAACTCCCTAGCCGCCATGGTCTCACATAGCACTGAACTTTGTCACCGGATTACCCAACTCAAAGGTAAAACTGTCATTCTCTAAGGCCTTCTGCTTCCGAAACTGCTAGACTCCTCTAATGCACATGTTCCCTCTTCATGCTTCAGAAATCATCTCTGACAGAGGGCCACCAGTTCCTTTCTCAGGGGGGCAAAATCCAGAGTTTCATCTGATTTTCACCCCCAAAGTAATGGTCAATGTGAAAGGATAAATCAAGAAATCGAAAACATCCTCCGCTTAGTCTGATCATCCAATGCCACATCCTGGAGCCATCGCCTATCCTGAATTAAATATGCCCACAACAACCACATCTCTTCTGCCACTGGTTCTTCTCTTATTGGAATTTCATTAGTATAAACCGCCACTTCTACTCACCTCGTTTCCTGACTCAGCCCTCCCTTTTCGGTCCGATCCCATCTTTACGGCTGCCACCACATCTGGATCAATGTCCCGACGACCTCATTCTTGTTCCCCAGGATAATCAAAATTAACCTTTTACTAAACTGTTATGTGTTGTCTGTGGTTGTTGCCTCTATTTAGGGTCACACGCCATAATTATGACAGTCTTTCACATCCGCAATATCAGCACTAAACTAAAATATGATTTCTTACATCAGTCTTTGCAGTTTGCATTTAGGATTCTTTAGAAAACCACAGAGCTCCTTCACTCCAGCATCTTTCAGGTCGTTGTCACTCAGGTCCAGGTGTGTCAGATGGGAGGGGTTGGACTTTAGAGCTGAGACCAGAGAAGAACAGCTGATCTCTAACAAACTGCAGCTCCTCAATCTGAATAAAGAATAAAACATGTGAGCTGAAGCCAACAGGATGCAGGTTAAAACTGAAATATGAACAAATGATGAAAATGTAGAAAATTGATTTCACTGAATGCAAATGTCACAGAAACATGATGACAGATGACAGATACAAACATCTATTTGTTTTGCTTCAGGTTATTTAAGTACCTTTAAAGCTGCATTATGTAATATTTTTGTTAAAATATATTTTTTAATCTATAGTCAGTTTTTTCATGTCCTGACAATACAATTGAATCAAGTACTTTTTGCTGCGGTTGCATGTACAGGCAGCAATTCCATTTATTTTGAGGTGGTTTGGGTCAGTACCCAATGTTAGGAAAACAAACCAATGGTCCAACACGATAGATCAAAATGATTTGTAATTTACTTTTTTGGTTAAATTATGACAGTCCTCCCCCGAAGAGTTTTAGTGAAGTCCGACACAGCGACCTATGACATGCAGAACCAGGATGACAGAACCAAAGGAGCAACCAGAAAGACCCGATGAAACAAGATCCTCTAGGACTAGGCTAGAGTGATCTATTTGTTCTTCTCCTGGATTTTGGCCTGAATTTTTTGGATCTTCTGTTACAGAATTATTATCAAGGTTATAGCAACTAATTGATTAAGATATTATTATTAAAGGGATCTGGGGAATGTGGCATAATTATTAGAGTCGGGAAGATGCCTTTAACTGCTGACTCCTCAGCACTGAGGAGTGTTTTGGTTAATGTTGCAATAAAGACATAACATCAAGGGACTGAAGGCAGTAGCTGCTTGCAGAGAGGGCAGACATGAGCTGGGTGTGAGAGAGTATGAGCGTTGACCCAGATGGGCTCATGTACAAGACTGGCCGTAATACAATATGAAAAACACCGATGCAGACTTCAGTCTCATCTATATGAAGGGAAGACATTTTTTCCGAAAACAGAGTTGGCGCCCAACATGGGGCATTGGGAGCCAACCCAATGCACCGCAGAGCATTGAGACACCTTCTCTTGGTTGAGAACTGTGAGGCGTAGGTTGGGACTGGTAGGAGCAACTACGCTAGGTCTTCTTCCTTCTTTTTGACCAGAGTGAAAAGATGTTTATTCGCCTCCTCCCAGGGTAGCTGTGTGGGTTTTATTCTTTTTGCCAGAAAAGAAAACAGTGAGTGAGGCGTACATGGGATATGCATGGGTTTTATTCTTTTTGCCCAGGAAGAAAAGAAGAAGCTGAACGTTTAGTCAGACCATTGGGGGTCTGAAGCAGTAACATTTCACCAAATTGATAACCAAAAGAGTAAATCAGCTAAGGGGAGGCTTGGTCTGTTTTATTGTGACATTTAACAGGGATTCGTTTCTCTTAAAGGGAGCACTAAAATTCCATGGAAAGAAGATCCATGTGTGTGGATCAGCAGAATATCAGCCATGTGTCTGCACGTTAGTGTCAATAACTTTCAGACCATAAATAGCAACAATAATCTAAAGCATGGTGTCTTACCCCAATTCCTGTAGTTTGCAGCCTGGAGTCTGTAGAAAACCCCAGAGCTCCTTCATGCAATCATTTTTCATGTCGTTGCTGCTGAGGCTCAGTTCTTTCAGATGGGAGGGGTTGGACTTCAGAGCTGAGGCCAGAGAAGCACAGCTGATTTCTGACAAACTGCAGCTCCACAATCTGAATAAAGAATAAAACACGTGAGCTGAAGCCAACAGGATGCAGGTTAAAACTGAAATATGAACAAATGATGAAAATATTGAAAATTAAGAGCATTCACTCCTCCTGGACCAACATGTAGCGACAGCAGACAGTCGCCTGCGTTGTGTTGTTGACTTCACAGCAATCCCTCATACTGAGCAAGCATGTGGCGACGGTGGAGAGGAAAAACTCTCCTTTAACAGGAAGAAACCTCCAACAGAACCAGAGCCAGAACCAGGCTCAGTAGGAGCGGCCATCTGCCACCACCGTCTGGGGGTTCAAGAAGACAGAGCAGAGACACAAAGAGAACAGAAGATCTGATATAAAAGAACTTTCTATATTAAAGAAAGTAAAAAGTTGATAACATGACACGGAGGATGTTCAGTTACTGGGATACATCTCTGATGTATGATGGAGCTGATTATTAAGGGCTCTATATGGAAGGAGGAGGATCTTAGATTCTGTTTTGGATTTAACAGGGAGCCAATTTTTAGCAATAGTTTTTATTTTAAAAAGAGAGATCTCATTTCTCCTGTTTTAGCCAGGAAGCTAAAACAGGAGAAATGTGATCTTTCTTTTTAATATTCATCAGAACTCTTGCTGACGCATTTTGGATCAACTGAAGGCTTTTAATGGCATTTTGTGGACTACCTGATAATAAAGAATTACAATCGTCCAGCCTTGAGGTAACAAATGCATGGACTAGTTTCTCAGCATCACTCCTGGACAGGATGTTTCTAATTTTAGCAATATTCCGGAGGTGAAAGAAGGAAATCCTAGAAACCTGTTTAATATGGGATTTAAATGTCAAGTCTTGGTCAAAAATAACGCCGAGGTTCTTTACGTTATTACTGGGGGCCAATTTAATGCCATCCAGATGAAGTGATTGACTAATCAGTTTCTTTTTTAGAGCTTCTGGTCCAAAGACGGAAACTTCTGTTTAGAGTCATATATATTTTTTATGTCTTCCAGACATGCCTGTAATCTACCTAACTGACTGGGTTCATCAGGATTTATGGATAAATATAATTGTACATCATCGGCATAGCTGTGGAAATTTATCCCATGCTGTCTAATGATTCTACCATTTGGAAGCATTTATATAGTGAAAATAATTGGTCCAAGCACAGAACCCTGTGGAACTCCACAGGTAACCCTTGAGTGTGAAGATTTATCATTTAGATGAACAAACTGGAATCTATCCAGTGCTGTTTCAGTGCTATGATGAGCTCTGAAACCTGACTGAAACTCTTCAAACAGCTCGTTACTGTTTAGATCCTCACAGACTTGATTAGCAACAATTTTCTCAAGGACTTTGGATAAGAAAGGAAGGTTAGATATAGGTCTGTAATTCACCAAGTCATCTTGATCAAGGGAAGGTTTCTTGAGTAAAGGCTTAATTACAGCTATTTTAAATTCCTGTGGTACGTATCCGTTTACTAAGGATAGATTCATCATATCCAAAATGGGGCCAGGAACCAAATGGAACACTTCTTTAAATAATTTGGTTGGAATTGGGTCCAACATACAAGTTGAAGGTTTAGATGAGGCTAATATTCTTGATCATTCTGAAAGCTTGACTGAATCAAAACAGTCCAAACACAAATGAGGTTCTATAGTCTCTCTGATGAGGGTTCTGTGCTTGGACCAATGCTTTTCACCATATATATGCTCCCAATTGGTAGAATCATTAGACAGCATGGGATAAATTTCCACAGCTATGCAGATGATACACAACTATATTCATCCATAAATCCTGATGAACCCAGTCAGTTAGGTAGATTACAGGCATGTCTGGAAGACATAAAAACATGGATGACCCTAAACTTTTTGCTTTTAAATCCTGACAAGACAGAAGTTGCTGTCTTTGGACCAGAAGTTCTAAAAAAGAAACTGATTAGTCAATCACTTCATCTGGATGGCATTAAATTGTCCCCCAGTAATAACGTAAAGAACCTCGGCGTTATTTTTGACCAAGACTTGACATTTAAATCCCATATTAAACAGGTTTCTAGGATTTCTTTCTTTCACCTCCGGAATATTGCTAAAATTAGAAACATCCTGTCCAGGAGTGATGCTGAGAAACTAGTCCATGCATTTGTTACCTCAAGGCTGGACTACTGTAATTCTTTACTATCAGGTCGTCCACAAAATGCCATTAAAAGCTTTCAGTTGATTAAAAATGCTGCAGCAAGAGTTCTGATGAATATTAAAAAGAAAGATCACATTTCTCCTGTTTTAGCTTCCCTTCATTGGCTCCCTGTTAAATCCAGAATAGAACCAGCTCCCAGCTTTAGTCCGTGAGGCAGACACTCTGTTTACTTTTAAGGCCAGGCTTAAAACTTTCCTTTTTGATAAAGCTTATAGTTAGAGTGGCTAAGGTCATCCTGAGCTATCTCTGTAGTTATGCTGCTATAGGCTTAGACTGCTGGAGGACAGACTTACCACTTTTCTTCACTCTGCTACTTTTCTCTCCTACTACTCTCCAGTTGTATTACAGTACATTCTGTTATTTCGACTGTTAACTTTGTTTTCTCTCAGTGTTTTTCTCTCCATAGAAGATATACCTGTTCTGGTATCCTGCTTGGCTGCAATGCCCTGTTGGACGGAGGGCTTCGACTGGGATGATCCTCCCAGTAACTGAACATCCACTGTGTCCTGTTATCAACTTTTTACTTTCTGTAACATAGAAAGTTCTCTTATATCAGATCTTCTGTTCCTTTTGTGTTTCTGCTCTGTCTTCTTGAACCTCCAGACGGTCGTGGCAGATGGCCGCTCCTACTGAGCCTGGTTCTGTTGGAGGTTTCTTCCTGTTAAAGGGGAGTTTTTCCTCTCCACCGTCGCTACATGCTTGCTCAGTATGAGGGATTGCTGAAGCATTGCTGTGGTTGGAAAGTCTGCATCAACGGGGCCCAACCTCACGCCAATGACTGACGCAATCTGCTGGGATTCCTTAAATAGGAAACTTTTTAACTGATTGGAATGTTTGTATAAATGTATTGAAATGACTTCTTGTTAAGTGCCTTGAGATGACATCTGTTGTGAATTGGCGCTATATAAATAAACTGAATTGAATTGAATTGATGCTGCCTCGTTTACTGGGGAAGAAGTAATCATGTTTGGGAGGATGCCAATGATTTTATTTTTAATAGAATACATTTTTTTTATGAAGAATCCCATAAAATCATCACTGCTAAGAGCTGGGGGAATAGTTGGCTCAACAGAGCTATGACTCTGTGTAAGTTTGGCAACTGTACTAAAAAGAAACCTAGGATTGTTTTTATTGGCCTCTATTAATGATGAAAAATATGCTGTTCTAGCTTGTCGAAGGGTCTTTTTATACAGCAGTAGACTGTTATTCCAGGTTAAATAGGAATCCTCTAGATGTGTAGAGCGCCATTTTCTCTCCAACTTCCTAGTATTCTGCTTTACAGTACACAACTCTGCATTGAACCAGGGAGTAAACGTCCTATATCTAATTACCTTCTTTTTTAAGGGGGCTACACTATCTAATGCCAAACGCAATGAGGACGTAACGCTGTGAACCAGATCATCGATTTCTGAAGGGTTAGAGATGGAATTGCTGCCATCCACTGTGTTACTCTGAGACACTGAGGAAAGTAAGAATGGAACAGATTGTTTAAAAATTGTTACAGCATTGTCTGATAAAGCTCTACTATAATGATTTTTCTTTCAGGTTTGGAATGGTCAGTTAAAATAAATTCAAAAGTCATCAAAACATGATCAGACAGGACAGGATTATGTGGAAGGACAGGTCCAAAGTGTGATGGTTGCTACTCCTCCTCCTCTCCCAGTACTTTGAGGAATGTGAACATTTAAATAATTGGAAGGAGTTGACTCATTTATACTGACATATTACTCCTGCTGCAGCCAAGTTTCTTTGAAAAAAAACAAATCAATTTGATTATTACAGATCAAGTAATTTACTAACAAAGTCTTTGAAGAGAGAGATCTTATGTTCAAAGAACCACATTAATTTGTTTTATTTTTCTGTTCAGTCAAAGTCGTATTTATATTTAGGAGATTTTCATGATTTGCTTTTGTTAGGTTAACTTTTAATCCATTTAATTTTGGCCGTGGGCAAGACACTGTTTCTATAGGGTAATGGGTGGGTAACAGTACAGAAGCAGCAGAGAGGTGGGTTAAACTACGACTCTGCTTCCTGGTCTGGACCCTGGGTTGTCAGTGTTTTGGAGGACTAATAAATTCGGCCATATTCCTAGAAAGAAGAGCTGCTCCATCCAAAGTGGGATGGATGCCGTCTCTCCGGATCAGACCATGTTTTCCCCAAAATGTTCTCCAGTTATCAATGTAGCCCACATCGTTTGCAGGACACCACCTAGACAACCATTGATGGAATGACAGCATGCGGCTAAACATGTCGTCACTGGTCCGATCAGGCAGGGGACCAGAAAAGATTACCGAGTCTGACATTGTTTTGGAAAACTTACACACCGAAGCAACACTCATTTTAGTGACCTTCGATTGGTGTAACCGGGCGTCATTACCGCCAGCGTGAATAACAATCTTACTGTATTTACGCTTATCTTTAGCCAGCAGTTTCAGGTAGGATTTGATGTCGCCCGTTCTGGCCCCTGGCAAACATTTGACTATGGTCAATGGTGTCTCTAATGCCACGTTTCTGACTATGGAGCTGCCAATTACCAGGGTCCACTCCTTAGCGGGTGTGTCGCTGAGCGGAGAAAATCTGTTAGAAACATGGACGGGTTGGTGGTAGCCCGGGGGATGGGTTCTAGAACTACACTTTGTACGTACTGTAGAGACCCAGCTGGCCTGAGGTTTCGGCTGCGTGGGTTCTATTGGAGGACGTCTAGGGGTTTCTGTCCTTGTTGGCTCTGCGCTTGCTAATGGGTCTCGGCTATCGATACCCTCTCCTCCAAAGCTACAAAAATGTTACATTTATTACAGTAACCCAGAAAGACCTCCGCACTGAAAAAGATAATTTCAAGAGAGTCTGAACAACAAAAGCTTCACAAAGTGAAACAGTGACAACAGGAAATGACATAACACACCTTACCCAATCACATCAGGTATTCTGTTCAACACATCCAACACAGAGCGAACAGCAAAACACCACAATGGCTGGTATTCAACAAATAGTCTCTGGTATGAAGAACTAGACCGCGCCAGGTCCAGACATTATCCATACCCACTAGTTTAAAAAGTTGACTTCTCTCCATAAGCGTCGAGCGGCACCAATGAAACAACTACTGCAGAATAGGAACCTTCCAGAATGCCTGACTGAGGGCTGAACTTTCCTAATAACGAAAGACCCCCAGAAGGGAAAACTACCAATAACCTGTCTCTCCACAACATGGAAGCTTCTGTCAGGCACCATAGCAGCTAAGATAAGCAGGCACATGGATCAATACATGGCAGAGGCACAGAAAGGCATTGGTAAAAACTGAGCTGCCTTGGCGGAGGTCCCCAAGTGCTTTTCTAGTTAGAACAGTAGTTATTCACGAAAATTACTTTTTCGGTGATGGTGGTTTTTGTATCAACCCCAAATTCACTTGTTTCTGGTCCCATTGCAGACTTTTCCTGAAAATGTAATAGAGAATTACCAATAACTTTTTGAGTTATGTTGCTTACTAATAGACAGACAAACAAACCCTGGTGAAAACATAACCTGCTTGACGAAGGTAATGAAGCAATATTATCTGATCATCTGAATCTTTCCCAAACCAAACTCAAACATCTCCATCACTAATTAGCATCATTTGACTCATTTCCCTAATTTCAGTCCAAAACATTTTAAAGAACTAAAAAATAAAGTTCAATGTTCCAAGGTGAAAACCTTAAGAAACGGCATTCTGCGGGTTATTTTTTAAAGAAAAGGTTTTAAAATAAAATTATTAATTAAAATGAGTATTAAAGAATAAATAAATGATTTTACTTGAATAGAGAAAACAAACCTGAGGATCTTCACTTTACTGACTGGATTCTCCAGGATCTCGCAGAGATTCTTCAGTTCAGATTCTCCAAAGGTTTCCCATCCGCTGATCTCACTTATCTCCAGGTCAATCAAGGAGCGGTTGGACTTCAGGGCTGAGGCCACAACTTCCCATTCAGTCTCTGAGAGATGACAACCAACCAGTCTGAGATCAGAGAAGAAATAAAGTCAGTTCTAATGAAATCAGATAATCTGTATTATAAACACAGACTAAGATATCATAACAGTGATGTCATCATGTGATGAACATCTGAACATCAGATTCCTGTTTGACACGACTCAGAATCTCTTCTGTTCACGGGTCAGTCATGGTTCTGGTTCTGGTCATGGTCCTGGTTGTGGTTTGGGTCCTGGTTCTGATCCAGACCTGCTGTGTCTCTGATTTTGGTCTTGGTTGGATGGGGTTAGGATTGAATTATTTTATGAATTATTATGGGGTTTATGGTTGAATGGAGAGTGCAGAGTGGACGCCCTCCTGTTCACGGTTCAGTATTCACAGATTATTCTGTGGAATATGTGTTATCTGTGTGTATTAAGCTATGCTACTGTATATTTGCTGCTTCACCTAATAAAATAGGAAACTAGAAGCATTTTTAGAGGGATTCTCAAGTATTTGCTGATTTTTGCTATTCACCGGTGGCTGTGGGCCCTAACGCCCTGGGAATACTAGGGGTCCACTGTAATACAGAACAAGGACTAATTCTGTAAAGTTCGGTTAGAATAAAACGTATTTTTGTGCTGTTTTCATATTTTGTTTTTAGGGGTTTTGCATCAAACAAATACATCAAAAAGGTTTGACTTTACAGAGCAAACTGATCCATGTTATCATAAGTTTTGTTTTCCTGAGGAAGATTCATCAGGATGAGCTTCTTAAAACCAAAAAGTCTGCAGAACTTCTTCATATTAAGTTGCACATTATTTTAGATTACCAGACTAACACTGCAGGTCAGAGTAAATCATTAATAAAGCAGGACAGAAATAATAGATTGAAATAGTCCAAAGTATGAAGGAAGTAGTTAAACACCAAAAAACATTCAGAAGCAACTTGGAGAAGAAGAAGAAACAGGAGGACAATGGTGCTTAGTCAGCATTCACACCATGAAGACATTTGGACTCACCGAGCCTTTCTGCAGTTCCTCACAGCTGGAACCAGTCTCCGTCGTCCCTCATGCGATGCGTTGTACTTCTCCAGGTCCAACTCATCCAGAACCTCCTCTGACATCTGCAGCATGAAGGCCAGAGCCGAGCACTGGATCTCTGAGAGCTTCTTCTCTGATCTGTTCTCTGATTTCAGGAACTGTTGGATCTCCTGATAAACTGAGAGGTCCTTCATCTCCACCAGACAGTGGAAGATGTTGATGCTTCTGTCAGGAGAGATATTAAAAGTGTACATCTCCTTCAGGTTGTCAATGATGCTCTGAATGGTTTCTGGACGGTTCTCTATCCGACCCAGCAGGCCTCCTAAGAGTCTCTGGTTGGACTCCAAAGAGAGGCCATGAAGGAAGCGGACAAACAGGTCCAGATGGCCATTTTTACTGCTGAGAGATTTCTTCATGGCTTTCTTCAGGAAGCCATTCAAAGACAAGGAAGTATGGTCTTCTCCCAGGAACTTCTCCATCATCTTTGTGTTCCTGGTGGTGAAACAGTGGAGCATGTAGACTGCAGCCAGAAACTCCTGGATGCTCAGATGAACAAAGGAGTAGACTGAAGTGTCATACCCTCCCCTCTCCTCTTTAAAGATCTCAGTGAACACTCCCAGATACAGCGGGGCCTTTTGGATATCGATGCCACAGTCTGTCAGGTCCATTTCATAGAAGATCAGGTTTCCTTTCAGCAGCTGCTCCAAAGCCAGTCTTCCCAGAGACTCAATCATCTCCCTGTTCTCTGGACTCCAGACTGACTTTGTCTTCGGCCCTCCATCATACTTGGTCTTTTTCAGCTGGGTCTGCACCACCAGGAAGTGGATGTACATTTCCGTCAGGGTATTTGGCAGCTCTCCTTCCTTTCTGACCTTTAGCTCATCCTCCAGAACCGTAGCAGTAATGCGGCAGAAGACTGGGATGTGGCACATGATTTGGAGACTTCGTGACGTCTTGATGTGGGAGATGATCCTGCTGGCCTGTCTCTTATCTTTAAATCTCTTCATGAAGTACTCCTCCTTCTGTGGGTCAGTGAACCCTCTGACCTCTGTGAACATGTCAATGAACTCATCTGGGATCAGATAGGCGGCTGCAGGTCGTGTGGTTATCCAGACGAGAGCCGAAGGAAGCAGAAACCCACTGATGAGGTTTGTCAGCAGAACATCCACTGAGGTGGACTCTGTAACATCAGTCAGGATCACATTGTTGTGGAAGTCCATAGGAAGTCGACTCTCATCCAGACCATCAACGATGAACAGAACCTGGAAGTGTTCAAAGCTGCAGATTTCTCTGGTTTCAGTAAAGAAGTGATGAATCAGTCCCACCAAACTGAACTTTTTCTTTTTCAGGGTATTCAGCCTTCTGAAGGTGAATGGAAATATGAAGTGGAAGTTCTGGTTGGTTTTGGCTTCAGCCCAATCCAGAGTGAACTTCTGTGTCAAGATTGTTTTCCCAATGCCAGCCACACCCATCGTCATCACAGTTCTGATTGGTTCCTTTCTTCCATGTGGGAGTTCAAAGATGTCTTTTTGTTTGATTGTTGTTCCTGGTCTCCTGGAGGCTGTTTCAATCTGTCTGACCTCATGTTCATCATTGACCTCTCCAGTTCCTCCCTCTGTGATGTAGAGCTCTGTGTAGATCTGGTCCAGAAAGATCTTCTCCCCCCGTTTAGGAGTAATACATTGGAAGGTCCTCTTCAGAGACAATTTAAAGTCACGTTGACTCCGAACAACTATATCTGAATGAAGACACAAAGATGCAAGAGCAGACACTTCAGCAACAAGATAAAGAATAAGAGATCCTTACGCCATGTCTCAGTCAGGGTAATCAGACATACATTTTGATATCACGTAGGGAACTTGACATTTGCCTGTTGTTGAAAATGTGCAATACAAATAAGATTGCCTAGAAATTGGCAAGAATGGTTTCGAGCAGGGACATTCTCCAGTGGCTTTGTCTTTTAAGTTGCCCCCAACGACCCCTTTTCCTACCGCCTGATTGCCCTGGAGCTGACCTTCTGTTTCCTAAAGTTGGATCATGATGGATGAGTTTCGGAGTAGCAGGAGAAATTCCCTGTCATACTGAAACGAGTCCAGATGCCCATATAGTCCTCTCCAAAGATGACAGCAAAGTGTCACAATGACGAGAGCTGATAACTCATTGCAACAGAAATCACAAAGAAGGCCCAAGTGTGGTCAGCTTGCCGCCGGTTTCTCTCAGTCTCTATCTTATTGTTGTTGGTTTTTAATCTGATGTCTGACACAAATGCGCTTTTGACTTATGACAGACATACCCTGCTACATCTGCATCGGTCTGAGTGTGTCTCTTTTTCGTCTTTTTGTGAACAAAGGAAAACTTTCTGTCTGCTGTTTGCCGATGTCCCACCACGTCTATGGAGCGAATTTTCCTCACTCCGTCTCCATAAAGGGTCCCGCCAATGTGGCAGTTGAGGTAGTCGCCTGTTGAAGGCGAAGGCCATTCTTCCAGACACGGACCGGCACCGTGATGGGGCTTTGCCCTTACTGGTGAGTGCTGGACCCTTTGGATCGCTACATGACTCTTGTTCTCCCGTCGGATCTTTTGGACTCTTCCCAGGTATCCTTCTGTTTGTGCTGCTGAGGAATAAATCAACAAAATCTGCACCTTGTACCAACCACTTTGCTGAGGAACGAGATCGACCGGTGTTTTCAGGGGAGTCTGGATTGTTTCTCATTCATCAACGCCATATTGGAGGACACTAAAACTTTTATTCTTAAAGACGTCTTCATTGACAACGAACTGGACTTGCTTTGCATGACGGAGACTTGGATCGCGCAGGGTGTGTCTACTGCCCTTGTGGAATGAATTCCTACAGACTGCTCCTATATTAACACTCATAGGGCGCGTGGCCATGGTCTACTGACAATATTTAAGTCTCATTTCTCCTCATCGCCGGAAAATTTTGAAGTGAGTGCATTTGAATTGGCCAGCTATACTATGTTTTGTATTGCAATATATCGTCCACCTAAGTATAATTCTGCCTTTATAGAGGACTTTGCTGCTATACTTGCTGAAATCGTACCAATCTATGAACGGGTCCTCATAGTTGGTGACTTTCACCTTCATGTTTATTGCCCTTGCAGAGCGTTGGTCTGGGACTTTTTGGATTTATTGTACTCTATTGACCTAAGTCAGTCTGTTATGGGTCCTACTCATGCCGGTCACTAACACTTGATTTGGTTCATATGGCTTACTGCTACATAACAATTTTCTATTTTGCATGGTAGCTTTTCTGATCACTTTCCTGTTTTGCTTAATTTTGAGCTATGCCATGCTGCTGATATGACCAACGTAACAGTGCGCTCTTCTCAGTTTATTTCTCCTACTACTGTCAGTGATTTCTCTGATGCCTTCATGACATCTGTCATATTGTCTACTCCCCCAGCCTCAGTGGACGTTTTCCTAGGGATTTTCAGGGGGCCTTTCTTTCGGCAATAGGCTCTGGGGGCCCACCTAAACCCAAGACCCGAAAGCAAAAAAGACATCCTTGGATGGATGATCATGTCCACAAGAATAAAAAAAGGTCTTTGAGAGCAAGTGGAAGAAGGACAGGCTAGTAGTGGCAATCCGATCTCCGGGATTTAGGCAGATGGAGTAGACGTGTGGTGAGAGTGTTCTCATTCTTATTTTTCATATCCCACAGCCCTTAAACTTTCATGTCTTTTTTTTTGTTGGATTGACTTCCTTTTCATCACTCGACCTGACAAAACGGGTTTTAGATGCAGCCTAAAGGACAAACAGCTGCTGACAAAGAAGATGTTAGAGCCGATCCTGGCCTGATGCCGGATGCCATCACAGCGCAACTTGAGCAACACCATGAAAAGCTTTCTGCAGAGCTCAAGTCAAGTTGACTCCAAATAAGATCAATAAAAAATCTCCTTGGACAATCATAACAAACACATTTCTTCACTGGAACTTGCCTCTGAATATTTAAGCCAGTGGGTTTAGGAGTTGGAGAATGTCTCCTCCTTTCCCAGAGAAATAAATGCAAAGCTAAAGACTGAAACTATTGCTCTAGAGAACTGCAGTCGCCGCCAAAACCAGACCTGAACCTCCAGGGTCACATAAAGGCAATAACAAGGTCAGCCTTCTATCACCTGAAGAACGTTTCTAGGATTAACGGACTGATGTCACAACACGACCTAGAAAAACTCAGAGAATAGACTTCTAAATACTAGTTTATAAATCATTACATGGCTTAGCACCAAAGTATGTTGAAGATCTACTGTCATTATAGCAAACCCCCCCCCCCCCAAACATGGAGAAGCAGCTTTCAGTTTCTATGCTCCTCTAATCTGGAACAAACTTCCAGAAAACTGCAAAGCTGCTGAAACACTGAGTTCTTTTAAATCACAACTAAAACTCATGTTTAGAGCTGCCTTTGATTGATCACTTGAACATTGTTAATTCAAGTCTGGATCAGAACTTTTTATTACTTTTCTTTATTTTTGCCACTGTAACGTAGTGCTTCTTTTTTGTTTTTTGTTCATGTGAAGTACTTTGAAATGTGCCATACAAATAAACCTGACTTGTCTTGACTTAAAAGAAGTATGACATTTTCCAATAATCCACCATGAAGTGATTGATTGCTACAACTGACACCTGATCAAGTTAGGTTCATTGTGAAGAGTTGAATAGAAAAGAGTGAAAACAGCATTATAGAGGTGTGTGGCCTCACCTGGCTGAGCAGAGGAAGCAGACGACAAACCCAGCCGATTGGACAGTGTACGATCTCTCTGTTGAAGGCAATGGATGAACTTCTTGCAGGCTTTATCTCCTTTTTTTCTCACTGCGTCGATGGTGGAGCGCGCCTTCTCTTCTCTGTGTCTTAGTTCAACTATCCACTCTTTCTCTGAATAATTCAATACGCGCTCCTTTTCAAGGTCATCAATGAGCTGTCTCAGGACTGGCCATGTCACCCTCTTCACAAACTCACAGCGGACCTCCAAAAGGATTACCTCTGCAGGTAAAAACCAGAGACAGAGACATGATTCATTCCAAGATACATGTCAGAGAGAATTAAGAGCAATTCAACCAGCGGGAATAAACAAAGACGTCTAACAGCGATGTTGACCGTGGGTCCTTCACCTGCTGGTTTTTTCTTCTTGTTTAATTTCTTCTGCAACTAAAGGTCCCTACAGTCAGCATGAACCATGATATATCCAAACATTATTCTCTATGGAGGCAAAAAATGGTCAGACATTTTGATTTACAAGGGCTTTTTTTAAAGTAAACATTCTGACTTACAAGCACAAAACAAATGGATAATGGATTAATAACACGCACACATTTCCTTCTACACATGCACAAAGCAGAAATTATCAGGCATTTTGTTTTACAAGGTTCACAGCTACAGTCGGATTAGAAAAGTATAATATATATATATATATATATATATATATATATATATATATATATATATATATATATATATATATATATATATATATATATATATATATATATATATATATATGAGTAAAATTTGTTGAGATTAAAGCCTGGTTGAGCAGACCAGGGATGGAGGAGATTCATCATGTTATTTTTGTGTTGCCCATGACTATTAACATGCTTTACACGTTTTTACTTTTAAAAAGTTGATATGATTACTATAATTATATTGATTTTTCACAACTTTGATTTTGTGGTGTCCCCTCTATGTACAACTGCTGATCCACTTGGGTGGAGCACTGGCATCGATTATAGTTTTAACTATCAAATGACGTTTGCAATGCAAGCAAATGTAGACAAACAAACAATCAGCATGGGGCTTCACAACTGTGGCATTTACAGCATGCTCCTAAACTTTGTTCTTTCTCACCACAAATCTAAAAGGAGTGAAAGTTGTTGTGCTTGTTGGTTTTTCTCTTGTCTTTGAGCTGCAGGTCTGTCCTGGAGGCGGAGCCAGGCAGGTGTGCTCCAGTACCTGGTCCTCATCTGGTCATCAGCAGGAGTGTGTGTTTGTGGAGGCCTGCCTGTGCCCCTCAACAGTAACATTTAACTATTAATATCAATCTAATAAAAATTAAACAATCTGGCTGCCATCAGTCACATGATGACCAGTAACCAATCCTTGATGTTCCTCTACCTCTGCTTTGTCAGAGAGGCTGTGGTAAGACCAGTAAGTGTTGTGGGAATATGGAACGTACCCACACATTCTTTCATTAAGCTTGGTTTATACTTCTGTGTCGCGTCAGTCGCGTAGGTTACGCCGTAACCGCCGTACCCACTGCTGTGTTTAAACTTCTACGTAGGGCCGAAAGCGTCGTGTTGCTGTTTCATTTCCAGACCTGCAGGTGGCAGTAGGCTGGTATCGGTCGGCAAACTCCACAGGGCGGACTTTTTCTGATGGTTTGCTTATGTTTGCTTCAATTTTGGCAAGTATTTCCTGTTTTAGAACAACGATGGCGGCCTTGGTGCAGTGTCTCAATGAGATTGTGGAAGCAGACGAACAAATTATCCTTCTTTTGAACACTTTGCAACGCAAGCAAATGAGAAGACTGAGACGTAGAAGATGGTACGTGCGTACGTAATCTCACTGACCAATCACAAGGGAGTACTTCCGCGTCTCTGCGTCGTGTCGCCGGGCTGCACGTCAATTTGATGTTCTTGTCTTCCATAACGGACATTTAGGGGCATATGGTGTATTTCACATAATTTATGTGGGCTATTAATTAAGAGTTTTTAGACCAACCGATAACAAAATTGCTTACTCTGCCATTACCAGCAGATAAAATGTTTTCTTATGTAGCTACATTGTGTCCTGTTTTCAACCATATCAGCCTTTAATCGCTGATTTAAAAGGTTTAGATGTTATACGAGGCTTTAACTATCACGCTGTTGGTAGAAAAAGGTCAGAATGTGACCCATAAACACCGAAGCACCAAAAGATACTCCTGAGACACTGTGACGTTAAAACTGTAAAGTTAAACGTATTCAGATAAAAGGTGTCAAAGTCGTCCTTTTTTACATTTATCTGCCATAAAAATGTCCATTTCAGGACGTACATTCATAGGAAACATGATAATATTACGAATATATTTAAAAGTTGCCGCGTCGCTGATATTTAAATCCGTTTTCGTTATCAGGGAGTTGTGGACGATGCGCGTTCCCGCGGCAGGCATGCATTTCTCGGCATAACACCTGGTCGCGTGGGATGCTGCATTCAAGAGGGCTGGTTTTTTCGGGGGCTTTTTTTCTCTGAATCATAGTCAAGTGCCGGGATACTTTAAGCCCCGTTAATAACATCTAGCTGATAAAGTAAATTTTTGCTGGGAGAACTTCTGTCTCCTATCAAACAGCTGGTGTGTTACAAGGTTGTTCTGTCCTCGCTCAGTTTTTTTATTTTCACCAGCTAGACAGCGAGATAACGATGCTCCAATAAACAGACTTTGTTTCCTTGTGTGTGCTGATTTATTGAATGACCTCTGACCGTCGTAAAAGTAATTGTATTAGCTACTCAATCACAAACTAACTTCTGAAATGCTTGCTGCAAGCTAAGAAAATAAAAGCCTCATAGCTCGCATAAATAAACAGATTATCACACTACATTACACAAAACAAAGAAGTAGTTATTATTTTCACAAATCTCGTCCAAGGCAACAACGTTTTAAAGGTCCTTAGCAGCTTAAAACAATGCTACGGCATGACATTCCGCCATTTTGAATTCCTCCGCGGCCTCTACTTTCCTTAGAGTAACTAAAACAATATATCAAAGTAACCACCAGAAGGAGTTGTAAAGCAGGTTATAAAAAATCTTACTCAATAAAACAAAAGACAGAACAAAGGTCATGAAGTAGGGCTTAAAAGGAGAGTGGAGAATCAGAGTGCAGGGAGGTTTAGGAAAGCAGAGTTTCTGGGGAGAAGGTTAGAGATGCGGTGATCTGTCTGTACTCTGACAATGAATAAACAATAAGGTGACCGGCTAAAGCTGCATATTTTAGATTGAAGTGTCGTCACCGCTTTATTTAACTGCTAAAATTGTTTGCATGGTGGAAACGACCAACGTACGTAGGGCATACAGTATTCTACACAGGAGTACTACATTACTACGTTGTTAAGTTGTCTTGTGGGAAGTGACTAAGTGAAATGATCCTCCTGTGTGCACCGTGTAGCTCCACCACATAACATTATCTGTCCTTTCACTGACATTTGTCCCGAGTCCATGACAGAGGTGGAGCCCAGAACTGGGCCCTCCAACTATCAAATTCTGTGTTTATATATATATATATATATATATATATATATATATATATATATATATATATATACACACACAAATATATATACAGTATATTGTCTATTTAGACACACAAATATGATCGCATTTGTAATTCACGGTATTTTGAAAAATTGGTTTTGTTTTGAAAATTGACCAGATTGTCTCGTGTGTCCTGGTGTGACTTCCTGCCAGAATTGACGAGGATCGAAAATAGACCAGATGCTGAAAGGATGGCTTCACGGGGCGAACGGCTGGCGGAGGATCGCGGCGCTTGGCATCCGGTGTGAACCTGAACCAGACCTTAGCCCCTCTGAGCTGTTTATCTGTCTGCAGCTGAGTTTCTGTGGAGGTTAACCAGTCAGATATTATTTGGGATGAATATTGGTTGTTCCTATTCAGGATGGTGGACTATAAAAGTTATGTTGTTGTAAGTCGTTTTAAGATCTAGCTTTAGGTGCCCCTTTTTAACTTTGAGTACCTGCCCCTGTAGAATCTCTGCACAGCCCTGCCAACAAGCTCACATTCACTCACCTGTCCCAGCAACCACTCATTATTCTACTCTTTTTATTTGGGGGGGGATTGATAGATAGATATTCTATCTATCAATCAATCTATCTATTAGACACAGTAAAATAAACCTTTTAAACTTTTAATCTGAGAGTGTTTGTGCATATGAGTCAGAACAGAAAATTGCCTAAATCATGACAAAGAATGATTATTGTTCAGTCGTCTATTAGCTGAATAATTAGACTAAATGTAGTGACAAAACACTCCGGCTTCCTCCCACAGTCCAAAAACATGACTGTTAGGTGAATTGGTTTCTTTAAAATTGCCCTCAGGTATGAGTGTGTGTTGGTTGTTTGTCCTGTGTGTCTCTGTGTTGCCCTGCGATGGACTGGCGACCTGTCCAGGGTGTTACCCCGCCTCTCGCCCCTTGACCGCTGGAGATAGGCACCAGCCCCCCCGCAACCCTGCATAGGAATAACGGGCAAAATTGCGTTGGCCAGAAAATATTGGCGCGAAGGGGACGTTCTTGATTTGCGGTTGATCTACTAAGATTGTGTGTGCAAATTATAACAGGTGCTCAGAGGTGGACTTTGCCTCCGCTGCTGTGTTCCAGCCTTTCTGCCCCATGCACTGCACCACAGCCACCTCAGTCATAAGATGGTCCTAAATATGTTGCAGTACAGCCTAGTCATATTCATTAAAATATATAAATATTCTAACATGTCAACCAGAATCATTTTACAAAGAGATCCTTTACTTTGATCTCATACACACCCATTGTACTAGATAGGCTTGTGATGCTAATGTTGTAACTATTAATAATAAAAAGTTGTCTGGTTTTCTGAGCATCAATAGTTATAATCAATAATTTAATATTAATATAATTATTGATGAAGTTCGAGTTTAACCTGTTTATTAAAGATTTCGGGGCACCAATCTCATAAATTAGATACTTTTAATTAAACCAGACAGTCAGTCTCTCTGAAAAGGCGTAGAGTTCATCCGCGGGGTTAAAACAAACTTTACAGCACACACGGAAATAGCACAGGAAACTTGTCGTTACTTAAGGGAATTTATTAATGAAATAGGTCAACCTTACAGGTTACATTTCATTCATCATTTCCATCTATTCTAACGCATGCAAAAATATAGAACAAAGTTAACGTCGAGGGAAGTGGTGTGTGTGTGTGGGAGACAGCGAGCGAATGAGGGAGGGGTTCAGCTTACACCCTCAATGTGATAAATAACCCAAGCCTTATCAATTGGCGCGATCAATTCACAAAGGGAGACAAAGGAAGACCGCGTGGCGATTCAACAAAGGCTAGTTTCATTAGCAATGGTGGCTTGGACAAAGGAAACGAGGGCGACGGAGAACGTGGATCAGCTGAGGCCACGCGACCTGTCTAAACAGACACGCACCGACCGCAGCGGACAATAAACAAACAAGGAAATAATACAATATAATATAATATAATATACTGCTTCTGGTTGCAACCAAAGTCACATAATAAAACACAAAAAGCTGCACATTCAGGGTCGGTGTACAGCGACAGACGACCAAGAATAACAGTGGTTAACAAGTTGACAGACTTATTTTAACCAACAGAAATGGATATTAACCGTTAGACCTCCTTCTCCTCTACCCAGACCGAGAAATATAAATCAGTTTAATCCTACTTGGTGGGGGCAGCTCTCCACAGTCCACGACGAAGAACGTAGAAAGTGTCCAGTTTAAAGGAGCGGTTTGCGCAAAACCGAGGTCGGAAAAGCGGACGTCCGACTTTAGGCGCTGAGGGACTCAGGGCCGATTTCAATAGAGCTCAGATGGCCAGTGGACTACCTGTTTCCCAGTACAAGACCTCTGGTTTGGAGATGACAGCCTTAAGTTTCCAATGTTGATCCCAGACGGATGATTCCCTTCATCTGGAAACAATCTGGTTTAACGTCAGACTAGTTTTCCATGAGGGACCAAGAGGTTCAGAAGTTCAGCTGGTTTTAAGTTATTAGTCTCTTGATGAGTTAAAATAGATAAAAATGACTAAACAGAAATAAGCTGGTGGGTCTTAGACCAGAACCTGGACCAGACGGGACCTTTAGGAGAAAAACCATCTGAGTGATAACTGACATCATGGCAGCATGTAGTCGGTTCTGATTAGATTGTTCTGGCTCTGTTGGGATTCATGTTTCCACCCAGCAGCAACTTTTCATCAGACTCCAGGTTTTACATTCAGGATGAACAGAATCATCAGACAATCTGGAACCAGCAAAGCTTCACAGACGATGAAGACATGAGGAAGACGAACACAGAGAGGCTATGGTGGCTACAGGTTCATCACATGAGCTGTGATTGGTCACTTTGGTTTCATATGTTTCTTAATGAAAACTTCAAGATCAAAGTTATTGTTAAAGATCAAACTTATTTCCGATTTGATATCAGGAGTAGAAATATTTCAGCTTCTGTTCACTTACCTAAATCTATCAGGAGGTCAAGCTGCTCCTTATCTGCAGGCTGTGCCATCTTCTCTCTGAAAATCATCACAGTTTTTATTCATTTGATTAAAAAAAATACATTTTCGGGTTTTCTGATGGATCATTAAGAATAAACTGCATGGCTAAAGAGAGCCGAGCCCACAGCAATGAATTAGGGATGGGAATCTCATCTTCAACACTCATTGAAAAAAAATATCCCAGGATATTTGTCAACACGCACACTGTAACTGTATTCTGCCTAACCCAGACACTTTTCCCAACCCTAACCTGAACTAAACCTTAATTCACACCATTCCTCTAAAACCAACCAGAGCTCAGTAACATTGCCCCCTCTCTTCTTCCCCTCATTATTATCATGCCAAACTGTGATTGTTATGTTGTCTTCTGATGTTTATTATTGCTCCATTCTTGTTTCTTTAGCGTTCCTCATTTCTTGGTTGATTTGACTAGTTTGTATATTATCCATTTTCTCATCAACTCATGATTAACAAAATATGTTTATTTGACTGACTTCTACCAAATAATGACAATTAAATACAAATATTTAACATAAAATAAGTGATGGCATGAATATTGACCCCCTTTAAAGTGACTGACCTAATTCAATAAAGGTCCAGCCAACTAGTGCTAGTAGTCTCACAATGAGTGGAATGGAGATCAGCTGAGAGCGGTGAGGGTGTGTCCAGTGACTGTAGCATAAGGACAGCTGAGTGTGAAGGGTCTATTTACTAGTTTATCAGAATCCCTGGTCACCATTACAACATGAAGACTACAGAACACTCCAAGCCAATCAGATAAAAGGTTACTGAAAAATAGCAGTCAGGGGATGGATAAAAAAAAAAAACTCTGTCAGACCCTGAACATCCTTTGGGGTTCAGTTAAATCCATTCCAGCATGGAGAGACTCCACGGTCAAGAGGAGGAAAGTTCTCTGGTCTGATGAGACCAACATGGAGCATTTTGGGCTTCAGACAAGACCCTATGAACCCATCCCCACTGTGAAGCACGGTGGTGGCAGCATCACGCTGTGGGGATGCTTCTAAGCAGCAGGCCCTGGTGGGCTTGTGAAGGTGAATCCTGGAGGAAACTCTAGTTTCCATCTGCCAGAGAACATTTATGATCCATCAGGACGACAAGCCGAAGCATCCAGCTGGATCTACACAGACAACAAGGTGGAAGTTGTGGAGCGGCCTAGTCAAAGCCCACACCTCCATCCCAGCGGATCCCTACCAACCTGACAGAGCTGGTAGAGTTTAGCAGGAATAATGGAGGAAAACTGCAGCCTGACAGAGACCTGACCGCCTGAATATTTACACAATTACTGATTTTATGGTAAATAAAAAAGATATAAATGTCATTTTGTAGAAGTCAGTTTCAGTTTTGACTCTAAAGTTTCTTTTTTTTATGTTAAAAACCTAATTTTGTTAATCATGACTGATTTGTGAAAACAATAAAAAGAGTAAAACATGGAATGGGGTGAATACTTTTTACAGGCAGTGAAGGTGTGCTGATATGCTGAACAGAGGCGTGACAGGTTTCCGTCAGGTGGAGGGATATCTGGACAGGGTGTGAGTCGGTTACTCTGGATCACATGTGTCAGTCTAAAGGCCCGCGGGTGAAATCCGGGCCGCCATAACCATTTATGTGGCCCTCCACATAAACAGAACCTTTAAAAATTCCTACCATCTGCTGAAGGAGGAGCAGCTGCTCTCTGTCTCTCTCCAGATCCGTTCACTTTATTTTCTTTTCTGTTTGCATTTCTTGTTTTCTTTCTTAACCTTTTCTTAGTTACTTTATTTTCCCAGCCCCTGGAGTTTCTGTATTGGACCGGATCTCTTCTTGGATTACTTTTCTATGGACTTATCAACATGGTTTTTTGCTCAGCTGAGGATTTTGAAAAACTGCTCCACAGAATTGAGGGCATTGAAACGAAGCTACGTCGTCTGTTAATTAATTTTGATCTCCACGCTGATTATGGACAAAATGACACAACTTTACCGTTGAATACAAACAGGGAACAGCCTAACAGCCCGGTGTTATGTCGGTCTAACCGTGTCACAGAGACTCCCTACAGGCGTCTGAGCGGCAGAACTCCGCACTATAATGAAAACTGGCCAGCTTTAAAACGCATGAAATCAACCCCAGCCTGTTCTCCGAGGAAGAAAAAACAAAAGAAACTCCGGCACATCCAAGGCCATGGTCTTGAGCCGGAAAAGGGTGGGGTGCCTCCTCCGGGTCGGGGATGGGGTCCTTCCCCAAGTGGAGGAGTTTAAGTATCTGGGGGTCTTGTTCACGAATGAGGGAAAAATGGAGAGTGAGATCGATAGACGGATTGGTGGGGCATCTGCAGTTATGCGGGCGCTCTACCAGTCTGTCGTGGTGAAGACAGAGCAGAGCCAAAAGGCGAAGCTCTCGATTTACCGGTCGATCTACGTTCCTACCCTCATCTATGGTCACGAACTCTGGGTGGTGACCGAAAGAACGAGATCACGGATACAAGCGGCTGAAATGAGTTTCCTCCGTAGAGTGTCTGGGCTCTCCCTTAGAGATAGTGTGAGAAGCTCAGTCATCCGGAGGGGGCTCAGAGTAGAGCCGCTGCTTCTCCACATCGAGAGGAGTCAGTTGAGGTGGCTCGGGCATCTGGTCAGGATGCCTCCTGGACGCCTCCCTGGTGAGGTGTTTCAGGCACGTCCCACCGGGAGGAGGCCCAGGGGAAGGCCCAGGACACGCTGGAGGGACTATGTTTCTCGCCTGGCCTGGGAGCGCCTTGGGGTTCCTCCCGAGGAGCTGGAACAAGTGGCTGGGGAGAGGGAAGTCTGGGTCTCTTTGCTTAGGCTGCTGCCCCCGCGACCCGACCCCGGATAAGCGGAAGAAAATGGATGGATGGATGGACTCCGGCACAGAGAAACCTCTGAACCCAGAACTGCCGCTTCTGCTAAAAGTAAACAAAAGAGGTTTCAGCCAAAAACAAGAGATATTTCTCCACCTGGAATCCCACTGAAAAACAGATTCGCAGCCTTGAGTTCCCCTAAAGATGACGCAGCCCCTGGGACCAGTCAAAGCCACCAGGAGAAACCCAGCCGCATCAAACGGACACATAACAAAGTAAGAGCTCCCCCAGCAAAGATTGTTATCATTCAAGATGGATCAATTAATGGACCTGAGGCTTTTTGTAGCAAGAACACCAAAGTTTATAGCTGCTACAAAAATACAGTGAGAAATATCAGAAAAAAATCCAGAATATCTTGGACCAACATCCTGCTTTGGAAAAGCTCGTTATCCATGCTGGATCAGCAGATATCGCGATGAGACAATCAGAGATTCTGAAGAGAGACTTTTCTGATCTCCTACAGA
Source organism: Valencia hispanica (assembly GCA_963556495.2). Taxonomy (NCBI): domain Eukaryota; kingdom Metazoa; phylum Chordata; class Actinopteri; order Cyprinodontiformes; family Valenciidae; genus Valencia; species Valencia hispanica. Next base: position 49,770,068 of record OY747716.1, read on the forward strand.
GACTTGATGGACTTAACGTAAACATCCTCATCAGCGGACCAGTCCCTTTCTGTAATATGTATCGACTACGACCAACTAATCATCGTGGGGGATTTTAACATCCATACCGACAACCCCCAAGATAGACAAGCAAAAACATAAGATGATACTCTCCACAACTTCGGACTGATCCAGCATGTCAAACAACCAACACACAATAAAGGACACACTCTGGACTTAATTATCAGCAAAGGTTTAAATATTTCGGACATCTCTGTAATTAATATTGCGCTATCTGACCATTTCTGTATTTTCTTTGAAAGTACCATCTCTGCTAAATTATCCAGCCACAGTAAGACCACTATAAAAAAGCGTTTTCTAGGGGACAGTTCAGTAGAAACCTTTAAACGTATTTATCCTTCCACCACATCCCCCTCATCTCCCAACTCAAACTCAGTAAATAAGTTGGTAGATAATTTCCTTGCGAAAATCTCAGACATCATGGATTCCATCGCTCCAACTAAAGTGAAAGTAGTCTCAGCTAGAAAGAAGTCTCCGTGGACAAGTAATCCACTGGTACGTAGTGAAAAAAGAGTGTGTCGACGAGCCGAGAGAAAATGGCGGAAAACTCGACTCCAGGTTCACTGTGAGATCTACAAAGAGAGACTGAATAGATATCAGCTAACTATAAAAGATGCTAGGGAATCGTTCTTTTCTGAAATCATTAACAGAAACATTAATAACGCACGGACTCTATTTGCAACAGTGGAAAGACTAACTAATCCTTTAGTGACAGTAGCCCCAGAACTAAACTCTACCAGGGCCTGCAATGAATTTGCAGCTTTTTCACTGAAAAGATTCTAACAATTAGACGGTCAATCTGTACCTCATATATCGAACCCACAACCAGTGCCATCCCCAATCAACAACAATGTAGAGAAAATGTCTGAATTCCACGAATTAAACCAGAACAGCCTTGAAAAAAATCATTATCCAATTAAGCTCCTCCTCCTGCTGTCTTGATATCCTACCCACAGCTTTTCTAAAGAAAGTTCTTCCTGTTATTGGTTCTGATCTTGTTCAAAAAGTGAACTCATCCTTCCTGTCAGGTGTCTTCCCTCAGGCTTTAAAAGCAGCAGTTATTAAACCACTGCTGAAGAAGAAAAATCTGGACAACACATTAATGCAGAACTACAGGCCGATCTCTAATCTTCTATTCATCAGTAAGATTATTGAAAAAGCTGTTTCAGCAGTTAGATGGCTTCATAACAACGACAAACCGTTTTGATGTTTTTCAGTCTGGTTTCCGTGGTAACCACAGCACCGAGACTGTCCTAGTCAAAGTATTCAATGACATCCGCATAAATACAGACTGTGGAAGAACCACAGTGCTGGTTCTGTTGGACCTCAGTGTTGATCATGATATATTATTGGAACGACTGGAGAGCTGGGTCGGACTCTCTGGTACAGTACTTGGCTGGTTCGAGTCTTACCTAAAGAACAGGGACTTCTATGTTTCAATAGGAAACTTTTCATCAGAACGAACAGAAATCACATGTGGGGTGCCCCAGGGCTCCATCCTGGGGCCCCTCTTATTTAATATCTACATGCTCCCACTAGGCAAGATTATAGCAACCAATAACATTAGCTACCATAACTATGCAGATGATACTCAGCTCTACATTACGATGTCACCAGGTGACTCTGAACCCATTCAAACCCTAAATCAATGCATTGACCAAATAAATGGATGGATGTATCATAACTTTCTCCAGCTGAATAGAAACAAAACAGAAGTAATTACTTTTGGACCTAAAGAGGAACGATCAACAGTCAGCACACAGCTTCAGTTAATACAGATAGAAACTACTGATCAGGTTCGTAATCTAGGTGTAGTAATGGACTCAGACCTGAACCTCCAGGGTCACATAAAGGTCAATAACAAGGTCAGCCTTCTATCACCTGAAGAACATCTCAGGATTAAAGGACTGATTTTGCAACACGACCTAGAAAAACTCATTCATGCGTTTATCTTTAGTCGGATTGATTACTGCAACAGCGTCTTCACAGGTCTGCCTAAAAAGTCAATCAGACAGCTGCAGCTGATCCAGAACGCTGCTGCTCGTGTTCCTCACTAGAACCAGGAAAGTAGAGCACATCACCCCAGTTCTAAAGTCCTTACACTGGCTCCCTGTAGCTCAGAGAATAGACTTTAAAATACTCCTACTAGTTTATAAATCATTACATGGCTTAGCACCAAAGTATGTTGGAGACCTGTTGTCATGGTACCAACCACCAAGACCACTCAGGTCCTCCAACTCTAGCCTACTAAACATCCCTAGACTCAGAACTAAACATGGAGAAGCAGCTTTCAGTTTCTATGCTCCCCTTATCTGGAACAGACTTCCTGACGAGTGTAGAGCTGCTGAAACTCTGAACTGCTTTAAATCGAGACTAAAACCATCTGTTTAGAATTGCCTTTGAGTAAATGCTTGATGTCATATGTATAAAATATGTTCATGCTCTCTTTAATGTTTATCATGTGTAATGTGTGTTTCTTTTACTTTTAATTTCCATTGTTTTTTTTTTTTTTTAAATCACCAAATCATGTAAAGCACCTTGAATTGCCCTGATGTTGAAAGTGTGCTATACAAATAAAATTGCCTTGCCTTGCTTAATATTTGAACAGTTAGAATAAGAGTAATAAGAATAAGAATAAGAATAAGAGACACTTTAATAATCCCCGTGGGGAAATGAAGTTTGACAGCCCCGAGTCTGGATGTTACTGACCTGACATCTGATCAAACTCACATTTTCTTCTAAACAGGCGCAGAAACAAAGAACAGCCAGCATTACTGTCTGATAACAAACAGGATGTGAGACCTTTAAAGTCTTCAAAGCAGTGACCAGAACCAGAACCAGAACCCAAGCTGGTTCTGGTTCATTCCACGGAGTAAACCAGGAGTCCAGACTCACCTTCATGGAGCTGCTTCTCTCGTCTCCTACTGTTGAAACATTCAGTCTGATGCTGACTGGAGATCCTCCTTATCAGGAAATCCTGTCACTGAGCAGCAGAACACAGAGCTGGGTGGGTACGGCAAGCTGTTTTCACATTTAATCAACGACCACTCATATCTATTATTCCTATTTTAGATAGCAATAACATAATTTATTCTAGTACAAATATATTCTTCCAAGTCAAAATGGAAATTAAAGATATCATCAACTGTATTGTTACTAGCAGAAATTGTATTTTAGGATATTCATAATTACAATTGTACTAGTAAGAATTAAGTTTGAGATATCTCTAAATCCTTCAAAACGTAAGGTAGGCTAGCCGTTTTAACAGCTAAACTGGATATATATTCCTGATATCTTTAAATCAATTATTTCTAGTACAAAAGAACATTTCGACTATCTAAAATGTACTTCTTCCTAGGACAAAGGATTTAACATTTCCTATTCATGTGTATGGGGGTTTCTATTAAATGTTAAAAACGGCTACCTTAAGTTTTCAAAGATTTAGAGATATCTCAAACTTAATTTTTACTAGTACAATTGTATGTATATATATATATATATATATATATATATATATATATATATATATATATATATATATATATATATATATATATATATATATATATATATATATATACGGGAATTTAAAGAGATCCACTGGTGTACGTCGTTCAGAGATGGCCCTATGTTTAAAGCTCTGTAGAGAGGTTCCACCTTTACTGCCTACTCCGCAGTAAATAGAAATAACACGGAAAACGCACCGTTAGAATCGGATATATTGAAAACCAACTCCAGTTAATACAGATGCGAGTAGCAGTATGAAAGTATTTCAGTCTTTTGAGTAATTTACAGAAAACGAATAGAAAACAACGCGGGTAAAAACTCTAATGTTAATCTTAGCCAGCGAGTTATTAACTATAATGTGGTAAAAATGATCTGAAATAAAGTCCGTTGCAGGTTTAATATGATTCTCTTGTTGCTAATCAGCTAATTGAGCCACAAGCTTCTTTCTTACGACCGATGTGCTGCGATTCTCTGGTTGTAAACAATCATAGATCCCGACACTGATGAAGCGTTAATAGCTCTGTGGCTGGAAGTCTACAAATAGGAACTTAAACATTGTTTAGATGAAAAGTTTAGTCTTGAGTTTTCAGTTACTTCCTGGATGTTAAACGAGTCCGGGTTAGTCAAACTGTTTGTTTTTTGCGCAAAACCACTTCCTGTTTCAAACATGAGCTTTCCAAATTAAAATACGGTAATGCTTAAGTTCATGAATCATGCTTTTATTTTCCCAAGAAGGGGAACTTCTGCTGTACCGGCAGCAAAGTGACAGATAGAAGTATTTAGATCATAGACCTATATACATTTAGATTCACACAAAGGAGGTAGAAATCATGAAACAAACTTAGGATTAGAACATTAAATGATAAAGAATAAAGCTTTAGCCATACCTCGACCAAAACGAACTTTCCTTAATGATAGTAATGTTTAATAAAAATGTTCAATAATAATGACACATTTGGGATACACTAGGCTACCTGTTTCAGCTGCATATGTGAAAATTATGCATTTAGTGCAATCTTTAAGCCAACAGGTGTGACCTACACACACAGTGGGGTTAAAAATTACTTGGTTTCTATTTTTAAAATTTAGTTTACTTCATTAAGACAAATGATGACTAAAAATAGATTCAGAATTTCGGTCACTGTTCTAAAGACGGGACAAATGTGGAAAATATTCAGTTAACACCTGTGTTATATGCTATAGATCGCATAAAAACAGGGTGTCAGAATAATAAATGTGAGACCGACTATCAAACCGCAGTAAATTCTATTCTGTTGTAGCACTTTTTGATGTTTGAGGGTTTTTTGTGTGTTCCTTTTATTAAAAGATTAAATAAGACAGGAGTAACAAGGCTAATTTTAAAATATAAGCAGTCTAAAGTACTGAGTAGAGGTAAAATTGGGCAAATAGATAATTACTCCGGTAAAGTATAAAGTATAACTCAAGTCCTACACAGAAACTGCAATGAAGAAAGTTTCTTTCTTAAGCAAGAGTATCAGGTACAGGTAAAAAGGTTACTTGACATCATTGTTATTAAAATAGAGTGGCATACTCAAATCTGAATGTGCAACTGAGTTAGATAAATTGAAATAGAGATGTTTTACAGTTGTACAGATTTTAAAATTGTGCATTTAGAATAAATGTATTATTTTTTTTCAAGGAGTTAACAGAGAATAAACTGTAAGAAACAGATGAGCAAATAACAGCAGCAGAGATATTAATTAGGTAAATAAACTGTGTCCTGAGTAAAACAATTTTAAGTAAGGTGGTTGCAAAGATAATCCTTACTGTAACATCAATTAGATTGTGGAAAAGCAGGGTCTGAAGAAGTTGTCTAATTCAATTCAGAATACTTTATTGATCCCAGGGGGAAATGAAGTGTTTTGTAGCTCATGCAAGTAGGACTAAAATTCTGTAATACATTAGGTAACTATGTGGGGAAATTATTAGTTTGTTTTGTTTTTGCAAGGCAAGGCAATTTTATTTGTATAGCACACTTTCAACAACAAGGTAATTCAAATATAAGAACCTAATAGCAAACCTAAATGATTGGGATATGATCATCTGGGGGTTGAAGCTGCCTCAGCAGTGGCAGCAGCAGGATCCACAGGTTCTGAGGTTGTGTCTTATGCATGACCTTTAACCTTCTATGTTTCTTTTCTTGACACTGGAGAAGCGGTTGAAGTTATTGTTTCTTTGTTTCTTGATTTTTAAGGCATGTGCAAGATGCCTTAAAAAGGGGGGGGAATTGGATTTGATAGTAATTGGAACAGATTTTTAAGGGATTATGAAGAGAATTGTAACTTGCAGGTAATTGAGTTTCTTGTGAATCATAACTCTGTCATAAATTAATGAGGGTTTTTTCTCTACCTGGACTTGACATCTGACTTCATATTCCATTTCGGTTTGGGTTCAGACTTGTAGTACATATTGTTTCTGGGAACTTAAAAAAGTTTTAATTTGATCTGAAAACCTTCTTTACTTCTTGCTGGGAGTAGTTGATTCTTGGGATTTTTTGCTTTAACAAGTTGGAATGGTTGGTTGTCTTTTTCTTGGCATGGATTTAGTACAGAGTGATTTGGAGACATTTACCTTAATTGTAATCTAGCTTCAGTTGATGAGGTTTGGCTCATTAACCAGGTTGTGAGTTGTTTAGAATTGCTTTTTCACACAGTTGCATCAGGTTGATCTGAAACCATACTCCGAGGGTGTGGGTTATACTTGTCATAATCATCCTATTCATCTTTTGTGAATTGGCTCACCTATGTTTGAACATCAATGCTCTAATACCTAATTAGCTCAGCTCCCAAGGGTCGCATGGGGAGGTTCTCACTGGAGGACCTTCTGAGGGGTGACCACTCTCTCCTTTCTGAGGAAGGACTGATCGTTGGCTACGGGTCACTGGATGCTGGCGGAGGCTGACTTCACGGCAACAGACAACAAACAGCGCAAGGGAAGAGTATACATTTCAACACCTAGTGTTGATGTAATACCCTCTGAAGTGTACTGGAAGATGCTACATAATTTCTCCTTTGTTCTGTGTTTTTATCTAGAACATCCTGACCGATGACGAGACCTGTGGATGGCCGCCTCTTGGGCGAGGGGCTGTTGAGACGACATTTTGCCCACCAGAAAATGGCGTAAGAAGACCCCGTGGGTTTTCGGTCTCAATGCACAGGAGTCACCAGAGAGACAGACGCCGGGGCAGTAAGATAACAGTCTGGCCTTCGGATGAGCTGCTTTACGTGTTTCCATCAGACTCGCATGAAGCAGTTACTCTGGAGGCGGGGCGTGAAGATGGGAGAAGACATCTACAGAGATAAACAATGATTGCTGAATACTATATAAGCGGTTAGTTAGAAAGGTTGGTTAGGGTGATGCACGAGTAACTCTGTCCCCTCCGTGTCTAGCCAGACATGTTTGTATTAAATACTTAAACGTCTTCTGGGACTCAAGTCTTCTTTATTATGGAAACCCTGAGATACTTTTTTGCCATTGCACAGATGATACACAACTATATTTATCCATAAATCCTGATGAACCCAGTCAGTTAGGTAGATTACAGGCATGTCTGGAAGAGATAAAAACATGGATGAATCTAAACCTTTTGCTTTTAAATTCTGACAAAACAGAAGTTGCTGTCTTTGGACCAGAAGTTCTTAAACAGAAACTGATTAGTCAATCACTTCATCTGGATGGCATTAAATTGGCCCCCAGTAATAACGTAAAGAACCTCGGCGTTATTTTTGACCAAGACTTGACATTTAAATCCCATATTAAACAGGTTTCTAGGATTTCTTTCTTTCACCTCCGGAATATTGCTAAAATTAGAAACATCCTGTCCAGGAGTGATGCTGAGAAACTAGTCCATGCATTTGTTACCTCAAGGCTGGACTACTGTAATTCTTTACTATCAGGAAGTCCACAAAATGCCATTAAAAGCCTTCAGTTGATCCAAAATGCTGCAGGAAGAGTTCTGATGAATATTAAAAAGAGAGATCACATTTCTCCTGTTTTAGCTTCCCTTCATTGGCTCCCTGTTAAATCCAGAATAGAATTTAAGATCCTTCTTCTTACATACAAAGCCCATAATAATCAAGCTCCATCATCCATCAGAGATCTGATTGGTCCATATGTTCCTAACAGAGCACTTCGCTCTCCAACTGCAGGTTTACTTGTAGTTCCTAGGATTTCTAAAAGTAGAATGGGAGGCAGATCTTTTAGTTATCAGGCTCCTCTCCTGTGGAACCAGCTCCCAGCTTTAGTCCGTGAGGCAGACACTCTGTTTACTTTTAAGGCCAGGCTTAAAACTTTCCTTTTTGATAAAGCTTATAGTTAGAGTGGCTAAGGTCATGCTGAGCTATCTCTGTAGTTATGCTGCTATAGGCTTAGACTGCTGGAGGACAGACTTACCTATTTTCTTCACTCTGCTACTTTTCTCTCCTACTACTCTCCAGTTGTATTACAGTACATTCTGTTATTTCGACTGTTAACTTTGTTTTCTCTCAGTGTTTTTCTCTCCATAGAAGATATACCTGGTCTGGTATCCTGCTTGGCTGCAATGCCCTGTTGGACGGGGGGCATCGACTGGGATGATCCTCCCAGTAACTGAACATCCACTGTGTCCTGTTATCAACTTTTTACTTTCTGTAACATAGAAAGTTCTCTTATATCAGATCTTCTGTTCCTTCTGTGTCTCTGCTCTGTCTTCTCAAACCCCCAGACGGTCGTGGCAGATGGCCGCTCCTACTGAGCCTGGTTCTGTTGGAGGTTTCTTCCTGTTAAAGGGGAGTTTTTCCTCTCCACCGTCGCTACATGCTTGCTCAGTATGAGGGATTGCTGAAGGATTGCTGTGGTTGGAAATCTGCATCAACGGGGCCCAACCTCACGCCAATGACTGACGCAATCTGCTGGGATTCCTTAAATAGGAAACTTTTAAACTGATTGGAATGTTTGTATAAATGTATTGAAATGACTTCTTGTTAAGAGCCTTGAGATGACATCTGTTGTGAATTGGAGCTAAATAAATAAACTGAATTAAATTGAATTGAACCCCTCCTCCCCTCCCCCCAGACTACAATTAGTAATCCGGGTTGAATTTGAAGCTAAAGAACAAAACTAAAAATCAGTGTTAGTTACTGTAAACCCTTTCATAGGAACCAATCATTTTCTCATGTTTTGTCTGAATCTTCAGGTTAATTCCAGAAAGTAACAGGTTGCTCTTTGGACCGGTCACTCATAGACAGACAGCTGGACCCTGGAGACTCTGCTTGGTCCTCTTCATCCTTCATACAAACCTCCATCATTAGGACGTCTGAAACCAGAACTCTGTCACAGATTGAATGATTTACTTCTTTCAAAGAAAGCCCAAAACGATGCATCATTCACCTTTTTCACACATAAAATGCAAAATGACAAATTCATTTTCAATAAACCTGGCTGCGGCATCGTTGATAACAATGTTGCCTTGCAGCAAGAAGGTCCTGGGTCCGAATCTGGCCTGGGGTCTTTCTGCATGGAGTTTGCATGTTCTCCCTGTGCATGCGTGGGTTCTCTCCAGGTACTCCAGCTTCCTCCCACAGTCCAAAAACATGACTGTTAATGGGTCTCTCTAAATTGGTTTGAGTGTATGTGTGTGTGTGTGTGTGTGTGTGTACATGTATACCTATACTTGTGTGGACCAACCTTTGACAGCCCACCAGCATTGTGTGGACATCTGTAGTTGTGAGGACATTTTGCCCGGTCCCCACAATGTTCAACTAGCTATTAAACTCTACTAGTTAGGTTTAGAGGTATGGTGTGAATTAGGTTTAGGTTAAGGTTAGGGTTAGGCATGTATCAGTAATGGTTAGGTTTAGGGAAAGTGTCTGGGTTAGGCATAGTAAAATCAATGGAAGTCAATACAATGTCAGCACAAGGATAGCAAGACGTGACAGTCGCTTTTTTGATAAAGAATCGCTAGAGAGGTCTAAAAACTCGCTAAATATAGTGAAAAAGTCACTAAGTTGACAACACTGTTTGCAAATCACCGCTCCTCCACACCTTACCCTCCCCACTACTACAGAAGCCAGTCAGCTTATGATGAGAGGTAGTGGTGGGCGGATCGATCCAAATATTGATAGCCTTGATACCAAGTTGGCATGGATATCGGATCGATACGAGCCTAGTGAGATCGATTCTTTACTTTAAGTTCCACTCTTGTTTGCAATGCTGTGGTTTTGGCAAAGAGGAAACAGCCAAGTCACCGGACTCGCCACTCCTGTGTCAGTGCAGAGTAGGAACACATATATTGCTCCTCCTCCTGTGTTAAGATGTTTCGCCGTCACATGAATCACCTTTGTCAGACCTTTGTTCTACACAGATTATGTAAAGGCATTCTGGGTTGTTGTTTACATATTATTCATATTTTCACCAGTTGTTTTTATTGTTAAGAAATTTAAACTACATTTTTGTATCATAGTTTCTCAAAAGTACTTGTTTGTTTTAATTTGTTTACTAGTTTGCGTGCACTTTTGATTTAATTTTTAAAATGTGATAATAAAGCATTTTCAATGTAATTATAAACTTTGTACTAATTCTGTCCTGAGTTTTTACTATTAAATAATTAAAAAGGAAACATCACAAAAAACACTTAAGGCCTTGAAAATAAATTGAGATTTAACAATTCAATGACCTACCCACCCTATCGGTATCGGCGAAACTGGCCCACATTTACTTGGTATCGGATCAATACGGGCCTAAAGTTACAGCCAACTGCAAACTCAACCACAGCATAAAAACATATTTAATGAAAGGCAACTTGTGTGAAGAAATAGTGAAACCCTAACCCTAATGCGATGATTTGACACCCTTAATTTCTTCACGTCTCATTTATAGTTAATAGTTCAGTAACTGTTACTAACACTCCTCCATCCTTTACAATAAATGCTAAATAAAGACAACAAGAAAAAGAACGGAAACAGCCATTATAGAAGCAAAACACCAATAAATGACATCATAATGATTAATAAACAACATCAGACAGTAAATCTGTCAGGTAGGTCATGTGATCTGTACTTCTGATAATTCAATTAAGTCCTAAAATGTATACATATGAAACATAAATGTGTAAATCTGCCATCAGATGCAGAAATGGGCACCAGCTGCATTTGGAAGTAAAGCGTTTACAGTTGTTGAGGATGTACTTTGTGAGCAGATCCAGCAGGAGGCAGCAGTGAGCCATAATTCGTCCTGGTGTTTCCATCACAACAGGCAGGATCTGAGAGAGAAGAAAAAAAGACAAAGTGAGGGAATCTCACTGATTGGAGTAGAACGTACTGAAGACAAAAAGTCATGAAGGAATCAGTGAATCAGCGGCATGAGACCACATTACAAATACGAAAATAACAGAAATTACAAGGAAAAGGAAAAGAGTTGTTTTTGAAGGAGATGAATGTGAACTTGAGTCCAAAACGGTTTCAGAGCAGAGAACGATGTAAACCTGGAGGTTTCAGGAGGCTTGTTGAAGAAGGTCCAGACGACGAGGGACAAAATACACAAACTGATCTCCAGCACAAATACGTCACCTTCAATGTTCCAGAGGTTTGGGAGAAGATGGTGTTCACCATCAATATTTGACTTCATGTGAAATCTGTCCATACGTTATGGGATGAGGACATCACTGGAACCAGGCCTCCATGTCTTTGGTTGGTTCAGCTTCTTCTCAGAGATGGAAATGAACCTTGAAAGGATTTTCAGGTTATCAGGAAGCAGCTTCACTGTGACGTTAGTAGATTTATTCAGCAGACATCCTGACTGACGGCCAGGCCCGAGTGAACTTTAACCTTTAACGTGTCTGAGCTGATGTTGCTGGTTGTTGTTTAGCTTCTGAGCTGCTTTTATATGAAAACCTGAACACTCATTGTTGCAGCCTCTGGTTCAACCACGACCTCACACACTGCGTGGAAAGATGTTGAACACAAGAACTAGGGCTAACAAGTTTCAGGTAACAGGAAATGATTATGTAACAACTGGACATACGTTTTAGTTTCTGTGCACCTCGGAGCACGACCAGGAGCTATTGGACATCCATCTGTAGACTAGAAGAACCCTGAGCTTCCAGAAGTCCACCCCAGGGTAAAGAGGAACAACAGTTCCCATAAATGTTCCGATAAATCGGAATCATTTGTGGATCCGCTGCTTCCATGAAGAACCAAATCTAAATCTCCGTCTGAAGCTGGACTGTGTGGAAGAACTGGGACCAGAATCAGAACCGCTTTCAGATGAAATGAGCGACAGAGCTGTAGCTGCTACTGACGGCTTTCTTGCTTTTATTTTTGTTGTGTCTTGTAGACAAGAAGGACCCAAACCCAAACTGGAAGCAGCAAAGGAAAAAAATCAGAGCGGAACCACATGGGAAGATCTGAAGAGAAACGGGGAACACTGGGGGCAGAGAAACTAAACATGTAGAACACTGAGATCACCTCAATGTACACAACTAGGAATGAAAAATATGTCATGTTATTTATTCCCACATGAAGTGAGGCATGATGGGATGTTTGTGCGTTCATCAGTCAGGATGTCTCCGATGTTCTCTACAGAACGTCTGTTTGGGACCGATCGATGTTTCCTCCGGGTCTGATGCTCAGCCGTTAGATGAAGCTACGTTCATCCAACCCTACCAGTTTGGTTCTGGCAGTACCGGTCCAGGCGGTACCACCAATGGGTCATCTGTCCGTTTACGTTCTCCTGTTTGATTGGCCCAAGTTTCTTCTTCGTGTTCTTTCAGTCCGACCGGATGTGATGAAAGTTCCTGATCGTAATTAAAACGGCTCATTTGTAGAATCTGTAAAAAGAGATGAATTAGGATCATTTTTACGTGAAGGAAAACGTATTTTCTTTAAAACCAAACCCGGAGCTGTTTGCGTTTCTTTAGCTGGTTCTGTTCTCTGGTTCTGATCGTCTGTTTTCCCTCCATCTAAAAAAACTGAAAAACCTGTAAATGACTTAAGATGGTATAAAGTCCCATAAGTGCTTTATTTCTATGAGCGACCCACAGCTTCAGACGGATTTCCGAACCATCATCAGCAAACGTCTGAAAGTCTTAATGAAAAGCAGATTTTTCCTAAAGCGTCTCTGGGTGGAAGAAAGTAAAACAAAGCAGGAGGAAGGAGGATTTCTGGCAGTTTGGGGAGTAATTAGTGTCAGGGTCTGATCAGGCTGGCCTCCAGGAGGAGGAGGAGGGTTGAGGACCTGGTCTGGCTGCTGCCGTCACTCACTCAGTCACTCAGTCAGTGTGTGGCCTGCAGACCGGAGACGTCCCTCCTATGAAACCTTAGACAGGTGGATGGGAAACAGACGCTTCGCTATGAGCTCATCTGCTTCCTTCCGCTCCACCGTCCCTCACATCACTCAGCTTCCCTGCTGCTCTTCATCAGCATCTGGTTTCTGCTTCTTCGGCTCATTTTGACCCACTTCTTCTTTGTTTGATTCTCCTTCAGTAGAAACTAAACTGTCTCCTCTTAACTAAGCGATCCTTTGGAGTCCAGCAGCTGGTGGATGTGGTGAACGCTGAGGAATGAACAACGTCTCAGAGAAACCAAACATCTGACGGAAAGGTGCCTTCGTCCCTCCCCCGCCTCCCCCCATGTTTCACACTCATCCTCATCACGCTGGAAGCTGCAGAAAAATTTACGATTTTTCATTCCTTTAAGGTGAACTATTAAGTTTTAATGTAAAACGCAGAAATAGTTTTTACAGAAACATATTTGAGTTTCAGTTTTTAAGCATATTTAACTATATAACTCAGTTTTAATAGTGAGTAGCTGGTTAAATGGGAAGATTTAAGCAGGAAGAATTTAGTGAATGAGGAATGAAACATCTCCTCCAGGAGGAACCTGATGTCTGCTGGTCCTGGTCATGATTAAAGCTGCCTCAACATGAAAAAGGGGCAAAATGAACAACAAAAAGCTATAATAAAAATGTCAATTAAGATAAAAATACAGTCACCAACTAAGTGATCAGGAGCAACCTTTAGGAGAAAGAGAGAGGTCAGCAAGATCATAGCAGAAGGAAACAGGAAAACTTCCACAATAACAGATTTCTGTACATTTTTACCCAATAAATGAAATTAAGCAACATTTTTATTGTTGTTTTAAACATTCACCATTAATCTGAAGGAAGAACAAAGTGAAGGTATGAAGATTAGCTGTTGCTCTGATGAGAGGCACGTCTGAGTATTTTAATCAGTTCAGTAAAAGTACATCTGATTCAGTTCAGTTGAGCTCAAATGTATTTAGTTCTCTTCGTATCTTTTCAGTTCCGTTTTCTTCTATAAGCTGACTAAACTACATGTCGCGTTTCCCCCTGTCAGTTCTTCTCCAGGCTGTCTCCAGGTTTCCACATCTTCAAACGGTCAGAAAGGTGTTTCAGATGACCTACGCTCCCTGAAAGCACCGGTGAATCAGCTTCTGTGAGACCAGGCTGAATGAAATCAGCAAACATCTGGACTCAGTGGAAGAAGACGAAGGTTGTGAGAAACTGAGCAGTCCACCAATCAGAGACTCTAGATGCTCTTCAGTGAAGTGGAGATTTCCTGCATGAACAAGCTGCTGAGCCATCATGGAGCAGAAACAGGTGATCTAGCTTCACTGTGAAGGTGAGAGAAGGTGTTTCAGACAGCGGCTCCAACCGCCAGGGAAGTGTTCCCGATCCAGACAGGAGGAGATCCTGACATCACAACAGGTTTTATGTCGCTGTAGAACAGCTTCAGAGCTTTCCGGTTCCCTCCACCACAGCAGGTCTTCCTCCCTTTCAGCATCCTCCTCCATCATTGGGATTCAGCTGAGGTTGCTCCGACGATGGGATGTAAATTCACCGCCGTCAGCCGGGGACACGTGCGGATTGAAGAGCTCGGTAATAACCCTCACAGCTGTCCTCACATTTACACAGGAGGAGTTCAGGTTTGTGTGGGAGATTTTAATATTCATGCAGCTTCTCAGCTTCAGTTTACGAAAAGCTTTTTATGATCACTAGAAATATTTAACATGTGGGAAAATTGGAATTCTGCAGGATCGTCTCCTCTCCTACTGTCTTCATGCATCGTTCAGATTATTGGAGACAGACCAACACGAAGCAGAACATGACTGTGAACAGGAAGGGAAACGATTCCGGGTTTTCAGGGTTATATGTAGCTGATGGAAATCTGAAAAGTGTGGCGTGCATTCGTATCCAGAACCCTGTAGAACCTCCACAGGCGGAACAGTTCTGCTCATTCTTCTCTGTAAAACATCTCCAGCTCAGTCAGACTGGATGGAGAACATCTGAGAACATCTGTTTTCAAGTCTTGACACAAAATCTCGCCTGGATTTAGGTCTGGACTTTGACTAGGCCATTTTAACACATGAATCCTCTTTGATCTAAAGGTTCTTAGAACCTTCAACCTTACAACTTTGGCCAGAAAACATGAGTAATATTTTAAAATGTGACAGTAATAAATCAATGGCAGCTTGAACAGTTTTCTATTCTGATAGTATAAAGAATATTGTTCTGTTTAAGTTACATCCTCTGCATTCTTTGATGTCATTTTCTATAAATCTTTAACATCCGATTGATTAAAATCAATTTATTCCCTTTTATGAGAAATTTTACTGATTTTATTTATTTTAAAGACAAAAAACGTTTTAGTAGACGTAATAAAAAATAAACTCCTTTCAAGCAGTCAACGCATGATCCTCCCACCCGAGTCGTGGATCTCTGCAGCTCCTCCAGAGCTTCTCTGCTTAAAGTTCTCCTGTCAGTCCAGGTGGTCCGACCTCTCTCCATCCTGACCACCTAACTGTGTGTTAAACTGGACCAGAACCTCCTCCCTGATCTGCTGCTGGGTTCCTTCATGATGCTGGATGTTCTCTGATGTTCTCTACAGAACGTCTGACACCAGAACCAGAAGATCTGGACTCTGGTCACTGATCAGGAGACTTCTGAGTGAACTGGGTTGCATATAGATTTTATTTAGGGGTATCAGAGTTAAATGTATGAATACATGGAGGTATAACTGTGATGAAGACCTGCTGCAGGTTCAGAGGGGGCGGAGCCTCCTCCTCTTCCTCACAGCCTGTTCTGACTCTCATGGTTCTCCATCAGCAGCTGCTGACTCCTTCAGAAGTGGTTGTGCTGCTTCAGTGACTTCATGGCTCTGTGGTCTGGTTCTGATGAAGCATCAATGCTGGATCTGTCAGCCAGAACCTTCCGGGAGTCCGCTTCTGAAGGGTTCTGCTTCTGAAGGGTTCCGCTTCTGAAGGGTTCCGCTTCTGAAGGGTTCCACTCCTGAAGGGTTCTGCTTCTGAAGGGTTCTGCTTCTGAAGGGTTCCGCTCCTGAAGGGTTCCACTCCTGAAGGGTTCTGCTTCTGAAGGGTTCTGCTTCTGAAGGGTTCCGCTCCTGAAGGGTTCCGCTTCTGAAGGGTTCTGCTTCTGAAGGGTTCCGCTCCTGAAGGGTTCTGCTTCTGAAGGGTTCTGCTTCTGAAGGGTTCCGCTCCTGAAGGGTTCCGCTTCTGAAGGGTTCTGCTCCTGAAGGGTTCTGCTTCTGAAGGGTTCCGCTTCTGAAGGGTTCTGCTTCTGAAGGGTTCTGCTCCTGAAGGGTTCTGCTTCTGAAGGGTTCTCCTCCTGAAGGGTTCCGCTTCTGAAGGGTTCTGCTTCTGAAGGGTTCCGCTCCTGAAGGGTTCTGCTTCTGAAGGGTTCTGCTTCTGAAGGGTTCTGCTCCTGAAGGGTTCTGCTTCTGAAGGGTTCTCCTCCTGAAGGGTTCCGCTTCTGAAGGGTTCTGCTTCTGAAGGGTTCCGCTCCTGAAGGGTTCCGCTTCTGAAGGGTTCTGCTCCTGAAGGGTTCTGCTTCTGAAGGGTTCCGCTTCTGAAGGGTTCCGCTTCTGAAGGGTTCTGCTTCTGAAGGGTTCCGCTCCTGAAGGGTTCTGCTTCTGAAGGGTTCTCCTCCTGAAGGGTTCTGCTTCTGAAGGGTTCTGCTCCTGAAGGGTTCTGCTTCTGAAGGGTTCCGCTCCTGAAGGGTTCTGCTTCTGAAGGGTTCTGCTTCTGAAGGGTTCCGCTCCTGAAGGGTTCCGCTCCTGAAGGGTTCTGCTTCTGAAGGGTTCTGCTCCTGAAGGGTTCTGCTTCTGAAGGGTTCCGCTCCTGAAGGGTTCTGCTTCTGAAGGGTTCTCCTCCTGAAGGGTTCCGCTTCTGAAGGGTTCTGCTTCTGAAGGGTTCCGCTCCTGAAGGGTTCCGCTTCTGAAGGGTTCTGCTTCTGAAGGGTTCCGCTTCTGAAGGGTTCTGCTTCTGAAGGGTTCTGCTCCTGAAGGGTTCTGCTTCTGAAGGGTTCCGCTTCTGAAGGGTTCTGCTTCTGAAGGGTTCTGCTCCTGAAGGGTTCTGCTTCTGAAGGGTTCTCCTCCTGAAGGGTTCCGCTTCTGAAGGGTTCTGCTTCTGAAGGGTTCCGCTCCTGAAGGGTTCTGCTTCTGAAGGGTTCTGCTTCTGAAGGGTTCCGCTTCTGAAGGGTTCTGCTTCTGAAGGGTTCTGCTCCTGAAGGGTTCCGCTTCTGAAGGGTTCTGCTTCTGAAGGGTTCCGCTCCTGAAGGGTTCCGCTTCTGAAGGGTTCTGCTCCTGAAGGGTTCTGCTTCTGAAGGGTTCCGCTTCTGAAGGGTTCCGCTTCTGAAGGGTTCTGCTTCTGAAGGGTTCCGCTTCTGAAGGGTTCTGCTTCTGAAGGGTTCTGCTCCTGAAGGGTTCTGCTTCTGAAGGGTTCTGCTCCTGAAGGGTTCTGCTTCTGAAGGGTTCCGCTCCTGAAGGGTTCTGCTTCTGAAGGGTTCTGCTTCTGAAGGGTTCCGCTCCTGAAGGGTTCCGCTCCTGAAGGGTTCTGCTTCTGAAGGGTTCTGCTCCTGAAGGGTTCTGCTTCTGAAGGGTTCCGCTCCTGAAGGGTTCTGCTTCTGAAGGGTTCTCCTCCTGAAGGGTTCCGCTTCTGAAGGGTTCTGCTTCTGAAGGGTTCCGCTCCTGAAGGGTTCCGCTTCTGAAGGGTTCTGCTTCTGAAGGGTTCCGCTTCTGAAGGGTTCTGCTCCTGAAGGGTTCTGCTTCTGAAGGGTTCTGCTTCTGAAGGGTTCCGCTCCTGAAGGGTTCTGCTTCTGAAGGGTTCTCCTCCTGAAGGGTTCCGCTTCTGAAGGGTTCTGGACCAGTAGCTGGGACCAGTTCCCATGTTTTAACCGGTCCTGATCTGTCTTCCAAATGAAGCTGCAGCAATAAACAAACGTTCCTAAAACATGGATCCTGTTCACAATCAGCACTTCTGTCATTAACGTTGTTTCTGTTTTATTTTTACTCAGGATCTCCAGAGTTAAATCTCAGCCCCGTCTAGACGGATCTTTGGGGTTATTGTCTCTTTATTTCATCTCCTCAGTGCTCTGGGTTAACATTTTACTTTTCTAAACGACCTTTAAGAACACGGATCAGAATATTCTCCTCACTTACACGTAGCCCAAAATTATTCATACCCCTGGCAGGTTTGTGTTTAAACTAATCTTTGAGTTTGACTAGATTAGGGTGATGGGAGAGAGGTTCTCCAACCTGAAAACCTGGAGCTCACAACCAAAGATAACGTAGACGAGCAGAGAGCTGGTCAGTGTTCAGACAAAGAGGTCGATTGCTGTGATGTCTATAAACATCGTTCAGTTGATTATTGTAAAGGTATAAATAATTTTCGATATCCTTGAATTGATTTTCTTTCCGAACTGATGCTTTTTTACATTCTTCCATTCTCTGCCTGATTCCAGTTTTCTGTCTGAATCAAACTTCTCGGTTGAATGAAACTGATCTGAAATCTCCCAGGGGTATGAATACTTCTGGGCTCAGCCGTAAACGAAGCAGGCTTCATGTTTTCAAGCCTTAAATTAGTTCATGACCTCACTTTGACCTCTTCAGTGATCTGTTGTGGGTTTAAACTGTTCAGTAAATCCGGTGTTCCTCAGGACGTCGTGTTGGGCCGCCTTTCTTTTTATCCCGCAGGTTTTTTCTGGCCTCAAAGTTTAAATAGGAAAAACACTTAAAATAAAATGTCATTTTTGTTGGCAGCAAAACTCAAAGGTGTGGGAAGTAAAACCTAATTTATGGTACCAGTATATTGGTGACATTTCTCTGATTGCCTGAATAGAGAAGCTGATAGTTGACAGATCTGAACTCAGAACTTCCTGCAGATCCACCTTGATTTAACGTTCTGGTTCATATTTTTCTGCATTTATGTTTTAACTCTCTCTGCCTAGTTAAACTCATTCTGCTCCCGGTCCCACTGCTGAGGCGTACCTGAGTGACCTGCACAGATGTGACCCCTCCCACTGATGCGGCCGCCCCCGCTCTGCCTCAATAAAGCCGACGAAGCGTTTCTGCGAGTCTGCAGGCAGCTGCAGCCTCCGCCGGGTCGCTCTGGGGGAACGTTTGAAGTGGCTGTAGGTGTTTCATTTGGTTTCTCATTTGGTCCCTGAGTTTCACGGCGAGGCCTGCTCTCGTATGCATGAGGGACGTTTACATCGAACGCTGCAGTTTGACCTACATACAGAACACGGTGGAGGAGGTGGAAACAAGGTGGCCAGAAGGATTAGAGCAGGAAGGTGTTGCAGACGGAGCTCCAGGTGATGAAGGTGCAGCTCCCAGAGGACAGAGCAGAAGATCAGAACATGAAGTGAAGTCAGTTAGAAGGAAGAAATGAACCCATCATCTCTTTTAATGTATAACAAGCTGCATAAATGTTTAACTAGATTTCCAGGAACTAAAGATTTGAATGTTTGGAGACATCATGACCCGCTTTCCCCACAACTTTCATCACCTAGCAGACGAGAACATCCGAAGCAGCTCCCAGAGCAGGCAGGGAGAGGATCCGCGGTCCTCGTCTGGAAGAAGGTGCTTTAGATTCAGGCGTCAGAGGAGAACAACAACCTGACATCTGAAGGTCCAGATGGAGGCCCTGGAGTAGATGACAGAAGATCTGAGGATGTTTCCATCATTCTGTAAACCAGCCTGACCGTCAGGAACAGGACGGATCCGGTTCTTATAGGTGAAAGGAACATGTCAGAGGTACCTGAGCACCAGAAGAACCAGAACCTAGATAAAAACCCACCATCCCAGCGTTGCTGGGGTCCAACGGGACAGTTTGTCGTCTGGCTTTGAACTAAGATCAAACCAGAAGTTTCTCTCCAAGGTTCAACCAGATCTGCATCGGTTCAAATCACTCTGAGGTTCTACAGGTTAAAGCAGCTGAACGTCTGAAACCTGCTGCTGGTTCTGACCCAGATCTGATGATTTCATGTGTTGGTTCTGTTTATTTCATTCATTTTTCTGTCTCTTTTTTTCTTCTGGACCTCTTCATGATACTTTAGTATCTTTAAGAATATTTTAGTTTCTCTCTATAGTCCACCCAGGTCCAGGTCCAGTTCTGTGACCCAGGACCGACCCGGCTGGGGGGCTCTGGCCGACCAATCAGACCCGGGGGGTGGGGGTTCCTCCAGGATCATGTCGCCATCCCTTCATTTCCACGACTGTTTGTCTCACAGAGTTTCAGAACTTTCCAATCCTGACCAGAAATGGCACCGAGCCACTCAGTGGGTCGCCCAGAACCAGAACCTGACTGATATGCCGGCTGTCGTTCTGGTTCTGTGTGAGCTGAATCCACACAGAACTCCTGAAAGAACCGTTCAGGTCAGAGAGAATCACTGAAAGGAACCGACTTGGTTCTACTGGTGCCGGTGTTACACCATTTCCTGTGACCATCAGATTCTGCGTCTCCAGGGGGCGCTGTTTTACTGATTCATGTTGAACGAATGTAGCGCCACTTTGTAAAAAACATTACTGCCATTACTCAAATCTGAGCTGACCTCTGAGCCACATGTCCTTCAGTCACCTTTACACTCCAAAACGGTGAATTTTACAACTTATCTATGCACACACTGTCAACTTAAAAAAGTCAGCCTTCTCAAAATCTTTGTTTGATGAGTGATGGAGGGGTCACAATATGACAGGAGCATCTACTGTCACAACTGGTGATCTTTGGAGGAATTAAAGGAACAGCACCACCCAGAGTCACAGAACCTGATGGTCACAGAAAATGGTGTAACCAGCCCATCTGAAAGATGCTGAGTCAGCATGACTGGTTGTGTTTGTGCTTAGAGCTGTTCAGTGTGTGTGTGATGCTGTTTGATCTCTACTGATTCATAAAGGAAAGTTACTGCAGCCGACAGCTTGCTGTGGTTTTAGGCTGATGTCAGTCCAGGTGTGTGTGTGTGTGTGTGTGTTTCCTGATTGGTCGCTGTGTGACATGTTTGATGTGAACTGCTGATGTCATCACGTGTAACGTGTTTTTTACGAGAGATGAGCGAGTCAGAGAGGAGACATGTTGAAAACGCGAACAGAACCACAAGCTTCCTCCTGGTTCTGTTTGGGTTCTGTTGAAGTTTCTGAAACCAAACCTGCAGGCGGATTCGGGTTCCGACTCTCTCAGACACATTCTGGGTAATGAAGTTTTGAAATGTTGAAAGTTTAAAAGTCATCATTTTTCTGGGTTTAAATATTTGTGCATCAGTAATACCCGTGATGAAGGAGAAATATGAGGTTCTGACAGACGTGTTTTCCTCCGACTCATTGGGAACGTGAAACATCTGCTGAAATGTGTCCCCTCTGTTGTCCCCGACTGGATCCGTTTATTTTGGACCAGGACCCAGACGGCTTATATAAAACAGACGTTTGTTTGTGCGTCTCTCTGGAACCCGATTCTCTGCTCTCGCCTCTAATTGCTGCTTTGCACAAACACTTTTTCCTTCTAAAGTCCACCTTGTGACCAGTGTTTGCTTCTTCTGTTTAATTTATCCTCCTATTTATACTCGGAGCACTCTACAGATGCAAACATGTCGCTCCAGACTAACACACAGAAAGTGAATTTCTTCCCTCCTCCCAGATTCTGTCTCACAGCTCCTCAAACGAGGCGCCGGTGTTTTCTGATGAGAGGAATGTTTCATCCTCGGTTCTAACAGCAGACATGTTTATGCAACTTTATGTATTTTTGATGATCTGTGATCAAACAGACGCTCCGTTATCTCCACACGAGTTCATGGGACCAAAATGAAACATCTTACTGTCAGTGAAGTTCATCCTTCCATCAGTGGCTGCTGGTCGCCGATCATCATCAGAGGAAACACCTGGATGAAGCAGGAGTTAGTCAGCTTCCTGCTCTGGAGCATCCAGGTGAGGTAGCACAACGTCAGGGTGGAAAGACTCCAGCAATGACCTCAGAGCAGCAGCTGTCTGACGATCACAACAATTACCAGGACCAAGCTCAGAGGCTCCATGAAGGTCTCCTCCAGCTGTCCACAGAGGGGGTGGAAGGGTCAGAGGTCACGTTTGGCCTCCTGGAATGATTCAACAACAATCAGAGAGAGTCAGATCTGTGGTGACCTACAATCTACCAGAGATGATCCTCCAGACCAGGCTCTGGTCACATGGTGGAGCTCCAACACACACTCCAGCGCCCCCTAGGGCTGGAGTGAATAAAATAGTTCTGATCCGAACGTTTTGATGGAGGATTCTGGTTGTGCTGATCTTCAGGTTTAGGATCTACTTCCTGTCCAGCTCAGGTCCCAGTTTCTACGTCACATCTGCTCCTCCTTCGTTCCTCCCTGGTGGATATTGTGGCAACAAACATCTTCTTAATAAACAAAGATGAAACCGAGTCCTTCCAACGTTTCAGTATTTCATACAGTGACTTGGCCAAACACAGAGGAACAGAGTTCACCCAGATAATACCATAACTCTAGTCCGACCCAAACCTCCCAATGCAACCCCTTCTTATTTTCTTTTTTATTTCACCTTTATTTTACCAGAAATAATCCCCTTAAGATTCACAATCTCTTTTTCAAGGGGAGTCCTGGCCAAGACAGCAGTATAATAGTTCTATAGTTAAAATATGCAGTGTTAAATAAACAAATATAAAATATAAAACAGAGAAAGACAGTTTGCAATTTACCATAATCTCAAAACATGATCACCAGCAGCGCTCAGTAACAGCACATGTTCATTTAGTGCTCAAACAGTCCTTTATCCTTGTTTTAATTTGAAATGATTTAACAGTTTATACCAGGATGAGGGTGCAAAAAAAAAAAAAAGGCCTTTTCACCAAAAACCTGTCGTGTTCGAGGAATGTCAAACATGATTTGCCCACCTGATCGAAGATTCAATTCCTGGTAGAGACTTTAGGAGTCAGGAGAGAACATAAGTAAGAAGGCAGTTTACACAAAATGGCCTTATAAAGAAAAATATCCCAATGCTCCGACCTGCGATTGTACAAAGAAGGCCAACCAACACACTCATACAAGCTACTGAGTCCAGCATTTTCAAGGGAAATTTATTTGCATGCATGTATAAAATATCACCACAATCCAGTATTGATAGGAATGTTGCTTGTATAAGCCTTTTTCTCGCACTAAGAGAAACAGCATTTGTTTCTATAACAGAAACCCAACTTTACGTTTTTTTCTTAGGCACTCTATATGATGCTTGAAGGACAAGCTTAGCAATCAGTGTTTATCTTCTATCCACATGAGCTCAGTCTCCATGTCTGCTCCTGGAGAGTCCGTCGGCACCGGTTCTGATTAGAGTGACCGTCCGTGGGTTCCCTTCCCACAGAGTTTCTTCTCCCTGCAACACTGGATCTCCTCTGATGGCGTGATAACGAACCGGGCCTGCAGTCTCACAAAGTCCAAACGTCCTGTTGATATTCTGCTTCTTACAGCTGTCTGATCCATCGCTTATCAAAAACTTTACACACAGAAGACTTTAGTTTTCTCTACATGACCTACTGTCCTAGATGCACTAATAATTAATGTAATTAATTAAATCCTAATCACACAGAAATATCCCAGTGGATCTACCTTCTGCTCCTCTTCCTCCGGTGCATCCAGATCCGATCAGCAGAGACGGTTCTGATAGAGACCGACCAGAGAAAGGAAGCAGGGCTGACTGAAGCTCAGCGAGCTAAACCAGTCATTTAGCATTAAACGGGTTGGGGGTTTGATTCCTGCTTCCTCTCGCTCCAAGTAGCCCTTTTGCAAGGCACTTCAACAGAATTTGAAACTTTCTTCAGAACTACAATTTTTTTTTGTAATGTCAGGAAGTTATTTTTAGAAAACCAGCATTGTCAATATTAAGGCTTTAATTACCTAAGATATCGGTCTTAGTGATGTTTTATTGAATGATTGTATTATGTAATCAGTGATTGTTGTGTTTTTACAATTTAAGATATTTTAATTTGCATTTCTCACCTGCTCAGGGACTGCAGATGGAAACTAGCTTTGGCTATAATCTGGTGTAAAAATATCTTTAATTAATGCTTTTGCACATTGTCCCTGTTAAATAAACAATTCAATTGAAAAAATAAAAAATAAAAACCCAACATGCAGGTGTGTGTTTTGGGGCATGAATGTGACTGAATGGAGGAAAGCCTGATCTAAACCGGGTCCAGTTACCAAGAACCGAAGCACCGAGACCAACAGGGTGGCTCTGGTTCTGTTGGATTCTCTGCAGTCAGAACCAACGTCTCCATCAGGTTTTGGGTCAGCTTGACAGAACACAGCTGGACATGGAACATTTTAGCTTCATTACTGATCCCAGGTCAGAATCAGAACCACTGAAGAAATAAATAATAGATTTAGAGGTCTAATTACAATATAAACCTGAGCAGAACCTAGACGTTCCTCTGCTTCGGTTCCCGTTCCGTCAGGATGGAGAACATCCTCTAATGAGTCTGTCAGAAATCTGATTAAAATGTTCCCAGTTCCCAACAGAACCTCCCTCCCTGGTTAATGTTGCAAAGCTGCACTTTTGCAGTTTCTTTTCCCAGAAAGTGTGTAAGGAGGTTGTTGTCCCTCGGTGGACGGTGTCCCAACCTGGACGTCCTTCCATCAGAGGTGTCCCACACAAACAGACGGGTTAGTCAGAAAACCACAGAGCGTCCTGTTGATCTGTCTCTCTGCTGCAGAGGAAAACAAGAATCTGTTCCTGCAGCTGGGAGCTGATGGCAGCGAGCAGCTCAACCTGAGCCGTAAATTAAAGCTTCGGGATAAACACCGACAGATTTATATTTGGTGGGCTTCGTCTCAGCTGACGCTCCTCCGTCTGATCTCCAGGTGAAAACATTTAGGAAAGTATGTGAGCCACCCTGAGCTCTGGGCTCAGACGGATCGGGTCAGGATGAAGATCTCTCTCCGACCTGTTCGGACCGCTGGCTTCCCAGCGCTGACCCGAGGATTTCTTCCACCGAGTCCAAAATGAAACACCTGATTTATTTTCATGGCTGCGCCGTTAAAAACAGAAACCGCGAAATAAAAGCACAGATGTTAAGGTGGTGAGAAAAGGTTCAGGAAGAACTGTTAGAACCGCTGGTTCTGGTTCTGTGCTGGTGATGGAACAGGAATCTACAGAAACAATCATCAGAAACGTTGTTGTTTTTCTGAATGCATCAGAGATTCTGACCTGATGAAGCAAACGACACAGTTTATGCTTCCCTCTGACTTTATTTCATGTCATAATGAAAAAAAAAATCCGGAGTTTTTTCTTCTCATGCAAATTTAAATCAGGCGGAGAAGAACTGGAAGTTCTTCGGTCTGCAGGGTATCAATAGAACCGGGCCAGCATTGAGTATCAGATGTGTCCAACTTGTGATGGAACAGAAATTGTTCTAATGAAAAACCACATAATCTTTAGCTGTTTGTGTTTTTAGTTTTATTGTGTTGTGTTTGGATCTTCAGTCAGTTCTCATTTTGTTCTGTTCATTCCGGATCGTGGTTCTGACATTTAACTTCTGCTTAGTGTTCAGATCTTTTCCGGTTCATCTTCCTTTCCTGTCTTACTCTTAATGTTTTGAACTTTAACTTTCTCTTGTGTTTTTATCTCATTTTGTTAGATCAGATCTTTTAGTTACTCCTTTGCTTTTTCTTCCTTTGTTTTGCTTCTTAGCTTCACTCTTTAGTTGAGTTTTATTGTTATGTTTCCAAACTTTGATTTCCTTCCCTGTTTTGTTCTTTCCTTCCTGCTTTTCCTGCCTCCTTCCCAGCTGATAATTACCTCTACATCACCTCTCACTCCCACCTGCATCTGTTTCCCTTCATTACGTCTCCCTCCTGTTCCTCTGTCCTCTCTCCCTCTTCCTTTAGTATTTAACCAGTCCTCTTTCTGTCATACCTCGTTGGGTTCTCCGTCTTGCTTCCCATTTCTTTGTTTGCTCTGGTTCTTTTGTACGTTTTTGGTTTTCGCTTTAAA
Organism: Valencia hispanica; assembly: GCA_963556495.2. Lineage (NCBI taxonomy): Eukaryota > Metazoa > Chordata > Actinopteri > Cyprinodontiformes > Valenciidae > Valencia > Valencia hispanica. Next base: position 49,795,929 of record OY747716.1, read on the forward strand.
CATTTTTATTCATTTACATCCCGAACTGCTGAATTTGGGTCCTCCTTCACCACACCATGACACCACCAGCAGTACCGTGTCCAGAACTGGTGGCCCAAACATGAGATCTGGAGGGGAACACGAGGGAAACCCACGTTTATTCTCCCCCCATCGTGTTCTCCTCACTTGTTTGGATTAAGTCTGCCCATAAAATGGCCAATAACCAATCAAAGCAGATCTCTGCACCTGAGTCCAACTTCTACATAATGACAACTGTCTCTTGTAACGTCCTGGTTTCTGGGTTACCAAAGAAACGTTTTGGAGGTTTGCAGATGGTGCAAAATGCAGCTGCTTGTATTTTAACATTCACTGGGAAACATGACCCCATTACCCCAGTAGTGACATCCCTTCACTGTTTACCTTCTCAGGTTTGAGCAGATTTTAAGGTCCTGTTGCTAACCTACAAGGCTTTAAAGGGTTTAGCACGTTCATATCTTTCTGACCTTCTGCAACTGTGCGATCCACCTATGAGATCTCAGGGCGCTGCTCTATAAAAGGTTCCTTAAGCTAGATGCAAAACTATTGGGGAGCGTTTTCCTTTGGTGCCCCATCTTTGTGGAACAACTTACCTCAAGAAATTAGACAGGTGTGCACTGTTGAGGTTTTAAGGCTAAGTTAAAGAGCCACTTGTTCACACTATCTCATGTGTCCTAATTTCAGGCTTAATTTTATTCTTTTTTTAAATTCCATTGTTTTGTTCTGTATTGTTTTTAGTTAGTTTATTTTATTCTCTAGCTGATCAGCACTTTGTTTGAAAGTGCTTAATAAATATACTTATTATTATTATTATTATATTGAAAACATTACTCACACAGAAGGCTTTTTCTCTCTAGATGACCTACTGTCCTAGATGCACTCACTAAAACAGGGAATCAATAATCAAATCCTGATAACATAATAAATATTCCCTAACAGGTAACAAGAGATAAAATGAGGAATGTTAGGAGAGATTGTTACAGGTGGAGAAATCCGACATTTGATTCAGAATCAGGAAACTAAAGAAAAGATCCTTGATCAAATTCCTCAATAAAAACTTTAGAGGCTGAACCTTTGAATGGTAATAATAAGAATAATAAGAATGATAATAATAATGAGTAATTAAGATGTTCCTTTTCCAAAGCCTTTATACCAATAGTGTCATGTGTGATGTTAGTGAGGACCCAAATTTAGAATTTAATTAAACAAGGAACAAAGAAAGGTTTAAATCTACTGAGGAGGTGTGAGGGGGGCAGGAGGAAAGCTGAGGACTAATTAGGGAGAAACAGATGCAGGTGAGATGGAGAGAGCAGGTGGAGGCAATTAGCAGCTGGGGCAGATGGGAGAAAATGGCAAGGAGGAAACAGAGAGGAAGGCCAGGAACAAAACATAAGAGAACTATACTGAAGAGAAATGAAGTATAACAGAACTAACGGGACAAGTAATGAGGAAAAAGCAAATAAGACTAAACATGGAAACAAAAGGTGGTAGGAAGTGAACATATAGAAGACAAAGCCCAAAATAAGTAACACTAACGGAATCTAACACCGAGGAACAAACTAAAAATGATAAGGTGAAATGAAATAACTGAAACTCAACACAAACACCCGACATCATGACAAATAGTTCCTATGAAGAAACAAGCTGGTTTTCTGTGGTGAGACGTGGAACCACTGGATCACTGCCATGTTCAGCAGTGAGTCGTTTTCTCCCTCATCCATCAGAGGATCTGGAGGTTTGGACCTGAAAACATGACGAGAAGCAGAACTAGATAAAACGTGTTTCAATCCGGGTCTGTGAGGACGTCTCCATGTGGGACTGGGAGTAGTTGGAGAGGACGCCGTGTCTTTCAGAGGACTTTTCAGAGTTCTGACTCTGTTTGGTGGTTCAGGTGAGATTCAGGTTCAGCTCAGGGTCCCTCTGTGTGTGTGTGCCTTACATAAAGCACTCCGAGCTCTTCAGAGGCAGAAGAGTCGACACATCCACACACTCTGGGGGGAGATGATGCACAAAGTGAGCTAAAGACAGAAAACCCACGACAGAAGTTCAAAAAGCCGCCGAGATCTGAAGAAGCTGCTCCAGCGCTTCCTTCGTCATCCAGCGCAGGGAGGAGAGGAACGACGGGAACGAGGGAGAGACGGAGAGAGAGAACAAACAGAGGAGAACGGAGGTTAAAGTGGGAGAGAAACAAAACAAGAAGTGATCTGGAAGGAATGAAATGGAGGAAGGAACATTATTAGAACAATTATTAGAAATAGAGCTGCTGATGATGAGGAGGACAGGTGGAGCGTACCTGCAGAGTCAAACAGAATAAAAAACTTTATTTGTCTGACACTGAAAGGTTACAGAAATTCATCTGCAGCTTTATACACATACAAACTGTAAAAGACCTGAGACCCTATAGCTGAACTAAAATCACACATTGATACTTAAAAAGGCCATTTATTAAATTATTATAAATTCCTTTCCTGTTAAGGGCTGTGATTGCAGTTCAATTCACTTCAGTTTATTTCTACAGCACAGATTCACAACAGATGTGTCATCTCAAGGCATTTTACAAGAAAAGTCATTTCAATACAAACATCCAATCAGTTTAAAGTTTCCTATCTAAGGAATCCCAGCAGATTGCGTCAGTCATTGGCGTGAGGTTGGGCCCCGTTGATGCAGACTCCAACCACAGCAATCCTTCAGCAATCCCTCATACTGAGCAAGCATGTAGCGACGGTGGAGAGGAAAAACTCCCCTTTAACAGGAAGAAACCTCCAACAGAACCAGGCTCAGTAGGAGCGGCCATCTGCCACGACCGTCTGGGGGTTTGAGAAGACAGAGCAGAAACACAGAAGGAACAGAAGATCTGATATAAGAGAACTTTCTATGTTTTAACGCCGAGGTTCTTTACGTTATTACTGGAGGCCAATTTAATGCCATCCAGATGAAGTGATTGACTAATCAGTTTCTTTTTTAGAACTTTTGGTCCAAAGACAGCAAATTCTGTCTTGTCAGGATTTAAAAGCAAAAAGTTTAGATTCATCCATGTTTTTATGTCTTCCAGACATGCCTGTAATCTACCTAACTGACTGGGTTCATCAGGATTTATGGATAAATATAGTTGTGTATCATCGGCATAGCTGTGGAAATTTATCCCATGCTGTCTAATGATTCTACCAATTGGAAGCATATATATGGTGAACAGAATTGGTCCAAGCACAGAACCCTGTGGAACTCCACAAGTAACCCTTGAGAGTGAAGAAGATTTATCATTTAGATGAACAAACTGGAATCTATCAGACAAATCTGATTTAAACCAGCCTAGTGCTGTTCCTTTGATCCCTGCAACATGTTCAAGCCTTTCTAAGAGAATATTATGATCGACTGTGTCAAAAGCAGCACTGAGATCTAACAAAACCAGAACAGACACCAGTCCATTATCTGAGGCCATGAGAATATCATTAGTAACCTTCACCAGTGCTGTTTCAGTGCTATGATGAGCTCTAAAACCTGACTGAAACTCTTCAAACAGCTCGTTACTGTTTAGATGTTCACAGACTTGATTAGCAACTATTTACTCAAGGACTTTGGATAAGAAAGGAAGGTTAGATATAGGTCTGTAATTCACTAAGTCATCTTGATCAAGGGAAGGTTTCTTGAGTAAAGGTTTAATTACAGCTATTTTAAATTCCTGTGGTACGTATCCGTTTACTAAGGATAGATTCATCATATCTAAAATGGGGCCAGGAACCAAATGGAACACTTCTTTAAATAATTTGGTTGGGATTGGGTCCAACATACAAGTTGAAGGTTTAGATGAGGCTAATATTTTTGATCATTCTGAAACATCAAGTCCGCCTTTTCCAAGAGGTGCTTGAGTTCAGCCTCCAGTTGGAATGAATGATTTTTTAATAGACTGTTTCTTTAGCAAGTGGGACTTTGTATCTCCTGCCTGATGGGAGAAGACTGAACGATTGATGGAGGGGATGAGAAGGATCCTCTCATTGCTCTGTTTGATGGAGCGAGCTCCAGGAGGAGGAAGGAGCTCCCTCTCTTCCAGCAGGCATGAAACCTTCTCTTCTGTTCCTCCTCATCGTCGTCGTTCTCAGATGAAGAGAAAAGGTGCTAATGAAGCATCTGGACCAGAACCCTGGTTGCTGCTGAAGATCTGAGCTTCTCCTGCTGCTGGATCGCTCCAGCTTCATGTTCTCACCCTCTCTGGCTGCCCAGCTGTGAAACCACATCGTTGTCCTCTCCCTGTGTGTTTCCTCCTCCGCCCTCTCGCTCCTTCTCTCTCCCTGTCATGTTTGGACAGATTGCATACGGCGGTTTGGCCCAAACTCTCGCTGCGGTCAGCTGCTTTCTCAACCGCGGTCCCGTTTCTGAGAACTGCCTCAGCCTCGACGCTCAGAGCTCAGGGAGGAAGCAGGATGAGTCAGTGATGTTCAAGGAGACGGAGACGGAGCTGGACTAGGAAGACCAGGACCTTTGACCTGCTGCTGTCACACAACCTGCTGAGAACTCTAGAAGAACCTCAGAAGATCCAGGAATCAGCTGATCTCTGCTCTCTTTTAAAGTTCTTTATCATCATCTTCATCATCATCACAACAGGCACTACAGGGTCTGAAGCAACGCCTGGACGCCACAAGTCTTCCTGACAGGGAGAGCCTGGGCTCTGGTTCTAGGGGGCGGAGCCTAAATACTGAGCTTTATCTGAGGATCATCAGCATAACGACAGATATTCCTCCCATCCCGTCTGGTAGGCGGAGGGTGGGTAGACTAGCCAAGTTGTACTCAAGTAAAAGTAACAAGTATTTGGTAAAAAGGCTTCTCAAGTATTGAGTTCTTGTTTTCAGGTCATAACATAGAATTTGATACTTGAAAATTATGTTATTAGACAAAAATATAAAGTTATGTGCAAACACTAAAGACTAAAATAAATAGAAATGCAAGACATGATTCTAGAAACACAAATTTGAGTAGATGAAACATTTTCCACATCCATTTTTTCAAAGTAAAACAAATAAAACCAATATTTACAGTAGAAAATGTATAGAGCAGAGTGAGGTACCCCCACTGGACCTGGCTCAGATGATATATGAATAACGTTAAAATGGTGAAGCTTCTGTTTAAACAAGAGGTCTCACTTCAACATAATGTGTAGCTGTGAGTCTCATGCTTTTTTTGGTTAAAACAAGCATTCAGTTTCATTCTGTAACTTTGCTCACAGAGGTTAGAGCATCCAGAAGTTTTACTCATTAAGAGTAGTGATATTTCATAAATATATTACTCAAGTAAAAGTAAAAAGTACGGTCTAGTAAAACTATACCTAAAAGTACTTCTTTTTTTTTCTTCAAAAAGTTACTCAAGTAAATGTAACTAGTTACACCTCTGCTGGTAGTTGGAAACATGCATGAAGAGAACTGCCCGAACACAGAACCCTGTGGCGCTCCAGGTTTATTAATAATTAAAGTAAAGTAAGTAATCAGACAGATAGATAGCCTATGACCAGCAGACTGTTGGCTCAGATTTAATGTGGTTTAAAGTGTCTTTAAACTGAAAAAACAGTATTTCACAGTATTTTCTGTTGATTTACTCTAATTTAACTTCCCACATTGTAATTAGCTTTAGTTTGTGTCTCTCCTCTTGGATGTTCTGGTTCTGATTAATCAACTAAAACCTTGTTCCTCCACAGCTGGTCAGAACCGATCGGTTTAATGAAGGTCAGATAATCAGAGGTTGGAACATCAGGAGGTCCAGCCAGGCCTTGTCCTCCCTGACTGTTCTCCTCATCTGAGAGGAATTCAACCAGCAACCAAGTCATGCTGGTGTAATGCCACGGCTCATACGCTGCCTGTCTAATGTGCAGAAGAAGCTTCTTATTTGTCTTGTTTATGCTTGGCGCTCTCATTCACATTTCAGTGTGCTGTGTTTGGAAGCGAGCCGAAGTCTGCTGAGAAGTCACCTCTGAGCTGACGGGATGAAGCGCACCGTTAGTCAGCGGCCTCCGTCACAACCCTTACAGTAAGGTGGTCCCGACATAAACACCGGGGCTTTTATTCAGAATCGGCTGCAGTTTCACGTGTTTTCAGCCCTCTGTGACCTTAAAAGGCTCCAGCCAGCGGGTGTTGCTTCATGTTCATGGAACAATGATGGATTCCTGTTTGTAAAAATGGAGACTCTCATCTGCATTCATCATAAATTAGATGAGTGCTGTCCTCTCTGTGGTCCTCACCAGTCTGTAGATTCTCCCTGTTTATTCAGGAGCAAAAATGACTGGAGTATAAAATAACTTTGTTTAGGCAGCAGTGACCGAGCAGGGCTCCTCTTTCACAATGGTGGTTCTTTACATCCATTTATCGTTCTTCTGTCTGAAGGCCCCTCGTCCACAGGCGCTCCATCATCCCTGTTGTGAGTTTTAAAAGATATAAAACCTGAAGGTTAAATTCTGGTGGAAAAAACCCAGAGTGGATCATCAAGATGTTCAGAAGATGAACCTGTGGTTCTCCTCCGTCTGTCCTCGGAGGAAGATGAGTGAAGATGAGGACAGAGCTCTCTTCTTGTCTGAAACACCGGATTTATTTACAGCTGTCAGGATTCAACCTGATCAGGTTTTTATCATTAGTAGAAATATCATCTTCATGCAGTCAAAAAACACAATAAAACAGAGTTTATAAGTTTTCGTTTTTAAACCGAGCTTCTCTGTTTAGCCTCTAAAGGAGCTGATGCTGTCATTAACTTTTTACTTTCTGTAACATAGAAAGTTCTCTTATATCAGATCTTCTGTTCCTTCTGTGTTTCTGCTCTGTCTTCTCAAACCCCCAGACGGTCGTGGCAGATGGCCGCTCCTACTGAGCCTGGTTCTGTTGGAGGTTTCTTCCTGTTAAAGGGGAGTTTTTCCTCTCCACCGTCGCTACATGCTTGCTCAGTATGAGGGATTGCTGAAGGATTGCAGTGGTTGGAAAGTCTGCATCAACGGGGCCCAACCTCACGCCAATGACTGACGCAATCTGCTGGGATTCCTTAAATAGGAAACTTTTTAACTGATTAGATGATTGAATGATTGAATTGAAATGACTTTTCTTTGTAAAGCGCCTTGAGATGAAACATCTGTTATGAGTTAAATAAGCAATGAAAACTTGTGGGCGTCTGCGGCTCGATGCTAGAGTTATAAGCCTGCGACCTGGAAATCATGGCTTTGATTCCTGCTTCCACCTGTTACACGATAACGTTGTGTCCTTGGGCAGGACACTTCACCTACCTTGCCTGCTGGTGTTGGCCAGAGGGGCTGATGGTGCGAAATTATGGGCATAAATCCCTGCCATTAATCAATAGCGTATTTAGTCAATTTCATTATTTGTTGTTTTTATGCTCAGATCTTATGCTTTTCTCCCTCAAAACACTCTGTTAACACTCAAAAAGTTTCTTCTTGGTCCAAATATGTGTTCTTGCCCTTAAATGGACTCCTCTGCGTTTGAGCTTCAGTCCTCTGTGCTCAGATCTCTTCTCTGCGCTTTCAAAACCTGCTCTCGCAGATTTTTCCTGTGGGCTTGATATTAAGGCGAAATAACCCTGGCAAAAGTCCCCCAGCCAATAGGAAGCCAGATATGATGCTGACCAATGAGCTCGTCACAGTGTTCTTTGGGGTGCGCTCGTTTTAATATACTCAGGTAGGCGCGCTCATCATTGATAGTAGAAGTAGAAACCTCCGCCCTAACGGTCTTTCTAACAGCTTAACGCAACTAAGCTGATGATCAGCCAACATGGCTGATGTTAGAAATCTGGAACCTGAAGTAAGGATTATTTTTATTGGTGAGGTGGTCATATGGCCATATAATGGCCGTGTTCACTTTAATGGTTTAATGGGATGCAAACCTTTGCAGGTGGGAGTAAAACGAGCGCACCCCAAAGAGGACCGTGTGGAGCTTATTGGTCATTTCATTTATATCTGCAATGAAACAATGTCATCATACCAGTCAATTCATCTAGGGATGCGTATTGGCAAAAATCTGGGGATACGATATGTATCGCGATACATGGCAGATGATACGATATATCTCAAAATTTCGTGATATTATGAGTAAGACTATATATTGTGATTTTTTAAAACTGAACTTAACAGTAGAAAAACAGCCCCATCATTCTAAACACTCCAACCTGTTTCATACTTTAACATCCAGTTTTATTACTAGATCTAGTTGATCCACTGGAACCAAGAAGGTGAAAACAGCCACAAACTACCAGATATAGTTTAATTTTACTACAAAAATGACTGAATGTCATTTATGTTTCCATTCAAATACTTAAAAAAAAAATCTATACTTTTGTGTTGAACATCGATACAATATCGGGAAATAAAATATCGCAATATATCGGTGTATCAATATTTTCTTACATCCCTAAATTCATCTGTCGGAGGTTGGGAGGAAGAGGAGGATGGTCTGAAGATATGGACTCTGCTGTTACCAGCATGTAGATTAATAACGGAGGTAAAATGTCTTATATTTATCCTTCTGGTGTTTTCTATACTTTAAAATCTACTGAGAGATCATTAATTAGGTATTTAACTCTTTTTAATCGGTTGTTTCCAGTTGTAGGATGAGAATGTGTTGAGGGAGGTAGACACCAGGAAGTCTCGGATCATAAAAGGACATAATGGTGTTCCTGCTTCTTTTTTAAAACCTAAAATTCAGCTCTCACTACTTCTGTTCATCCTTTACAGAAAGAAACATTTCTTCTGTGGAGTTCGGTTTTAGCCAAATCACATAGCGGGCCAAAGATTTGATCCCCCTAACCTGTTGGTAACAGACACCAGCTGAAGCCACAGGTTAAGCTTCATCAGCAGCAGCATGTTTGGACATGTCCATCTTCATAGGACACGTCTGTAGATGTGTGATTATCGTATCAGACCAAAGGAGAAGACCTTTATCAACGGTACCGCTCACTGCAGACCAAAGCAAACCTCTGGGAATCAGGTGGAGAAGGTGGAGCGTTCTGGTAATTAAACAGTCTGAATCAGCAGAACTGAGCAGATATTAAATGTTCAGGCAGAAGCAGTGAGGAGAGTTTATTCAAGCAGGACTGGACAGAATTTGATCTGGTGAATAAACCTATATTAATGGAAAGTGTGGGTGTCCGCCCCACCATAAAAGCTGAAGGCTGTGAGGGTAACCTGCTAACCCCAACCCTTCATGCTGTTTCCACTGAGAAGGTCTGGGTTGGAGCTGCTTCACCACAGAAACACAAACACTGGCTCAGATTCCCGTCCGTTCAGAGATGTTCCCACCGTCGGTCTGAGAAGGACCCTTCAAACCACTGCTGGTCTCCAGCCACCATCATGTTGACCATTCTGAGCTCCTACAGATCACAGGAGGGCGTCTAAAGAATCAAATGTCCCTTGTCGGGTCCCTGCTGGGGGGTGGGGTGCCCCTGGGCCCCGGCTCTCCCGGTCCATGGACCGGCCCGCCCCGGCGCGGCTGGTTGCCGGCGGGGCCCGTGGGCTCGTCACTGCTGCCCCCCTGGGCCCCTGCATAGTGGCCGCTGGACGTTCCCCTGGGGTTCTCCTTTGCTCCTCTCTTGGGGGATGCGGTCGGCCCCGCCCGGGTCCGCCTGGGGCTCTGGGGGTCCTTTGGACGTCTTTGCTCCGATCTCCTTCATGTCTGCATCGATTCCTGGGAGACGGATTGATGTCTGCTCACACCAGCTATCGAACACTCTTATGGAGAAACCTTATATGCACCAGCATGCTAACACACACACATAGATGTGGGGTCTCTGGTGTTTAAGGATATATTCTTGGGCTGAGGTTATCATTACTAGAGCTTGATTAGTCGGTACCATGAGTTTTTCTGTCACATTGTTGTTGTATTTTTATATCTATGTTTCTGTGATGTGGTTGTGTAATTCTTAGTTCACAATGTTTGGTTGGTTTTGTCGATGTTCCTTTTTCGTGTTTTGTTTTCCCCCTCTCTCTGCCGTCCTGTGGGTATGGAGGCGGACTTCAATGTCTTCCTGTGTTTTCTTTGTTCCCCTTCCTCTCTTGTATTTTCAACTCACCCTCTCTCATGACTTTTTTTTCCTACCTCTCTTCTTCATCTTCTTTCTTTCTTCTCCTTAATTTTCCATCTTCGTGTCCATAACATCAGGAAATAAAAACCCCAACAATTCATAATAAAGATTTTTCACACATATATCAAGTGGAGGACTATAGCAAAAGCTGTACTGCTCCGCTTGTGAAAGTAAATCTGTAGGGCTTTTACTTGGTACTCAGACACCAATTCTGAGCTCCACACTGACAAACAGGAAACGTAAAAAAATAACTAAAATAAAATAAAGAATAAAATGCATAGAAAGAAACTCATCAGATAAGAGAAACGTCTATGATGATGATGATGATGATGATGATGACGGGGAAAGCCTCCATGAGTCAGCAGGCTGCCAGCTGTGAGAAGGTTGGAGGTCCTGATTCACAGCTTGTTCGACATGCAGAGGCTTTGATCCGGACCGAGTGTGGAGCAGACCCTGAATCAGCGCAGACACCTGGAGCTGGCACAGGAAGGAATCTGGGCGGGTTCTGGATCAGAACGCCTCACATGGAGCTTTGAAGAGCAGGATGCTGAGTGGATGTGTTGGTGTCCAGCTGCAGCTGTCGCTTCCCTTTATAACAAAAACCGCTCTCAGTTTGGACCAAAAACTAAGACAGGGTTGTTAAATCCAGACTACAGCGTCAGCGAGGACCAGAACCAGCAGATGATGGTCCACAAATCACAGCTGATGTTTCATAAACTTCCTCCCTGCTGACTCTGTAATTAAAGCAGCTCTGAGCGTCTGCTGAACCACATGAAAGGGTTAAACCCTCAGCAGCCAATAGGAGAACAGAGGCTGGACCATCTCACATCTTCACCCTGCTTCCATTTTTAGCTTCTGGTGACCTTTGAACTCACCCAGCGGAGTAACATCATCGGCTTTCTCAACTCTGATTGGTTGGCTTGGGATCCGACAACCACATCAATGAAATACCGGCTGCAGACGCACACACACACACACATCACAAGTTCCTACAGTCGGGTCACACAGTGCCGGGTCCTTAGACTTTCTTGGGAATATAAGGTAAATATCAGAAATAGCAATGAGAAAGCATCTGCATTTTAAAAAATGAGTAAAAGATTTAAAAAAAACGTGACTTGAATTGATAAAAGCAACATGTATGAATCAACATATTGGCTGTTGATGTTGATTGTGTTGCCTTTGTACCACTTTTTAACTGACTCAACAGAAATGCTTGTGTGCTCCACCAACAGTCGGGATTACAGGCCTCTTAAACTTTTATTTTGTGGGTCGGAAGCTGGAAAGTTTGGGAACCATTGCTCTAGATGGGACCGTTTGCATTTTGAAGAGAAAGAACTTTCAGAACCACCCAAAGTGTTCAGAACCAGTCAGAACCTCCCTGTAATCGGTTCTATCTTTAAATGCTAGATGGAAGCTCCAAACAGCCGACACAGTGATTGTTGGTCCCGTGGAGATTTAGAGGTGAACCTTCACAGAATCATGTAAAACATCTTTTCTCGGAGACGCTTCTCGGTCCTTTAGATCTTTGAGGGAACCTTAAAAACTCTTTGTTCTGTTTTTGTTGCCTTAAAATGATAGGAACTTCCATGTGGAACCTTTATTGAAACCTCAACTCTCTTCTGAAGTAGCTGAAGGCCCAACAAACCGTCATACATGTCTTCATGTAGTAAATTGTTCTGAAAATGTTTCTAAGAACTCTTAATTAATGAATTGTTCATTTTTACTGGAAGATTAACAAAAACCACAGACCGTTTCTAGAACATCTCAATATTTGGTCAATTAGACATCAGAGAGGGAGACCCTGAATCATGATTAGGACATGCCTCAACAGAAGTCATCGGATGGACCAAATAATGTGGCTCAGGGATTCATCCTGGAACCGGAGGGTTGCCAGTTTAAACCCCCTCTCCGTGCCTCTCAGTCGCTGTGTCCTTGGGCAAGACCGTTCACCCACACAGCCCACTGGTGGTGGTCAGAGGGAGGCGCCCTCGCACCCTCGGTGGCGGTGGCCTCGCTTCTGTCGGTCTGCCTCTGGGCTGCTGTACGTACAATCCAGCTTCTCACCATTAACAGCGTGGAGATGAATGGATGAATGTAGAGCGAAGCGCTACACAAGTACAAGTTTATTTACCAGAACATTAACAACCCCGTTGTGTTCAGGTGAAAAGAACCAAGGCACCGCTGCAGGGTCCAGGTATGGTTTTAAACTTTTCCTCTCAGGCAAACAGAACAGAGTCCTGTTTATTTTTCTCCTCCTGCACCTACACCCCAAATTCCTCCTCCTCCCTTCCTAAACTCAGCCCCGTTTTCTTCTCCTCCATCCTTTACTCAATGTGACATTCTCTAAGGAGGGAAACCGTGCGTTCGTCCTGTAAACCTGCGTGGTTTGAATGTTGTGACGGCTGCTGACCACTAGATGGAGCAGGCGAGCGTGCTGTGAACCGTGTCTCTGACCATCGGGGTCTCCAGTTTATTTACAGCCGGTGGTCCAGATCCCAGCACACAAACACAGGCGGTGAAGAGGTTTACAGGAGGTGACACCGAGTGAAGTGGAGAGAAGGGCTGAAGATCTGCCAACAAAACAAACAATCATGGAGGCAGTCTGAAGAGGGAGACGATCAGCCTCCACCACGCCGGGCTGCCCTGAAATATTTAACCAAAGGAGACGAGTTCTCCTGGCTGGAGACTTCAGCTCAACGTCTGCAGCACGTTTCAGGGAATCTTCTGCATGACTGCAGCATCATTTCACATTCATTTCCTCCAAATTCTCCCTGACATGTTTGGAAACTGTTGAATCTGCAGCAGACCTTTAAATGAAGCTCTGCGGTTCCCGAAGAAACTCGCAGACGTCTATCTGTTCCGGATGCGCCTTTTTCATGCCCGCGGGCTGATTTCTGAAGCAAAGTGCCTCAGCGCCCAGCCAGCAGCATGAAAGGTTCATGACTGGAAGGTGGGGAGTTATTTAAAGAAGCCACCGGCCCAGACACGCTCGGGCCAATAATCCACCCTGCAGAGGCTTTATAAGGCAACGGCACAGCGATGAGCTCACTCAGGCTGGGCTGTTTTCATGAAAAACAAGCGTCCCACTCATGGGCTCACACACTTTCCCCACAGCGCTGGTGATGTCAGAGCTGAAGAGGGAGAATCCCAGACGTCTGATCACAGCCGGAAGCTGCAGCGCGTCTTCTCTGCTTCCTCTACACTCACGTCTGACTCGGTTCTGGAGGTTCTCCGCGTTGTCGGGCTGCAGGGTGAGGGGGAGCAGCGTGAGGTCATCAGAGGAGGGATGACTGATCAAAAAGTTCCCTCAGCAATCAATGACTTCATTTAATATCACGTTCACTTTTAGTCGCTTTATTCTGTTCTCTGTGGAGAAGACTGGTTTATCAGTTGTACATCCCATAATCAGCCGTATACATCCTGTTCAACGAGAAAAACACTTTAATTATAAATATGAATCAATAATCAATTAGGACCTACTTTAATTTGTCATTTAGAAAATATCTTCTAATGTGATTTATTTAACGTTTTCTCGTTGGCTCCTGGATCCAGTTCAGATCAGCTGATTTTCCAGGTGAAGACCCCCCTAACCGTGGACCTAACCCCACCTGGACCTAACCCCACCTGGACGACCTCACCTGGACCTAACCCCACCTGGACCTAACCCCACCTGGACGACCTCACCTGGACCTAACCCCACCTGGACCTAACCCCACCTGGACGACCCCAGCTGGACCTAACCCTACCTGGACCTAACCCCACCTGGACCTAACCCCACCTGGACGACCCCACCTGGACCTCACCCCACCTGGACCTAACCCCACCTGGACGACCCCAGCTGGACCTAACCCCACCTGGACCTAACCCCACCTGGACCTAACCCCACCTGGACCTAACCCCACCTGGACGACCCCAGCTGGACCTAACCCCACCTGGACCTAACCCCACCTGGACGACCCCAGCTGGACCTAACCCTACCTGGACCTAACCCCACCTGGACCTAACCCCACCTGGACGACCCCAGCTGGACCTAACCCCACCTGGACCTAACCCCACCTGGACGACCCCAGCTGGACCTAACCCTACCTGGACCTAACCCCACCTGGACCTAACCCCACCTGGACCTAACCCCACCTGGACGACCCCACCTGGACCTCACCCCACCCGGACCTAACCCCACCTGGACGACCCCACCTGGACCTAACCCCACCTGGACCTAACCCCACCTGGACGACCCCAGCTGGACCTAACCCCACCTGGACCTAACCCCACCTGGACCTAACCCCACCTGGACCTAACCCCACCTGGACGACCCCAGCTAGCTTCTCCCATCGGCGCCATTAACTCCAGAACGCTGCTGGGAGCTTCAGCGGAAGGTTTCCAGGATTGTTTCTCAACCAAACAAACATGGTGACACATTTCGTCCTGATTTTGTGGTCGATCCGGCAGGAAGTGCCGGGAAGATGAGGCAGGTAATGACTGGCTGGGGGATATTTCTAGGATTAGTGGGAATCGTGATGATTACAATCAAAACAAACTGGGGTGTTTGTGGGAAGCTGAGACGTTTTTCCGGTGAAGATGTTTCACAGCATAGCTGCTTCATGACAGAGTCACTAAATCTGATTCAACCTTCGGTTGAAGATCTGGGAAACTAACCGCTGTTGCTCTCAGCTGATGACCTCTGACCCGGAACCGTTTGTTCTGTAGAGTTCTTGAACATCTTTCTTTGGTTCAATGAAACTCCAGAGTCTCGTTTGGACCTTGTCAGAACTACCTGTAGGAATCTTCGCTCCGCCCATCAGAGCTCCCCAGGCGCCAGTGTCACGCCTTCAGCCACTTTAATCCTGGTCACCTGGTAACAGGTAGATCCTCTTCGGTTTCGTCCATCTGGAACCCGAAACCATAGAGTCATCCTTAGGAAAGCCCCTGGAACGCCAGACACCCTGACGAACGTTAAGGACTGTGTGAGTCTCGCTATGAAGCCAGTAGATCTTTTTGTTCAGGACAACTTTGAGAGACGGGGAAGTTCTTGGATCATCCAGGTAATTTTCTCTCTCCTGCTTTTTTCCTTTGTTAGACGTCGGAGCGTCACCTCCAGCTCAGCTTCTCCTCCCCTTTGGAACAACCTTTCATTGACGTTCTGATGTTGTGGTTCTTTCTTGCTCTCAGAGAACTCTCAATCATTTCCACCTTAGTTAGATAAAAACCGACAAAGTCTCGCTTCGGTGAGAAGCAACCAAATCTGACATGTTGGGTTTCAGGGTCAGAAGACGGCTCAGGAGATACATGAACGTACAGGAGACAGCGTTGGGCAGTGATGACCCTGATCTTTATCATCCAGAACCTCAGACCATCAGCAGCCCTCATGGTTCTCTCTCTGAGGTCCTAACTCGGTTTCTACCTGGACTGTGGTGCCTTCTGGACTTCCATCTGCACCACTCACCTGAAAAGTCTTATATTCCTAGAGGACAAAGAGCCTCATCTTCAGGACTCACCTGAAGGAACCGTCTGAGCGTGCTCAGCTCGGCCTTCGGGGAACTCCAGGTACGGAGGCTGTTTTGTTGCTCTAAACGTGAGAACATTAACTACAGGAGGGTTCAGGACCTGTTCATCACTAGTCAATTGGAGTTGTTACGAGTTCCTTCGCCGGGAGACGAGACGATGACGGTGTGCTGAGTGGCGCTTCTAGACTGAACACACCGAGCGACTGACTGATAGACGGTCAGACAGATGGACTAAGAGTCACGCTTCATCTCAGATTTTTTAACCCACAACTCATTCGAAGCCGAGTGCGGGAGGGAGGAGGGATGGAGGAATCCCAGCTCCGGCAGCCGAGCGGAGAGAAGGAAAGGAGGGCGGGAAAAGGTGAGATGAGTCAACGGGAGGGAGGAGATTAGGGTGTAGGAGAGAGAGGGAGGGAGGGATGTGTACTTATGGTAGGAGGCTCGCAGAGACTCGCAGCAGAGAGAGACCGGCCCCTCCACTAAAATCATTCAACTGGTGAACGAGGGAGCGCACTCAACTCTGACGGAGCGAGAGAGAGAGGGAGGGAGCAGCAGAGGTAAAGAGAGAGAGAGAGAGAGAGGAACTCCCTTCATCTGGGATAACTTAGTCCTCTCTAACACACACAAACACTGCAGAGACTTCACCCCAGGAACAACCTCCGTCCTGCAGCTTTTCCTTCACCCATTCATCTCCTCTCAGAGTTTCTCCTCTTCTTGTTTTCTTGTTTTTTCTTCCTTCCTTCTTTCTCTTTCTTTCTTTCTTTCTTTCTTTCTTTCTTTCTTTCTTTCTTTCTTTCTTGTGACGCCTCCACATTTTGCAGCCATCTGTCCCTGACAAAAAGATAAGGATTACTCATTTTCTCCCTTGCCGTTGTGTTTTTTTTTCTCTCTCTCTCGTTTCTTTACAGTTTTTTCCCTTCGTTTGGCAGGTGGACTGTGAGCTGAGCTGAACTTTGCAGCTTCCAAACTTCTCAGAGAGAGGAGAGACAAAGACAGTAGGACTGAGAGGAGGAACGGCAAGGAAGGAACTCTTTTCTTTCTCCACCCCCGGACTCAATTTGATTGGCTTTTGTCCTCAACTGGACTTCTTGGGTTGTGTCTGTGGCTCTGCACCCGACGGCATCTTTAAATCAGCCCCTCTGGTTGTTTGACAACATGTCGGTGTTGCCTTTGCTCGGTTGGACCCTCCTGGTCCTGGTTCAGATCCAGAGCGGCGGATCGTCTTCGGACCTGCCGCTTTCCCTGACGGTCCAGTCGGCGCCGGACACCTCCAGCGCCCACTGCCCGTCCTGCGCCCTGGCCCGGATGAGGAGAAACGAAGGGGCGGCGGAGGATGACTCGCTGGCGTACGAGGAGGAGAAGGCGGCCCAGCAGGACGTGGTGGAGGCGGTGAAGAGGCACATCCTCAACATGCTCCACCTGCAGGCCCGGCCCAACATCACCCGGCCGGTGCCGCGCGCCGCGCTCCTCAACGCCCTGCGCAAGCTTCACGTGGGGCGAGTGGCCGAGGACGGCAGTGTGCAGATCGAGGGGGAGGAGGAGGTCCGAGGGAGGGGAGGAAAGGGGGGAGGAGCGGCGGTGGCAGCAACTCGGGCGGGAGACGGTGGCGACGCGCCGGAGACGACGGAGATCATCACCTTCGCCGAGGCTGGTGAGTCTTACCGAGAGTCTGACGGAGAGTCTTCCTGGTTGGAGGGTGTGAGTGTGTCTGCAGCTCTGTTAGAAACTCTGTCCACCTGCTTTATTCCACCTGCGTACACACAGACGCACACAGACGTGCACAGACGCACACAGACGCACACAGACGCACACAGACGCACACAGACGCGCACAGACGCACACAGACGTGCACAGACGCACACAGACGCACACAGACGCGCACAGACGCACACAGACGCACACAGACGCACACAGACGTGCACACAGACGCACACAGACGCGCACAGACGCACACAGACGTGCACAGACGCACACAGACGTGCACAGACGTGCACACAGACGCGCACAGACGCGCACAGACGCGCACAGACGCGCACAGACGCGCACAGACGCACACAGACGTGCACACAGACACACACAGACGTGCACACAGACGCACACAGACGTGCACACAGACACACACAGACGCGCACAGACGCACACAGACGTGCACACAGACACACACAGACGCGCACAGACGCACACAGACGCACACAGACGTGCACACAGACGCACACAGACGCACACATACGCGCACAGACGCGCACAGACGCGCACAGACGCACACAGACGCACACAGACGCACACAGACGCGCACAGACGCACACAGACGCGCACAGACGCACACAGACGTGCACAGACGCACACAGACGCACACAGACGCGCACAGACGCACACAGACGCGCACAGACGCACACAGACGTGCACACAGACGCACACAGACGCGCACAGACGCACACAGACGTGCACAGACGCACACAGACGTGCACAGACGTGCACACAGACGCGCACAGACGCGCACAGACGCGCACAGACGCGCACAGACGCGCACAGACGCACACAGACGTGCACACAGACACACACAGACGTGCACACAGACGCACACAGACGTGCACACAGACACACACAGACGCGCACAGACGCACACAGACGTGCACACAGACACACACAGACGCGCACAGACGCACACAGACGCACACAGACGTGCACACAGACGCACACAGACGCACACAGACGCACACATACGCACACAGACGTGCACACAGACGCGCACAGACGTGCACACAGACGCACACAGACGCACACAGACGTGCACACAGACACACACAGACGTGCACACAGACGCACACAGACGTGCACACAGACGCACACAGACGCACACAGACGCACACATACGCACACAGACGCGCACAGACGCACACAGACGCACACATACGCACACAGACACACGCACAGACGCACACAGACACACGCACAGACGCACACAGACACACGCACAGACGCACACAGACGCGCACAGACGCACACATACGCACAGACGCGCACAGACACACACACACACAGAGCGTCAGTAACCTCTGTAATTACCTCCTGCTGCTGTCAGAGAATGCCTCGTTATCTACTTAAAGTCAGCAGGGATTTGGGCGGCGCCGCCTGCATGTTTGGGTCCGTTTGTTTTCTCTCACAGTCAGTAGCAGTGGTGGTAGTGGTGGTGGTGGTGGTGGTGGTGGGGGGGGAGTCAGGTGTTAAACGCAGCTTCGTCACCTTTACCCTGCAGACCAGCTGCAGGGCACGCTTCGCCCATTTTAACACGAGTTAAACACCTCTAAATCCGGGTCGCTGACGGGTCAGCGCCGGTATTTCCAAGGGTCCCTGAAGGTGAACTGGTGCGAAGATGTCGGATCATGTTCTGCAGGTCCAGTCTGGTCGTTTTGTTTGTTTTAGGGGATTTTAAAATGTAGTAGATGAGTCAGAAGCGCTGGGAGCTGAAGTTTTGGACCTTGAGTTGATTTAGCTGAGAATGCAGCAGCTCCATCATCCTGCCCGCTGCTCCTCACCTGTCAGCTGAGCCGTGGGGGCGGGACTCTGATGTCCGCTTCCTCCTCTGGATTCTCTGCCGTTGCAGTTTGGGTTTCTGTAGGCGAGAGTCTGGAACAGCAGATGGAAAAAGGCTTTTATGAAGCGGATCTGTGCAAACAGGCTGAGCGGAGCAGCTTTGCTGAGAGGAAAACAGAGAGTCTGCAGCTGCCTGGAGAGCTGCAGCCCAGTGTTTGTTCAGGTTGATCAGATAATCTAATCCCACCTGAGCTCCTGAAACCTCCAGTTCTATCAAGATGTTTGGATCAGAACCGATCTGTAGGACGGAAACATTCGAACCTCACAGAACCGCTTTCTGGAAGCCAGATTTAGCTTCTTCTAAGGGCCCTCAGTGGGATCTGTAAACCCACAGTTTTGCCTCACAGGCAGCAAAGTTATTGTCTAGCTGGTCGCTCATACTGAGCCTGGTTCTGGTTCTGCTGGAGGTTTGTTTAGCGAGTTGTTCCTCTCCACTGTCACCGGGTGCTTCCTCAACATGTTGTGTATAAACTGATCTGAAATCTGCCTCAACCCGACCCAGTTGGGATGTTAAAGAACTTGACACTGTATGACTGAACTGGACTGAATCACTGGACCTGTTTGGGTTCTGAAGACCCTTGAAACGCTGCATGAACTAATGAATGTTTTTATAGATTTAAACATTTATGAGTCTTTCAGAGGAATAAAGTTATTTTGTTCAAACACGTGAACCGTGCATCGAGTCTCTCTGATTCGTCTAAATCCGACCAACCCGCATCTTTCTGGATCTCAGATGTAGAACTTGTTGTCGTGCCGAACCCGACCCAGGTTTGGGTCCACTCTGTCTGAAGCTGCTGGACCTCATCCGTTTTGTTCTCGCCTCAGCGTTGAACGGCTCCGTTCTGTCAGCCGAACCTGGGAGGGTTTGGTTCCACCAGAACCCTGGCGCTGTGGTGGATGGACCGTACCGGGCTCCCTGGGTCTGCTTTATGGGGCTTCTATCTGGAGGTTCTCATGTGAACGCCCGACTGAGCTTTGGAGGAGGAATTTAACACGTTTCATGTTGCTGCCGCTGCAGAGTTGCAGAGAAATTGTGGGACGCAGCTAAAAACACTTGTGGTTAGCCGGAGCGTACTTTATAGTCAACATCTTGAAGCAATCTTCCCATGAAACGTAGGAAAAGGCCCGTTTGCAGATGAACTATTTACATTTCTGTCAAGTTGAAAATGATTCGATCTCAAAGCGGCTTCAACATTTTCCCTCATGAAAGAGAAGCGGTTGAGGTTCTGCTGGAGCAGATCTGGTTTCTAAACAGCCTACGGAGATCCAACTCGTCATTTAAACGTTGTTCTCAGTGAACAGATTCCCTTTTAATGCCTCAGTTTAGATTGTAATTGATGGAGCTAATGAAGTTCTGCAGTTTCTGCTCCTCAACAGAACTTTTACATTTTCTGACATCTTCAGGCTGGTGAGGGTGAAGCTCTGATGAACTTTGATTCTTTCTTTTTTTTCTTGCAGACCTGGAAAATCTGTTTCTGTCACTTTGGGACGATCCAGGATCCAGAACTGAATTATACAAGGTTCAGAAATAATGAACTATTAAGGTTTCACTACTGCAGAATGAAAATAGGTTAATTTCCCATAAATTATGATTGAGTTGTATCTAAAAGCAACAGAATAGACTCCGGTTCAGAGGGAGGAAGAGAAGAAAGGTGAGGTTAAAGGTCACTGCTGGAGGTTTTAACATCAGGAGGAGACCAAGTTTCATCCTCCAGCCTTTGCTGGTCTTGTCTTTTTGTCCTTCAGGCGTCCTCGTCCTCGCAGGGCGTCCACACCTTTAGGTCTCTTTGTACCTTCCCTGACAGATGTTGGTTTATTATCTGTGCCACGTACCGCACGGAAATATGGTTATTTTACCCAGATAACCAGTAGCTACCAGCAGGAGGCGCTTTAGAGTTGCTTTGCTTTAATCAGGAGCGATAACGTTTGGACCGACCTGAGCTCAGAACCACACACAGAGGGCGATTTTAAACAATAAACTGTAGTTATGGCAGTGTTAGTGTCATGGTGCTGCTTTAAATAAAGGTTTGGTGAGCTGAAGCTAACGCTAGCTGATCTGTCTACTTAGCTGCTGTCACTTTATCTGAAATAATGATGCATTTAAAGCAGGAACACATTAACTACTGATCCAGGTTCAGCCAGGCTGGTAGCCACACCCACTTTTCATACCATGATTCTGGCTTGTAAAGCATCACCTGTTCGTAGAAGATCTTTGACCCTACACTGGTTCTGTAGGCGTCCGCCCACCTATCTCAGCCCTGCAGAGCTCCCACACTAAAATGCATATGAGCTTTCCGTACCAGCTGGTTGTAAGAAGAGAAGCGTCTGCAGCTTTGTTGGGAAATGAGCGGTGCATTCAGGGAGCTCTGTAATTATTTTGGGCGATGGAGATGGCGAGTTGCGCAGGGATGAGTGGATTCTTGGCGGAGACCAAGTGTCAACCTCTGTTTAGCAGCTCGGGGACAATATCTATCTGTCCCCTGTTTTTTCCTGTCCTCTGTTTAGAGTCCGTCCCTGTTTATCTCCCCCCCTCCACCGCCTTCTCCCCATAACTCACCACACACAGAGGACAATTAGGCTAATTGAACTTAATTGAACACATCATTAGCGACATTCCTGAGTCCACTTTCATCGCTCCAGCCTCTCAGCCTGCTGGGCGCGCAGAATAAACCCG
This sequence comes from Valencia hispanica, assembly GCA_963556495.2. Lineage (NCBI taxonomy): Eukaryota > Metazoa > Chordata > Actinopteri > Cyprinodontiformes > Valenciidae > Valencia > Valencia hispanica. The sequence goes on from OY747716.1 coordinate 49,817,772, forward strand.
TCTTTGTTGGGTTTATTCTGGCAGCGCAGCCACCAGCTCGGGGTCACTTCCCTGACCCCTGGCGGCCAGAGGGAGCCGAACCAGAGCAGCTGATTGGAGAACGGGAACATCTGTCTCAGGTGGAGCTGGCAGGTTCTCCTGCTTCATCTTTCTTTGGTTCTGCTTCTCTCTTTCTGGCCTTTTATTCCCTTCTGTTTATTCTGTTCCTGCCATGTCTTCTCTCACAGTTTGGCATCTGCTCCGCCTCCCCGCTCCGTGGCGTGTCCTTAGCGTGTTTAAGGCGTGTTTACGGCCACAGTCACCTCATTTGGCTCTGCTTTGATGTTTGACAGAGATGCTCTACGTGCGGACAGATGAGTCACTCTATAGTAAACAGCTACAGACTGTGAGCGGACCTGCTGACACGGAAAACGACTTGGTAGATTCATCCAGAGCAAAAGTCAGGCTGGGACAAAGGTGGCCCTGGATTCATCCGCCACTCAAAGTAGTTCCTGCAGGAACAAACTAACATCCAATGAATTTAAAGAGATGAACAAAAGGTTTAAACTTTATGAAGCTCGTTGTGTTTGACAGCGACCTGAGGAGGAGTCAGTACAACACCTGAGCTAAACTGGTCACATGACCTGGTTTAACTGGTCGCTGAACGTTTCGGGCCTGCTGGTTCCAGTTCTTCATTGGTTTTCCTTCAGACGTCTGAAACATCGACGCATTAAGGAGGTATAGAAATGTGTGGAGGGGAGGATCTAGATCCAGTAAACTTCTCTCTGGTTGCATCAAATCTCTGGTTCTTCCTGGGAACGGGACCAGATGGGACCTGAAGGCATCTGCTGTCCTTTTATTGTCTGTTTCTCATTGTTGGTTAGTCTGTCTGTTGTTGGGTTGAAGCTGGATCTGGTCAACTTCTGGAAAATCAAAGAGCAAATCCAGAGATACGACGCAGCGGCCAAAGCGAAATGATAAATAATCTAAATTAAACTCTTGAATCTTTCCTTAGCTACTAACAGAGCAGACTCAGAATCTTTAGTTAGAGTGAGACCCCTCTGTGGCTGCAACCCGTCTTTGGGGGGGAATCAGGGAGGCGGTGAGCGGCGGCCGACTTCAAACAGAGGGGGCGGAGCCATCCTAGCCGCGATGGCGCTCATCCTGGGGTTATAGTTACCCCAAGGGCTGGGAGGAACTGGTCTGACTGGGATCTTCCCAGTGAACGAGGCGCAGGAGAGACATTATGGTGATGATGATGATGATGATGATGATGATGATGATGGTGGTTCAGGGCTGGGAAAGTGTCGCTAACAGGAAGCGTCGGTGTCCTGGTTAGGAGCTTCTACCAGCTGAAAGTGAACCTGGGCAGGCTGGGGTTGTGCCCAGCAGGGGGCGCTGCAGAGCTCAGCAGCTACCACCGGGGGGCGCTGCAGGAGTTGGTGCAGAGCCTGGAACCAGGTCTGAAGGTCCACAGAATCTCCTCCTAACCAGGTTCTGCTCATTCGGACTCGGAGCGTCCGTGTCCAACAGCCTTCAGTTCTTCTTCTACATCAAAACGAGCTGCGAGACGCTCAGATGCGTCTCTGACCGACTCCATAAACCGGAAGGTTCTGGTTCTGGATCTCCGGCAGCCTCTGAACGTCCCAACAGGAGCTGGCAGCCCAGAAAGTTCCAAACAACCAACATGTTGTCCAGAAGAACCTGAGGATGTTTGATGGTTCCTGAAAAGGCAGAGAACGTGATCCCTGAGCGGTTCTGGTTCTGACAGGACCTGTGGATGGTTCCTGGGGGTTCTGTAGAACTTCCTCCAGAGGTCCCATCCTGCAGCTGTTGGATCCATCCAGTCGGCACGGTACCGGTCCGTTCATCTGATCCAGGTGTTGGAGAATTGTGTTCTCAGCAGGACCTTGTAGAACCTCCCAGTAAATGGACCTTCTGGTTCTGGTTGTAGCAGAAGGTGAGAGGTTTTCCCTCCTGTGGTTGATGATGGTGTGAAACTCAGCAGACCGTGGAGGTTCTAGTCTCCAGTCGTGTCTGAATCGGTTCCTCTGATTAGAACATTTTATTAGATGGATCCATTGTGGGAACGGAGGCGCAGCTGGAAGGAGATTCTGCAGCTTTAGTTCGGTTCAGATTGGTCCGGTCCCCAGAGCTTCGTGTGATTCCTAGATGAAGATGAGAAGCATGTTCTAGACGTCTCTTCGTGATGGATGGATGGAGCAGCTGAGGTCGCTTTGATGTTGGAACGCCTCCCTGGTGATTTAAGCTCAGTTTCACTGCTGGAACCGTTTTGCGCCTCCTTTTTATTTGCCTCTGACAGCCAGCCATCATGGCAGCACAAACTGACGCGCTGTTCGCACTCATGGAGCGACCAGAACCTCCAGGAGTTCTCCAGCAGCTCGGCTCACTTCACTTTATTGGCTTTGGAAGAGAAACGACTTCTAGAAGCTGTAGTGGAATCACCATGGATACCAACTGTCTGACAGAGCAGCAATCATCCCAACCACAGATTACACCTGGTTTAGACCTGGTTTAGTTCTGGTTTAACCTGGTGGATCCTTCAGACCTGCAGAGATCCTTTAGATCCTTTAGACCTGCAGAGATCTATTAGATCCTTTAGACCTGCAGAGATCTTCTGATCCTTTAGACCTGCAGAGATCTATTAGATCCTTTAGACCTGCAGAGATCTTTTAGATCCTTTAGACCTGCAGAGATCTATTAGATCCTTTAGACCTGCAGAGATCTTCTGATCCTTTAGACCTGCAGAGATCTTCTGATCCTTTAGACCTGCAGAGATCTATTAGATCCTTTAGACCTGTAGAGATCTATTAGATCCTTTAGACCTGCAGAGATCTTTTAGATCCTTTAGACCTGTAGAGATCTATTAGATCCTTTAGACCTGTAGAGATCTATTAGATCCTTTAGACCTGCAGAGATCTTTTAGACCTGCAGAGATCTTTTAGATCCTTTAGACCTGTAGAGATCTATTAGATCCTTTAGACCTGTAGAGATCTATTAGATCCTTTAGACCTGCAGAGATCTTTTAGATCCTTTAGACCTGTAGAGATCTATTAGATCCTTTAGACCTGCAGAGATCTATTAGATCCTTTAGACCTGCAGAGATCTATTAGATCCTTTAGACCTGCAGAGATCTATTAGATCCTTTAGACCTGCAGAGATCTATTAGATCCTTTAGACCTGCAGAGATCTTCTGATCCTTTAGACCTGCAGAGATCTATTAGATCCTTCAGACCTGCAGAGATCTATTAGATCCTTTAGATCCTTTAGACCTGCAAATATCTATTAGATCCTTTAGACCTGGTTTAGTTCTGGTTTAACCTGGTGGATCCTTCAGACCTGCAGAGATCCTTTAGATCCTTTAGACCTGCAGAGATCTATTAGATCCTTTAGACCTGTAGAGATCTATTAGATCCTTTAGACATGCAGAGATCTTTTAGACCTGCAGAGATCCTTTAGATTCTTTAGACCTGTAGAGATCTATTAGATCCTTTAGACCTGCAGAGATCTTTTAGACCTGCAGAGATCTATTAGATCCTTTAGACCTGTAGAGATCTTTTAGATCCTTTAGACCTGCAGAGATCTTTTAGATCCTTTAGACCTGTAGAGATCTTTTAGATCCTTTAGACCTGCAGATATCATTCCGACATCTGAATTTGATAAATTAGACGACCCTAAAGAGTGAAAATGTTGCATCGGATTGTCTGATCTGGGTTTTGATTATCTAGCCTGGAGGTTGTGAGGTCCACACTAAGCACTGAGTGTAGAACCTGAAGGTCTGAGCATCTCCAGATGAATATGGGTCAGAACCTCCAGGAGCCTGTAGACTGTTTTAGTTACACTTGACTGTAGATGGAACCGTATCCGAGCTTCATGGATGTTCCATCAGAGAACTTTCTTCCTTCCACACAATCCATCATCATGGAGCGGTTCCACTGAAGGTCCGACCCACTGATCCAGAACTCTAACATACTTCAGACTCTGAAGGTCCAACTTTGTGTCAGAACTTCAGACTTTTATGTTTGTTTTGGTCGTAAATGTTCTCACAAAGAGCCGCAGATAATTTTAACGACCCAATAAGAACAATCCACAGAATCTGCATCTGGAGCAGCTTCAAAATTCCCCACAGTGATGGACAATTATGGGATGCATTCTGCAGATTTTTTTCATTAAGTCAGAGCAGAAGTTCATGAGAAAAAATGAGAAATGTTCTGATGGGCTTTTCTGCCAAACACTGTCGGCATTTCTTGGATTTTAGGGGTTTAGTCTCCTTCACGTTTCAGCGCTGAACTTCTCAGAACTTCACGTTTCTTTGTTTTCTTCCAGCTGCAGTTGTTCTGCTCCAGCTGAGCTGCGTCTGATACGATCATAAAACAAATCCTATTGTTATTCTCCTTTATAAAACACAATAAAACATGGCCACATTTTAAACTGCTGTGGGGCAGAGCCAAATCAGGGCAATGAGGACCCTGTAGAACCATCAGAACAACGTCCAGATTACTCCTGGACCAGGTGGGGCTCCTCCAGACTCTGATCCGGTTTGAGGTGTTTATGGACAGTTGATCTCCACGAGCTCACCTGGAGATCCTGGTGGCGTCTGGTTTGAGAATCTCAGGGTTCTGTTGGATGGGTCGCTACCTCGGTGCCTTGATCCAAAACCTCCTCAAACATCACGTTCCTGCACGTTTAAATCAAGAAAATACAAAGAAAAAAGGCGTTTGCAGAACCAGAACCTGCTGGTTCTGCAGCCTGGGCCCATCTCCAGCCCATTCTCAGAAAGGATGAATGAACGGGACTCGTTATTTTCTGTCTCCTGGAGGTGACGATGATCTAAGTGAGATAATCGCCTCCGAACGCCTCTTAAGACGCTCTAATGGTGGCCGCCTCCTCACACACAGGCGAGTCGCCCATTCACACCGTCTAACTGAGCATCGCTGCTGCTGACATTCATAAACTCTGAAATCGTGACTCCGGTCTTCTGTTGCCCAGGAGGCCGAGCTGAGAGAGGGTGGATGTCAGTCCGCTGCCTTGCCTTTAGGCTCCAAGGAAATATAAAACTGCAGCACATGTGTGTCGGTGTGAGCAAAGCCAGCAGAGTCCAGACGCAGCCTGCAGCCTCTCAGATCTGGGCTGTGATTGATGCCTGTTGATGTAGGGAGGGAGGAACATCTCGGGATCTGATGTTGAGCCATCATGTCAGCGGGGAAGCTAGAGAACGTTGAAGCCTCTGGGATGTTTTCATGCAGCCGCGGCGACAAGCTGCAGGTTTTTTCAGAGCCGCTTTGCTTTTAGGCCCCAGTAGCTGCAGGAACGACCACACAGATCCTGGTGGGAACCATTAGCTGCAATAAAAACTCCAGAAGCTCCGACCACTGCTGCTGAGTCAGCAGGAAGGGTCCAATCAGAAGCCTCCGTGTGTCTCACACATGATGAGTGTGTGCTAGACGGCGACAGACTCGCTGTCCTCGTTAACCCCCCCCACACAGAGATGATGATGTAGGGCGTGTTGGAGTTGGTGCAGTTTGGTGATGAAGACGGTTTAAGGTCTCCCATGAATCACTGACTGATGATTGGACTAGTCGGACATGTTGAAGGTCCTCCAGCCAATCAGAGAGCAGAACGAGTAATGTAAACAAAACAGAGGGATAGGTGACTAACTCTGTCCTCTACCTTTGTCCCTCAGGTGAATCTCAGGACGTGGTGAACTTCGTCCTCTCCAAAGAAGGAGGAGACATGTCCCTGGTGGAGCAGGCGAACGTCTGGCTCTTCCTCCGCTTGGCCAAAACCAACCGCAGCCGAGCCAAAGTCACAATCCGCCTCTTCCAGCAGCGCCTCCTCCCAAACGGACGCCCCTCTCCGGCGCAGGACGACGTCCTTTTGGCGGAGAAGACCGTGGACACCCGGCGCAGCGGCTGGCACACCTTCCCCGTGTCTCCGGTGGTGCAGGCGCTGCTGGAGAGCAAGAGGAGCCCCGCGCTGAGCCTCCGGATGTCCTGCCCGCTCTGCAGCGACGCCGGCGCCACGCTCGTCCTGGTCTCTGGCGGCAACCAGAGGGAGCAGTCCCACCGACCCTTCCTCATGGCCGTGGTGCGGCAGGGCGACGGCGGCGACCCTCGGCGGCGCAGGAAGCGCGGCCTGGAGTGCGACGGGAAGGTGAGAGTCTGCTGCAAGAGACAGTTCTACGTCAACTTCAAGGACATCGGCTGGGCCGACTGGATCATCGCGCCGTCTGGTTACCACGCCAACTACTGCGAGGGCGAGTGCCCCTCCCACGTGGCGAGCATCGCCGGCTCCACGCTGTCCTTCCACTCCACCGTCATCAGCCACTACCGCATGAGGGGCTACAGCCCCTTCCAGAACCTGAGGTCATGCTGCGTGCCCACCGTGCTGCGCGCCATGTCCATGCTCTACTACAACGAGGAGCAGAGGATCATCAAGAAGGACATCCCGAAAATGATCGTGGAGGAGTGCGGCTGCTCGTAAAGACACAAACCCAAACGAAACAGTCTGGACTGGAGACGACCGAGTAGGAGGAGGTGGAGGAGGAGGAGGAGGAGGAGGACCTTCACCTAACTCCTGGTCTCTCTGGGATAGAAACTCGTCTTCAGACTCGCTGAGTGAAACTCAAGCAGAGTCTCGACGGCACTTTCTGAAAAAACACAAAAAAAGAATATCTAATATATTTTTTTTACAAAATGGAGGGAGCGAGGCTTATTTATGTGGTGTTCAGGCACCACTGCACCGGTTGGACTTCAGAGAGACGAGGTGCCTGAAAAACTGCAGACTAAAAGATCTCAAACTATGCAACTTGTTTCCTGTTATACATCTGATCGTACCCGACCCTGTTTCTACCTGTTTACTTCCTGAACGACGGAGGAGGAGACACTTTTATTACGCTGAAGTGTGTGTATGTGTGTGTGGGTACATGTATAGCTATACTTGTGTGGACATCTGTAGTTGTGAGGACATTTTGCCTGGTCCCCACAATGTTTAACTAGCTATTAAACTCTACTAGTTAGGTTTAGAGGTATGGTGTGAATTAGGTTTAGGTTAAGGTTAAGGTTAGGCATGTATCAGTAATGGTTAGGTTTAGGGAAAGTGTCTGGGTTAGGCATAGTAAAATCAATGGAAGTCAATACAATGTCAACACAAGTATAGCAAGACGTGTGTGTGTGTGTGTGTGTGTGTGTGTGTGTGTGTGTGTGTGTGTTGAGATACTTGAACGAAAAAAGTTGGCTCGGCTGCTGGAACCAAACTCTTCTTTATGTTACCATGGTAACCATGTTGATATTAGTAATATTATTGTTAGTAAGTATATTAATAATATTAATGTAATTCTTGTTAGTGATGATATTTTTGTGTTATTATTTCAGTTTTTTATGTTTAAGAAGCGTTGCAAACGTTGTTGTTGTTTTTTTTTTGCACTATAGCGACACTCGTGTTCAGGTCCAAGTCCAACAGGCCGCAGGTCCGATTCCCTCAGAGTCCAGACGAGTTTCTAAAGCCTGAAACCTGCAGCCAGACGTCACATGTCACAGCTACTCGTTTCCTATTGGTCGGCTGTTTCCTGCAGGATCTTTATCAGTATTTCTGCAGGAGACGTTCAGAGCAGCACGTCTATGATCAAAATAAAACGCATTGGATTATTAATAAAACTTCTTTTTCTGTGTGTTTCAGCCTTTTAAAGCTTAACTTTCAGGCTGTAGCAGTAATTAGTGTAGAAATCAGACAGTAACTGTTCAAACTGTAAGATAATCAGAACCACTCAGAGGGAGAAACAGTCTCACTGAGGTTCTCATGGGTCCAACTGAACAACCCTAATAATTCAGCCAATAAGAAGCTGTGTTGTTGTGAACAGAGACTAACGCATCATGTCAGGCGTCGTAAAATCATTTAAAGCTACAGTAACCGTTATTACAGGTAAAGCTGCAGCCTAATTTAGCAGCTGAGAAGAAAAAAACCCTTTGGTGACCCAGTTTGACCCAGTTTGACACCAAACTGGGTCAAACTGGGTCAAACTGGGCCGGATCTGTCCGTTCATCCTGAAAAAAGCAGCAGATCAGATGGTTTCAGATGTTCAGACAGACTCAGATCCATAAAAACAAGTCTTAAAGCATCTGATGGGTTTAAAGTTCCCAGTGAAGAATGTCTGGTTGGTTTCTTGAACTTTGCTTCACAGGAAAAGTTCCTCTAAAAACATAAAAATCCTTGACACTCTTTCATACTTTCATAATTTCAGTTTGATTCATCCATAAAGCACCGATTTACACAGATATCGTCTGAAGGCACTTTACAGGACTAACAGGTCTGATTCTGGTTCTATAGAACTAAAATTAGCCTAAATTTAAAGATTTAAGCTCTGAGTCATACTGGAAGAAATTTAATATGAGTTTAGACATATTCTTCAACAGAGTTAATATGTTATTTCCATGATTAATGCAGGTTGTTTATGTTTCTCTTGGCTGTTTCAGATGAATTTATCTGAATGAGAAGATCTCCTCAGATAAACCTCCCGTCTCTGCAGCTGTGATCAGTTTAACTAAACCCTGAAGTCAGAAAATGGTTTAAGACTAAATATAATCGAGCGTCGAAGAAGAGAACGGCTTCTTAATAAAACATATTAAAAGCTTTGTGTTTAAACCTTTCAGTTGCTGTTAGAACACCAAAGAGTCCGTCTAAGTCTTTGGCTCCATCGTTAGGAACAATTTAAAGCTTCATCCTCGTTCAGTCGTGTAGAAAAAGGTCCAGAACGGATGTTTCATTCATGCTTTTCAGTTTTAATGTCAGATTCACTTTGTGTTTGGTTACTTTTAAAATGTTTCGGGTGTTTTGGACAGATGCACATTAAAAACTCCATTTCCCACAATGCTTTACACCTCCATGTGTTGGTTCCACATTTAGGGAATAGATCAGTATTGTTCTCCCGAGGGTTTACATTGTGAGCGGCCTTTAGATGAAGTCAGCAGGTTGAACGTGTTCTTGTTCTTTTTTATATCAGTGTTCGATGGGAGAGCAGCGCCTCTCCTTCTGAGTCCCTCTCTGTAAAATAAAACATCAGCGCTAAGAAAAGAAGAAGCAAAAAGTCAGTAGAAAATGGCTGTATGTGTTTCGATTCTGTTCTTTTATAAAAAAATAAGAATAATATAAATACTGACACTGAACAAAGTGGACAAAGAATAAAAAGTATTTTTTTTATTCTGTATATATGGAACCCAGACTCCAGTATGTCGCTTTGCTTTGTTGTACAAATGAAACGTGCTTGTGGCATTTTTTTATTCCTATTTATTTTACAGTATTCATTGTTTTTTTGTTTGTTTTAGGCTTCACTATTAAAGTCTGAAGGATGTACACGAAGGAAACGTGTTGCTGTCTTCTTCTTCTTCTGCCCCCCCCCACACACACACACACACACACACACAAACACACACCCATCCAGGCGCCGGGTTATCGTAACAACAAAGCGAAGGCTTCCCTGTCAGACACATGCATTAAAAAACGCGATCTGTGACGGCGATGATCAGACGATGAAGGTTCAGGGTCGGCTTCAGTACGAGGAAACGCTGCAGGGATTCGTTCCATTGCAGAAGGAAAACCGGCAGCTTGATGAAAGTGCTGATAGTCTGAGGGAAAGGTGAAGAGGTCGGCTGTGTGCTCTGTTTAGCTTTAGAGCTGCTGAGTTCTGCGGAGAGTGGAAACAATCTGAGAGGGAAGTTGGACATAAATAATCACATACAAGGCTGGAAGATTTACACTTGACTCAGAGCTGGATTCCTGCAGAAGATAAAGCTGCAGAGCCCTGAGAGGACCCCGAGGAATGCCTTCTGCAGGATGTGATGTTAAAACAAAGTCACACAGAACTCCTGCAGCGTTGCAGTGAATACAGCAGAGTTAAGCAGCTTCGCACAGATCATCTTTTTATTCCTTAAGGGTTCTGTTAGTGAGACAAGTAGAGAGCAGAGTCGGTCGCCTTAGAACATCCATAAAAGGTCCAGTGTCGGCAGGATCTGATCCCCTGATCATCACCAGAGCAGCATACAGGGGTGTTAACACCATGCCGGGGTGGGAGAACATCAGCAATGACCTCAAAACTGCTCATCGACCTGGGAAGGGTCAAAGGTCATCATCTCCAAAACATCTTAGATCCATGATCCTACAGAGAGGAGAGCATCTACATCTGCCAACCGTCCCAGCAGATTCAGCCCAACGTCAGAGCGGGAAGCTCAGAGAAATGACCAGAAACGCCAGAGCTCCATCTGAGGTTCTACAGGCCTCAGTTAGCAGGTTAAAGGTTAAAGGTCATGACCCTGAACCAGCATGGCTGCTAGGAAGGGTTGGAGGAGAAACAAGATGGTGGCAGTAACGATGTCAGCAGAGCTGCATCTGGATGGAGACTCCTGGGACCAAGATGGACAGAACCATGATGGAAAGAACCAAGATGGACAGAACCATGATGGACAGAACCAGGATGGACAGAACCAGGATGGCCAGAACCATGATGGACAGAACCATGATGGACAGAACCATGATGGAAAGAACCATGATGGACAGAACCAGGATGGACAGAACCAGGATGGATAGAACCAGGATGGATAGAACCATGATGGCCAGAACCATGATGGACAGAACCATGATGGCCAGAACCATGATGGACAGAACCAGGATGGACAGAACCAAGATGGACAGAACCATGATGGACAGAACCATGATGGACAGAACCATGATGGACAGAACCATGATGATGGCCAGAACCAGGATGGAAAGAACCAAGATGGACAGAACCAGAATGGGCAGAACCATGATGGACAGAACCAGGATGGACAGAACCAGGATGGAAAGAACCATGATGGACAGAACCATGATGGACAGAACCAGGATGGAAAGAACCAAGATGGACAGAACCAGGATGGACAGAACCATGATGGACAGAACCATGATGGGCAGAACCATGATGGACAGAACCAGGATGGACAGAACCAGGATGGAAAGAACCGGGATGGACAGAACCAGGATGGAAAGAACCAAGATGGACAGATCCAGGATGAACAGGACCAAGATGGACAGAACCATGATGGACAGAACCAGGATGGACAGAACCATGATGGACAGAACCAGGATTGGCAGAACCATGATGAACAGAACCAGGATGGACAGAACCATGATGGATAGAACCAGGATAGACAGAACCAGGATGGAAAGAACAAGGATGGAAAGAACCAGGATGGACAGAACCAGGATGGACAGAACCAGGATGGACAGAACCAGGATAGACAGAACCAGGATGGAAAGAACAAGGATGGAAAGAACCAGGATGGACAGAACCAGGATGGACAGAACCAGGATGGACAGAACCAGGATAGAGAGAACCATGAACCGGGATGGACTGAACCAGAATGGACGGAACCAGAATGGACAGAACCAGGATGGACAGAACCAGGATGGACAGAACCAGGATAGAGAGAACCATGAACCGGGATGGACTGAACCAGAATGGACGGAACCAGAATGGACAGAACCAGGATGGACATAGCTGTGATGGACAGAACCAGGATGGACGGAACCAGGATAGAGAGAACCATGAACCGGGATGGACTGAACCAGAATGGACGGAACCAGAATGGACAGAACCAGGATGGACATATCCATGAACCAGGATGGACAGAACTGTGAACCAGGATGGACAGACTTGTGAACCAGGATGGACGGAACCATGATGGACGGAACCAGGATGGACAGAAACATGATGGACAGAACCAGGATGGGCAGAACCAGGATGGACCGAACCGGGATGGGCAGAACCGGGATTGGCAGAACCGGGATTGGCAGAACCAGGATGGACAGAACCAGGATGGACAAAACCAGGATGGGCAGAACCAGGATGGACAGAACCAGGATGGGCAGAACCAGGATGGGCAGAACCAGGATGGACAGAACCAGGATGGAAAGAACCAGGATGAACAGAACCAGGATGGACAGAACCAGGATGGACAAAACCAGGATGGACGGAACCATGATGGACGGAACCATGATGGACGGAACCAGGATTGACAGAACCGTGAACCAGGATGGACAGAACCATGATGGACAGAACCAGGATGGACAGAACCAGGATGGACAGAACCATGAACAAGGATGGAAAGAACCAGGATGGACAGAACCAGGATGGACATATCCATGAACCAGAATGGACAGAACCAGGATGGACAGAACCAGGATGGACAGAACCAGGATGGACATATCCATGAACCAGAATGGACAGAACCAGGATGGACAGAACCAGGATGGACATATCCATGAACCAGGATGGACAGAACTGTGAACCAGGATGGACAGAACCAGGATGGATGGAACCAGGATGGACAGACTTGTGAACCAGGATGGACGGAACCATGATGGACGGAACCAGGATGGACAGAAACATGATGGACAGAACCAGGATGGACAGAACCAGGATGGGCAGAACCAGGATGGGCAGAACCAGGATGGACAGAACCGGGATGGGCAGAACCGGGATTGGCAGAACCAAGATGGACAGAACCAGGATGGACAAAACCAGGATGGGCAGAACCAGGATGGACAGAACCAGGATGGACGGAACCATGATGGACAGAACCAGGATTGACAGAACCGTGAACCAGGATGGACAGAACCATGAACCAGGATGGAGAGAACCAGGAACCAGGATGGACAGAACCAGGAACCAGGATGGACAGAAGCAGGATAGAGAGAACCATGAACCGGGATGGACTGAACCATGATGGACGGAACCAGAATGGACAGAACCAGGATGGACATATCCATGAACCAGGATGGACAGAACTGTTAACCAGGATGGACATAGCTGTGATGGACAGAACCAGGATGGACGGAACCAGGATGGACGGAACCAGGATGGACATACCTGTGAACCAGGATGGACGGAACCATGATGGACGGAACCAGGATGGACAGGATCGTGATGGACAGAACCGTGAACCAGGATGGACAGAACTGTGAACCAGGATGGACATAACTGTTAACCAGGATGGACATAGCTGTGATGGACAGAACCAGGATGGACGGAACCAGGATGGACGGAACCAGGATGGACATACCTGTGAACCAGGATGGACGGAACCATGATGGACGGAACCAGGATGGACAGGATCGTGATGGACAGAACCGTGAACCAGGATGGACAGAACTGTGAACCAGGATGGACATAACTGTTAACCAGGATGGACATAGCTGTGATGGACAGAACCAGGATGGACGGAACCAGGATGGACGGAACCAGGATGGACATACCTGTGAACCAGGATGGACGGAACCATGATGGACGGAACCAGGATGGACAGGATCGTGATGGACAGAACCGTGAACCAGGATGGACAGAACTGTTAACCAGGATGGACATAGCTGTGATGGACAGAACCAGGATGGACGGAACCAGGATGGACGGAACCAGGATGGACATACCTGTGAAGCAGGATGGACGGAACCATGATGGACGGAACCAGGATGGACAGGATCGTGATTGACAGAACCGTGAACCAGGATGGACAGAACTGTGAACCAGGATGGACAGAACTGTGAACCAGGATGGACAGAACCAGGATGGACAGAACCGTGAACCAGGATGGACAGAACTGTGAACCAGGATGGACAGAACCGTGAACCAGGATGGACAAAACCATGAACCGGGATGGACAAAACCATGAACCAGGATGGACAGAACCATGAAGCGGGATGGACAGAACCGTGAACCAGGATGGACAAAACCGTGAACCAAGATGGACAGAACTGTGAACCGGGATGGACAGAACCAAGATATTTTCTGGGGTCAAATGTGAGTCCATCTGTCCATCAGCTGAAGTTTGGTCCCAACTGGGACAACAACAGAACCATGACCCAAAACAAAGCAACAGATCTACATGAGAAAGACTAAAGAAGGAGGGACCATGGTTCTACAGACTCTAAAGTCAACTAAAGAGAAACAAGTCCTGCTAAACACAGATCAGGTGTTTTCCTGTTTTAGGTCTCAGTGGAAACATCATGTGAGGCTCCCAATAAGATTTTATTGAAGAAACTTCTGTTTTCCACACAGTGACTCAGAGCTGTAATAGAGAGCCACCCTCCATCATTCAGGTTGTGCCGTGGCTGCAGCTTCCAGGACTCACCAGGAAACCCCAACAAACAGCAGCCAGACATGTCAGCGTGTTGCTGCGTGGAGGAGGTCATGGACTGAGATGTGTGTGTGTGTGTGTGGTTGGGAGGAAACATGAATACTGTTTTTATTTTGAGGATGACGGTAAGGAAAGTACAGGCTGTTGTGGGAACAGAGACCAGTTGAAACATGAACTCAGAATAAACTTCAGGTCCAGCTCACAGATGGTGTGAGAACATTGGAGCTCTATACATAGTTGTAATGACAGGACGGCGTTTAAATGACTCAGATTAAATTGAACTGCCTTGACAACACCACATCAAGAGATCAGAGATTTACAGTCAGCTCAGCGTGAAGTTAGACGGTCCTGGGAGGAGTGGTCTGTACTGCTGGTGAAGGCTGAGATCAGGAACAGCAGACAACCACAGCCCGGTGCTTTCCCACCATCATCGCCTTCAACAACCGTGACTTCATTGTTGTCATGTTCTCCAGACGGCTATCTTGACCACCATTTTGGCCTTCATCTTGGCCTCAATTATTGCCTACATCGTGCCCACCAATTTAACCTCCAGCTTGGCCCCCATCTTGGCCTTGATCTTGGCATCTTTTATGGCCTCCATCTTGGCCACCATTTTGGCCTCCATCATGGCCTCCATCTTGGCATGTTTTATTGCCTCCATCTTGGCCACCATCTTGGCCACCATCTTGGCATCTTTGATTACCTCCATCATGGCCTCCATCTTGGCATCTTTCATGGCCTCCATCTTGGGCTTCATCTTGGCCTTTATCTTGGCATCTTTGATTACCTCCATCATGGCCTCCATCTTGGCATCTTTCATGGCCTCCATCTTGGCCTCCATCATGGCCTCCATCTTGGCATCTTTCATTGCCTCCATCTTGGCCTTCATCTTGGCCACCATTTTGGCCTCCATCTTGGCCTCAATTATTGCCTACATCGTGCCCACCAACTTAACCTCCATCTTGGCCTTGATCTTGGCCTCCATCATGGGCTCCATCTTGGCATCGTTCATGGCCTCCATCTTATCCTTCATCATGGCCACCATTTTGGCCTCCATCTTGGCCTGAATTATTGCCTACATCGTGCCCACCAACTTAACCTCCAGCTTGGCCCCCCATCTTGGCCTTGATCTTGGCATCTTTCATGGCCTCCATCTTGGCCACCATTTTGGCCTCCATCTTGGCCTCCATCTTTGCATCGTTCATGGCCTCCATCTTGGCCTTCATCATGGCCACCATCTTGACATCTTTCATGGCCTCCACCTTGCCCATCATCTTGGCCTTCATCTTGGCATCTTTGATTACCTCCATCATGGCCTCCATCTTGGCCTTCATCTTGGCCACCATTTTGGCCTCCATCATGGCCTCCATCATGGCATGTTTTATTGCCTCCATCTTGGCCACCATCTTGGCCTTTATCTTGTGATCTTTGATTACCTCCATCATGGCCTCCATCTTGGCATCTTTCATGGCCTCCATCTTGGGCTTCATCTTGGCCTTTATCTTGGCATCTTTGATTACCTCCATCATGGCCTCCATCTTGGCATCTTTCATGGCCTCCATCTTGGCCTCCATCATGGCCTCCATCTTGGCATCTTTCATTGCCTCCATCTTGGCCTTCATCTTGGCCACCACTTTTGCCTCCATCTTGGCCTCAATTATTGGCTACATCGTGCCCACCAACTTAACCTCCATCCTGGCCCCCATCTTGGCCTTGATCTTGGCCTCCATCATGGGCTCCATCTTGGCATCGTTCATGGCCTCCATCTTGGCCTTCATCATGGCCACCATCTTGGCCTTCATCATGGCCACCATCTTGGCATCTTTCATGGCCTCCACCTTGGCCATCATCTTGGCCTTCATCTTAGCATCTTTGATTACCTCCATCTTGGCCACCATCTGGGTTCCATCATGGCATGTTTTATGGCCTCTATCTTGGGCACTAGGCCACCATCTTGGTCTTTATCTTAGCATCTTTGATTACCTCCATCATGGCCTCCATCTTGGCATCTTTCATGGCCTCCATCTTGGCCACAATTTTGGCCGCCATCTTGGCCTTCATCTTGGTATCTTTGATTACCTCCTTCTTGGCCACCATCTTGGCCTCCATCTTGGCATCTTTGATTACCTATATCATGGCCTCCATCTTGGCATCTTTCATGGCCGCCATCTTGGCCTTCATCTTGGTATCTTTGATTACCTCCTTCTTGGCCACCATCTTGGCCTCCATCTTGGCATCTTTGATTACCTCTATCATGGCCTCCAACATGGCCTTCATCTTGGCATCTTCGATTACTTCCATCTTGGCCACCATCTTGGCCTCCATCTTGGCCTTCATCTTGGCATCTTTGATTACCTCCATCTTGGCCACCATCTTGGCCACCATCTTAGCATCTTTGATTACCTCCGTCTTGGCCACCATCTTGGCCTCCATCTTGGCATCTTTTATGGCCTCCATCATGGCCTCCATCATGGCATCTTTTATGGCCTCCATCATGGCCTTCATCATGGCCACCATCTTGGCCACCATCTTGGCCACCATCTTGGTATCTTTGATTACCTCTTTCTTGGCCACCATCTTGGCCTTCATCTTTGCATCTTTGATTACCTCCATCATGGCCTCCATCATGGCCTTCATCATGGCCTCCAACATGGCCTTCATCTTGGCATCTTCGATTACTTCCATCTTGGCCACCATCTTGGCCTTCATCTTGGCATCTTTGATTACCTCCATCATGGCCTCCATCATGGCCTTCATCTTGGCCACCATCTTGGCCACCATCTTGGCCACCATCTTGGCCTTCATCTTGGCATCTTTGATTACCTCCATCTTGGCCACCATCTTGGCCACCATCTTGGCATCTTTGATTACCTCCGTCTTGGCCACCATCTTGGCCTCCATCTTGGCATCTTTTATGGCCTCCATCATGGCCTCCATCATGGCATCTTTTATGGCCTCCATCATGGCCTTCATCATGGCCACCATCTTGGCCACCATCTTGGCCACCATCTTGGCCACCATCTTGGTATCTTTGATTACCTCTTTCTTGGCCACCATCTTGGCCTTCATCTTTGCATCTTTGATTACCTCCATCATGGCCTCCATCATGGCCTCCATCTAGACCTCCATCTAGGCCTCCATCTAGGCCACCATCTAGGCCACCATCTTGGCATCTTTGATTACCTCTTTCTTGGCCACCATCTTGGCCTTCATCTTTGCATCTTTGATTACCTCCATCATGGCCTCCATCATGGCCTCCATCTAGACCTCCATCTAGGCCTCCATCTAGGCCACCATCTAGGCCACCATCTTGGCATCTTTGATTACCTCTTTCTTGGCCACCATCTTGGCCTTCATCTTTGCATCTTTGATTACCTCCATCATGGCCTCCATCATGGCTTACATCATGGCCTCCACCTTGGCCACCATTTTGGCCTCCATTTTGGCCACTATTTTGGCATATTTCATTGCCACCATCTTGGCCACTATTTTGGCATCTTTCATTGCCACCATCTTGGCCACCATCTCGGCATCTTTCATGGCCTCCACCTTGGTCATCATCTTGGCCTAAATCTTGGCCACCATCTTGACCTTCATCTTGACATCTTTCTTGGCCTCCATCTTGGTCACCATCTTGGCCTTCATCATGGTATCTTTCATGGCCTCCATCTTGATCACCATCTTGGCCTAAATCTTGGCCACCATCTTGACCTTCATCTTGACATCTTTCTTGGCCTCCATCTTGGTCACCATCTTGGCCTTCATCATGGTATCTTTCATGGCCTCCATCTTGATCACCATCTTGGTCTAAATCTTGGCTTTTTTCATCCAAATTCCATTCAGAAAAGTTCCAGGCTGGGTTCTGAACAAGAACTTTCTTGCTGCAAGGCAGCAGAGTTACTAGCGCCTTCATTGAACCTCAAATAGATTAATTAGTTCATATTTTCCTTTTAAAGTTTTTAATTTTTCTTTAGAAAGATTTAGATATTTTTTAGATTTAATGGGAAAAAAAACTTTATCTCACTGAAAGTCCAAGGTGAATCAGTCAATCTTGTGATATTTAACCTATTAACACATCTAAAAATAAAATTATACATTTTAAAACAACAAAACTCATGACTCACTTTATGCCAAATGTAAAACATTTTGAAAGTTAAATGTTTATTATTCCTTTCAATAATCACACTTTTTTTTTTACATAAAATCACTGCAAATTGTTTTACTGCTGAGAGAAAGTCTTGCCTGCTTGCAAGATTTTTGAAATCATATCTATAATTAGGAGGAATCTTTCTGTGTCTTGTCTTGTTTTTGGTCCTATTTTAAACATTGCATATTATTTTAGATAGACTGATGATCTTTAACCTTTACAGCTTCACATTCTGTTATTTTACCAGACAGAGAGAGGAAAATGCTCCATCAGTCGACTGTTGGATGCATCAACCTGAAGTCAATCAGAATCACCAGAAAATCAGCAGAGAGGAGCAAATAGTGGCTCTAAAACCACCTGAAGCTGTGAAGTTTTAACTAATATGAAAGTTTATTTTCCTGCTGCTGACCACGCCCTCTTTCATGGCGCAGAGGATGCAGAGACAGGTTTTCCTTCCTGGGTAAAAATGTTCCTCTACTAAGATATTAAACTTGTTGTGTCTCTGCTTTTAATGACCATATTTCGGTCCAAGAGAGATCTCCATAAAAAACTTTTTTAAATCATAAACTCTTCAGCCTCTCTTTAATGAGAGCTTTTCTAGAATCAGCTGAAACATTTTTTTAGAAAGATTTTTTCCTCCCAACATGTGACATCAGCAGCCGGTTTACAGCAAACATCTCATCCATTATGTTTAATTAAAGCCATTGAGCTGCAGGAGATAATCTGTGGCCAGTTAAAGCAGCAGCAGGTCAGAATGTTTTCAGCCGTTAACGAGCTCGTTTTGTCTCCTATAAAACCTGCTGCTCATTAACTGCAGAGGTAGCTACTGTGATGAAGCGCTGACAAACATGAGGGGCTCTGAGAGGAGAGGAGAGGAGTGGGTGGGTGGAGACGATCCGATGTGGCTCTGCTAATGAAAGCACTTCGGGTAATTTAACACGGATGTTTTTCTTGACAAATTACAGACATGGACGATTTGCGCAGGAATAAAATCACTGAGGCCAATTATCACAAATGACGGCATTTTGCCTGTGAGGGTCAGCTTACAGTACACAGGGTGTGACAGCACAGCCATTTCCCCTGCAGGGATCAGAGGCTGGTGGGAAAATTTCAGCCATCCTTCAGGTGGGAACGCTGGCTTGGGATGTTTGCACAAACATTCGGAAGATAAACTGGTTCCCAGCGCTGGTCAGGAGGTTGGTGTCCACTCTGAGTTTCAGAATCTGAATCAGAAAGGTTTTATCGCCATATGTGTGAACAGGTTCACAATATTAGCAAACTGCTGCGGTACTTTGTGGAAACATAAAATAAATACGTCTAAGCATGCAATAAATAAATAAAAAATAATAAAATGGGGTAAACAGATTAATTTCTACTGTACGTGAGTGCAGGTTATGATCCGTGCAAAAACACAACACAGAGTCATGTGACTGAAACAGAGCAGATGGTGGGAACAGTCTGAGGGTCATTGTTTATTAACAGAGGAGGGGAAGAAACTGTTCTTATGTCGTCCTGCACGGGAGCAGGTCAAAAAGTCTGTGTCCAGGGTGAGAAGGGTCGGCTGTGATCCGACCTGGAGGTGAACAGGTCCTGTAGAAATGGGTGTCTGCAGCCAATCACCTTCACAGTCTCTGTTTGTCCCCGACGGTAGCTCCAGCATAGCACACGGTGATAGAGGAGGTGAGGATGGACTCCATGATTCCAGTGTAGAACTGCATCATGGTCCGTGCCGGCAGGTTGAATTTCTTCAGCTGCCTCAGGAGAACCTTCAGAGCATAAACACAATCCCATACCATGATACTCCCCAGAACACGAATGAAGCCACAGGTTCCGGTTGTTATGCTTCAGGATTTCCAGATTTCCAGTTGTTCTGGCTTTAACCTGGTAAAGGTGAACATTTCACTCTGATGTTTGAGGCTCTGGATGAAGAGTCAGGATCTAACACCAGCCCCCCATCTGAAGCTGGGACTGTAGTGTCAGTATTTAGATGGTAGATGTCTACAGCTGAAGATCTTCAATCAGACGTTAGACCCAGCCGGAACCCAGCAGGCTGAATTAAACTCGGTTTATGAAGCCTGATCTCTCCCTGTCTGAGCGTGCCCAGTGTTTCCAGTGAGGAACACCCAGCAGACCTCATTCCACTTGTCTTAAACCAGATCCCAGATCTGTGGTGGACCACTGAGACTGACTGCAGCAAGGAATCTGTGGCAGAAAAACCTAAACTGCCTTCATTATGTCCTCGGTTAACTTTCCCTCCGGTCTGATTTACTCCCCAGGCTGCAGAAGAATGTCTGCAGATCCTCAGCAGTTATTTTAATCGCCGAATAAAACGCAAATTAGGCCCAACTGGGTTTTATTTTAACCCACAGAAAGCCGTCTCAGGTCAGCAGGACCTGATTTGAGGTGAGTGGTTTGGCCGTGAAACTTCCCAGCATGCAGCTTGATTTACGGCCTTCTGCTGAAAACACGCTCTGTGTTTAAAAGCTCGTCTGAGGCACTGATGAGGTTTCAGCTGGGAGTTCTTATCTCCGCCATGTCTTCAGCCTCTGGTTTCCAGATCAGTGGAACCAGACCACAAAATGCCTGCTGGTTTTCCCTGGAAGACGTCGGAACGGTTCGTCACCAAAGCTCCGTCTCCATTTAGCAGCTAATTATTCACTAGTAATCCCAGAGAAATGGTACAACTGTAACTCACTGCTTCTCAGACCATTTAGGCCGACACTTCGGAAAGAAAAACATCTTCCAACCGACCCAGGGTCATGTTTAAGTTTTATAAAAGAGAAAAAAGAAATCAAGCTTGAACAACAAGATAAACACCTGCTTTTTATCATTTGCCTGTTTTATTTTCTTTTTTAAATAAAAAAGCAATAAAATATGATTCGTAGTTTCATTAAACCATTAGCCATTAATAATTAAGAATGGAAATAAAGCTAAGTATTTCAATGTGTCATTTTCAAGTTCTTTATTTTGAGCAGGCAGAACCAGAAGCCGAAATGTGAAGCGAAGGTTATTTAATAATGAAAATCAGGATTATTGGAGGAACAAGGAGAAGCTGACGGATGGTCCAACAGAACGACAACCAGAAGCTTGAATATTGCAGCAGGGGTGGGAAATGACAAAGAACCAGATTAGCTGATCAGAGGAGATGTGGAACAGCTGCAGCTGGGAGAAAGCAGGAGGACTGAGGGAGGGAGACTAACCAACATGGAGGGAGCAGAACAAACAAAAAGTGTCTTCAAACCATAGGAAAAAAGCCTGACAATAAAGTTGTGCAACAATAAAAACTGTTATCATTAACTAGGAATAATGGGTAATTATTAATAAACTGGTGATTTAGGTCCAAATTACTAAGTTGGTACACCACCTGATTTATCAGGAAATAATAATAATAATAATAATAATAATAATAATAATAATAATAATAATAATAGCCAAATATTTCAGTCTTGGTTGTTGTTTATGAACACCTGCCTGATAAGGCGGAGGTATTAAAATAATAATAGATGGAGAAGTTCAGCACTCCTCGAACAGCAAGTTACTGCACATGTATATGGAATAATATCAAACAACGACAAAAATAAACTCAAACTTCATTAATGACTAAATTAATCTTCAATTATTGATCATGTTTATTAATGAAACAAACATTTCTGCATGCCTGTTGCATAACAATAATCTGGGAAAATAGATCCAAACGTAAAAGGAACAGACCATCATGATCAACTTCAGAACTAAACACGAAGAAATGATCACCAGTGCTACTGGCTGAACTGGTTTCTGATGATCCGAGACGCCCTCAGGCCCGGTTCTGTCCTCCACAGACCCAACAGGACCTCAGGGTTCGTTAGAGAGAAACCGACTGAACTTCTATAGCGCTTTTTTAGTCATACTGACCACTCAAAGCGCTTTACACACATCCATACACGGCAACCTGGGGTTAAGTGCCTTGCCCAGGGGCTCATTGACACGTGACGGGAGGAAGCTGGAGTTGAACTTACGACCCTCCGATTGCAAAACAACTAATCTTAAATTCATTTAGAAGAAATGTACTCTTTTTTTTCTTTTATCAATAATGATCCTAATAAACCATGTTTAATTGTTTAACACAACATTACAAGATTTTACGACTGCACTTAGGAAAATGTTATCTGGACAACTTCTGTTAACATTTATTGTGATTGTATAAGGCTGCATGCCTTATACAATCACAATAAATGTTAACAGAAGTACATTACTTAGGTAATGTGTATATAATATCCAATATAATACACTTAAACTTACGTTTGTAGTCTGAGGTATGATGCAATAATAATCTGATTTTAACAGGTTTGGGGGGGGGGGGGGTTCTTCCCTATACAATTTATTTTCTACATTTTAAAAATAATATTAAATGTAAATCCAATGTGCAACATCGCGCCAGCAACATGAGTAACATCCTCTCTGTCCTTGCTATAGTAATGTTTAAACATGCCTTTAAAATGAGATTTTCCACAAAAACACAAATAAAGTGCATGAAAAATACAACTCACCACAATGCAGCTGGGTGGCTGTTTCATTGTAACAGACCGTAAATCATTCGGTTATCTTGTGGTTTTGTTTCCAACCTCAGCAATCCCTCATACTGAGCAAGCATGTAGCGACAGTGGAGAGGAACAACTCCCCTTTAACAGGAAGAAACCTCCAACAGAACCAGGCTCAGTAGGAGCGGCCATCTGCCACGACCGTCTGGGGGTTTGAGAAGACAGAGCAGAAACACAGAAGGAACAGAAGATCTGATATAAGAGAACTTTCTATGTTACAGAAAGTAAAAAGTTGATAACAGGACACAGTGGATGTTCAGTTACTGAGAGGATCATCCCAGTCGATGCCCCCCGTCCAACAGGGCATTGCAGCCAAGCAGGATACCAGACCAGGTATATCTTCTATGGAGAGAAAAACACTGAGAGAAAACAACGTTAACAGTCGAAATAACAGCAAATAATACAACTGGAGAGTAGTAGGAGAGAAAAGTAGCAGAGTGAAGAAAATTGGTCAGTCTGTCCTCCAGCAGGTCGATTCACAACAGATGTTTCATCTCAAGTCAACCTACAAGAAAAGTCCTTTTAATACAATAATTCCAATCAGTATAAATATAAATCTATGTGAAAAGCTCTTGTTTTATAGAGTTTCAGATTCTTTTTAAATTAATAAGGAAAAAGTTTCTCATATTCTTTTTTCCTTGCTGACCTGCCAGACGTGTTTCTGGACTGTAGGAGGATGCTGGAGTACCCAGAGAGAACCCACGCATGCTCTGGGAGAACAGCTAAAAAACTGATTAATAAGAAACATAATAATCATGGATAAACTGTGAAGATTTGTATTTTCTATTATACAAAACCTTACATTTAGTTTATTAAACTGGAATCAATAACTTTATGACTGGATTTAGTTTCTCCTCCACAGTGAACAAAATATGATTTAAACATCAGCTTTTTTTCTTCTTAAAGAATATGTATTTAATATTTGTGTAAATTAATTTGGTAACAAAGTATTAAAGATAAAAATGAGTATTTTTTTGGATGAATTTGGTTCTGGTTGTGTTGAATTTAATTTATTGTAATTGTTAAATAATCAGATGTAGAGATTTTAGTGGTTGATCCGCCTCAGCTGCTCCGTCTTCAGACGACGATGATCCTCTCATATTTATCTGATTTCTGCTGCAGCTTTCTGGTTTCTTCTCTCAGATTCGGATCAAATGAACTCATTACCCAGCAGCCTCCAGGGCTCCTCTCAGTAATAAACCCAGAACCATTAAATCCATGTTTTTCAGCCTCAGACGTTCTTTCACAACGTCAAACTGTTCTCCATATGAAGAGCCGTGATTGGTCCTCACAGAGGTAGACGTCTCCGTCAGTGTGTGTCGGTTCTTTAATTTCCTGGCCCGATATCGTTTTACGCCGCCGCCTCGTCACAATAGGGTTATAGGCGGTTTAATAAAGCGTGAGGAAATGACTCCTCAGACAGTTAAACACCAGGAGGGTCGACTCCTGGTGTTTTCACATGCAGGAAGAGAAAGCTGAATTATTGCCTCCGTCTGACTGAATCCTGACTTTTAAAATGCATCTTTACACCTTAGGACTTCTCTTAATCCAGCTAAGGCACCCAGATGATGCAGTTAAACCGAATTTCTCTGCATGTAAAGCTCAACACAGCTTAGTCGAGCTATTAGCAGCCAGGCCACTCCCCCTTCTGGAGGTGATGAGACGAGGGAAGCTTGAATAACACCGAGTGTAACAGAACCAAACAGAACCGTAGTTACTAAACGTTCTGTGCTGCAGCGTTGTTGTCCATTTCTTCCCTCTTCGTTCATATCCTGCTTTTACTCCGTCTGCTTCACTGCTTCCACCATCTGTGTGACTCTGGGCCAACCAGAAAAATGCCAACGTGAAAGGACGCATGTCGCCACCTAGTGGCGCGGAGTGGAACACACTTCATGCAATGGTTCGATTTTCTGAGTGACATCCCATAAACTGGGATAAAGGCTCCCATTCTAGATGCGCATGTAAACACACTGACTGATATAAAGTCTATTTATTGTTAAGCCAGAATCTCTAAATAACTTGTTCATGTTGCATCTTATTAATACGTTTCTGTAAATTCAGACGTATTGCTGTAGAACCTGACCTGTACTGCAGGCTGTTAGTAGCACCGGTGCCTTGCAACAAGAAGTTCCTGGGTTTGAATCTTGGAGTCTTCCAGCATGGAGTTGGCATGTTCTCCCTGTGCATGTGTAAGTTCTCTCCAGGTACTCTGGCTTCCTGTGCACAGTTAGAATTATATCATTTTGAACCATCTCCAGATATTCTTTGTTCTGCAGATCCGTCAACTGAACCTGCTGCCAGATCTTCCTCTAGCTCCTCTTCATCTCCTCACAGGTGGCTGACTGGAGAAATGTCGCCTCCGATCCAGGTTCCTCTCTCCTCCGGCCCAAACAGAACCCTAATCCTGGTTAAGTTTGGACACTGGCCCTCGAGGACCCCTGACCCGAAATTTTCTCACCTTAATGTTTCCTCAGACTTGTTCTGTTCTGGACTTTACTGCTGAACCTGAGGACAGAAACGTGAGGTCTACCCCCGCTTTCCACCCGACGCGTACGTGGCACGTAGCGTTTACCAAGCGTAATACACAACCGTGTCCACCGGACGCGAAGCGGCGCGATTCAGACACGTTGTGTCGCCGCCCTCTCCTACATTTACGAGGCGGGTCTATTTTTTTACGCTCTACGTTTCTAAAACACATCAAGATCAGCAGCTTAGATCGGACCAGACAGGAAATCAGACACAGGAGCAGTGTAAAAAAAACAAAAAACAGAAATTTAGAAATAAAAGACACCTGCAGATTTCTGATTGTTTAACTATGAAGGAACAGAACAAAACATCGCTACCTGGGACACCAGGGTTGAAGTCAATCGGTTTAATTTGTTGGTTTTTATCACGGATGATGAGAATTTTATCCTTGAGGTGGAGAATCAACCAGTTCATCTGATTTTATCAGGACAGCATGAAAAAGGAGACATGGACACAAATATCTGCAGTTTGGGGAGATGGTGAGTTTATGCTACTTACTAACATAGAATTACTTTTTTTTACGTTATACTTCTGATGGAAAGTAACGGTTAGACCTCTGGTCAGAGCTGAAGCCTGTAGCTGAGTCTGAAGGCCGGTGTGAGCGCTGCTCGGAGGAATCACACGTTAACAGAACGCCGCTCTGCAGAGACAGAGAGATGACCAGGAGGTGTGAAGGTCTTCATCATCTCCTCAGAACCTTCCTGTCCAGGTAATTATATCCGTCTGTCCATCATATCACAGGAAAACGTTTGAGTCCTGGAAGCTGAAGTGAAGAAGAAGCATCAGCTTGTAGGAACTGGTTTCCAGTTAGCTGGCAGCATTATCCGGATCGGTCCCAGTTTGGTGCAGGAAAGGGCCGGTTCTCTTCTTCTGCTGCTGCAGATAAATCAGAAATATAATAATTCAGACTCAGCTTCATGTGGGACTGAGAACCACAGGTTCAGTTGTGGGAAAATAATACTATCTGTGATCAGTCGTCTGTTCCTGATGGAACCGGGTTCCATATGAATAATGGAGAACCGTTTACCGACACCACCTGGGTTCTGGTTAAAAAATGATACAGGAGGAGGAGGAGGAGGAGGAGGAGGAAGAGGAGGAGGAGGAGGACGAGGAGGAGGAGGAGGAGGAAGAGGAGGAGGAGGAGGAAGAGGAGGTGGAGGAGGAAGAGGAGGTGGAGGAGGAAGAGGAGGAGGAGGAGGAAGAGGAGGAGGTGGAGGAGGAGGACGAGGAGGAGGAGGAGGAGGAGGAGGAGGACGAGGAGGAGGAGGAAGAGGAGGAGGAGGAGGAAGAGGAGGTGGAGGAGGAAGAGGAAGAGGAGGAGGAGGAGGAGGAGGACGAGGAGGAGGAGGAGGAGGAAGAGGAGGAGGAGGAGGAAGAGGAGGTGGAGGAGGAAGAGGAGGTGGAGGAGGAAGAGGAGGTGGAGGAGGAAGAGGAGGAGGAGGAGGAAGAGGAGGAGGAGGAGGAGGAGGAGGAGGAGGAGGAGGAGGAGGAGGAGGAGGAGGAGGAGGAAGAGGAGGTGGAGGAGGAAGAGGAGGTGGAGGAGGAAGAGGAGGAGGAGGAGGAAGAGGAGGAGGTGGAGGAGGAGGACGAGGAGGAGGAGGAGGAGGAGGAGGAGGACGAGGAGGAGGAGGAAGAGGAGGAGGAGGAGGAAGAGGAGGTGGAGGAGGAAGAGGAGGAGGAGGAGGAGGAGGACGAGGAGGAGGAGGAGGAGGAAGAGGAGGAGGAGGAGGAAGAGGAGGTGGAGGAGGAAGAGGAGGAGGAGGAGGAAGAGGAGGTGGAGGAGGAAGAGGAGGAGGAGGAGGAAGAGGAGGAGGAGGAGGAGGAGGAGGAGGAGGAGGAGGAGGAGGAGGAGGAGGAGGAGGAGGAGGAGGAGGAAGAGGAGGAGGAGGAGGAAGAGGAAGAGGTGAATGTGCGGAGCTGGTTCTGCTGTCAGTGCAGAACATGTGGAACCTTGAAACAGACCCGGTACCATTGGGAATAACTCACTGGATCTCAGGTCCATCATCCTGAACTTAGGAGGATCTCCATCCTGCCCTGGATCAATGGTGCTGGTTGGTGGTGGCGGTGTCATGATGTGGGATATTTTCTGGGCCCAGTTTGGACTTGTTGCTTCATGCTCAGTCTGCCTGAGTGGAGCATCCTCTGATCATTGGAGCGAACTAATCTGGAGCCGTTCCAGGGTTGAGTGCCTTGCTCAGGGGCATTCTGACATGAGGCAGGAGGAAGCTGGAATCAACCGACATCTTTGGGACAACAAAGATCAGATCATCTCCAGCTGCTTTCATGACCAGCGAGTTCTCTGACCTGCTCTGGTGTCTCTGACATGGAGAACCGGGCCGGTTCTGAGGGCAAAAGAGGGTCCGGTACTGATAAAGTGTTCCTAATAAAGTGGACAAAGGGAGGGAAGCGATTTATCCAGGAAACGATAGAAATGGAGGTAAAAACTGTTTCCTGTGACTCTTTCAGGATTATCTGGGATGTTTTCTCCACCTGGACTCTCCTGGTTCTGGTTCTGGTTCTGGTTGGACATTCTTGAGGCTGTGTCTCTGTCAGGTTGGGTCTTTAGAGGAAAGTTTTCAGGACGTCGGCTGGGATGAACTCGGTGACCCGCGGCGCGTTCCTGCAGTCGCCTCTGGACCAATCAGAGCCGGGCGCCGGTGACTCACCTGCAGAGGATCATTACCGCGGCGGATGATAATGATGGACCTTCAGCCGAGTCATCACCACGGTGACGAGACAGAGTCACACACACACTGACGTCAAACAGCTTTAATGAGCTTCTATTGTGGCGGCCGGCTTCACAGAGTCACAGGGTTCATGTCTTCATCTCATTCACTCCATCATCTCTGAACTCTCTTCATTTCCTGCTGCTGCGCCGAACCTTCGGCTCCGAATCCGTTAATAAGCGTCGGAATCGCTCCGATCTGGATTAGCCTCGTCAGGCTGAATGCAGAACCAGACTCCGCGTCCGTATTGTGTGAGACGGGAGGAGGAGGAGGAGCGTCCTCTGTGCTTCCGGGTGTTTGGGGGAAGAACGCCCTCCCTCCAAACGGACACCTCCTCCGTCAGGGAGCTGAAGGAATGAGGACCGGATCCAACCCTCCGATGATCCTCTGATTCCTGCTGTGTCCGGATCCTGAAGGGAAAGTCTGAGCGATGAGAACGAAGAGAAAACATCGGTTCTCCCAGATCCAATAAACTTCCATATCAGAACTCAGGTTTCATTCATTCATTGATCTAAAGCGAGTCTGTGTGAGAAAGTATTCCCCCCCTCAGCCTGATGAGTCTCTAACACGGAGTGACCAACCGTGTTCACCTGCTGTCCTGTTCACAGATGGATGAAAACGTTCCGGGTTTATTCTTACTCTGCCATCTGACGTCCTCCCCGAGCTGCTGCCTAGTGGATGGATGGTTCTGATCCGACAGCAGGCGGCTCAACATGTGTTGATATGTAAGAAAAGATGCAAAGATCCAGTAGATTCTCTGTGTTTTATGCTTTATTGCTATTTTTACTTGATCCCCTAATCATGTAAAGCACCTTGAATCACCTTGTTATAGAAAGTGTGATATACAGATAAAATGGTCTTGGATCCACATGGGAACAGAAACTATATCAGGTTGTGCAACGTCAGAGTTCATCTATGAATCGACCGAGGAGGATGAAGACAGGAGGATTCACTTTTTTATTGTCTTTTTGTGACGGCTGCTTTTTACCTTTATTGTTACATTGAACAGAAAATAGTTCTTGTTTTTTCAGTATATTTTTCTGATTTTTGTTTAATTTTTGTCCAGTATGGCTTAAAAAGTGAGCTGTGATTGTTACTGGCACATTTTCTAATTCAGAAGAGAAATTATTTCTATCAATATTTAATTTCCATAGATTTTTAAGGTCCTTTTTGTACTCAGATTTAACAAAATGGTCAGAATGCATGTTTTAAATGTGTTCAAATCAAAAGTTTTGGCCCAGAGCTGAACGTGTTTCAGGACTATGTTACACAATCTATTATACAGAAAGCAGGCCTGGGCGATAAATCGATTTGATCAATTCATCAAATTTTCTGTTTATGAAGATTTCATTTTTTGGATAAAATGTCACCAATGCACTCCAAGGGTTTCAGTCGTTCAAAGTGATGTGAAGTTCTACCTTCATGTTTTACAGCGTGCGTTTATTTGGACTTTGAATTCAGGTGAACTCCCAGAAAGGTTGATTAGAATAAAAGCAAGTTTTAAAAATATTTTCTGTTGTTTTAAGTTTCTTTTCAGGAATAGAAAGGGAAAAAAAATGAAATCAATCAAAAATCGGAGATCTGATTTTTAAGCCACATCGCCCAGCCCTAATAGAAAGTGTTTCACTAGACAGTGATGCTCATGTTGCTACTTGGTTCTGTGGTTCTGTACTGTCTCTGCTCTAGGATCCAGTCTGAAGCTCAAATATCAGCAGAGAGAAGAAGAAGTGGAGAGTTTCTGGGGTTCCCCTCCTCTGCAGGGAAACAGCGATTCAGTCTCAGAGACGCTAAATTTCATCTGAGTCTCCAACAGAGATACACAGAAAACCTTCAACTCCCCCCAGGGTCTTATGTAAGGATTAGCAGACATGAACGCGTGTGTGAGGTGGAGGTTTTACGACTTCTTACATTGACATTTAAAAGGGCCGCTGTCTGCAGAAAGGTTGGAGGAGAACCGAGGGAGGAAGAAGACGAGGGAAATGTTCTCACCATCAATCATGAATGCAGACAGTTGAACATCTACAGCAGAGATGAACAGAACCACCACAGAAATTCACACATTGGTCCAAATCTTTTGCTGCTAATGAATATTTCTACAGCTGAGGAGCTGTTCTGTAAATGGAGAGGAAAGAAAACCAGGGATCCAGTTCCAGCTAACAGAGCAGGTACAGAGATTTAAGTATCTGGGGATAGAGACTGACGCACATGAACGAAGCTCTCAGGAGGCTGATCAGATCTTAAATGTTTATTGAAGATGGTGAAGAGGAGGGCGAGATCTGGAGCCAGGAACTGCTGGGGACCAAGAACTGGTGGGGACCCGGAACTGGTGGGGACCAGGAACTGGTGG
This sequence comes from Valencia hispanica, assembly GCA_963556495.2. Taxonomy (NCBI): domain Eukaryota; kingdom Metazoa; phylum Chordata; class Actinopteri; order Cyprinodontiformes; family Valenciidae; genus Valencia; species Valencia hispanica. Next base: position 49,848,260 of record OY747716.1, read on the forward strand.
GGAGCTGGAAATGCTGGGAACCCGGAACTGGTGGGGACCAGGAACTGGTGGGGACCAGGAACTGGTGGGGAGCTGGAAATGCTGGGAACCCGGAACTGCTGGGGACCTGGAACTGCTGGGGACCAAGAACTGCTGGGGACCAGGAACTGCTGGGGACCAGGAACTGCTGGGGACCCGGAACTGGTGGTGAGCTGGAAATGCTGGGAACCCGGAACTGGTGGGGACCCGGAACTGCTGGGGACCAAGAACTGCTGGGGACCAGGAACTGCTGGGGACCCGGAACTGGTGGTGAGCTGGAAATGCTGGGAACCCGGAACTGGTGGGGACCCGGAACTGCTGGGGACCCGGAACTGGTGGGGACCCGGAACTGCTGGGGACCCGGAACTGGTGGGGACCAGGAACTGGTGGGGACCAAGAACTGCTGGGGACCAAAAACTGCTGGGGACCCGGAACTGGTGGGGACCAGGAACTGCTGGGGACCTGGAACTGCTGGGGACCAAGAACTGCTGGGGACCAAGAACTGCTGGGGACCAAGAACTGCTGGGAACCCGGAACTGGTGGGGAGCAGGAACTGGTGGGGAGCAGGAACTGGTGGGGAGCTGGAAATGCTGGGAACCCGGAACTGCTGGGGACCCGGAACTGGTGGGGACCAGGAACTGGTGGGGAGCTGGAAATGCTGGGAACCCGGAACTGCTGGGGACCCGGAACTGGTGGGGACCAGGAACTGCTGGGGACCAAGAACTGCTGGGGACCAGGAACTGGTGGGGAGCTGGAAATGCTGGGGACCAGGAACTGCTGGGGACCAAGAACTGCTGGGAACCCGGAACTGGTGGGGAGCTGGAACTGCAGGGGACCTGGAACTGCTGGGGACCCGGAACTGGTGGGGAGCTGGAAATGCTGGGAACCCGGAACTGCTGGGGACCAAGAACTGCTGGGAACCCGGAACTGGTGGGGACCAGGAACTGCTGGGAACCCGGAACTGCTGGGGACCAAGAACTGCTGGGAACCCGGAAATGCTGGGAACCCGGAACTGCTGGGGACCTGGAACTGCTGGGGACCTGGAACTGCTGGGGACCAGGAACTGCTGGGGACCAAGAACTGCTGGGAACCCGGAACTGGTGGGGAGCTGGAACTGCAGGGGACCAGGAACTGCAGGGGACCAGGAACTGCCAGGGACCCGGAACTGCAGGGGACCAGGAACTGCTGGGGACCTGGAACTGCTGGGGACCTGGAACTGCTGGGGACTGGGAACACTGGAACAGGAGGAGAATGTGAGAGAAGGTTTGGATGGTTGAGAACACCAGGGAGGAGTAGGTGGAACCTGGTTGGTGTGGTGGCTGTCCAGGAGATGCTGATGATGGTCCGGAGACTGAAGGCTGAGAGGCGAGTTGAGGTCTGGATGTCTGAGATGAATGAATCTGAAGGTGAGCTCACAGGTCGGTGTAAAGATGGTGACGGAGTGAGCAGAGATACAACCGGAGGATGAAGATGGATCAGGAAAGTTGACGGCCAATCGTGGAAGTTAAACCAGGTGGAACTTGAGCAGAACTGTGAGGATACTTGGAGCGAAGAAGACGAGGAAGACGAGGAAGGCGAGTATGAAAGAATAAATCTCTGGAAGACTGGCTGCCAGCTCCCTTTATCCTCCTGTTGATGATGATGATGGACTGCAGGTGGGTGTTTGCACAGCGGTGCGTCCCGCTTGCTCCCTCCGGTGGATTACCTGTGGAACGACCTCAAAGCAGAAACCAGGACACAAACCAAATCTCCAGAATAACATTTCAACCTGGTTCAACTTCCTCACCATCAGGACCAAAACAAGAGTTATTATCAATCCCAGAACCAGGTTCTGACCCCAGAGGAAAGTAGAGCAACACTTTATCTCTCTCTGTTCACGTACTTAAAAGGTGAAAAAGATCATAAACATAAGAGGTGAAGGAGGGAGGCAGCAGGTCGGATGAAGGTCGGATGAAGGTCGGATGAAGGTCGGATGAAGGTCGGATGAAGGTCCTCACAGCATCAGTAAGACACGCTGAGCTTCTTGTCCTCGATCATAGAGCAGATAACTGGATCTTATTTCTACCTCTGGTTGCTCTAGATGAGATGAGATGATCAAATGAGATCATCTCATCGTTACCTCTGCATCGGTCTCTCCGTCTCTGATGACACTTCCTGCCATTCTGCAGCGGTTCGGTTCTGAAAGGTTTCATCGGGCTGGAGCAAATCCATCCCGACACTTTCAGGAACAATTTGCCTAAAACCTCTGGGTTCCAACGCGAGCCTGATTTAATAAACGGCGTCGTTAGACATCAGCTAACCTGTGTTATTATATAAACTGTGTCTCAGTCCGTCAGTGGGGCTGATTTGGATCCGTTGGTTTCCCTTCGTCTCCTCTGTGATCCAGCTGGAGGATCAGACGGACCCTCGCTCTCTGACGGAGGTCCACAAGCATCATCAAAGCCTCAGCTGTCAACACACACATTCCTGTGAAGGAGCAGAGTGTTCGCCCGAGCGAGATGTCAGATACCATCAGCGCTGATGGGCCGCGGGGCAAACCCCGGATTTCCCATGAGGCCGAGGGGCTGCCGGCGATCCCACACAGACAGGAAGCGCTGAGACAGAGCGTGGGTGGGTTAGAGGGAAAGAAAGGTAAATTAGCATCACAGCCAGACCAACAGCGGGAGATTATCCTTCGATCTGGATCAGAACACACTGCAGCAGAGTTATCTAAGAGTTTCTCGGTTTCAGTCGGAAATGTAGCGATTATTGAATATTAGCTACTCTGTCTCATAAGTGGTCGGTGAAATTCAAGAAGCCACACGTAACAAGAATAATGAGTCTGTTGTTACATCACTGAGAGGATTAATCGTTCTCCCACAACCTTGTAGAAAAATCGTATCTATTAGGAATCAATTAATCTCTACTTTGTGCCATGAACCAAAACTACGGCAGCTGTCACCGTTTCCGAGGTTACCGACTGTGGAAAGATCAGGAATCACGAGTTGAGTTGGTCTAAAGTTGAGAGAATATCCAGTCCTGTCACATTTACCGTAGAAACCACGAGTGTTGCACCTGTACCTGGGAACTGGGGTCAAAGGTGAGGAATTCCCAGGAGGACCAAGGCTGCTGCTTTTCCATTATAAAGCATGGACCGACCATTAGCTAACAAACTCCAGCGCTCTATTAGCGCCGCCGGGAATTCAGATGGATGGATGGATGGATGGATGGATGGATAGATAGATAGATAGATGGATAAATGGATAGATGGATAGATGGATAGATAGATAGATAGATAGATAGATAGATAGATAGATAGATAGATAGATAGATAGATAGATAGATAGATAGATAGATAGATAGATAGATAGATAGATAGATAGATAGATAGATAGATAGAAATAATATCTATCTATCTATCTGAGTAATGCTGTAATTATTGAGGAAGAGATCAACGTTTACTCTGAGGGAGTCCGTCTGACTCTCAGACGTCGGGGGAAACATTAACATTTAATGCTCTAATTTAGACTTTTATTGCCTGTTTTTATTTAGGAGGGAAGAGGGAGAATAAAAAAATGTACGTTTCCAGGTTATGAACCACCGGAGATTTAACCGGAGATCTCATCAGCATCTGCTCAGGACTAGGTGAAACTTCCTGTTTTTCATTACAACACATTGTGCTGTTTTCATCCCTCAAGGAACCAGCTGAATCCACACAGAAGTGTCTCTCGTCTCGGAGACACGCGTGGACATGGACATCTTTCTGATTGGACAGTGGCAGTAGTGCAGGTGGACTCTGTTGCTCCGGGTTTGGATCTCTGGAGGTTCTTCCTTCTGCTTCCTGAACTGAATCTTCAAAGTAGAACAAAGCAACACTTGGAAACCAGGTGGTAACATGAAGGACATCTTGTGACGCACCTGGAGTCCATCGGTCCTGGTTCTGGTCCTGGTCGGATCCTGGTTGGACCAGGATTCTTTGATGAACAGGATGTCTCTGACTCTCAGGACACTTTTTCCCCCTGAAGTTGGTCAATCAGCACCAATCAACCAATCAGAACAGAACTTCTGGTTAATGTGGGCGCTGCCAGAGATCAGAGTAAACCAATGAATTCATTTGGACTTCCTTCATGGCATTGATTGATCTGAATGTGTCATTCTTTCCTGAGGGGATGAGATCTTTGACTATTATAATTAATCCTGGATTCTTCGTAATTTGAGGCAGAGACACGAGTTGGTTTGTTTCTCATTTTCTGATCTCTCTCTTATATTTACAAAGAGTTTCATCACATTAATAGATTCATTCATGTAAAGCTGACCTTTGACCCCCTCAGAGGATTATGATATAAACAAGAAGATCTTCATCATGGATTTGCATGGAACCATTAACTCGGATTTTGGGCCATTTTCATCAAACTGACATGCAGAGAAACTGCTGCTTGCTATTTGCTTTTTAGCTCTTTAAGCTTCGCAGCTCAGTCCATCTCTGTTACTGGACCTAACTCTACTAGAACTAGAACCTCTGATCGGGGTCCGACTGATTCGCACCACGTAGCAGGCCCCCTTTAAATATCCTGAAATGTTCTAGTTCCTGTTTCACCTTGAATCCCACCAGGTTCTTTGTCCCCTGGACTTTATGTCATCCAGGTCTAATTATGACTCTTCCTGATGCGGACAGAGAAGGTTTTCTTCCATCCTGACCTCTTGATGTTCTGCAGTGAACATTAAAAAGCTCAACTTCTTCCCTTTGATGGAAATCATGATTTTTAAACATTTACTGTAACCAAGTTGCCTTCTGCCTTTTCGTGTGAACCATATTTCAGGTCTGAAGAGACTCGGTGAAGCAGAGACTCATGTTCAGCTTATTGATCTGTTTATTGATAACCTGGCGGTGCCGCTGAGGTGGTTCATGAGTTGAGGAACCGTTTCCGGTCCCAGCTGCTCTCAGCTCTGTTTACAGGTGGAGGAAGGACAGGAATGCCACGGAGCCGGCATGCAGCTCTCCATCCACGCCTCCATGTGATGTTCAATACTTCTGGGTGTTTTGTAGGAACCACATGCTCAGTCTGGCCATCTGTGTGTGAGTGTGTGTTTGTTTTGGTGTGCTTGGATCACATGTGACCGCTCAGATGGTCTGTCTAGACGTGAGCGTGTTCAGGGCCTGTTCAGGCAGGATCAAACGCTCGCATGCATTCTTCATGTCAGATGAACCATCATTAAGGAGATTATGAGGACTGGACCGGGTCGTCCCAGCTGCCGACCCAGAGGTCCGGTTCTAGTCCTGCTCATCCAGCAGCAGGAGGAGGAACCTGAAACGCTCGTCGTGCGTCTCCGACCCGTCAGACGGGCTGTTCTCGGAGACGTCCAACCTTACCTCGCGTCGGCCCACGCCGATGCCGTCCCGCCCACGCGCACCACGTCACGCACACACACACGTTGTGGCAACACATACGTGTGAGCCATGAGTAATTGTCTGAATCACACCGAGAAAGTGTTCTTGTGCTCTCTGCATGATGTTAGTGACTCGCTGTTCAGAAGCACAAACTTCAGAGCGCTTCGCCTGCTGATTCACTCCTGGAGTCCTGGTGTCAGCTGGCCGTCCTGGAGGAGACCGAGACCCTGCAGAGCTCGGCGACGGCAGGAGGAAACCCAGCAAACCATCACCACCTTCATCTTCTCATTCACTTCCATCAGATCTGAATCCAGCTGGAGATTAACAGTAACACGGCGACCATGAGCTGAATCATCCCCGCAGCTGAGGAACACCTCTGTGATAAAACACCTGGAATGAGGCATCTGCTGCTCTGACTGATCCCTACCCGGTTTGCTCCATAAAACGAACAGCGTCTTTCTGCTGCAGCCACACCTTCACAGGGGGAAGTTCAGGATGTCCTCATGGAGACGGCTGAAGGACATCATCCTGAGGAGATGGAGGAAGGTCAACCTGGAGTAGACAGAGACTGGTTCCCTGACTCAGATCAGGCGCCACACCTGGGGAGGGGTCCAGTAAACAGTCTGAGATTGGCAGTACGATACATACCTCAGTGTCAAATCGGCCCTTTTTCGTGACACCCCTTCTACGTATACATACGTAATTTAAAGATTGTTGAAATTCCAATGACGTACGACAATCAAGGATAAAATCGTAACTGGAGACGCAGAAAACCTTTTAGTCAAACCACTCAGAAGCCAATATAATGTCCAACTCACCGTTCAAAGCACAATCACAGAACCGAACGTTTTTATGTCCACAATGGTCTAATTAATGTTCTCCAGGAGAATAGCTTTTCCACAAGTTTGACGTCCATAATCCAACATGATCTGCCGCGGTCAGGGTTTGTGGATGGAGGACCCAAATGCAGGGAGGTAAAGGAACAATGGTTTAATCAACGAAATGAACTTACAAGGGAAAGCAGGATACAATACAGAGACCAGGGAACAGGAAGAATTGACGAGGAACCAGCGAGTAGTGGCTGAATAAGAGCTGCTTAAATACTGAGGAGGGAAAGAGGAAATGGCAGAGAAACCTGAGGACTAATTAGTGGGAAGCAGATAGAGGTGAGAGAACAGATGGACGCAATCAGCAGGTGGAGGGCAATCAGCAGGTGGAGGCCAATCAGCAGGTGGAGGCCAATCAGCAGGTGGAGGGCAATCAGCAGGTGGAGGCAATCAGCAGGTGGGGGGCAATCAGCAGGTGGGGGGCAATCAGCAGGTGGGGGGCAATCAGCAGGTGGAGGCAATCAGCAGGTGGGGGGCAATCAGCAGGTGGGGGGCAATCAGCAGGTGGGGAAGAGAGGCAGAATAGCAAGGAGGAAAACAAAGGAAATAACAGAAGGGGAGACTAACAGAAAACTATTCTGAAGAAGAATAAGGACTAACTCTAATGCCTAATTTACACCCGGAGTGTCTGGAGGGCGTCACAGCAGCGGCGTGGTTTTGTTTCCTCCTCCACGGCGTGCAATCCCTACTGGGAGCGTATGGATGGGTGTTTTTCCTCTTTAGCCCGTTTTTTCCTCCACAACTTGACGTGTTGTGAAAGCGTGGCGCGTCACAAATAGAGCTCGATCCTATCTTTAGCGGTCCGGCACGGTAGGACGCCTCCGAGACGCCTCCGAGTCACGGAGGAAACGACCCGCGGGACTCTCGGTGTAAATTAACTATTAGAGTAACATGGTTTCTATTTGCTCCGTTAGCCGCGCCGCTGCTGTGACGCCCTCCAGACACTCCGGGTGTAAATTAGGGGTAAAGATATCTGAAGTAAAAGAATCCAAGAGAAACTCAAGAGAGGAGAAAACCGAACAGAAGGAAATAAATACTAAGAAAGGATTATTTATTAGAAGACCAACTAATAAGATAAATTAAGTATAACGGAACCAACCGGGACAAATAAGGAAATGTGGAAAAAAATATTAAACAAGGAAACAAAGGTAGAGAATGTCTAAGGATAGGAAGTGAAAATATGGAAGAAAGACAGAACCAAAATTAGTAACACTTAGAACCTAAAGTATAAATTAACCAAAACACTAAGAAATAAACTAAAATTATAAGATTAACTGTATGTGGAAAAATGAAATAAAAGCCACTGAAAACTGTATTTATAATTCCCTTCCTTGTGTTTATTTCTCACGTTTTCTAGCCTTCTTTTTTCTTTGTCTTTATTGGAGTCTGGCAAACAACAAATTGGTGCATTACTGCCACCTACTGGTATGGAGAGTAGACCAGAATGTCACTTCAGGTTCTACTTGTCTCTCTAAGGCTGGTGATGTGTTAGCATCGTCCCTCCTTCTGGTAGCTTTGTTTTTGTTTTCATTATGCCAGGTTCTAAAGTCCCGTTTCATTTTGGCATGCATTAGGGTGACCAAATTTTGATTTCTAAAAAAGACGACACTTGGCACAGTCATGACTGTGACCAGACTTTTGATTTTAACATATTTAAAGTATGTATTCTCCATGTGGTTAGAATGAACAGTTTTATAACAAACTTCAGATTAAAATCTCTAGAAATTAATTAATAATATAAATAATTACTCTTCCGAATTAGAAAATGTACTAGAAACAGTAATAGTTCGCTTAACTAAACAAAAATTAAACAAAAATCTGAAATAACATTCTGAGAAAACAGGTATTATTTTCTTTTCAGTGTAATAATAAAAGTAAATAGCAGCAGTCTCAAAAACACAATAATGCCTGCTCCATTTTTTTGATTTTATCTTCATCCTCCTCAGTCAGTTTATAGATGAATTATTATTATAGATTTGGTTTCCATGTGGACCTACTGGATCTTTGCCACTTTTGTCACACACAGAAACAGATTCCAGCTCTGTTTGTCTGTAAAGCTACACTTGCAAACAGTCGTAACGCCGTGCGCGCAACACGGTAAAGGGCAAAGTGGTGCGGCGCATCACAGCCCGCTGTCTGTTACGTCCATGAAACGGATCAGAACCATCCACTAGGCAGCAGCTCGGTGAGGACGATAGATGAGAGAAAATGTGTCGCACAAGTCAATCTAAGTATGCTTATTAGTCCCATTAAAAACGATGAAAACATTTTCATCAATCTATGAAATCCCCCCGGACGCCCTGGACGGCACGTGAAAAGTGGACATGTCCGGGGGAAACAGGACGGTTGGTCTCCCTAGGTTACATCAGAGTATCTTCTTTCCTGCCTCCAAAGCCTTGATTAATAGCCTAGAGCTCCCTCTGCTGGTTGCATGGCCGCAACCTAATTTACACGGGCGTTATAATCTGTCTTGGGCGGTCCGGTACTTGAGTGGCGCCAGGCCCACCCTGACTGATGGACCGGAGGTAGAGAGGTCACTGCAGGGTCACGGTACTGGGAGAGAGGGCGTCAACACCTGCCGGGGCTCCACCTGTGACTGAGGTGGTGCTGGATGACTGGAAGTGACCCCATGGAGGAGGAGGAGAGAAGCGTTCTGCTCCTTGAGCGATCAGAGGGACGTCTCACCTGGAGGATAAAAATAGCCTGTAAGGTTCTGAGACGGACTGCTTGGCGTTTCGATGCCACGCCTCCAGACGGCCGCCGTTAGTCATGTCGGCTGTCTGGGGGGGAATCCTGATGATGTAACACTCGGCTGTTCAGACACTCGGCAGATGAAGCAACACGGCTAGACTTGCTGCGACCTGAAGCTGCAGGCTACCTCACCTTGAGGCCACGCCCTCTCCGTTCCTACCTGTTTACCAGGAGGAGGAGAGCGGGGAGATGTTCCTCTGAAACACTCTCACGTGTTTCCCAGCCAGCGGAGATAAATGAAAGCAGGAGCTCCTCCAGGCTGAACGTGGCGTCTGTAACTGAGCTCCTCTGGAGGTCAAATGAAACCAGGATTATGAAGCTAATCTGTGAAGTGAAGCTGGCACATGTCAGAACAATTCAGCTCATCTCCACATCCATGTGGAACCTGAACCTCCTGATAAGCAGCTGTTTACAGCCAAGCATGACCTCAGCGCCTCCTGGGCCGACATCTGAGAGCAGAGCACATGTTTCCTGTTACGGAGCTGCTGCTCTGGATCAGAGCTGCAGCTAACGTGAAGGGTGGAGATGTAGAGCTAATCCTTCCTGTTTGGTATGATGGTGTCAGCCGGCATTTCTCCTCGTTTTCATCTCTGCGTCTTTGATCAGGGCGGGAGGAGAGAGCCGGTTCTGGCTCAGCCTGCTGACCTCTGCATGTAGCTGCAGCTCCAGGCCCTGCAGCAGCGTGGTCCTCAGGGAGAACGGACCAAATAATCATCAATAATCAGTCCCACCTAAAGGAGGAAGAACAACTGGGTTAAAATGGATCTTCTCTGGGTCAAATCTAAACCCCCCTATAACTGGGTTACTCTGCAGGTTGGACACTGACCTTCTGGAAGCTGAACTTGACCTTCTCTCTGAGACTAGATGTCTGCTTTCTCCTGCTGGATCATCCAACCAACCAACCAGCTGCTGAGTTCAGGAGAAGCTAAATGAGGAAGCGCCGCTTCTCATCAGTCCATCCTCTTTCTAAACTGCAGCTCTATCGCTGCCCCAGCATGATGCTTCCAACACCATGCTTAATAGGGGTGTAACGGTGCATATAGACGTATTCTGATTTTTCAGTACGGCACAGAAGCGTACCGAGTTTCCACACAGAAGCATTACTGAGTTGCACTTTAGCCAGAAACACATGCTACTCTGTAAACTAATCCAGCCTCCTGCAGGTAGAAGTTATAACCAGCGACTCTAAGGGAGAGCAGCAGCTTTAATGTCCGCTTCTGTTGTTAAATCATCCTGTTTGGGAACATGTCGGCTTCCCGGTGTTACAGAACAACGAGTTTTTAACTGGTTCCCACTTTCCGTTAGCATCGGTTGCTGTTAGCTACCACAGATGTTACTGAGCTGAAGGACCCCGCTTAGCTGCCCTCATGGGTGCCGTTCTCTTAATGTAGCCATAAAGTATAAGCAGACTGGACATCTGACTGTAATAATATGTGTTAAAAATGTTTCTTCCAGGAATTAGTCAGTGACGTCTGCGCTGTTTTGCAGCTGAACAGAAGCAGCTCCGCCCCCCACCACAGTGTCCCACATAAATACTCAAATAAAGTTAAAGTTATCTAATGTCATCTTTTGTTTTCATACAGACAAAAGGTATAAAAGGTCAAACAAAAATAAAAACGGATGAAACCAAGAGAAACTCCAGGGTTAGAAACCGCGGCTCCTCTGCAGCGGTGATTAAACCATTAGACTAGCAGTGCGCTGTAGCCCCGCCCACTTCACCTGTGTAACTGATGTAACATCCTGTCAGCGGGCTCAGGTAGCAGCTTAACCCCTGATTAACTTGTTACTGTTGACACAGACAGTAGGAGAGTCTGAAATATTCATATTATTTACCAGATTTAGCAGAAATCTGAAGTATTGATGTTTGAGTTTCTTAAAAAAAGGATATTTAGGCTGACATTTATTTATTCATTTTATATTTTATTCTATACATTTTTAAGTTACCTGAGAACAATTTGTTGGGTAATTTACAAGAAGTACAGTTTAACTTTTAAATATCGTTACACAAAAACTATTCTTCTCTGACTGCACCGAAGATGAACCGAACCAGGATTTGTGGCGAATCTCCGGTTTGAATCCTTCCTCCAAACAATCTTCTTCTCATTGAGTCCAAAGTTTCTGTGTGAACAGCTGCAGCCTCACGCTGATCAGTTAAACTGGTTTCACTGGGGACACTGGTGTGGCATCAGGTTCCACCCTTGGTGGGAGTAGGATGGTACCTAATGGTCCTCGATGAGACGAAACAGCTTCAGTCTGAGTGTAAAAGTTTGAACATCAACAACTGAAACCCTGAAGATGTGGAAAACAACCTGAATGTTTTTATTAATATTTTCCACATCGCCATCCCCACCTTGGAACATGTGACCAGACCTCTTCACTTGCCGCCCAGTTTGGGTAACAGTGATGTTACCAACCCTCTAGGCTTGGACTGCATCCCATAAATCTGCTCCTTGGTCAGTTTGAGCAGAACTGAAGAAGCTTTTTCGATGAGACGTGAAACATTTCCTGCTCCAGCTGAGCTCCATTCGGGCCTGAAGGATTAAAGACGCAGCCTGAAGCGGCTGCAGATGATTTCCAGCGAGGCCGTAATTCTGTAATTGGTGTTAAATCCTGAGAGGCGTGCGGCCGGAGCTGATGAAAGGCAGCAGACCTCTGAGCATGTCTGAGAATCTCTCTGTGAAATTCCTGCAGCCCACATCAGTGGCGCTGGGCTAGAAGACAGTCAGAGCAGCTCCCACTCTGACACATGCATACATGTGTTTGTGTACTCTGTCTGAGCTTTAATGATCTGGAGGCTCTGGCCGCTCTGACGTTTGCATGCAGAGTGTGCAGCTATTTCCCGCAGTGACTCATCTCTGGTCGGAGACAACCCAACACAAGAATGTCCACATCTTGCTCTGGTTTTCTCCTCCTAACTGGATCTCTTTGTCTCCTCCAGAGCAACGTGGACCAGAGCCAGGCTGCAGCTCGGGAGGAAAGCTGGTCTCAGAGGACCAACGAGCAGCTTCTTCACTGAGTAGATCCGTCTTTAATCCCCAACGGATCGATCCGATCGGCTCCAATCACCAACGGATCGCTCCGATCGGCTCCAATCCCCAACGGATCGATCCGATCGGCTCCAATCCCCAACGGATCGATCCGATCGGCTCCAATCACCAACGGATCGCTCCGATCGGCTCCAATCACCAACGGATCGATCCGATCGGCTCCAATCACCAACGGATCGATCCGATCGGCTCCAATCACCAACGGATCGATCCGATCGGCTCCAATCACCAACGGATCGATCCGATCGGCTCCAATCACCAACGGATCGATCCGATCGGCTCCAATCCCCAACGGATCGATCCGATCGGCTCCAATCACCAACGGATCGATCCGATCGGCTCCAATCACCAACGGATCGATCCGATCGGCTCCAATCCCCAACGGATCGATCCGATCGGCTCCAATCACCAACGGATCGATCCGATCGGCTCCAATCCCCAACGGATCGATCCGATCGGCTCCAATCACCAACGGATCGATCCGATCGGCTCCAATCACCAACGGATCGATCCGATCGGCTCCAATCACCAACGGATCGATCCGATCGGCTCCAATCACCAACGGATCGATCCGATCGGCTCCAATCACCAACGGATCGATCCGATCGGCTCCAATCACCAACGGATCGATCCGATCGGCTCCAATCACCAACGGATCGATCCGATCGGCTCCAATCCCCAACGGATCGATCCGATCGGCTCCAATCACCAACGGATCGATCCGATCGGCTCCAATCCCCAACGGATCGATCCGATCGGCTCCAATCACCAACGGATCGATCCGATCGGCTCCAATCCCCAACGGATCGATCCGATCGGCTCCAATCACCAACGGATCGATCCGATCGGCTCCAATCACCAACGGATCGATCCGATCGGCTCCAATCTCCAACGGATCGATCCGATCGGCTCCCTGCTGCAGACAGAACCAGTCCTTGAACCCAAAGGAGAAGAAAACAGGTTCTAACTGGGCCAGCAGCTTCCAGCAGCAGCTCTCTGAAGGTCCAGCATGACATTTAAATCAGGTGAAGGTCTGGACTTTGACTAGGCCGCTGTAGCCCCCTTTGATTCTCTCCTTCAGCCGTTTTGCTGTAGATCTGCTGCCGGGTGGATCCTGGTTCTGTAGACCCGGTTTGGACCCAGCTTCAGCCACTCCTGGTTCACTCAGTGACTGCAGGGTGTAATGGTCCTGTAGCTGCAGAACAAGCCCACAGCATTGGCTTCCACCGCCGTGCTGATCTCCTCCATCATGGTCCAACGTCTCCACTCTGGTCCCATCTGTCCAGAGAGGACATCGTCCCGTGGGGATGGTCCAGAGGTGGCAGGTCAAAGGTCAGAGGGACCCTTAAGGAGCTTCTGTCCTCTGGTTGGTCCCAAAGTCGCCTTCAGTGAGGAGGACAGGTGTTAAAGTTAACAAATCTAAACCACTGGACCTCAGATCTGCTGATGCGTTGTCACATGACCTCAGTCGGCGGCCAGCCAATCAGAGAGGAGCATTTCAGGGCGGTTGATGTGGCTCTGACCTGCTGCAGCAGCTGAGGAGGAGGAAAGAAGAAGTCCAAGCACAACTTGGCCTCCGTGTGTGTGTGTGTGTGTGTGTGTGTGTGTTACTGTGTGTGTGTGTGTTACTGTGTGTGTGTGTGTTATTGTGTGTGTGTGTGTTACTGTGTGTGTGTGTGTTATTGTGTGTGTGTGTGTTACTGTGTGTGTGTGTGTTACTGTGTGTGTGTGTGTTACTGTGTGTGTGTGTGTTATTGTGTGTGTGTGTGTTACTGTGTGTGTGTGTGTGTGTGTGTGTGTTACTGTGTGTGTGTGTGTGTGTTACTGTGTGTGTGTGTGTGTGTGTGTGTGTGTGTGTGTGTGTTACTGTGTGTGTGTGTGTTACTGTGTGTGTGTGTGTGTGTGTGTGTGTGTGTGTGTGTGTTACTGTGTGTGTGTGTGTTATTGTGTGTGTGTGTGTTACTGTGTGTGTGTGTGTTATTGTGTGTGTGTGTGTTACTGTGTGTGTGTGTGTTACTGTGTTGGTAAAGGTGAATTAACTGGACATTTCACCTGAATACACGCAACGCAAAAAGGACATTTGGAATTGTCAGGACAGGGCCAATGTCCTCATAATTATTATAGTTTAAAATTGATTGGAATGGGTTAGGGTGGATCCCAAACCTCTAAATTAAAAAAATTTGAAAATGTCTCAATAATTCACAATGACAAGAAATTTGTGTATACCGTGTGTGTTGGTATGGCGCCCCTGCAGGTGGCTTCAGGCATTGAACTAGCTCATGAATAATTCACACGTGTATCTTTCTTGGCCTGTTGATTGGCCAGGAGATGGAGGTCCCTGTAATGAAGTGTTTTGTCAGAAAAATTGTGTCTTAGTCAACAATCTTCTAAAAATGATGCTGGAAAAAGGAAATGTCCCATTACTGAATGCATTTCTGGCTAAGTTATACTATTTATCACTTAAAAAATAACCACCCTTCTTCATCAGGTTGTTTAGCCTTTTTAAATCCCTGACTCTGCCAGAGGGGTGAAAACTCCAGAAACTTTATTTTGCATGATATAGGCCCTTTAAGATTACATAGTGTTATAAAGATAATTAGAATAATGTTTTGCAATTTTGTTCTCCAATATACTAATTTCATTTTCCAGTCTCTTCTTTTTCTGTTATTTTGTTTTTCATTTTTTTGTATTTGCAATACATTTTCCTCACATGTATGTCTTCAATGCTTCCCATATAGTGGCTACATTATCTGTAGAAACCATATTCATATCCTTTTTATGCAAATGTAAAGGATTCATACACGTCCAAACCAAGACCTCCTCTGGGACAATCAGATCACAATCTTGTTTTTCTCTGTTCAGAATATAAACCACTTGTTCAGAGGCAACCTGTGACAAAACGAACTGTGAGAAAATGGTCACAGGAAGCTAAAGAAGCCCTGCAGGGTTGTTTTGCGACCACAGACTGGATGACTCTTTGCCAAACACATGGAGAGGACATCAATGCCATGACTGAGTGTGTGACTGACTATATAAACTTCTGTGTGGACAACATCATCCCCACCAGAACAGTGAGATGCTTCCCTAATAACAAACCCTGGATCACCAGTGACCTGAAGGAACTGCTAAACAAGAAAAAAAGAGCCTTCAGGGAGGGAGACAGGGAATTACTGAGGAGTATACAGAAGCAACTTAAGGTCAAGATCAGAGACAGCAAGGGGGCATACAGGAAGAAGAAGGAGAACAAACTACAGAGGAACAATATCCGAGATGTCTGGTCAGGAATGAGAAAGATCACAGGTTTTAAGGACAGGAAGGATTGGATAGATGGAAGTCTGGACAGAGCCAATGAACTGAACACATTCTTCAACAGGTTCAGTTCAGGAACTACCTCAGCATCCCCCTCTCCTGTTCCCAGCCAAACAGACATCCCACTATCCTCTGATCAACAGCTTTCCTGTTACACCTCGGATGTTTTATCCTTGACCTCAGCCATGGACTCTTCTAATTCCACAAGTTTGCCTTCAACCAAGTCAGGAAATGCTGCTACCCCCTTTGCCTCCCCCTCCCACTTGTCTGTCTCCAAAAGTTAGGTGAAGAGGCAGCTGGAGAAACTGAACCGGAACAAGGCTGCAGGTCCAGATGGTGTCAGCCCCAGAGTCCTGAAGGCCTGTGTTGAGCAGCTCTGTGAGATTCTGCAGCACCTCTTCAACCTTAGCTTAACTCAGGAGAAGGTTCCAGTGTTGTGGAAGACATCCTGCCTTGTTCCAGTACCAAAGAGAACTCCCCCATCAGTCATCAATGACTATAGACCCGTTGCCCTGACATCCCACATCATGAAGGTCCTGGAGAGACTCCTGTTGGCCCCCCTGAGTAAGCAAACAAGAACGTATCAGGACCCACTGCAGTTTGCTTATCGCTGTGGAGTTGGAGTTGAAGATGCCATCATCCACCTACTTCAACCAACCCACTGTCATCTGGACAAAGCAGGCAGCACTGTGAGGATCATGTTCTTTGATTTCTCCAGTGCATTTAACACAATTCAGCCTGATTTACTTTGTCAGAAACTCCTGAAGACACAGGTGGAGCCCTCAACAATCGCCTGGATCAATGACTACCTGACCAACAGACCACAATTTGTGAGACTGAAGAATTGTGTGTCAAACCAGGTGGTCAGTAGCACAGGAGCATCACAGGGGACCGTACTCTCACCATTCCTTTTTACTCTGTACACCTCAGACTTCCAGTACAAATCAGAGACCTGTCATCTGCAGAAATACTCAGATGACTCTGCAATTGTCGGGTGTATCAGAGATGGACAAGAAGCTGAAATCAGAGAGCTGGTGGACCGCTTTGTGACATGGTGTGGAAACAATCGTCTCACCTTGAATGTGAACAAAACAAAGGAGATGACTGTAGATTTCAGAAGAAACAGGGATAAGTCAAACACTGTTTCCATCATGGGAGAAGAAGTGGAGGTGGTTGAGGAATATAAATACCTCAGAGTTCACCTTGACAACAGACTGGACTGGAGACTGAACAGTGAAGCCGTCTACAAGAAGGGACAGAGCAGACTGGACTTCTTGAGGAAGCTTAGGTCCTTCAAGGTTTGCAGCAAGATGCTGCAGATCTTCTACAAGTCTGTTGTGGAGAGTGTAATCTTTTCAGCCATCATCTGTTGGGGTAGCAGCATCAGAGCCAGGGATTTAAAAAGGCTAAACAACCTGATAAAGAAGGTTCTGGTTCTGTTCTTGGGACAACTGTGGAAAATCTGGAGATGATAATGCAAAAAAGGATTCTTCAAAAAATCAAAAAAATTATGGACAACCCTGAGCATCCTCTTCATGAGACTGTCATACAACAAAAGAGCGTCTTCAGTCGGAGGCATCTTCAGTTTCGCTGCAATACAGACCGCTACAGGAAATCCTTCCTGCCCACAGCCATCATTATCTACAACAACTCCTTAAAGAATTAATTATATGAGCTATACCAACACTTAACTTCCCTCTGGGATCAATAAAGTATTTTTGAATTGAATTGAATTGAAGAAAGAACTTTAAATCCTCTCCAAATTACTTATTAAATTCCTTTTTTTGAAGTAGCTTAGTGTTCAGTCTCCAACAACCTCTTTTTCTCATTATGCACATTTAAGTCTACATGTGGCTCTACTGTTCAATGGTCATTTGTGATAATTGCACCTTTTACACAACCCACTACTCACTCCACTGATTTATCAGATATCAAGAAATAGTCAGTTCTTGAATATAGATTATGACTGTGAGAATAAAAGGTATATTCCCTTTGCCTTGTATTTGCCAACCTCTAAAAAATCCACCAGGTTTCAACCCTGAGCTAATATTTGGATTACAGCCCTGTCCTTAGGAAAATGTTTTACCAGTAGATATACGTTTATCAATAAACCCATACATTAACTGGTTCAAATCCCCTCCTTGTGTAATAAAGCCATCTGTGTTCCTATTGTGTTTTTGATTTAATTGTAGAAATGTTCCTGATTTATGAAAGTTTATTAAAGAACATGCTTATTGACTCACACTGCAAAATAGCACAGGACAAATTATTAGTTTATTTTATTTTAAATTTAATTAGGATTTTCTCGGTGTGTGTGCGCGCAGTGCTGATTTTCTGTGTGCGAAGACCATGTCAGCAGTGCGCAATTGTGCAGCTCAGAGCGAACGGTGCGTGTGAGTAACATTGGTTCGTGTATGGTGTCGCTCCAGACACCGCACATGGTAGGAGCACAGCAGGTATATACATGATTTTTTTATCACTGTGTGTGCGATCTGAAGCTCTTCCGACAATTTTAAAATTCTTATGAGTCAGGCATTGCTCCATTACTTTGATATAAAGAAACACTACTGCAAATACCACCTATAGAACACAATCTCAACCAGACCTTTGACCTTTCATTTCTGTGTCCTCTAACGGTGTTAATAAACTTTACAGTTTCTGTCAGATACATCCTTATAAGTAGAAGTTACAATTAGAACAGGTCTGATAGGAAATATTTTCTGGCCGTTAAACATTAATTACTACATTGTTTTGTAGCCTGCTCCATATTAACATTACTACCAGGCATGTCCACAACACTGCTCACACAATCTAGACTGGAAATAGGATGAAGAAACTGTTTTTGAATCGAAACAGCTGGAGGAAGGTGTGGTCCATGGTACTCAGACCTCATATCTAAGTATGTAACACAAGCAGACACCAAAAATATTAGTGATTTAAACAAATTCTTATGCTCAAAGCCAAAATTGCAGGTAGCACTTGGGGTTAGTCTCAAAAGCAAGAAAATGTTCATGCCTGGGATTGCATCTGTTCAAGTCTGTTATAAAAAAAAATCATAAAGCCACTGTTTTCTTACATATTTGTTTTTCCACAAAAAATCAATTAATTGAAATGAAATACCTCAAGATGGCTTTACTCAGCAAATAATAATTGCAATTAAAAAAAGAGATTAATTAGATTAATTAAACTAAACGTTTTAATCTCTTGACAGCACTGATAATGAGTAAGTACATACATAGTTGCTGTATCAGAAAACAAGGTAAGTTTTTATTTGTCACAGAAGGACCAAATTGGAGTCAGGAAGAAAGGAGAAGGGGCTGGAGCCTTAGCCCCTCCCCTCCTTGATTACAACGTGCTCAGATCCATCAGGTGCACATCAACTTGAAAAGGAGTGAAGATAACAGGTAAAACTTCCCTGAATCCCGTTGCCTATTATGTTATGCTACTTTTTATTGATATTTTCTACCATGACATATAGACATGTTTGATGGCACTTGCTACATTTGGCACAGTTAACAAGCTAAAGCTAGCTTTCATTGAGAGCACATATCCACTTAGTAAGAGGTTTAAATACCTTTCTGTCAACCTGGTTTTTCAAGTTAAACAGTGTGAGCATTAAAAATCAGCTGGAATTAGTCTGAATGCTAATTTCATGATAAAACTGAGTTGGTGACACCAAAAGGTTAATGGCTGCTCCTTCATCTTATGTTAGCATGTGCAGTGCAGCTTGAAACCTTTAATGTTTCAGGAGTAGTTTCATTATAAAAAAAACTGTTCACAACCAAGTTAGATTGCTAAAACTTTTATTTTCTGAAAACATGTTTTGCCAGAGATTAGTCATGGCTTTAGATACCCAGGCTGGCTGTTAGTTTTTCTGAGGAAGCATTTCAACTTGTTGCATGTCCTTTTTATTTTTTTCTGCATAGTTTGCATTATCAAAAATGGTATAGTAACGGCAAAATAAAACATCAGTGGGGGTTAATAGCAGTTAGATGCTGTTTCTCAACCCTGGCCCTCAGGACTCACAATTCTGCAGGTATTTTCCTCCTGCACACCTGATTTAAATGAAATGGCAATTAACAGGTTTCTACAGCTCTTGATTACATGCTAAGGTAATGACAGGTAATGCTGTGCATTGAATTAGGTGCGCTGAAGTAGAAATCTTTAAACACAAAGGATAGTGGGCCCTAATGACAAGGGTAGAAAACCAGTAAGACTAACATGGAAATATTATTGTATATTATTGCTTGCTGGTCTGTAGGCCTCAAGTTGTGGGGTCCTGCCAATTTTAGATGTCTCTGCTCTTACACAGCTGATTCAAATGTTCCAATTACCTCCTCAGCATGGCAAAGTTCTGCAGAGGCCTACTAATGAGTCATCATTTGATTCAGGGCCAATGAACCAGGGAAATTAGTAAAACATGCAGGATAGCGGCCCTTGAGGATCCACTTTTGACACCCCTGGAGAGAAGTGTCTATCAAGTATTCCAGTAATTTCCTCCTCATCACTATTGCCTTATTTCCCAGATGCAGACAACAATGAGGCCACAGAGGGTTAAAATTAAACCAAAGGATGAAGCAGCCCATTTTGTGAGTGTAAGCAGGGACAAAGATGGTTTTGATGTAAAATACATCAACTCATTGAAAGGTAAGGTTTCAAGTTAAGTGTTTTTATGAGATATAGAGTTTCAATGTGAGTTGAAAATGTAATTTGTGCTTTAAAAGGTCGAGGTGTGTTTAGTACAAGGCACTTTGATAAAGGAGCATTTCTACTGGAATATCGAGGAGATTTAATAAACAAGGAGGAGCATGAAAGACGGATAAGAATTTATCACGATGCCATGAAAGTTTTCCTGTTTGAATTCCGTCACAATGGAAAACATCTATGGTATGTATATAAAAGAATATCTAAAAATAACTAGATTCTGATCAGATTTGGCAAATAGAATAACTTTGTTTTATGTAATCTTGTCATTTTATACTAAGGGGTTTAAAAAAAAATCTTTCATTTCAGTGTTGATGCAGCCAGAGAGGATGGAACTTTTGGAAGATTAGTTAATGACGACAACCTCAACCCTAACAGCAGGATGAAGACAATCACTGTAAATGGAAAGCCTCATCTCTGTCTCTTTGCAATAAAGGACATAAAGCCAGGGGAAGAGATAACATACAACTACGGAGTCTCTGAATGGCCATGGAGAGTAAAGGTACATAATAACCATATATTTACAGAAATATACTTGGGTGTATCACTTATTTAGCCCAGTATCATTACAGAAAAATGTACACCAAGTAGAGCTCCAGTTTCAAACACCAAAGCTCATGACTAGTGACCTAAATCCATTAAATATGGTTTAAATGTCTGAATTACCTCCTTATGAACTCAGGTTCTACAGACTTCTGCTGACGACCCAATTAAATAACAAAGTTAATAATACAGATAGACACTCCTAAATGTTGCAGGTCACAGGCCTTGGATAAGATATTGACAAATGTTGCATAAATTTGACAACTAGAAACCTGGAATCAATATTAGTTTTCATTAGTCAATTATATTATACACAGAGAATGCAATAGGAAATACAGTAGAATCAACAGGCTTGCCCACATATTTTAACTAGAATAATAGTAATTGAAAATAGGAGTGAAGTAGTAAAGAAATTTAAGTCCTTTTTTGTTAATGTAGGATCTAATTTGATCAAAATGTGATCAATATGTATCAAAACGTACAATGAGGAGCAAAACGATTTCGATTGGATCGGAAGTAACAGAATATTGTAATCTATGTTTCTGGGAGAAGTAAACGAAAAGGAAATTAGAACAATCGTTAGAAAAACTAAATATAAGAAATGGACTAATACCAATGGGCTAGATATAATTATAAAAGACTGTAGATTGTACAAGTAAACTCTTAAGTTATATCTTTAATCTTTCTTTTCTTACAGGAGTGTTTACAGATAGAATAAAAATAGCAAAAGTTATTTCAATATTTAAAGTAGGCGATGAAACAATATTTACAAATTATAGACCAGTGTTGATTCTTTCACAATTTTAAAAAATACTTGAAAAGTTGTTTGTACAGAAATTTGATAGTTTTATTTAAAAGAATAAGTTGAGTGAAAACCAGTATGGTTTTAGATCAAATAGATCCACAGCATTAGCATTAATAGAAATGTTGGAAGAAATTACTAATGCAATAGAAAATAACTATACGATAGGGGTTTTTATTGACTTACAAAAAGCATTAGACACTAGACAATTTTAATCTCAAAGCTATAACTGTATGGCATAAGAGGAACACCTTTTAAAATGGCCACGTAGTTATTTGAATAATAGACAGCAATATGTATGTGTGGGGTCAGTCCTGGGACCCAAACTTTTTATTGTATATATTGACACTGTTAATGTGTCTAAGTTCTTACGATTTGTCTTATTTGCAGATGCTACAAATTTCTTTAGCTCAGGAAATGATATAAAAGCATTGTCAGAAAGCGTATCAAATGAAATGGTCAACCTTAAAAAATGTTTTGCTTAAAAAAGTTTGTTTACTAAAAGAAGAAAGGTCGGAAGAATTAACTTGATTATTGATGGGGTGGAAATTGAAAGAGTATCTGAGTTCAGGTTTTCTGGGGTAGTAATGGACGATACAATAACATGGCAATCACATATAGATTGCCATTAGAACAATTAGATCAGATTAGAACAAAATTGTTCAGAAATATTGCTGTCTTGAACAAAGCGAAATATGCATTGAATTATAATGCCTTACACATATTCTCTCATTTTGCCTTACTTGAGTTATTGTTTGGAGGTGTGGGGCCATACATGTATATAACGAATGTAAAGCCATTATTTATATTACATAAAAGGGCAGTAGAAATATTACATTAAAATAATTTGATAACATACAAATAAACTATTAAATCAGGAAATATTAAAGTTAAAGATTTAGTTTAATTAAATGCAGTATTATTTATGTACAAAACAAAAAGGAAATTGTTACCAATGAATATGCACAGGTTATTTGTTTAGTTCAGTTGACCAATATGGTAGAAGGAAATAAAATTTTAAATGTCTATTTGCACAGACTACGCTGAAACAGAGATGTGTGTCAATATGTGAGGTAATATTTTGGAACTCAATAGAGGATGAGCTGAAGATGTGGGATAACATCATACAGTTTAAAAGGATGAATAAAGAGAAAATATTTAACGCTTATGAACTAAAGGAATAATAGATATTATGAAGTTTTCAAATTGATGGCAATGATTTTATTTTGAAAGTAAAAGTAACATGTAACCTACCGACACCATATACATATGTGGTTTATTTTTTAAGAAAGGGGCAGATATAAAAGGTTTTTTCTTCCTACTCCTTTTCATTCATGGCGTTGTATTAAGGATATTTTAATTGGTTCTAACATCCTATTTGGTGCGTTTATCCTCAGGTTGCTGCTCCTACAGACCAACCTGATGCTGAAGAACACATGTCATCAATCCCATCTTCTCCTGATCCACAGGTGATGAAATCTAAGTTGCAAATAGTTTTGAAAGATTATTCTTGCATATTATTAATTGAGAATGTAGACACAGTACTAGCAATGCATGTTTATGCCAGGTGACAACTTTCTAAGGACTGTGTGTTCTTTAACTCAGAAGGCTTCTAATTCTTGTTTTCTCATGATGAACTTAACACAGTTCTCTCAGTGTACATAGATGTCAGGTCTAGTAGTAGCAAGGACTGTGTGTAGATGCCCCTTGGTGTGATATTGTTTAAACTTGCCTGGAACGGGCTTTAAATATTTTTGATTAGTAATTAGTTTAATATATGTCCTTGCTATGTACCCAGTGGTGTTGTTCTTTGATTTTTCATAATTCTAGTTTCTAATTGGTTCTAACATCCTATTTGGTGCGTTTATCCTCAGGTTGCTGCCCCTACAGACCAACCTGATGCTAAGGGACACATGTCATCAATCCCATCTTCTCTGGATCCCCAGGTGATGAAATATGAGTTGCAAATAGTTTTGAAAGATTTTTCTTGCATATTATTAATTGAGAATGTAGACACAGTCCTAGCAATGCATGTTTATGCCAGATGACAACTTTCTAAGGACTGTGTGTTCTTTAACTCAGAAGGCTTCTAATTCATGTTTTCTCATGATGAACTTAACACAGTTCTCTCAGTGTACATACAGGTCCTTCTCAAAAAATTAGCATATTGTGATAAAGTTCATTCTTTTCCATAATGTAATGATACAAATTAAACTTTCATATATTTTAGATTCATTGCACACCAACTGAAATATTTCAGGTCTTTTATTGTTTTAAAACTGATGATTTTGGCATACAGCTCATGAAAACCCAAAATTCCCATCTCAAAAAATTTGCATATCATGAAAAGGTTCTCTAAACGAGCTATTAACCTAATCATCTGAATCAACTAATTAACTCTAAACACCTGCAAAAGATTCCTGAGGCTTTTAAAAACTCCCAGCCTGGTTCATTACTCAAAACCGCAATCATGGGTAAGACTGCCGACCTGACTGCTGCCCAGAAGGCCATCATTGACACCCTCAAGCAAGAGGGTAAGACACAGAAAGACATTTCTGAACGAATAGGCTGTTCCCAGAGTGCTGTATCAAGGCACCTCAGTGGGAAGTCTGTGGGAAGGAAAAAGTGTGGCAGAAAACGCTGCACAACGAGAAGAGGTGACCGGACCCTGAGGAAGATTGTGGAGAAGGACCGATTCCAGACCTGGGGGGACCTGCGGAAGCAGTGGACTGAGTCTGGAGTACAAACATCCAGAGCCACCGTGCACAGGCGTGTGCAGGAAATGGGCTACAGGTGCCGCATTCCCCAGGTCAAGCCACTTTTGAACCAGAAACAGCGGCAGAAGCGCCTGACCTGGGCTACAGAGAAGCAGCACTGGACTGTTGCTCAGTGGTCCAAAGTACTTTTTTCGGATGAAAGCAAATTTTGCATATCATTCGGAAATCAAGGTGCCAGAGTCTGGAGGAAGACTGGGGAGAAGGAAATGCCAAAATGCCTGAAGTCCAGTGTCAAGTACCCACAGTCAGTGATGGTCTGGGGTGCCATGTCAGCTGCTGGTGTTGGTCCACTGTGTTTTATCAAGGGCAGGGTCAATGCAGCTAGCTATCAGGAGATGTTGGAGCACTTCATGCTTCCATCTGCTGAAAAGCTTTATGGAGATGAAGATTTCATTTTTCAGCACGACCTGGCACCTGCTCACAGTGCCAAAACCACTGGTAAATGGTTTACCGACCATGATATTACTGTGCTCAACTGGCCTGCCAACTCTCCTAACCTGAACCCCATAGAGAACCTGTGGGATATTGTGAAGAGGAAGTTGAGAGACGCAAGACCCAACACTCTGGATGAGCTTCAGGCCGCTATCGAAGCATCCTGGGCCTCCATAACACCTCAGCAGTGCCACAGGCTGATTGCCTCCATGCCACGCCGCATTGAAGCAGTCATTTCTGCAAAAGGATTCCCGACCAAGTATTGAGTGCATAACTGAACATAATTATTTGAAGGTTGACTTTTTTTATATTAAAAACACTTTTCTTTTATTGGTCCGATGAAATATGCTAATTTTTTGAGATAGGAATTTTGGGTTTTCATGAGCTGTATGCCAAAATCATTAGTTTTAAAACAATAAAAGACCTGAGATATTTCAGTTGGTGTGCAATGAATCTAAAATATATGAAAGTAACGTTTTATCATTACATTATGGAAAAGAATGAACTTTATCACAATATGCTAATTTTTTGAGAAGGACCTGTAGATGTCAAGTCTAGTAGTAGCAAGGACTGTGTGTAGATGCCCCTTGGTGTGATATTGTTTAAACTTGCCTGCAACATGCTTTAAATATTTTTGATTAGTAATTTGTTTAATATATGTCCTTGCTATGTACACAGTGGTGGTGTTCTGTTAGTTTTCATAATTCTAGTTTTTAATTGGCTCTAACATCCTATTTGGTGCGTTTATCCTCAGGTTGCTGCCCCTACAGACCAACCTGATGCTGAAGAACACATGTCATCAATCCCATCTTCTCCTGATCCACAGGTGATGAAATCTAAGTTGCAAATAGTTTTGAAAGATTTTTCTTACATATTATTAATTGAGAATGTAGACACAGTCCTAGCAATGCATGTTTATGCCAGATGACAACTTTCTAAGGACTGTGTGTTCTTTAACTCAGAAGGCTTCTAATTCTTGTTTTCTCATGATGAACTTAACACAGTTCTCTCAGTGTACATAGATGTCAGGTCTAGTATTAGCAAGGACTGTGTGTAGATGCCCCTTGGTGTGATATTGTTTAAACTTGCCTGGAACGGGCTTTAAATATTTTTGATTAGTAATTTGTTTAATATATGTCCTTGCTATGTACCCAGTGGTGGTGTTCTTTGATTTTTCATAATTCGAGTTTCTAATTGGTTCTAACATCCTATTTGGTGCGTTTATCCTCAGGTTGCTGCCCCTACAGACCAACCTGATGCTGAAGAACACATGTCATCAATCCCATCTTCTCTAGATCCACAGGTGATGAAATCTGAGTCTATAATAGTTGAAAATAGTTTTGAAAGATTTTTCTTGCATATTATTAATTGAGAATGTAGACACAGTCCTAGCAATGCATGTTTATGCCAGATGACAACTTTCTAAGGACTGTGTGTTCTTTAACTCAGAAGGCTTCTAATTCTTGTTTTCTCATGATGAACTTAACACAGTTCTCTCAGTGTACATAGATGTCAGGTCTAGTAGTAGCAAGGACTGTGTGTAGATGCCCCTTGGTGTGATATTGTTTAAACTTGCCTGGAACGGGCTTTAAATATTTTTGATTAGTAATTTGTTTAATATATGTCCTTGCTATGTACCCAGTGGTGGTGTTCTTTGATTTTTCATAATTCGAGTTTCTAATTGGTTCTAACATCCTATTTGGTGCGTTTATCCTCAGGTTGCTGCCCCTACAGACCAACCTGATGCTGAAGAACATATGTCATCAATCCCATCTTCTCTGGATCCCCAGGTGATCATTTATCTCCCTTTTCTAATCTTTAAAAACACATTTTATATTTGTCTTCTATCTTGTTGATTTCAGAGTGTACACTGTCCTAGCAATGCATGTTTATGCCAGGTGACAACTTTCTAAGGACTGTGTGTTCTTTAACTCAGAAGGCTTCTAATTCTTGTTTTCTCATGATGAACTTAACACAGTTCTCTCAGTGTACATAGATGTCAGGTCTAGTAGTAGCAAGGACTGTGTGTAGATGCCCCTTGGTGTGATATTGTTTAAACTTGCCTGCAACATGCTTTAAATATTTTTGATTAGTAATTTGTTTAATATATGTCCTTGCTATGTACACAGTGGTGGTGTTCTGTTAGTTTTCATAATTCTAGTTTTTAATTGGCTCTAACATCCTATTTGGTGCGTTTATCCTCAGGTTGCTGCCCCTACAGACCAACCTGATGCTGAAGAACATATGTCATCAATCCCATCTTCTCCTGATCCACAGGTGATGAAATCTAAGTTGCAAATAGTTTAGAAAGATTTTTCTTACATATTATTAATTGAGAATGTAGACACAGTCCTAGCAATGCATGTTTATGCCAGGTGACAACTTTCTAAGGACTGTGTGTTCTTTAACTCAGAAGGCTTCTAATGGATATGTTCTCATGATGAACTTAACACAGTTCTCTCAGTGTACATAGGTATTAGGTTAATTAATATTGACTGTGCGTAGATAGTCCTTGGTGTAATATTGTTTGCAGTCACCTGCGTATACACAATTGTAGCTTTGGAAAATAGTTTTGGACAACTACTGTGTGTCAAGTTCCATAAACTTTGAAATTAAGATTTTCAAGTAATAATGCTTTAAAAATGATTAATTGAAGTAATAAAAGAGTGATTTTCTTTTTTTCAGAAATGCACACACATTGTGTTACAGTCATCAATGTCAAGCATGGAAAAATGTGCCCATTGCCTAGGCCCCTATGCTGCCCGGAAATGGAATGGTGTGAAATGTAAAGGTGGGTTAGTTTGTTGATTTATTTTTCTGTTAAAATTTGTATATGTGTATGTTTGTTTGTATTTTATTTATATATATATATATATATATATATATATATATATATATATATATATATATATATTATTTTTTTTCTGTTCCTGGTTTAAAATCATGTAACCTTTTTGCACATTTTCTAGTTTGTTTTTCCTTTTGGCATGAGAGCTGTTATGACAAGACAAAGATGGTCCATGTTGCATCCCTTTCACCGGTAAATCTCTCTCAGAAGTTAATTTTTTTTGCACTTAAACAGAGCAATATTAATCATTTTCTCTTTTTAAAGGAGTCTAAAAAAACTACCTCAAGTGAAGAAGTTTCAGAGGAAGAATACGTACCTGACTCAGCCAGTGTTTCAGATAGTTCAGTAGAACTTACAATGGATCCCTCAAATCCTCTAAAAAAGGTCATGGGTGAGCTTGATGGCTGTTCTGTTGAAACTTCGTCAGAAGAATTGGCTAATGGGCTCGTCTCTGCATGTAAGAAGAACATTACAAAGACTTTGAGTAAACGGACGGAAAGCTGTTCTGAGAAGACAAAAACAGTGGAACCCTTAGAAGTCCAGGCTCAAGTTACTTCTGTCAAGACACTCGCTGGAACTGAAGATGTTAAAAGCATTCAGTCTTCAAGCATATCATCTTCAATAGATATGAAAAACTACTGCTTCATTTGTGGCAAGCCCCAGTCGAAGATTGCTCGGCATTTTAAAACCCACGAGAAGACGCATCCCGAAGTTGCTCAAGCTTTAGCACTTCCAAAAGACTCAAATGTGCGTAAGAAAATGCTGGAAAAATTAAGGAATAGGGGAAACTGTATTCACAATAGAGAGGTTTACCAGAGTGGTAGCGGATTGCTTAAACTTAAACGCACACCAAAGCTCAAGTACGACAAAAAGCAGTACGTTCACTGCATGCACTGCCAAGGACTTTACCTTCGTAGGCACCTCTGGCGACATGCCCGACAATGTACCTCAAAACCAGTTACGGAGGATAAGTTGGGAAAGAAAACTGTCTTGAGCTTGGCCTCAATGGTGGACTCGGCACAATGTCAACAAATATCCCAAGGTGTTTGGAAGCTCCTTACCGTTATGAAAGATGATGACATCTCTGCAGCAGTGCGAAGCGACTTTATGATTCTGCAACTTGCCCAGTCATTTTTCAATAAACATGGTCAAGATCCCTCTAAGCATGAGTATGTACGGCAGAAGATTCGTGAAGTTGGACGACTTCTTCTCATCCTGCGTAAAGAGTTTTCAATCTTCAGTCTTGAAGATGCTGTCAAGCCCTCAAATTTCCACATACTTATCCAAGCTGTCAAAAAAGTCTCTGGCTTTGATGAGGATAGGCATTCGTATAAAACTCCAAGCCTTGCTTTGAAATTAGGGCACTCGTTGATCAAGATCTCTGACCTCATACACTGCAGAGCTTTAATGACGGGAGAGGATGAGATAAAAAAATCATGTGAGGCTTTCAAAACACTTCACACATCGAAGTGGTCTGAACTTGTCTCTCACACAGCTTTAACCACCTTAAGTGACAAGCACTTTAACAAGCCCTCCACTCTCCCGTTCACTGAGGATGTCCAGCGTCTGCACCAGCATTTGGAAAAGACAGCGAACTCCGCATTTGAGACTTTGAAGAGGGATCCATCTCCACAAGTTTATGGAGAACTGTGTAGGACCACACTGGCAAAAATCATTTTGTTTAACAGAAGACGAGGCGGAGAGGTTTCTAAGATGCAGCTTTCTGCTTTTCTTCAGAGGGACACCACCCCCTTACATAAAGATGTTGCTAGTGGTCTTACAGAGTTTGAGCAGCGACTTTGTGTCCATTTCAGCAGGGTTGAAATTAGGGGGAAAAGGGGAAGAAAAGTTGCTGTCCTTTTATCACCAGACATGGTTGAAGCTATCACACAGCTCATCAGCAGAAGAGGACAGTGTGGAGTGCCTGAAGAAAACCCCTTTCTCTTTGCACGACCTAATTGTCTGACCCCTTATAGAGGGCAAGACTGTCTCAGGAGTTATGCAAATGAGTGTGGTGCCCAAAAGCCTGAACTTCTTAGGTCAACACAGCTTCGCAAGCATGTTGCGACAATATCTCAAGTGTTGAACCTAAAAAATCATGAACTTGACCAGGTAGCGGACTTTCTAGGACACGACATCCGTGTTCATAGAGAATATTACAGGCTGCCAGAGGCCACAACCCAACTGGCAAAAATTTCTAAGTTGCTTCTTGCCATGGAGAAGGGGACCCTGGCGAATCTTCAAGGCAAAACACTGGAGGAGATAGAAATTGAAGGTGATTTTAAGTTCTATGCACCTCTTTTATTTGATTTTTCCATGTTTAATTTACTCGTTACTGTTTTTCAGAAAAGTTGGACGTGACAGACTGTGAAAGTGGAGAAAGCGAAGCTGATGTTTGTGACCCATTACCAAAAGCAAACAATACTGAATGTGACAATGATCAAGAACCTGATCCATCTTCTGATGGTATGACTATCAGTTACAAGGCTTATTATTATTATTATTATTATTATTATTGTTGTTATTGTTATATGCTTACAACAAAACTGACATGTAGATTTTTTTTGTCAACAATTTGGTTATTTTTAGAATGGCATTTACAATGATTATGTATTTGAAGTAAGCATGTCAATTTCATTTAAAATCTTTCTGCATGTTGAGAAATGCAGACTGTTTAAATTATTCACTGCAAACTAGGTATTTAAACAGTAACTTTTGAAACCCATGTCCCAATAAATAACCGACTTTACCTCAAGAAACCTGTAAACTCGAATCTGAGTGTGGAGTTGAAAAGTTTTTACCCTCCTTGTTTTGAATTCAAGCAGGAGTAAAGCTTTGATCAGATGCAATGATTTGAAACTGTAACAGTTTATAAAACTAATTTAATATCAGACAGTATGGGTTTGTGATTAGTGATGGCCTGTCTTGTTGCCTCCAGGAACACAGTGAATTTGGCAGGATGGCTTGCGGTGTAACGCCTGTCCTTGAGCATTTCATTTCTTCAGTTCTGTTTTCCTTGAGTCTGTTCTTCTTTGTACCCCTCTTTCCCTTTAAGTTTCTGGTTTTTACTGGGATAATCTGCAAACACTGCTTTTTGTACAGCAGACCTCTTCCTAGTCTTGTTTTTCCCTAGAGCAAAATATTTGAGAGAAAAGGCAGCTTAGGTAGCTGAATTACCTTGGCATATGGTTACTTGACATTGTCTTGGTTGGTGTTTGCAAACCAGTCAATCCAGAAATGACATTTAAATAAGACTGTATTATTACATATTTAGTAGGTGTTTGAACTATAAAAGAGGCAAGTTTAGGGGTTTATAGGGGGGTCTCAGGTATTGGCAGAATTAACCATTTCATGCAAAGCTGTGGTCCCTAACCCACCATACAAATCTGCCATTCAAGTACAAGGCTAATATGTCAAAGTTGGAAGTTTCTAGATGGAGAGGATTTTGTGAATATTGAAGTGTCAATGCTCTATTCTAGAGAGGATGGGCGACATGCCACCTGCTGAGAAACATTCACCCACAGAATCAGTAATGCCTATATCCCCTGATGAATTACCTGGAACCTCTGCTGGTATGACCTTTTTATTATTAAGCTATCATAAGACGCTAAAGCTTTTTATAAACGTTCTCTTTTCTCTGTTCCTCAAAATGACTGCAGTGTTGAAGAACAATATTGCAGATTTGTTTTGCTAAAATATTGATACCGTATTGTAGGAAATGGGATTGCTGGACCACTACCTGAGAAACCTTCAGATACCTCAGCAGGTATGACTATTTTCCTACTCCTGGTCTATACTGAGTGCTAGTGTTTAGATACTGAATGTTGACTCAGCTGAAAAGGGCTCATCACAAGGTACCACAAGAACTAGCTTTTATATTATAAACCTTTAAAAACTTGGACAATATTTTACAGCTGGATTTAGTCAACACAATCAAAACACTAGATTAAATCTTTTTAGTGACACATAAATTCGTATCATTTCCGAAACTGATTCTATCATGGGTGTTGTAATTTATATTGCACCGGTATTGGTTTTTTTTGGGCAATCAAGAAATAGTTTGTAAATTGCTCTTTTCCCTTTTTTCATATAGCATTTCCAGAAAATGAAACCGAAGAGGACCATCCTCGAAGAAGCCAAAGACGGAAATGGTCTCCTGCAGAAATTGCAGCAGTAATGAGGCATTTTCAGAAGCACGTCGACACTGGGAAGTTGGCATCTTTCATTGAAATACAACAGTGTCAAAAAGCCGAATATCCTTTATTAGAAAGTCGTTCTCTCCAAAACATAAGAGACTTTGTTAGAAATCGAGGCATAACAAACAAAAGGAAAAAAACAAAACCCTAAAAACCTCAGGAAAATCTTAAGCTAAAAAGCTGACCAAAACTTTTGAAAAATTTTGTTGTGTATATACAAAAAATATTGAAGTTTTACTGTTGGTTAAAAAAGCTCTAATAATTGTAATAAGCTAAATGTTTTTATAAGCCAAAGAATGTGCTGTTACATGTTCAAAGCATACATTTGAAGAATAATGCTCCAGGTTTTATGACATTGCAGTTTATTTCTGTTGAATCAGATCTTTGAATTTGTTTTATATTTTGACCCCTGACTTTTTTAGTTGGAATTCAGCATAATGTACAATACCATTATTGCAGGGTTTAGGTTAAGCTCGTGCAAGAAGCGTCCAGATGATACAGGGCAAAAGCTGATCCCTAATGATCAACCCTAAAAACCTCAGGAAAATCTTAAGCTAAAAAGCTAACCAAAACTTTTGAAAACATTTGTGGTAAATGTATTTACAGAAAATGTTTGTCTTACTTTTAGTTGGTGAAAAAAGCTTATAGTTTTAATAAGCTAAATGTTTTATAAGCTAAAGAATGTGCTGTTACATGTTCAAAGCTTATATTTGAAGAAAAATGCTCAAGGTTTTACAACATGGCATTCTATTTCTGTTGAATCAGATTTTTTTTTTTAATGTTTTGGTTGGAATCTGCATAATGTAAATTGTCATTATTGCAGGGTTTAAATTAAGCTCATTGGATTAAAGTGAATTTGTCAAATGTCCAAATGTTCCCGAACTGCAGCAGTTTCAATAAAACGCCTCCGTTTGCTCCTTTAAGGCCCAAACGGCCATCAGCATAAATCAGCTCGGACAAATGGTGGTGAAAATCAGCCGGATGATCCCTGAGGGGGTCATGTGACCTCCGCTGCTGCCTCGTCACATGACCACCTCAGTTATTCCACTTTGTTTCATAAAAAAGAAGAACAAAATAAAACCAAAGTGCTCTGTTCCAGGTTGAGATGAGGTAAAACGTCCCATCTGACCCTTCAGCTGCACAGAATGTGCAGTAAATATGAACTATAGCATGAAACACACACACAGTGATGATCTCTGCAGAGCCTCAGTTTGTTGCTTCCTGATGGGAACGCTTTCAGCGGCACAAAGTTTCCAGCTCTGTTGTTTGAGGGGATTCCTGCAGAGGACAGAGGCGCTGCAGCCAATCACAGCGTCTGGCTTAAAGGAGACACCTGATTCATCTGCACACATCCAACCATCATCATTTCAGCATTCAGTCAGATTGACCCCCGCTGGGGAAATATTCTGAATATTGATAACTGATCAGGGAGAATCTGCGAATCGCTGCTTCCCTGACCAATCAGCGGGTAGGAAACCACCAGGAGGCGGAGCTTTAAAGTCAGTCTGAACAGTTCAAAGAAGGATCCGAGGAAGCAGCAAAACCGTCTGATTCATTCCTGATTTCCTCTGTTAGCAACGTAACTTCAAAAGTTATTAATGTACTAAATGTCTGCAGTGGAACCAGGAAGCAGTGATTGGATTTTGGGGTGATTCGGATCCTGGTCTGGGGGGACTGAGCTGTCCTGGAGATTCTTCCTGAAGGACACAGCGGATATGAATCTGCTCAATATGACTGGATTAAAGCTGCTGGAGTTCACAGCAGATTGTTTCCAGGAACTGCTGGACGGATCTCCAGGGCTGAGGAGAAACCAGACCGGATCTCCAGGGCTGAGGAGAAACCAGACCGGATCTCCAGGGCTGAGGAGAAACCAGACCGGATCTCCAGGGCTGAGGAGAAACCAGACCGGATGAGTCTAGAATTTAGCTGGAAAGATGTTGCTTTTCATTTTATTGCAGCTCTATGTAGATAGATAGATAGATAGATAGATAGATAGATAGATAGATAGATAGATAGATAGATAGATAGATAGATAGATAGATAGATAGATAGATAGATAGATAGATAGATAGATAGATAGATAGATAGATAGATAGATAGATAGATAGATAGATAGATAGATAGATAGAAAGAAAGCAGAGTTTCTGGAGAATTGTTGATAGATCAGCAGAATGAGAAGGAGGGAAGTTATTGCTGAGGATGAAAACATAAATAGAGGAGAGGAAAAGGAGAAGAGTGATGAAGAGGAGCGATGCAGAGCGGCAGTAAGGCCTGGAGATATGTAAACTCCTCCGCCTGTATTTATGGGACAGGAGCCCAGAGAGGACAAACAGAGCTTTGCTTTAATCCTTCACTTTGTGAGCAGGACGTGTGGACATCGTCACTCCTGAAAATCACACAATGTTCCTTTAAACGTCCTGAGAACTTCTGGGGAACAGGCTCTGAAGTTCTGAATGAGAGGGGAGGAGAGGGGAGGGGAGGGAGGAAACCCAGTATGGGTCCACTGGGAGCGCTGAGTCACCAGTTTCCCTGGCTGACCCGCCGGGTCTGGGAAACACATCGGAACCGCCGATGGAGCCGCCGCAGACACAAGGCCTCATCCAGAACTCTGCTCCGGGTCGCTCTGATGTGATTCTCATCCCTGCAGCAGAGAACGTTATTCCTGGAACCTGGAGGCCAAACCGAACCGGTCCTGACTTACCGAGGGGGGAGGGGGAGTCTAAAGGTCCTGGACCGGTACGCAGGATGGACCTGACAGAACCAGAACATCTGGATCTAAACTCATCAGCTTCTCCTGCGGCTTTCAGAGTTAGAGTTTAAACATGTTCTCCTCCCTGCAGCAGTAGTTCAGTCATCTTCTCACACGGCTTCATGGATCCACGAGTCCTTCTGCAGAACATCAGACGATCCCCTGCAGAATCAACTGGATCAGAACCAAAGGAGAGAAGGTTTGGGGAAAATGATTACAGTTTAGAGAATATTACAGCTAAATGAAACATTTTATGAACATTCAGCTGAAACTGGAGCAAGATTCTTAGGATGGAGCGGTTGTGAAGAAGAAGAAGAAGAAGAAGAAGAAGAAGAAGAAGAAGAAGAAGAAGAAGAAGAAGAAGAAGAAGAAGAAGAAGAAGAAGAAGAAGAAGAAGAAGAAGAAGAAGAAGAAGAAGAAGAAGAAGAAGAAGAAGAAGAAGAAGAAGAAGAAGAAGAAGAAGAAGAAGAAGAAGAAGAAGAAGAAGAAGAAGAAGAAGAAGAAGAAGAAGAAGAAAAAATTAATAATCTGCTCCACGCCCGCTGCCTGACATTTCTCCTGACAGCTGCTCGCTCTGATAGCATTACGGCTCTGATTTCCCATGATGCATTGTAAACAGAACACACCCATCCGCCTGTGGCAGCACATCATACAGAGAGAGAGCGGAGGCCTGATCGTATAAAGCAGGAGGTTTTGTGAGCCATGGAGCGTTCAGAGGCAGCTAGCTGACCTTAAAGGACCAGGAGGATCAGAACCGGTCCATCAGAACCAGGAGAGGACGGCTGAGGCTGCAGGAGAACCGCCTTCAGACCCTGTGGACCAGTAGAACCACAGAGACAGTAAAGCGTCTGATGATAAATCTCCAATAATTCATATTTTAAATCAACCCAAACCAATGAAAGAACATCGGAGAACATCAGAGAACACCAGAGAACACTAGAGAACATCAGCAACACTAGAGAACACCAGAGAGCATCAGGAACAAGAAGAAGAAGAAGAAGAAGAAGAAGAAGAAGAAGAAGAAGAAGAAGAAGAAGAAGAAGAAGAAGAAGAAGAAGAAGAAGAAGAAGAAGAAGAAGAAGAAGAAGAAGAAGAAGAAGAAGAAGAAGAAGAAGAAGAAGAAGAAGAAGAAGAAGAGAGAAGAAGAAGAAGAAGAAGAAGATCAGAAGAAGAAGAAGAAGAAGAAGAAGAAGAAGACCAGAAGAAGAAGAAGAAGAAGAAGAAGAAGAAGAAGAAGAAGAAGAAGAAGAAGAAGAAGAAGAAGAAGAAGAAGAAGAAGAAGAAGAAGAAGAAGATCAGAAGAAGAAGAAGAAGAAGAAGAAGAAGAAGAAGAAGAAGAAGAAGAGAAGATCAGAAGAAGAAGAAGAAGAAGAAGAAGAAGAAGAAGATCAGAAGAAGAAGAAGAAGAAGAAGAAGAAGAAGAAGAAGAAGAAGAAGAAGAAGAAGAAGAAGAAGAAGAACACTAGAAGAAGAAGAAGAAGAAGAAGAAGAAGAAGAAGAAGAAGAAGAAGAAGAAGAAGAAGAAGAAGAAGAAGAAGAAGAAGAAGAAGAAGAAGAAGAAGAAGAAGAAGAAGAAGAAGAAGAAGAAGAAGAAGAAGAAGAAGAAGAAGAAGAAGAAGAAGAAGAAGAAGAAGAAGAAGAAGAAGAAGAAGAAGAAGAAGAAGAAGAAGAAGAAGAAGAAGAAGAAGAAGAAGAAGAAGAAGAAGAAGAAGAAGAAGAAGAAGAAGAAGAAGAAGAAGAAGAAGAAGAAGAAGAAGAAGAAGAAGAAGAAGAAGAAGAAGAAGAAGAAGAAGAAGAAGAAGAAGAAGAAGAAGAAGAAGAAGAAGAAGAAGAAAAGAAAGAATCTGCTCCATGCCCGCTGCCTGACATTTCTCCTGACAGCTGCTCGCTCTGATAGCATTACGGCTCTGATTTCCCATGATGCATTGTAAACAGAACACACCCATCCGCCTGTGGCAGCACATCATACAGAGAGAGAGCGGAGGCCTGATCGTATAAAGCAGGAGGTTTTGTGAGCCATGGAGCGTTCAGAGGCAGCTAGCTGACCTTAAAGGACCAGGAGGATCAGAACCGGTCCATCAGAACCAGGAGAGGACGGCTGAGGCTGCAGGAGAACCGCCTTCAGACCCTGTGGACCAGTAGAACCACAGAGACAGTAAAGCGTCTGATGATAAATCTCCAATAATTCATATTTTAAATCAACCCAAACCAATGAAAGAACATCGGAGAACATCAGAGAAAATCAGAGAACATCGGAGAACATCAGAGAACATCGGAGAACATCAGAGAACATCAGGAACACCAGAAAACATTAGAGAACATCAGGAACATCAGAGAACATCAGAGAACATCAGGAAGATAGAGAACACCAGACAGCATCAGGAACACTAGAGAACATCAGAGAGCACCAGAGAGCATCAGAGAACATCAGGAACACTAGAGAGCATCAGAGAACACCAGAGAGCATCAGGAACACTAGAGAACATCAGCAACACTAGAGAACATCAGAGAACACCAGAGAGCATCAGGAACACCAGAAAACACCAGAGAACATCAGAAAACTTCAGGAACACTAGAGAACATCAGCAACACTAGAGAACATCAGAGAACACCAGAGAGCATCAGGAACACCAGAAAACACCAGAGAACATCAGAAAACTTCAGGAACACTAGAGAACATCAGCAACACTAGAGAACATCAGAGAACATCAGGAACACTGGAGAACATCAGCAACACTAGAGAACATCAGCAACACCAGAGAACATCAGAGAACATCAGGAACACCAGAGAACATCAGGAACACTAGAGAACATCAGAGAACACCAGAGAGCATCAGGAACACTAGAGGACACCAGAGAACATCAGAGAACATCAGGAACACTAGAGAACATCAGCAACACTAGAGAATATCAGCAACACTAGAGAACACCAGAGAGGATCAGGAACACTAGAGAACATCAGCAACACTAGAGAACATCAGCAACACTAGAGAGCATCAGGAACACCAGAGAGCATCAGAGAACATCAGGAACACTAGAGAACATCAGCAACACTAGAGAACATCAGGAACACCAGAGAGCATCAGAGAACATCAGGAACACTAGAGAACATCAGCAACACTAGAGAACATCAGCAACACTAGAGAACATCAGCAACACTAGAGAACATCAGGAACACCAGAGAGCATCAGAGAACATCAGGAAGACTAGAGAACATCAGCAACACTAGAGAGCATCAGGAACACCGGAGAGCATCAGAGAACATCAGGAACACTAGAGAACATCAGCAACACTAGAGAACATCAGGAACACCAGAGAGCATCAGAGAACATCAGGAACACTAGAGAACATCAGCAACACTAGAGAACATCAGCAACACCAGAGAACACCAGAGAACACTAGAGAACATCAGGAACACCAGAGAACATCAGGAACACCAGAGAACATCAGGAACACCAGAGAACACCAGAGAGCATCAGGAACACCAGAGAACACTAGAGACCATCAGCAACACTAGAGAACATCAGCAACACTAGAGAACACCAGAGAACACTAGAGAACATCAGGAACACCAGAGAACACCAGAGAGCATCAGGAACACCAGAGAACATCAGAGAACATCAGGAACATCAAAGAACATCAGGAACACCAGAGAACATCAGGAACACCAGAGAACACCAGAGAGCATCAGGAACACCAGAGAACACCAGAGAACACCAGAGAACATCAGGAACACCAGAGAACACCAGAGAGCATCAGGAACACTAGAGAACATCAGGAACATCAAAGAACATCAGGAACACCAGAGAACATCAGGAACATCAAAGAACATCAGGAACACTAGAGAACATCAGGAACATCAAAGAACATCAGGAACATCAAAGAACATCAGGAACACCAGAGAACATCAGGAACACTAGAGAACATCAGGAACATCAAAGAACATCAGGAACACTAGAGAACATCAGGAACATCAAAGAACATCAGGAACACCAGAGAGCATCAGGAACACTAGAGAACATCAGCAACACTAGAGAATATCAGAAACACTAGAGAACATCAGGAACATCAAAGAACATCAGGAACATCAAAGAACATCAGGAACACCAGAGAACATCAGGAACACCAGAGAGCATCAGGAACACTAGAGAACACCAGAGAACACCAGAGAGCATCAGGAACACTAGAGAACACCAGAGAACACCAGAGAGCATCAGGAACACCAGAGAACACCA
This sequence comes from Valencia hispanica, assembly GCA_963556495.2. Classification (NCBI taxonomy): domain Eukaryota; kingdom Metazoa; phylum Chordata; class Actinopteri; order Cyprinodontiformes; family Valenciidae; genus Valencia; species Valencia hispanica. Next base: position 49,886,926 of record OY747716.1, read on the forward strand.
GGAACACTAGAGAACATCAGGAACATCAAAGAACATCAGGAACACCAGAGAACATCAGGAACATCAAAGAACATCAGGAACACTAGAGAACATCAGGAACATCAAAGAACATCAGGAACACTAGAGAACATCAGGAACATCAAAGAACATCAGGAACACCAGAGAGCATCAGAAACACTAGAGAACATCAGCAACACTAGAGAATATCAGAAACACTAGAGAACATCAGGAACATCAAAGAACATCAGGAACATCAAAGAACATCAGGAACACCAGAGAACATCAGGAACACCAGAGAGCATCAGGAACACTAGAGAACATCAGGAACACCAGAGAGCATCAGGAACACCAGAGAACACCAGAGAGCATCAGGAACACCAGAGAACACCAGAGAGCATCAGGAACATCAAAGAACATCAGGAACACCAGAGAACATCAGGAACACCAGAGAACCAGAGAACATCAGGAACACCAGAGAACACCAGAGAGCATCAGGAACACCAGAGAACACCAGAGAACATCAGGAACACCAGAGAACCAGAGAACATCAGGAACACCAGAGAACATCAGGAACACCAGAGAACATCAGGAACACCAGAGAACCAGAGAACATCAGGAACACCAGAGAACCAGAGAACATCAGGAACACCAGAGAACACCAGAGAACACCAGAGAACCAGAGATCTCATGATGTTTGATATTCATGCTGAAGAAGACGAGACCTCTTGTCCATTTAAAGGAGAAACTTTCACCTCGGACACAGGAACCGTATGAGGAATGGAACTTTGACTCTGGGATCTTCTCACATGTTAGATAGTTCATCAAAATCTGGAGTTTTATACAGAAATGTTAAAAACTTAACTTCAGCATCTTTAGGAATAAATTAAAGCAGCTAAAATACAGATTATGGGATTAAAAGAAGAGTAGAGAACCGAACAGACCACTGAGAGCAGACGGCTGAAAACCTTCAGGATGAATTCATGAAATGATCATTTTACAAGAACTGAGCTTCTAGGAGCAAAGCTGCTCATCATTTGGAGGAAGAGAAGCTGGAGAACAATCAGGATCCAGGCAGGGAGTCAGCAGCCAGACCATGAGACCATGAGCCTCTAATCGTCAAACTCCCAGAAAGCCTCAGATCAGCTGAAACACTCAGTTTGTTTAAATCCAGGTTAAAGACCCACCTGTTCTCAGCTGCTTTTGATTAGATTTTTATTCTAAGTTTTAAATCTGCACGGCTTCTTTTAAGATTTTTCTTTTTTTTAATCATGGTTTTTATTCCTGTGCTTTTTCTGCAGCCTGCTGTAATGCTTTTGATGTTTTATGTAAAGCTCTTTGAATTGTCTTGTAACATGAATTGTGCTGCACAAATAAACTTGCCTTGCCTAAACTGGACGCAACCTGCTCACATTTTACACTGATAATTATTAATAATTGGAAATAAAATCCAGCTCATGAAGCTGGAACACATTGACTCAATACTTCTTCACACGCTAAACCAACCAATCCACATGCAGCATTTTTTCCTTGTTTCTAATTGGCTGAGACGTTTTCCATCGTGGTATTAATGAATATTATGGTATATTTGATGTTTGAAGTAGTAAAACAGGCAGTAGGAAGCGTTCTTAGAGGGGATCTGACCTCAGTGGGGTCTACTGAGTATCTATGAGCTTCTGGCTCGACACAGACAGAACCACGTGGTTCTACCAGCTGCTGATGGAGGTCCGGAGGTTCCTGCATCTATGTTAGAGGAACAGATGCTGCCTTCAGGGCCTCATGGACTTCATTAATATCTGCGTTCTCTGTATTTGTATATTCTGGGTTGTGGTTGGTTCATGGAGATTTCTCAGACAAACTTCTCCCGGACCTCTGTGGTTCTGAACCTGGAACCTGATGTGAGCGAGCAACATGCAGGATGGCAGGGACACGGAAACAATGGAGGCTCAGATGGCTAATATGGAGCAGCTGTGACTCCTGTCAGACCACGCTGAGGGCATACTGGCCCACTTTTAAGGCTCGTATCACAGATTTCTGCTGCTGACCGAACAAAAGGGTCCTCTGACATCAGAACAAACAGACCTGTCAGGAGAACCGGACCGGATCACCCCCAAAACATCCAAATGGAAAACTTCCAACAAATCCCTCAGAGGTTCAGCACCTTGCTCCAGGGCACTGCAGCAGGAAGCAGCCGAGTCCTGAAAGGAACACCAATGAAAGGGAGGAGAAGGCGAAATGAAACCCAGAAACACAATCCTGATATTGGGATGGATGGATGGATGGATGGATGGATGGATGGATGGATGGATGGATGGATGATGGATGGATGGATGGATGATGGATGGATGATGGATGGATGATGGATGGATGGATGGATGGATGATGGATGGATGATGGATGGATGATGGATGGATGGATGGATGGATGATGGATGGATGGATGGATGGATGGATGATGGATGGATGATGGATGGATGGATGGATGGATGGATGATGGATGGATGATGGATGGATGATGGATGGATGGATGATGGATGGATGGATGGATGGATGGATGGATGGATGGATGGATGGATGGATGATGGATGGATGATGGATGGATGGATGGATGGATGATGGATGGATGATGGATGGATGATGGATGGATGATGGATGGATGATGGATGGATGGATGGATGATGGATGGATGGATGATGGATGGATGATGGATGGATGATGGATGGATGATGGATGGATGGATGGATGGATGGATGGATGGATGATGGATGGATGGATGGATGGATGATGGATGGATGATGGATGGATGGATGGATGGATGATGGATGGATGATGGATGGATGATGGATGGATGATGGATGATGGATGGATGGATGGATGGATGATGGATGGATGATGGATGGATGGATGGATGGATGGATGGATGGATGGATGGATGGATGGATGGATGGATGATGGATGGATGATGGATGGATGGATGGATGATGGATGGATGATGGATGGATGATGGATGGATGGATGGATGGATGGATGGATGATGGATGGATGGATGATGGATGGATGATGGATGGATGATGGATGGATGGATGGATGATGGATGGATGATGGATGGATGATGGATGGATGGATGGATGGATGGATGGATGGATGGATGATGGATGGATGATGGATGGATGGATGGATGATGGATGGATGATGGATGGATGATGGATGGATGGATGGATGGATGGATGGATGGATGATGGATGGATGGATGATGGATGGATGATGGATGGATGATGGATGGATGATGGATGATGGATGGATGGATGGATGGATGATGGATGGATGATGGATGGATGATGGATGGATGGATGGATGATGGATGGATGGATGGATGGATGGATGATGGATGGATGATGGATGGATGGATGGATGGATGGATGATGGATGGATGATGGATGGATGATGGATGGATGGATGATGGATGGATGGATGGATGGATGGATGGATGGATGGATGGATGGATGGATGATGGATGGATGATGGATGGATGGATGGATGGATGGATGATGGATGGATGATGGATGGATGGATGGATGGATGATGGATGGATGATGGATGGATGGATGGATGATGGATGGATGGATGGATGATGGATGGATGGATGGATGGATGGATGGATGGATGATGGATGGATGGATGGATGATGGATGGATGATGGATGGATGATGGATGGATGGATGGATGGATGGATGGATGATGGATGGATGGATGATGGATGGATGATGGATGGATGATGGATGGATGATGGATGATGGATGGATGGATGGATGGATGATGGATGGATGATGGATGGATGATGGATGGATGGATGGATGGATGATGGATGGATGGATGGATGGATGGATGATGGATGGATGATGGATGGATGGATGGATGGATGGATGATGGATGGATGATGGATGGATGGATGATGGATGGATGGATGGATGGATGGATGGATGGATGGATGGATGGATGGATGGATGATGGATGGATGGATGGATGGATGGATGGATGGATGGATGGATGGATGGATGATGGATGGATGGATGGATGGATGGATGATGGATGGATGATGGATGGATGATGGATGGATGGATGGATGGATGGATGGATGGATGGATGGATGATGGATGGATGGATGATGGATGGATGATGGATGGATGGATGGATGGATGATGGATGGATGGATGGATGGATGGATGGATGGATGATGGATGGATGGATGGATGGATGATGGATGGATGATGGATGGATGGATGGATGATGGATGGATGATGGATGGATGATGGATGGATGATGGATGGATGATGGATGGATGGATGGATGATGGATGGATGGATGGATGATGGATGGATGGATGATGGATGGATGATGGATGGATGGATGGATGGATGGATGGATGGATGGATGATGGATGGATGGATGGATGGATGGATGATGGATGGATGGATGGATGATGGATGGATGATGGATGGATGATGGATGGATGGATGATGGATGGATGATGGATGGATGGATGATGGATGGATGATGGATGGATGGATGGATGGATGGATGGATGGATGGATGATGGATGGATGATGGATGGATGGATGGATGGATGGATGGATGGATGGATGGATGATGGATGGATGATGGATGGATGGATGATGGATGGATGATGGATGGATGGATGATGGATGGATGATGGATGGATGGATGATGGATGGATGATGGATGGATGGATGGATGATGGATGGATGGATAATGGATGGATGATGGATGGATGGATGGATGATGGATGGATGATGGATGATGGATGGATGATGGATGGATGATGGATGGATGGATGATGGATGGATGATGGATGGATGGATGGATGGATGGATGGATGGATGGATGGATGGATGGATGGATGGATGATGGATGGATGATGGATGGATGGATGGATGGATGGATGGATGGATGGATGGATGGATGGATGATGGATGGATGATGGATGGATGGATGATGGATGGATGATGGATGGATGGATGATGGATGGATGATGGATGGATGGATGGATGATGGATGGATGATGGATGGATGGATGATGGATGGATGATGGATGGATGGATGATGGATGGATGGATGGAGAACCAGAACATGCAGAGCTTTCCCCTCCAGATGAAGAACTAGTGGTGATTCCATCCAGACGGCTTCAGCTCCAAAGAATCTAACCAGAGAACCTGGTTCTGGTTCTGATCCGGTTCCAGACGGACCTGGAACCACCTTCCCTCATGGTCCAGAAGCAGCCAACATGTGGTCACACACACACAGGGATCAGTCTGTTCCAGAGGTGGAAATGGACGAGGACAGTTTTTACCCGGGGAGTGCTGACCTTTGACCCTACAGCTGGCTGACTGGTTTTATTGGTGTGTGCAGCCGACACACATAGACACCATTAACACATTAACCTACACACACCCACACACACACACACATTAACCCAGACAGCTGCAGCTCTGTGTAGCTGATCCTACTGAAGTGAACGGATCACATCAGAGTTATATGACCAGGCCCCTTCCCTGGTTCTGGTTCTGGTTCTGGTTCTGGAGGACTTACAGAACATCTGGAGGTTAACCCACAGGTCTGAGCTGTATCTGAGGTCCACCGCCTGGTTCTGGTTTTGGAGGACGTTTCCTCCTGTTCTCATTCTGGTCACTTTTTCACGGTTCCCCTCTGGTCCTGCAGGATTAAGCCCTCTGTGTGGTCTGACAGGCTTATTTAACCCAGCAGGTTGTCTAATGGGAGTCAGGATTAAATATCAGAACCTTCTGGGTTTATTCTAACAGGCTGACCTCTGACCTTTCTGACAGGATCTGTTAAACTCTCTGAGAACATCCAGAATGGATCTGATCCCGGTTCTTCTCCAGGTTCTGGATCAGTCAGCTGCTGCTCCTCAGAGAGCTGGACTCCAGCCTCTGGTCCAACCAGTCCAACAGGAACCGGAACCCGGCTGAGTAATTCTGTTAAAAAAACGGTTCTGTTTCAGTTTTAGGTCAGCAGCTCAGCTCGTCTCAGAGCATTGACTCATTCAGGCTGGATCAGAACAACAGGCTGGTATCAACCCGGGCTTTGGTTCTGGATCATAAACCTCAGTGTGACTCTGGTCCGTTCCCTCAGACAGAACCATTACCTGCTCTCCACCATCCTGTCCCCGCCCTCTCAGTTGGACCCTTCTCAGGTGGTTCTGATTGGTTCTACTCCTAACATCTGCTAACTGTAAATCAATCAATCAAATTTTATTTATAAAGCGCTTTTCATACAAACATTGCAACTCAAACTCCTTTACAGATTCAAAATGACTCCACATAAACCACACTCCCATCCCTCCCCCACATCTATAAAAGCATGATTACAGCTATACCCCCCTCCCCCCAACCCAACCCTCATGTCAGCGGACTAAAGAAGGACATCAGGTCGAGTACAGAGGAGCCGGGTAAGGAAACGCCATCAGAGGAGCCGTCTGCACCGGCAGCAGCACATCAACTGCAGCAGCCAAGGCACCGACACAGGGCGCTCAGAGGAGCCGGGGCCTAGACCCCCACCTCCACCCAAGCTCCACCTGGACACCTCCACAGCCGAGCACAGAGGAAACACTGGAAGGAAGATTAAAATAACAAGTTAAAGTATAAAGATAAACAGAGATGGTAGTGTAGGTATGGTAAGATTAAGTAGTAAAAACACTGATAAAATGTATTAAATAAAACATACAGAGCCAATAAACAGACAATAATTATCAGTTCAAAGCTAAAAATGTGAGACTTGGGCCTGGTCTTAAAAACATGAACGTTCTCTGAGGTTCTCCAGCAGCCTGTTCCAGAGGTGAGGAACATAATAATGGAAAGACGCCTCACCATGAGTGGGTGTCCTGACTTTAACGATGACAAGGAGACGGCTGCAGAGGAGCGCAGAGACCGCCAAGGTTCATATGGTAAAAGCAGTTCAGATAAATAAGAAGAGAGTTCTGGTTCCTACTGACCGCCGTACACTGGCGCCCCCTGATCAACACCAGGAGGAAGTCATGAGGAAGTCAGCGGGTAGTCATGAGGAAGTTAGGGGAAGTCGGGATAGTCATGAGGAAGTAAGGGGAAGGTCAAGGGAAGTTACAAGGAAGTTAGGGGGTAGTCATGAGGAAGTCAGGAGGGAGTCAAGGAAGTCAGGGGGAAGTCAGAAGAAGTCACAAGGAAGTTGGGGGAAGTCAGGAGGAAGTCAGGGGGAAAGAGCAGTAGTTCTGGAGACTATCACATTGGTTCCCTCCCTTGGGATGCAGAAGCTCTCTGAGTTAGCCCAGTCTGCTGTTAGTGGTGAACGACTGATTAACAACACCACAACTTGGATGGAAGTCCTTTCTGACCACCATTGTTACATAGATGTGCCCAGATGACACACTTCCATATAGTGTGTGTGTGTAAGTCTCACTTTTCTACACATATATAGTTCTGATTTCATTTATGAAGGTTTAACCACACTGCAGGAAGGTAGCTGACCACAGAGTACAGTGGAGCAAAAAAAGTATTTGGCAGCCTCCGTTTGTCCAAGTTGTCCCACAGACGTCTGTAATTTTCATCATAGCTACACGTCAACTGGAAGACAGAATGTCCAGAAAATCACATTTCATGATTTTTAAAGTATTTATTCGTATAATGATGCAGAAAATAACAATAACAAAAGTTCACCTCAATACTTTATAATGTAACCTTGGTTGTCAATGCCAGAGGTCAAAGGTCACCTGTAGGTCTTCACACACTGTAGCTGGTATTTTGGCCCATTCCTCCATGCAGATCTTCTCTAGAGCTGTGATGTTTAGACTTTCATCTCCCTCCACAGATTCTCTATAGGATGGAGGTCTGGAGGCTGGCTAGGCCGCTCCAGGACCTTGAAATGCTTTTTACGTAGCCCCTCCTTCGTTGCCTAGGCGATGTGTTTTTTACGTAGCCCCTCCTTCGTTGCCAAGGCGATATGTTTTTAGGTAGCCCCTCCTTCATTGCCTAGGCGACGTGTTTGGGATCATTGTCATGCTGGAAGATCCAGCCACGTTTTATCTTCAAGGCTCTCACTGATTGAAGGAGGTTTTAGTCCAGAATCTCACCATACATGGCCCCATTCATCCTTTCCTTAATACGGATCAGTCGTCCTGGTCTCTTTGCAGAAAAGCAGCCCCACAGCATGATGCTTCCACCCCCATGCTTCACAGTAGGTATGGTGTTCTTGGGATGTAACTCAGCATTGTTCCCCCTCCAAACACGGTGAGTGGCGTTTATACCAGAGTTTTATTTTGGTCTCATCTGACCACATGACATTCTCCCAATCCTCCTCTGGATCATCCAGATGGTCTCTGGTAAACTTTAGAAGGACCTGGACATGTGCTGGCTTAAGCAGGGGGACCTTTGGAGCACTGCAGGATTTTAATCCATGACAACGTAGTGTGTTACTATAGTAACCTTTGTTACTGTAGTCCCAGCTCTCTTCAGGTCATTGACCAGTTCCCCCCGTGTAGTTCTGGGATGTTTCCTCACCGTTCTCTAGATCAGGTGTTCCCCACCAGGTGAGATCTAGCATGGAGCCCCAGGTAGAGGGAGATTATCACTGATCTTGTATTTATTCAATTTTCTAATAATTGCTCCAACAGTTGATCTCTTCTCACCAAGCTGCTTGCCTATTGTAGATCGGCTCATCCAGTCTGGTGCAGGTGGACAATCTTGTCCCTGGTGTCCTTGGACAGATCTCTGGTCTTGGTCATGATGGAGGTTGGAGTCTGATTAAAGGTGTGGACAGGTGTCTTTATACAGATAACTAGTTCAAACAGGTTAAATTAATACAGGTAACGAGTGGAGGATAGAAGAGCTTCTTAAAGGAGAAGTAACAGATCTGTGAGGGACAGAAGTCTTGGTTGTTTGTAGGTGCTAAATACTTATTTTCTGTATCATTATACAAATAAATACTTAGAAAATCATACTTTTCCTGGATATTGTGTTTCTCACAGTTGAAGTGTACCTATGATGAAAATTACAGACCTCTCATCTTTTTAAGTGGGACAACTTGGACAATCGGTGACTCTGTAAAGCCAAGAGTAAACGTAAAGATTTCCTCACCAGGTTTCCTTTAAGATCACAAATACTGCATCCAACTAGATGGTCTGGCTGTTAGCTCCCTACTCAAATTCTTAGTCCTAGCTGTGATTTCTTCTTGATTCAGCTCTGATTTGTTCCTTTCGTTAGATCTCTAACGCCTTCGTAGACCTGGAACAGTTTTTGGTGTCTGAGCAGAACCCCCTTCCTCCTGCAGGTGGAGCTAGCTCCTCCTGAAAGCTCACCGTTAGCTACCGCTAGCCTCACCCACATTTCCTGCAGAGATGTTCTTTGTAGTAGAAATGCTCCCTCTGTCCTTTTTCAGTCCCCAGTACAGAGAGACCCTCCCAGACAGCCTATGTCAAAGGTCACAGCATCTTCCATATATGGTCGTGAGTTCCACTTTTCACAGGAGCAGGCTCAAGACTCTTTTAGTTGATTAATTATTAATTATTGTCTGTTTATTGGCTCTGCATGTTTTATTTAATTCATTTTATCAGTGTTTTTACTACTTAATCTTACCATACCTACACTACCATCTCTGTTTATCTTTATACTTTAACTTGTTATTTTAATCTTCCTTCCAGTGTTTCCTCTATGGGAGCCCTTCTTCTGCCTCGGCTGTAGCTCCCTGGGTTCTCTCCAGGTGGAGCTTGGGTGGAGGTGGGGGTCTAGGCCCCGCCTCCTCTGAGCGCCCTGTGTCGGTGCCTCGGCTGCTGCAGTTGATGTGCTGCTGCCGGTGCAGATGGCTCCTTTGATGGTGTTTCCTTACCTGGCTCATCTGTATTCGGCCCAATGTGCGTTTTACTGTTACTTTTAAGTGTGTGTGTGCACGAGGGTTGGGTTGGGGGGATGGGGGTATAACTGTGGTCATGCTTTTAAATCTGTGGGGGAGGGATGGGAATGTGGTCTTTGTGGGGTCATTTTAATTCTGTAAAGCACTTTGAACTTTATAAATAAAGCTTGATTTGATTTGAAAAAGGTTTTTTTTTGTTTCTGAAACAGTTTTTAAATGTCTCATCTGGTTCAAAAGTTATTAAAAGGCTGATTATGGTTAATGAATGCTTACCTGAGTAAACTAAAAGATGTGAAGCTGATTTCTGATTGTTCATTTAAAGTTTTTAGGTTTCCAGTAGCAGCTGGTTGAACAGCTGGGATTTGGAAATTATTGACCAAAAACTGGAATATTCTCATTAAAAACCACTGAGAGCTTGTCTGAAGCTAAAATAGGATTTATATGATCATTTTCTGCTTTCATGTCTCAGAGACTCAGGGTCTGTCTGTCCTGCAGGTTAAACCCCGTCTTCATGTCTCTCTGGTTGCTCTTCAGACAGACCCGTTGGAGGTTCTGGCCTTCAGCCTGTCGGACCCGGGGACCCCTGCTGAAACCGTCTCACAACAACCACGTTCTGGTTCCTGCTGCCTGTAACACACTGAATCCGAAGGACATTTGTCCCAGTCGGTGTCCCACCAGGACCATGGAGGACGGGCTGAAACGTGACCGAGCCGAGCGGGGACAGACTCTGCAGCCAGGAGCACAAAGGTCAGGTCACATGCTCTCCATTGTTCACCCGACAGCGCCGCTTCTGATCCCAGATCCTGGCTGTCAGAGTTCAGAACGGGGACAGGGGGGTCGGGGTGGACCGCCGGGGCTCCGGGGGGGTCGGAATGTAAAGAGCGGAGGCTTATAATTGGACCGGGAGTCACGGCTGATGCTCCGACTCAAAGAGAGAAACGAGGCTGGCGGTGGTCTGAGAGTGAACTGAACCTGAAAACATCAGGATGAAAGAAGAACCAAATTATGTGGAAGTCCTGTGATGTTCTGCTGTGAGAGGAGAAACGGAGCGGCTCGGTATCAGCTCCAGAACCGTGAGACTAAAACGATCAACTGAGTCTGTGGAGAACGTCCTCAGGAGGCGCTCCGATCCGGATCAGAAACGCTGCTTTGGTCAGATCCCATCAAACATCTCGCTGAAGACATGAGGAAGTTTCTATGAAATCATCTCTGGCCTTTATTTTAGCTTCTTATCGTCGAGATGTTCTCCAGAACCTTCCACCATCCTCTGACCCCAACATACAGAAAGGTTGGCCCAGACCATGACACTCACACCTCCGTGCTTCACAGTAGAAAGATCTTCAGCTCAGAGGTCTGTGGGTTTAGCTAAAACATCATCTGTGGTAGATCTGAACCACCTGGTTGGAGATGTTCCTACCCAGACCAGGATCATCAGCAGGTGGAATCAAAATGTTCCTGTAAATACGACCCCAGTTGTCCTGCTGGACCTGGCTTCAGTTTCAGGTCTCCAGCCAGAACATCTGGTCTCGTCAAACCGGACTTCCTGCAGTCTGGACCTCAGTGGGCCTCATGAAGGTCTGCAGAAGCTGCAGCTTCAACCTGATTCTGGAAGAACATCAGGATGCTAATGCTAACTAGCACACCAAATTCAAATTCAATTCAAATTCAAATTCAAAATTACTTTATTAATCCCAAAGGGAAATTAAATGTTGTTGTAACTCATTATGCAAGTTCCTTCAAAGATTTGTTGTAGATGCTGATGGCTGTGGGTAGGGATGATCTCCTGTAGCAGTCTGCAGATCTGAAGAAGCCTCTGACTGAAGACGCTCTGTAGTTGGATGACAGTCTGATGTAGAGGATGCTCAGGATCTATGGCGTCTTCTTTTCAACTCATCAGGGTTTTGTGGCTGTAGTTGAGGTTTTATTTGAGCTTTTGTGATGTTAATCAGCTGCTGCCAGTTGTAAACCACCTTGTTGCCATGGTTATGCATCATAACAAATGTCCAAATATAAAAATTATCAGCAAAAATCCTTCCAGCTGCACAGCATTCAAAACCAGAGAGAACAGTTGTCCACAAAAACGATGTTTCTACCAGAAATGGAAGAATTAAAGTTTAAAATAAGAAACAAATATGAACCAAAGTAACAGAGCTACTCCAACATGCTGCCACCTTGAGCGGCGCAATTCCGGAATGAATAGTAGCTGAAATGTTATCATTAGCCTCATAGCAATCAGGATAAATAGTTTAAAAAATGCAAAGATTAGCTAGAGGAAGGGCAGTAGATGGAGGGCTGAGGAAGAGGAGGGTGGGTTCCTCAGCTGGACCTGCTTTCTTCTCTCCTCGGATCATTAAAGGTCAGAAGAAAGAGTTCTGATGACTTCTGATCTCCCCCTGATGGAGGTTCCTGCTGCGGTTCCTGCTTCTCCAGACGTTCTGCAGGTCTTTCCTCACGGTCAGGAGGATGCAGGACCAGAACAGGAGTCCGGCCGAGAAGCTCAGAGCTTCTTCATCCTTCAGCTGGACTCGGTACCGTCGGTTCTGGTTATTGGCTCCACAACCGACCAATCAGAGGAGAGATTCTGTTGGATCCATCTCTGTCCGGTTTCCCTCAACAGGAGCAGATGCTGCTGCCATGGCGACGGGGAGCACACATCCTGCCTAAACATAACGCCGCGCTCTGATTGGCTGCAGGCGAGCCGACGCTGATGTGAAAGCCAGCTGCCGCGGCGGCCCCGCCTCCCTCCTGGGAGGGAAACACGCTCAGCGCTCTGCAGACCCGTCTGTCCTCACGCCGGGAAGCGGGACGACGGACCTCCTGGTTCTGGTAAACGGATCCTGGAGCTTCAGGGTCAAAGGTCACGTCTGCAGGACCTGTGTGTTGTCATTGTAATCAGAAGTGAACAGAACCGGTGGTTCCGTTTTGCTCAGCTGTCCCTGAACGTCACACCGTCTGTGATCACGTCCAGAGGAGGACGAGCAGGACCTCCTCCTCCTCATCATCCTCACAGTGGTTGTGGGTTAAATTCTGGCTCCAGCAGACCGGGTCAAGGCTTTATTCCGGTTCTGTGTAGAAGCGGACCCTGTGGACCCGACCCAGTGGAAGCCAGCAGCTTGCAGCCACAGCAGCTCCCTATAAAACAAGCCTTTAAAGTCAGAGAGTGGTTCATTTCCTGCCCTGAGCTCAGCTCCAGACGTTATTCTGGACTCATATAACCGGGTCTGGGTTCGACATCAGAGCCCAGCTTCCGGCTCATGCGCCAGATGTTGGGGAATAGGAGCCGGCGCGTTACGTACATCCGAATTTCTCTCTCACAGTCCGAGTTCAGCGCAGAGGCAGCCAAGTGAGGACAGAGGGAGGAAGAGGAGGAGGAGGAGGAGGAAGTCCCTGCAGCTGCAGGACGAAACCAAACAGATTCGTTCTGAAGGCCCAGAGCTGCTGGATCATCTGGACAGAACCGGGTTGGTTCTGCCTGATTCCTGTGACCTTCTCCTTCAGTTAGGGTCAGGAGGAAACCTACCATGAGCTCTGACCTCTGAGGAAGAAGCAGCTCCTTTTTCAGGGAAAAAGAGTCATGTCTGGTCCCTCACTGTCCCCCACTGTCCTAATATGTCCCCCACTGTCCCATAATGTCCTTCTTGTCCCATAATGTCCCTCACTGCCCCATAATGACCCATTATGTCCTTCACTTTTACATTGTCCCCCACTGTCCTAATATGTCCTTCACTCTCCCATAATGTACCTAATTGTCCACTTATGTCTCTCACTGTCCCATAATGTCGCACATAGTCACATAATGTCCCTTACTGCCCTTCCCTTTTACATAATCCCCCACTGTCCTAATGTCTCTCACTGTCCCATAATGTCCTTCTTGTCCCATAAAGTTCCTAATTGTCCACTTATGTCTCTCACTGTCCCATAATGTCCTTCTTGTCCCATAATGTCCCTCACTGCCCCACAATGTCCCTTGCTGTCCCAGTGTGTCCCTAATTGTCCCATAAAGTCCAACACTGTCCCGTAATGTTCCATTATGTCTTTCACTTGTACTTTGTCCCTCACTGTCCCATAAGGTGCTTCTTTTTCCATCATGTCCCTGATTATCCAATTATGTCCCTCACTGTCCCATAATGTCTCTTTTATCCCAGTATGTCCCTAATTGTCCCTCACTTTTGCACTGTCCCCCACGTCCCAATATGTCCCTCATTGTCCCATAATGTATGTCATTGTGCCATAATGCCCCTCACTTTCTCATGTGTCCCATTACTGTCCCTCACTCTTATATTGTCCCCTACTATTTCTCTTACTGTCCCAATATGTCCCTTACTGTCCCTCACTATTACATTGTCCCTTACTGTCCTAATATGTCCTTCACTGTCCCATAATGTGGTTCTTTTACCATCATCTTCCTAATTGTCCCATAATGTCCTTTTCGTCCCAGTATGTCCCTAATTGTCCCATAGTGTCCAACACTGTCCCGTAATGTTCCTTACTGTCCCCCACGTCCCAATATGTCCCTCACTGTCCCATGTCTGTCATTGTGCCATAATGCCCCTTAATGTCCCTCACTTTTCCATAATGTGTCCCATTACTGTCCCTCACTCTTATATTGTCCCCCACTATTCCAATATTTCTCTAACTGTCCCATTATGTCCCTTATTGTACTGATGGGCTTGGATCAGGTGGTGGTCCGTTAAATGACTCAGGAACCTGTTGGAAAACTGGAGCCAGAAAAAGAAACGTTTCGTCTTGGATCCATTTATAATTTATGAAATAATTTATTGAGTTGCAGCAGCAGCAGATCTACAGTCACAGAACCAGAAGTGTTGGTTCTGCAGAACATGAACGGGTCATCAGGTTCTTGCAGAACCTTCGATTAAACCAGCATTTTAAATGAGTGTTACGTAAACAATTAAAGCAGCGTGAGGAAACATGGCCGCCCTGCTGCCTTCACGATGACTGATTGGTTCTCTGACAGGCATCCTCAACCTATCAGCTGCTTCTCCTTTAGCCAATCAGGACACTTCGTTCTGAGCCACCGCCCTCGACTCCAGCAGCTCTTTGATGACATCATCACTGTAGGACAAGGTGTCTCTCAGCACCTGAACCGTGTGCTGACCAATCAGAGGAGGGGGCGTCGGCCCGCTCTGGGAGAAGCTGCTGAACCGGACGGCGGGACCTGGAAACACACAGGATGATGTCATGAACACCTACAAGCTCCTCCCCCTGAGTCATCTCTACCTCCTCCAGATGACACTAATGTGTTCTGCACAACTTGGTGTTACTAGTTTTAAATCTGCACGGTTTAAGGTTCTTTTAAGATTTTTTTTTTCTCATTTTAATTCATGGTTTTTATTCCTGTACTTTTGCTGTTTCTGCACCCTGCTGTAATGCTTTTGATGTTTTATGTAAAGCACTTTGAATTGTCTTGTAACATGAATTGTGCTATATAAATAAGCTTGCCTTGCCTTACTTTGACTAGGACATGTCAGGATTGCTGTAATTCTTCATCATGTTTGACATTTTGTCTCCAGCTGATGGACTCTTTGATCAGAGCGCCCCCTCATGACACAAAGAGGAAATCAGAATCAACTATATGTCAATCAATCAATCAATCAAACAAACTTTATTTATAAAGCGCTTTTCATACAACAATCACAGTTTAAAGTGCTTTACAGAATTAAAATGACCCCAAAAAGACATTCCCCCCCCCCCCCCCACATGATAAAACATCCAATAATCCAGTCATACAGGCAGGTTCTGGTTCTGATGTAAAGCTAACTGGGTTCATCAGAGGAAGTCCAGTTAACAGGTGGGGACAGCGGAGAGAAACAACAGGATCAAAACCAGCAGAACCAGAACCGAAACAGGAAGGATGGAGGGATGAAATGATGGAAGGATGGAAAGATGAAATGATGGAGGGATGAAATCTGGAGGGATGGAGGGATGAAATGATGGAGGAATGAAATGTGGAGGGATGGAAAGATGGGGGATGAAATGATGGAGGGATGGATAGATGGAGGGATGAAATGATGAAGGGATGGATAGATGGAGGAATGGATAGATGGAGGGATGAAATGATGGGGGGATGGAAGGATGGAAAGATAAATAGAGGGATGGAAAGATGGAGGGATGAAATGGAGGGATAGAATGATGGAGGAATGGAAAGATAGAGGGATGGAAAGATGGAGGGATAGAATGATGGAGGAATGGAAAGATAGAGGGATGAAAGATGGAGTGATAGAATGATGGAGGAATGGAAAGATAGAGGGATGGAAGGATGGATAGATGAATAGGAACATGGAGGGATGGAGGAGAGGATGGAGAACAGAAAGTTTATTTCTGGAGCTGAGAACCAATCAGCTGCTTCTAAAATCCATCACTAATGAGTCCAGCTCTAATGGGGGGGGGGGGTCACGTGCTGATTGTGTTATTTTGTTCTCTGATTATCCTCTTCAATAAACTGCAGTGCGGACATCAGGGTGTTAATGTGTGTCAGGATGAATAATTAACAAGGTTATGTAATCCTCTCATTTATCTGGTCCTTCTTCTTTTCTCTGGTTCTGATCCGTCTGTCCACAACGGATCAGAACTGATGGAGGAGGAGAGATGTTCTCGTGTTCTCATGTTCCCATGAGTTCCTGTTCTTGTGTTCCCATGTTCTCATGTTCACATGTGTTCATGTTCTCATGTTCACATGTTCTCGTGTTCTCATGTTCCCATGAGTTCCTGTTCTTGTGTTCCCATGTTCTCATGTTCACATGTTTCCATGTTCCCATGTTCCCATGTGTTCATGTTCTCATGTTCCCATGTGTTCATGTTCTCATGTTCACATGTTCCCATGTTCTCATGTTCACATGTTCCCATGTTCTCATGTTCACATTTTCCCATGTTCACATGTTCCCATGTTCCCATGTTCTCATGTTCACATGTTCCCATGTTCTCATGTTCACATGTGTTCATGTTCTCATGTTCACATGTTCTCAAATTCACATGTGTTCATGTTCTCATGTTCCCATGTGTTCATGTTCTCATGTTCACATGTTCCCATGTTCTCATGTTCCCATGTTCTCATGTTCCCATGTTCTCATGTTCACATGTGTTCATGTTCTCATGTTCACATGTTCCCATGTTCTCATGTTCACATGTTCCCATGTTCTCATGTTCACATGTTCCCATGTTCACATGTGTTCATGTTCTCATGTTCACATGTTCTCATGTTCACATGTGTTCATGTTCTCATGTTCCCATGTGTTCATGTTCTCATGTTCACATGTTCCCATGTTCTCATGTTCACATGTGTTCATGTTCACATGTTCCCATGTTCCCATGTTCTCATGTTCACATGTTCCCATGTTCTCATGTTCCCATGTTCTCATGTTCACATGTTCCCATGTTCTCATGTTCCCATGTTCTCATGTTCTCATGTTCACATGTTCCCATGTTCTCATGTTCACATGTGTTCATGTTCTCATGTTCACATGTTCCCATGTTCTCATGTTCACATGTTCCCATGATCTCATGTTCCCATGTGTTCATGTTCACATGTTCCCATGTGTTCATGTTCACATGTTCCCATGTGTTCATGTTCACATGTGTTCATGTTCCCATATTCTTATGTTCCCATGTGTTCATGTTCCCATGTGTTCATGTTCTTGTGTTCCCATGTTCTCATGTTCCCATGTGTTCATGTTCTCATGTTCACATGTTCCCATGTTCTTATGTTCTCATGTTCCCATGTGTTCATGTTCTTGTGTTCCCATGTTCTCATGTTCCCATGTGCTCATGTCTCATGTTCCCATTTTCTCATGTTCCCATGTTCTTGTGTTCCCATGTTCTCATGTTCCCATGTGTTCATGTTCTCATGTTCACATGTTTCCATATGTTCATGTTCTCATGTTCCCATGTGTTCATGTTCTCATGTTCACATGTTCCCATGTGTTTATGTTCCCGTGTTCTCATGTTCCCATGTTCTCATGTTCACATGTTCTCATGTTCACATTTTCCCATGTTCACATGTTCCCATGTTCACATGTTCCCATGTTCTCATGTTCACATGTTCCCATGTTCCCATGTTCACATGTGTTCATGTTCTCATGTTCACATGTTCTCATGTTCACATGTGTTCATGTTCTCATGTTCCCATGTGTTCATGTTCTCATGTTCACAGGTTCCCATGTTCTCATGTTCCCATGTTCTCATGTTCACATGTTCCTATGTTCTCATGTTCCCATGTTCTCATGTTCACATGTTCCCATGTTCTCATGTTCACATGTGTTCATGTTCTCATGTTCACATGTTCCAATGATCTCATGTTCACATGTTCCCATGTTCTCATGTTCACATGTTCTCATGTTCCCATGTTCCCATGTTCTCATGTTCACATGTTCCCATGTTCACATGTGTTCATGTTCTCATGTTCACATGTTCTCATGTTCACATGTGTTCATGTTCTCATGTTCCCATGTGTTCATGTTCTCATGTTCACATGTTCCCATGTTCTCATGTTCACATGTGTTCATGTTCTCATGTTCACATGTTCCCATGTTCTCATGTTCCCATGTTCTCATGTTCACATGTTCCCATGTTCTCATGTTCCCATGTTCTCATGTTCACATGTTCCCATGTTCTCATGTTCACATGTGTTCATGTTCTCATGTTCACATGTTCCCATGTTCTCATGTTCACATGTTCCCATGATCTCATGTTCCCATGTGTTCATGTTCACATGTTCCCATGTGTTCATGTTCACATGTGTTCATGTTCCCATATTCTTATGTTCCCATGTGTTCATGTTCCCATGTGTTCATGTTCTTGTGTTCCCATGTTCTCATGTTCCCATGTGTTCATGTTCTCATGTTCACATGTTCCCATGTTCTTATGTTCTCATGTTCCCATGTGTTCATGTTCTTGTGTTCCCATGTTCTCATGTTCCCATGTGCTCATGTCTCATGTTCCCATTTTCTCATGTTCCCATGTTCTTGTGTTCCCATGTCCTCATGTTCCCATGTGTTCATATTCCCATGTTCCCATGTTCTCATGTTCCCATGAGTTCATGTTCTCATGTTCACATGTTCTTATGTTCTCATGTTTCCATATGTTCATGTTCTCATGTTCCCATGTGTTCATGTTCTCATGTTCACATGTTCCCATGTGTTTATGTTCCCGTGTTCTCATGTTCCCATGTGTTCATGTTCTCATGTTCTCGTGTTCTCATGTTCCCATGTGTTCATGTTCTCATGTTCCCATATGTTCATTTTCTCATGTTCCGATGTGTTCACGTTCTCATGTTCCCATGTGTTCACGGTCCCATGTTCCCATGTTCTCATGTTCCCATGTCTTCATGTTCTCGTGTTCACATGTTCTTATGTTCTCATGTTACCATATGTTCATGTTCTCATGTTCCCATGTGTTCATGTTCTCATGTTCACATGTTCCCATGTGTTCATGTTCCCGTGTTCTCATGTTCCCATGTGTTCATGTTTTCGTGTTCTCATGTTCCCATGTGTTCATGTTCTCATGTTCCCATATGTTCATTTTCTCATGTTCCGATGTGTTCACGTTCTCATGTTCCCATGTGTTCACGTTCCCATGTTCCCATGTTCTCATGTTCTCATGTTCTCATGTTCCCATGTCTTCATGTTCTCGTGTTCCCATGTTCTCATGTTCCCATGTGTTCATGTTCTCATGTTCCCATGTGTTCATGTTCTCATGTTCCCATGTGTTCATGTTCTCATGTTCCCATGTGGTCATGTTCTCATATGCCCATGTGTTCATGTTCTCGTGTTCCCATGTGTTCATGTTCTCGTGTTCCCATGTGTTCATGTTCTCGTGTTCCCATGTGTTCATGTTCTCGTGTTCCCATGTGTTCATGTTCTCGTGTTCCCATGTGTTCATGTTCTCATGTTCCCATGTGTTCATGTTCCTTATGTGTTCATGTTCCCATGTGTTCATGTTCTCATGTTCCCATGTGTTCACGTTCCCATGTTCTGCAGGTTCTCATGTTCCCATGTCTTCATGTTCTCGTGTTCCCATGTTTTTATGTTCTCATGTTCCCATGTGTTCATGTTCTCATGTTCCCATGTGTTCATGTTCTCATGTTCCCATGTGTTCATGTTCTCATGTTCCCATGTACTCGTGTTCTCATGTTCCCATGTGGTCATGTTCTCATATTCCCATGTGTTCATGTTCTCGTGTTCATGTTCTCGTGTTCCCATGTATTCATGTTCTCATGTTCCCATGTGTTCATGTTCTCATGTTCCCATGTGTTCATGCACTCATGTTCCCATGTTCTTATGTTCTCATGTTCCCATGGGGTCATGTTCTTGTGCTCCCAAGTTCTCATGTGTTCATGTTCCCATATTATCATGTTCCCATATGTTCATGTTCTCATGTTCCCATGTGTTCATGTTCCCATATTCTTATGTTCCCATGTGTTCATGTTCTCATGTGTTCATGTTCTCATGTTTTCATGTCCCTATGTGTTTATGTTCTCATGTTCCCATGTGTTCATGTTCCCATATTCTCATGTTCCCATGTGTTCATGTTCTCGTGTTTTCATGTTCCCATGTGTTCATGTTCTCATGTTCCCATGTGTTCACGTTCTCATGTTCCCATGTGTTCACGTTCCCATGTTCTCATGTTCCCATGTGTTCATGTTCCCTTATTCTTATGTTCCCATGTGTTCATGTTCTCATGTTCCCATGTTCTTATGTTCTCATGTTCCCATGGGGTCATGTTCTTGTGCTCCCAAGTTCTCATGTGTTCATGTTCCCATATTATCATGTTCCCATATGTTCATGTTCTCATGTTCCCATGTGTTCATGTTCCCATATTCTTATGTTCCCATGTGTTCATGTTCTCATGTGTTCATGTTCTCATGTTTTCATGTCCCTATGTGTTTATGTTCTCATGTTCCCATGTGTTCATGTTCCCATATTCTCATGTTCCCATGTGTTCATGTTCTCGTGTTTTCATGTTCCCATGTGTTCATGTTCTCATGGTCCCATGTGTTCATGTTCCCATGTTCACATGTTCTCATGTTCCTATGTTCCCATGTTCTCATGTTCCCATGTGTTCATGTTCCCATGTTCTCATGTTCCCATGTGTTCATGTTCCCATGTTCACATGTTCTCATGTTCCTATGTTCCCATGTTCTCATGTTCCCATGTGTTCATGTTCTCGTCTTCTCATGTTCCCATGTGTTCATGATCTCATGTTCCAATGTGTTCATGTTCCCATGTTCTCATGTTCCCATGTGTTCATGTTCTCGTGATCTCATTTTCCCATGTGTTCATGTTCTCGTGTTTTCATGTTCCCATGTGTTCATGATCTCATGTTCCAATGTGTTCATGTTCCCATATTCTCATGTTCCCATGTGTTCATGTTCTCGTGATCTCATTTTCCCATGTGTTCAAGTTCCCATGTGTTCATGTTCTCGTGTTTTCATGTTCCCATGTGTTCATGTTCTCATGTTACCATGTGTTCATGTTCTCATGTTCTTATGTTTTCATGTTCCCATGTTCTCATGTTCCCATGTGTTAATGTTCCCATGTTCTCATGTTCTCATGTTCCCATGTGTTCATGTTCTTATGTTCTCATGTCCCCATGTGTCCATGTTCCCATGTGTTCATGTTCTCATGTTCCCATGTGTTCAGGTTCCCATGTTCCCATGTGTTTATGTTGTTGTGTTCCCATTTGTTCATGTTCTCATGTTCCCATGTGTTCATGTTCCCATGTGTTCATGTTCTCATGTTCCCATGTGTTCATGTTCTCATGTTACATTGTTCTCATGTTCCCATGTGTTCATGTTCCCATGTGTTCATTTTCTCGTGTTCTCATGTTCCCATGTGCTCATGTTCTCGTGTTTTCATGTTCCCATGTGTTCATTTTCTTATGTTCTCATGTGTTCGTGTTCTCATGTTCTCATGTGTTCGTGTTCTCATGTTCCCATGTGTTCGTGTTGTCATGTTCCCATGTGTTCATGTTCTCGTGTTCCCATGTGTTCATGTTCTCATGTTCCCATGTGTTCGTGTTCTCATGTTCTCATGTGTTCGTGTTCTCATGTTCTCATGTGTTCGTGTTCTCATGTTCCCATGTGTTCGTGTTCTCATGTTCCCATATGTTCATGTTCTCATGTTACATTGTTCTCATGTTCCCATGTTCCCATGCGTTCATGTTCTCATGTGTTCATGTTCTCATGTTTCATGTGTTCATGTTCCCATATTCTCATGTCCCCATGTGTTCATGTTCTCGTGTTTTCATGTTCCCATTTGTTCATGTTCTCATGGTCCCATGTGTTCATGTTCCCATGTTCACATGTTCTCATGTTCCCATGTTCCCATGTTCACATGTTCTCATGTTCCCATGTGTTCATGTTCCCATGTTCCCATACTCTCATATTCCCATGTGTTCATGTTCACATGTTCATATGTTCTTATGTTCTCATGTTTCCATGTGTTCATGTTCCCATGTTCTTATGTTCCCATGTGTTCATGTACTCGTGTTCTCATGTTCCCATGTGTTCATGTTCCCATGTGTTCATGTTCCCATGTTCCCATGTGTTCATGTTCTCATGTTCCCATGTGTTCATGTTCTCGTGTTCTCATGTTCCCATGTGTTCATGATCTCATGTTCCAATGTGTTCATGTTCTTATGATCTCATGTGTTCATGTTCTCATTTTCCCATGTGTTCATGTTCCCATGTTCCCATGTGTTCATGTTCTCATGTGTTCATGTTCTCATGTTTCATGTGTTCATGTTCCCATGTTCTCATGTTCTCATGTGTTTATGTTCTCATGTGTTCATGTTCCCATGTTCTCATGTTCCCATGTGTTCATGTTCTCGTGATCTCATTTTCCCATGTGTTCATGTTCTCATGTTCCCGTGTTTTCATGTTCCCATGTGTTCATGTTCTCGTGTTCTCATGTTCCCATGTGTTCATGTTCTCATGTTCCCATGTGTTCATGTTCTCATGTTCCAATGTGTTCATGTTCTCATGTTCCCATGTGTTCATGTTCTCATGTTCCCATGTTCTTATGTTTTCATGTTCCCATGTTCTCATGTTCCCATGTGTTCATGTTCCCATGTTCTCATGTGTTCATGTTCTTATGTTCTCATGTTCCCATGTGTTCATGTGTTCATGTTCTCATGTCCCCATGTGTCCATGTTCCCATGTGTTCATGTTCTCATGTTCCCATGTGTTCAGGTTCCCATGTTCCCATGTTCACATGTTCTCATGTTCCCATGTGTTCATGTTCTCATTTTCCTATGTGTTAATGTTCTCATGTTCCCATGTTCTCATGTTCCTTTGTGTTCATGTTCTCATGTTCCCATGTGTTCACGTTCCCATGTTCCCATGTGTTCATGTTCTCGTGTTATCATGTTCACATGTGTTCATGTTCTCATGTTCCCATGTGTTCATGTTCTCATGTTCCCATGTGTTCACGTTCCCATGTTCCCATGTGTTCATGTTCTCGTGTTTTCATGTTACCATTTGTTCATGTTCTCATGGTCCCATGTGTTCATGTTCTCATGTTCACATGTTCTCATGTATCCCATGTTCTCATGTTCCCATATTCCCGTGTGTTCATGTTCACATGTTCATATGTTCTTATGTTCTCATGTTTCCATGTGTTCATGTTCCCATGTTCTTATGTTCCCATGTGTTCATGTACTCATGTTCTCATGTTCCCATCTGTTCATGTTCCCATGTGTTCATGTTCCCATGTTCTCATGTCCCCATGTGTTCATGTTCTCATGTGTTCATGTTCTCGTGTTCTCATGTTCTCATGTGTTCATGATCTCATGTTCCAATGTGTTCATGTTCTTATGTTCTCATGTGTTCATGTTCTCATTTTCCCATGTGTTCATGTTCCCATGTTCTCATGTTCCCCATGTGTTCATGTTCTCATGTTCTCATGTGTTTATGTTCTCATGTGTTCATGTTCCCATGTTCTCATGTTCCCATGTGTTCATGTTCTCGTGATCTCATTTTCCCATGTTCTCATGTTCCCGTGTTTTCATGTTCCCATGTGTTCATGTTCTCGTGTTCTCATGTTCCCATGTGTTCATGTTCTCGTGTTCTCATGTTCCCATGTGTTCATGTTCTCATGTTCCCATGTGTTCATGTTCTCATGTTCCCATGTTCTTATGTTCTCATGTTCCCATGTGTTCATGTTCTCATGTTCCCATGTTCTTATGTTCTCATGTTCCCATGTGTTCATGTTCCCATGTTCTCAGGTTCCCATGTGTTCATGTTCTAATGTTCTCATGTTCACATGTGTTCATGTTCTCATGTTCCCATGTGTTCATGTTCCCATGTTCCCATGTTCTCATGTTCCCATGTGTTCACGTTCCCATGTTCCCATGTGTTCATGTTCTCATGTTCCCATGTGTTCACGTTCCCATGTTCTCATGTGTTCATGTTCTCGTGTTTTCATGTTCTTATGTTCTCATGTTACCATGTGTTCATGTTCTCATGTTCCCATGTGTTCATGTTCTCATGTTCCCATGTGTTCATGTTCTCATGTTCCCATGTGTTCACGTTCCCATGTTCTCATGTGTTCATGTTCTCGTGTTTTCATGTTCTTATGTTCTCATGTTACCATGTGTTCATGTTCTCATGTTCCCATGTTCTCATGTTCCCATGTTCTCATGTTCCCATGTGATCATGTACTCGTGTTCTCATGTTCCCATGTGTTCATGTTCTCATGTTCCTGTGTTCTCATGTTCCCATGTTCTTGTGTTCCCATGTTCCTGTGTTCTCATTTTCCCATGTTCCTGTGTTCTCATTTTCCCATGTTCTTATGTTCTCATCTTACTATGTTCCTATGTTGTTTTGTTCTTATGTTCCCATGTTCCTGTGTTCTCCTTTTCCCATGTTATGTTCTCTGCTCTTTCTCATTTTAAGAGGATTCTCCACATTGTTTATTTTCACATTATTCATATTTGTGTTTTAAGACATAACTCCAGGTTCTCCAGCAGAGACCTTCTAAAGCTGTCGGGTTTCTTCTTCTGCCTTTTATTCCCTTCTCTCTGTTTACATTCCTTCCTGAATGGAAACCCAAACCCGACCAGAACCCGACCAGAACAAAGGAACCTTCCCCTACATGTTTCCTGGCTTTTCCTGGATCATTCATGCTTTGTTTTCTAAACTCTGCCAGGACAGATTTTCACACAGCAGCAGCCAAACATGTGGAGCTCAACATGTTTATGAAACTCTGGATCAGAACCGACACGTTCCCGCTCAGGCTACCAGACCGTCTGAGCTCATCAGAACATCGGGGAGGACCGGTCCAGACGACTGGACCATGAGGCATGAAGGTGACAGCAGCGTCCACATGTTCAGAACCAGGAGAAACACACGGGTCAGGTCAGAACAAGACGGATTGGACAGTAAATTCTGAGCGGTGGACAGACGGCTTCCTCTGAGCGGAGATCCTTCAGGTCCCTGAGGACCGGCCTCAGCTGCTGGTGGATCTGTGGTGGATGTGGGGAAACCAGCGTTCCCAGTGGACCTTCTGGTTCTGAGAGCCGACCAACATCACGACAACACTTCAGGGAAAAATGTCACGCAATAATTTAGAGTTCCAGGCAGAGAGAGAAGAATTCGGGTCAGAACCGGGGTGGATCCGGGGCTGGTTCTGGTTCTGGTCAGAGGAGATAAACAGCAGAACAACAACCAAGATACTCCTCCAGAACCGTCACATGACCCAAACACAGTGACCACAGTGTGTGTGTGTGTGTGCTGACCCGGTACGGCGATCCGTCCTGCCGTCGGATGCTCCATCTCCTGGATCAGCCTGTTGTGTTTCACCTGGAAACAAACAGACAGTCTGATTGGACCAGAGTTCTGGTACTGAGCGAGGTGTTACCGGGTCGGAAACCAAGCAGAGGAATGAGGAAACACGAGCTCCTCCATCACCTCTAGATGTTTCACATCAGATCCAAAATGAAATATGTAAGATGGAAAATAAAGAATGTAATCTGAAGAAAAGCCGGTGTGAGCTTCCTGTAGGATCTAATAAAACATGTTTCTGGAAATGAATAAAAAGGGAACACCGCAGTATTAACCCCCGTTAACCAAAAGAAGGTGCAGGACTCCACAACTATACCCCAGAATGACCAGCAGCACCTCCACATACTTAGGTACAAGTAAAAAGAAAGTAGCAGATCAGAAGATGTAATATTTTAATCGAATATTAAATCCCCCAGACGGTGATCCGGATCACCTTGTTCCTGGTTCCACTGAGGACATTTCCTGAAAACCTGTTAATAACTTTTTCAGTTGTGTTGCTGACAAACAGACAAACCCTGGCAAAAACAGAAGCTCCTTGGCGGAGGTAAAAATGACAGAAATATAAAGCTACGTACAAAATCTGCTGTTAAAGATATAAAAATTAATACACATAAATACAAAGATTAGAAAATAACTAATTCTATCAGAAGAAAAACTTGTCTACATAAAATGAATGAAGGTAACATGTAAGAACAGGTTGCAGTGATTAAATCTGCTGTTTACTGGATCTCAACAATAAAAATAATATTAGAGCAACAAAGCTGGTGTAGAGACAGGAGGTCTCACTTCAACACAAACTGCAAGTCTGGATCTGTTTTAAACATTTATGTTTGTTCTTCATTCTGGGAAGTTACTCCCAGTGGCCTGAAACATTACTCCACTAGCAGCAGCGACACTTCATCATAATACGACTGAAGGAAAAGCAAAAAGTATGGAGGCCTGTCCAATCAGAGAACGAACCTCTACAGAGACCTGGACCTCTGGTACCATCTGTGAAACACGGAGGTGGAGGTGTCATGGTCTGGGAGGTAGAACCCTGAGGAGAAGGTCAGTCCCAGGAGACAGGAGGTTCAGGTTCCTCTGAAGAGAACTCGTCCTGCTCCTCTATCTTCTACCTGGGTCCTCCAGACAGAATCGGACCCAGAGGTTCTGTCCCGCTCTGAGGAGACGCAAAGGTTTCAGCAGAAACAGGAGTAAAACGACAGCAGCTGGTGAGACAGAGACGGTCCTCAGCGTCTCAGAGAGGGACGGATTCCATCTGCTGCTTCGGTCCAGAAGATAAAGCAGCAGGGAGCGTCCTCTGATTTACTGCTGCTGTTATCCTTACCTCCATGGAGCTGTGTCCAACCTGAGCCGTGTCCCACAGAGGGGACACGGTGGAGTTATGTCCAACCTGAGCCGTGTCCCACAGAGGGGACATGGTGGAGTTATGTCCAACCTGAGCAGTGTCCCACAGAGGGGACACGGTGGAGTTATGTCCAACCTGAGCCGTGTCCCACAGAGGGGACATGGTGACCTGGTACCGACTCTGAACACCTGGAGCTCTGAGTCACAGAAGCCAGGAAAACAAGAATGATTAGAGAAGAGAGAGAAACCGCGCAAAACAGGAAATACTGGGAGGAGAGGTTCTGCTGCTCCTTCATCCATCTGTTCATCCATCCATCCCTCTGTTCATCCAACGATCTATCTGTTCATCTGTTCATCCATCCATCTGTTCATCCATCCATCCCTCTGTTCATCCAACGATCTATCTGTTCATCTGTTCATCCATCCATCTGTTCATTCATCCATCTATCTGTTCATCTGTTCATCCATCTGTTCATCCATCCATCCCTCTGTTCATCCAACCATCTATCTGTTCATCTGTTCATTCATCCATCCATCCATCCGTTCATCCATCCATCCATCTGTTCATCCGTTCATCCATCAGTTGGAGGGAAACAGGAATGTTATCTGGAGTACTTGGTTTCATTTCAGACCCTGAACTTTGACCCAGTGGAGCCCAGAGGCCACAGCAGCCTTAGATGTTCCCACAGTGACCAGGGGTTCTGGATAGAAACTCTGGACCGCCTGAGGCCCGGATGCTGACGGCGTTTCCTGCTCCGGCTGGTTAACATCTGAACCGTCCTGGAGGATGTGGGCCAAGCTGCACAGTAAACATGTACCTGGCTCGGGAACAGAACCAGAACCAGATCTGGATGTTTGGATGAGAATCAGCCACACAGTCGGGCCTCAATCACCAGCTGCCAGATGTGTCTGTAAGCAGCTTCTGATCCAATAACTGGCCTTTGGTTCTGATAGACCGACCTCACCTTTATCACTAAAACACTGTCAGATGCTTCAGAGGTCAGAGAGCATCTAATCGAACCTCATCAGAACCTCTGCACACAGAAGAGCCGTTTCATGTCCAACTGTGACTCGTGATGTGAAAATAATTATTTCAGGACATAGAGACGGTTTTGAATAACATCAATAATAAGTTTGTTGTGTCTGTTGATAAGACTTGAGTCAGCAGTGAGGGACACCGTCTGACCCGGTAAGGGACACCTTCTGATCCGGTGAGGGACACCTTCTGACCCGGTGAGAGACACCGTCTGACCTGGTGAGGGACACCTTCTGACCCGGTGAGAGACACCGTCTGACCCGGTGAGGGACACCTTCTGACCCGGTGAGAGACACCGTCTGACCCGGTGAGAGACACCGTCTGACCCGGTGAGAGACACCTTCTGACCCGGTGAGAGACACCGTCTGACCCGGTGAGAGACACCGTCTGCGCCTGTTAAATAAGAAGCCCAATTAAAGGTACTCTTGAACTGCAGAAGGAATCAGCTC
The DNA here is from genome assembly GCA_963556495.2 of Valencia hispanica. NCBI lineage: Eukaryota > Metazoa > Chordata > Actinopteri > Cyprinodontiformes > Valenciidae > Valencia > Valencia hispanica. The sequence continues at coordinate 49,915,462 of OY747716.1, forward strand.
AACTTTATTTAAGATAATATACATTTGCCCTTAATATTTTTGGCGCCCAACGTGGGACCTCATAATACTCGGCAGGTTCTGGAGGACTTTCAAAGCGAAACCAGAACCAGGACTATCCGATGGAGAACTAAGCAGAGACATTTGGGAAAATGAGGAAGATCATTTCGGATCCAGATTCTCCCATTTTTTCACGTTCCCACTCCTCCTCCTCCTCATCCCAGCACTGAAAGCCGTCCTCAGGTGTCCAACAGCACAGAGTCGTCGCCCAGTGCAGCACCTCTACCTCCTCTTCCTCAGACAGACGGACCTCCCTGGAGAAGATGTGGTCCTGAAGGAAGCAGATGTGGATCTAAAATCTCTGCTGGACATTTCTGCATCCTCTTCAGGCCCAGACCATGATACCACCTCCTCCCATCCCGGCTCCTGAGCCCAGGCTGGATGTTCTTCCTCCAGAACAGTGCAGAGTTTAATGGAGTCCTGTAGAACCAAACGAAGTAGATCTTACATTCACCTCGTTCTGTTCCAGAATTTGCTCCAATCTAAACTTTTCCAGGTTGTTTTCCAGTGAGAAAAAAAACAAAGACCTGCAGATCTGCATGCAGAACGTTTTATCATTAGATATGATCAATATTCAGAATACAGCAAAAAGTTCTGCAATTTCTGAGCATAAAAAACACACAGACGCCTCCAGGGGAGAATCTTTATTAAAAGTCAAACTCTGATCGATGGCTTTAATTTAACCATCAAACTGCAGGAAGTCCACCGCCGCTGAACCAATCTCCTTCTGTGTGTGTTGGTGAAAACCTCTGAGTTCCTCCTGTCCAGCTGGGAGAACATTTCTGAAACATCTTGGATGATTTTACTCCTGTGCTACAGATAGCGGGTTACTGTAGTGACCTCTAACCGTTGCATACTTTACACTGCGCTTTAAAAACGGATTTTGGAAGATGGACTTTATAGATGTGACGTCACTTTTACTACCACAAAGTTAAAGCAGCAGGAAGTTGGCGTGTTTTTCTACTTCCTCCCGGCCTGAAGCAACAAGCTAACTGTCTCTTTCTCTACAGCAAAAATCTGCCTCTGCTGTATTTATATTGTCATTAAACATGATGAAATATTCTATAAGATTGAGAAATTTTGGTTACGTCGCATGTGAACAACTCAAACAGCGTCCATAACGCGTTCAGTGCCTAGACCAATCACAATGCTGGAACGACTGAACCTGGTGTCTCTGCAGGAACCGGGTCAGAAGCCAGCAGGACCCACGTTCTGACTCCAGAACCAACATGGCCGACACGTTCTACCGCCAAACATTCCTGACCTGGGCTGCAGGGTCTAATGCAGCCTTTAGCGCCACCTGCTGACCAACACCAGCTTCCTGGGAGATCTGGGTTGATGGAACTGAAACATCCAGATGATCCTAATAATCTTGACATGTTGGGTTTGTTTCTGAGTCTGAAGCTTCCTGCTAAAAATCTCCAGGAATGACGTCTGGTGAGGATCTGATGCTTTACCAACCGGTTCTGTTCACAATCCATCTGATCCACGACTCAGTATGACTCAGTACGACTCAGTACGACTCAGTACCACTCAGTACCACTCAGCACCACTCAGTACGATTCAGTACCACTCAGTACGAATCAGGACCTCTCAGTACGACTCAGTACCTCTAAGTATGACTGAGTGCCACTCAGTACCACTCAGTACGACTCAGTACCTCTAAGTATGACTGAGTGCCACTCAGTACCACTCAGTACGATTCAGTACCACTCAGTACGACTCAGAACCACTCAGTACCTCTAAGTATGACTCAGTACCTCTCAGTACGACTCAGTACGACTCAGTACGACTCAGTACGACTCAGTACCACTCAGTACGACTCAGTACGACTCAGTACGACTCAGTACCACTCAGTACGACTCAGTACCACTCAGTACGATTCAGTACCACTCAGTACGATTCAGTACCACTCAGTACGACTCAGAACCACTCAGTACCTCTAAGTATGACTCAGTACCTCTCAGTACGACTCAGTACCACTCAGTACGACTCAGTACCACTCAGTACAACTCAGTACCTCTCAGTACGACCCAGTACGACTCAGTACGACTCTGTGCCACTCAGTATGACTTAGTAGCACTCAGTACGACTCAGTGCCACTCAGTGCCACTCAGTACGACTTAGTACCACTCAGTGCCACTCAGTACGACTCAGTGCCACTCAGTGCCACTCAGTACGACTTAGTACCACTCAGTGCCACTCAGTACGACTCAGTACCACTCAGTATGACTCAGTGCCACTCAGTACGACTTAGTGCCACTCAGTGCCACTCAGTACGACTCAGTACCACTCAGTACGACTCAGTACCACTCAGTGCCACTCAGAACCCAGTAGAGACCAGTCTGTCTCAGCAGAGACCACCCTGTCCCAGTAGAGACCAGTCTGTCTCAGTAGAGACCAGTCTGTCCCAGTAGAGACCACCCTGTCCCAGTAGAGACCAGTCTGTCTCAGTAGAGACCAGTCTGTCTCAGCAGAGACCAGTCTGTCTCAGCAGAGACCAGCCTGTCTCAGCAGAGACCAGCCTGTCCCAGTAGAGACCAGTCTGTCCCAGTAGAGACCAGCCTGTCTCAGCAGAGACCAGCCTGTCCCAGTAGAGACCAGCCTGTCCCAGTAGAGACCAGTCTGTCTCAGCAGAGACCAGTCTGTCTCAGCAGAGACCAGCCTGTCCCAGCAGAGACCAGTCTGTCCCAGCAGAGACCCGCCTGTCCCAGTAGAGACCAGTCTGTCTCAGCAGAGACCAGCCTGTCCCAGTAGAGACCAGTCTGTCCCAGCAGAGACCAGTCTGTCTCAGCAGAGACCAGCCTGTCCCAGCAGAGACCAGTCTGGTCTCTACAGGTTTATCGTCCATCAGCTCAGCGGAGACGCTGAGCTGATGGACGATAAACCTGATGCTGGAACTGAGTCTCTATGGCAACAGACAGCAGGCTCCACCCCCTCATCCTCTCTGTGTCTGTTTATACATGGAACCATGTGATTGTGAGCATCTGTCTGACTGTAACAGTATCTGCTCCAGATGGATCATTACCTCCATATGCTCACACACAGTCAGAACCGTGGTTCTGATTTCCGCTCGCCGGGTTTTCAAACGGACCAACTGAGGAGATGAAGGGAAGCAGCTGGGTTCTGGTGCCTGCAGCGGGTCGGTACCAGGTTCTGACCGCAGTCACTCAAAGACACGGATGATAATTCTGTCAGATTCTTCCCACTCAGACCCGTTGGACCTTACAGATTGGTGGTTCTGATGAACCCTGTAATCTGGACTCTGAACTGGGTTTGGACTCATTTGGTTTCAGAAAGTTCTGGAGCTGACTTGGGTTTATTTAGGTTTTCTGACCCAGTTTCAGACTTGTCTGGTTCTGGTACCGGACCTGGTTTAGGACCAACATGTGAAGCTGACCCATCTTAGGAATGAACCGGTCTGCACCTGTGTCAAGGTGTTTTACTGGTTCTGAGCCAGTACTGGATGGGTTCTGGAGATCTGTGGCTATGGCTGTAGGTTTGGACCGGTTCTGATTTTTCAGGTTTCTCTGGAACAAACCGCCTACAAATCAGAGATGTTCCTTTAATCTGGACTGAAACATGTTTGGACCTAAGGAACCGGTCCAAACGGATCACTGCTGAGAAATCCTGGGAAGCCCTTTTGGACCACTGGTTCCGACTGCTTCTAGACAGATGAACCTGAATACGACTGTTCTTGGGTTGATTCTGGGTTCTACTAGACTATTCTCTCTCTCACTCGCTCTCTGGTGATTTGAGCCAACTGTGATGTTGTTGATGGTTAATATTTTTTATTCACTATATCATATTTATGCGTTCAATCCGGTGCTTTTCGTCTAAATATGAACGTTGCCGATGGCGCGTCATGTAAAGAAACATGTGTTTTTCACACATCCACCTGGGCTGAGCCCCCCGGATCTCCTTTAACCCTGAATCCGGCCCTGGGCAGCAGAGAAACCGGCAAAAATCATAATTTCATCAGAACGTCAGACGACAAGCAGAAAGTTCGGGTTTATTACATCGCCTAATATTACATATTACATACAATCAATCAGAACACATGTTAACAGAAGTTTTCCCATTCGTAATTTTTAGCAGACGGAGTCGTAAAGTTGTGTTAAATCCCAACAGCAGCTGAATTTATCGGGTTTAAAGGTTGGGCTGTGGAAGGAGCCACAGGGGGTGGAGCTGCGGAGCAGGTGGAGCTACGGAGCAGGTGGAGCTACGGAGCAGGAGGAGCTACGGAGCAGGTGGAGCGAGCTAGAAGCTGATGCAGGGCAGCTTCCCGGCTCTTTGGAGGTACAGTAGAGGAGTGATGAAGCTGCTGATGATGCTGATGGAGACGCCGAACAGCGTGAGCTGCAGAACCACCAGCAGGGAGGCGCTGTGCACCGTCGGACCCAGCACCACCGACTGCAGCAGCTGGGTGGCGCTGTTGAACCCCAGGGTGACGACGATCACCTTGAAGGCCTTCCTCTTCATGGCGTTCCCGCCGTCGGCGCTGCGGGAGGCGTCGCCAGGCCCCGGCCGCTTCAGGACGAGGAGGACGCGGACGCCGCAGTAGGACAGGACGGCGAGGAAGAGGAGGGACTTGGCGATGAAGTAGCTGGCAGAGACGGGGCGGGCCGGAGCCAGGAAGGGAAACAGGAAGTCCAGCAGGATAAGCAGCCAGTCCAGCAGGCAGAAGCCCAGACGGTAGCGCAGATGTTTCCACCTGCAGACAGGAGAAATCAATGAGACAAAGAGCCAGAACCGAACCGGTTTGGGAGGAAGTTACCCAGTTAGGGAGGAAGTTACCCAGTTAGGGAGGAAGTTACCCGGTTAGGGAGGAAGTTAACCGGTTAGGGAGGAAGATACCCGGTTAGGGAAAAAGTTACCCGGTTTGGGAGGAAGTTACCCGGTTTGGGAGGAAGTTACCCGGTTTGGGAGGAAGATACCCAGTTTGGGAGGAAGATACGCGGTTAGGGAGGAAGTTACCCAGATAGGGAGGAAGATACCCGGTTAGGGAGGAAGTTACCCGGTTAGGGAGAAAGTTACCCGGTTTGGGAGGAAGTTACCCGGTTAGGGAGGAAGTTACCCAGTTAGGGAGAAAGTTACCCGGTTAGGGAGGAAGTTACCCATCCTGGTGAAGAAGTTACTCTGTTTGGGTGGAAGTTACCCGGTTAGGGAGGAAGTTACTCTGCTTGGGAGGAAGTTACCCGGCTTGGGAGGAAGTTACTCGGTTTGCGAGGAAGTTACCCGGTTAGGGAGGAAGTTACTCGGTTAGGGAGGAAGTTACCCGGCTTGGGAGGAAGTTACCCGGCTTGGGAGGAAGTTACCCGGTTTGGGAGGAAGATACCCGGTTAGGGAGAAAGTTACCCGGTTAGGGAGGTAGTTACCCGGATAGGGAGGAAAATACCTGGTTTGGGAGGAAGTTACCAGGTTAGGGAGGAAGATACCCGGTTTGGGAGGAAGTTACCCGGTTAGGGAGAAAGTTACCCGGTTTGGGAGAAAGTTACCCGGTTTGGGAGGAAGTTACCCGGTTAGGGAGGAAGTTACCCGGCTTGGGAAGAAGTTACTCTGTTTGGGAGGAAGTTACCCGGTTAGGGAGGAAGTTACCCAGCTTGGGAGGAAGTTACCCGGTTAGGGAGGAAGTTACCCGGTTTGGGAGGAAGTTACCCGGCTTAGGAGGAAGTTACCCAGTTTGGGAGGAAGTTACTCGGTTTGGGAGGAAGTTACCCGGCTTGGGAGGAAGTTACCCGGCTTGGGAGGAAGTTACCCGGCTTGGGAGGAAGTTACCCGGTTTGGGAGGAAGTTACCCGGTTTGGGAGGAAGTTACTCGGTTTGGGAGGAAGTTACTCGGCCTGGGAGGAAGTTTCCCGGTTTGGGAGGAAGTTTCCCGGTTTGGGAGGAAGATACCCGGTTAGGGAGGAAGTTACCCGGATAGGGAGGAAGATACCCGGTTTGGGAGGAAGTTACCCGGTTAGGGAGGAAGATACCCGGTTTGGGAGGAAGTTACCCAGTTAGGGAAGAAGTTACCCGGTTAGGGAGAAAGTTACCCGGCTATGGAGGAAGTTACCCGGCTATGGAGGAAGATACCCGGTTTGGGAGAAAGTTACTCGGTTAGGGAGGAAGATACCCGGTTAGTGAGAAAGTTACCCGGTTAGGGAGGAAGTTACCCGGTTTGGGAGGAAGTCACCCGGTTTGGGAGGAAGTTACCCGGCTTGGGAGGTAGTTACTCGGTTTGGGAGGAAGTTACTCGGTTTGGGAGGAAGTTACCCGGTTTGGGAGGAAGATACCCGGTTTGGGAGGAAGATACCCGGTTAGGGAGGAAGTTACCCGGTTAGGGAGGAAGTTACCTGATGAAGAGCGTGGGATGGACCACGGCCAGGTAGCGCTCCAGACAGACACAGGTCTGAAAGAGGGGCCGAGAGATGAGCATGAGCTGCAGGAAGAGCTGCAGAACCAGAACTCCGACCGCCTCGGACCTGCCGAGCAGGAAGTGGACCATGACGTAGAAAGACGAGCAGCTGAACAGGATTTCGGCGGCCGCCAGGTTGAGGGCGAACAGCTCCGAGGCGACGGGACCGCCGGTGATGGCGCTGACCACGTAGACGTTGGCCGGCAGACCCAGCAGCACGTTGGAGCCCAGCAGACCCGTAATACCACTGAAGAAGAAAGTGGGATCAAACCCCAGCGAGTAGTTGGACCCAGCAGAACTCATCCTGACCCGGTTCTGGAGGATTCTTAAGAAGTCTGGAGGAAGGGAACCAGAAATAATCACCGACCTGGCCGCGGCATGAACCGCTCTGATTGGACGAGGAAACTGGTTTCTAACCAGATTAAAACAGTTTCCATGTTTTCTGGCCCAGTTTAATGAAAGGTTTTAAAGTACTTGATCAGAACCAACAAACAGCAGCAGGAGGATTAATGATGTGGTAAACATTGTAAACACACATCAGCTTCTTACGTTTAGTAGGGATAAATTGTGTTTTTGGTTTTACGCACCTCAGACATCATCGATCCTCCGCTGGTTTTGCATCAAACACGCTCTCCTGTTTGTAATCTGGGCTTTTCCTTTCTCTGCTTCCCACCAAACGCTCCTTTTAAACTGGACCCACTGGTGGATTTGCATGGAAACCAGAGACGCTCCTAAATATGCATCCAAACGAGGACTAAAGACACACGGATACGGTTTCTGGGGACGGAGACATTTGCATTTCATTTCCCTTAAAATGTCATTTGTCAGTGGAAATAATAAACCCAAGGCAGGAAGTGTCTCTACTGGGACAGAATGGTGTCCACACCGTAGCTTCCTTGGTTGTCAGTCTGTTCTGGACCAGAGGTCCCCAGACCGGTACCGGGCCATGGGTCAGTTGGTACCGGTACCAGACCGCACAGAAAGAATGAATCACTTACTGCTTTCTAATGAGGCAATGAAACCTTTAAAACTGTCTGATTCAGAAAAACAGCCACAGTTATATTTTTCATGCACCATAGTTTTGTTTTTGTGTTAAATCTTATTTTACAGGCACATTTAAACGTTACCATGGTTACCTTAGGGACAGGATGCCACCGATGTAATGTTGGTGCCATCTTGCTGATAAAGTTACCATCACACATTAGATTTACATTTAAGAATATATTCTAAAATAACTTGTTTTTATGCCAGTCGTTTGTTTTCATTTTGCTGCATTAATCCGCTGCTCCGTGTTAAAGAGGTCTGTGGAGAAGAAAGGCTGGAGATTATTCTCTGCAGGCAGAGTTCAACAGAAGAACTTTGGTCCATCTAAAAGAGAACCCACATCCTGACCGCTACGGTACGTGGACCCGTCATACTGAGTGGCACTGAGTCCTACTGAGTGGTACTGAGTCGTACTGAGTGGTAATGAGTGGTACTGAGTCGTACTGAGTGGTACTGAGTGGTACTGAGTCGTACTGAGTCGTACTGAGTCCTACTGAGTGGTACTGAGTTGTACTGAGTCCTACTGAGTGGTACTGAGTCGTACTGAGTGGTACTGAGTCCTACTGAGTGGTACTGAGTACTACTGAGTGGTACTGAGTCCTACTGAATCGAACTGAGTGGTACTGAGTAATACAGAGTCGTACTGATTGGTACTGAGTGGTACTGAGTCATACTGAATCGAACTGAGTGGTACTGAGTCATACTGAGTCGTACTGAGTGGTACTGAGTGATACTGAGTCCTACTGAGTGGTACTGAGTCGTACTGAGTGGTACTGAGTCGTACTGAGTGGTACTGAGTCCTACTGAATCGAACTGAGTGGTACTGAGTCATACTGAGTGATACTGAGTCGTACTGAGTGATACTGAGTCGTACTGAGTCCTACTGAGTGGTACTGAGTGGTACTGAGTGGCACTGAGTCCTACTGAGTGGTACTGAGTGGTACTGAGTGGCACTGAGTCCTACTGAGTGGTACTGAGTGGTACTGAGTGGCACTGAGTCCTACTGAGTGGTACTGAGTGGTACTGAGTGGCACTGAGTCCTACTGAGTGGTACTGAGTGGTACTGAGTGGCACTGAGTCCTACTGAGTCCTACTGAATCGAACTGAGTGGTACTGAGTAATACAGAGTCGTACTGAGTCGTACTGATTGGTACTGAGTGGTACTGAGTCATACTGAATCGAACTGAGTGGTACTGAGTCATACTGAGTGGTACTGAGTCGTACTGAGTCCTACTGAGTCCTACTGAATCGAACTGAGTGGTAACTGAGTCATACTGAGTCCTACTGAATCGAACTGAGTGGTACTGAGTCGTACTGAGTGGTAGTGAGTCATACTGAGTCGTACTGAGTCGTACTGATTGGTACTGAGTGGTACTGGGACTACTGAGTGGTACTGAGTGGTACTGAGTCGTACTGAGTGGTACTGAGTGGTACTGGGACTACTGAGTGGTACTGAGTGGTACTGAGTCGTACTGAGTGGTACTGAGTGGTACTGAGTACTACTGAGTGGTACTGATTGGTACTGAGTGGTACTGAGTGGTACTGAGTACTACTGAGTGGTACTGATTGGTACTGAGTCGTACTGAGTGGTACTGAGTGATACTGAGTCGTACTGAGTCCTACTGAGTGGTACTGAGTCCTACTGAGTGGTACCGAGTGTTACTAACTCCTACTGAGTCATACTGAGTGGTAATGAGTCGTACTGAGTCGTACTGAGTGGTACTGAGTCCTACTGAGTCGTACTGATTGGTACTGAGTCGTACTGAGTGGTACTGAGCGGTACTGAGTCGTACTGAGTCCTACTGAGTGGTACCGAGTCGTACCGAGTGGTACTGAGTCCTACTGAGTGGTACTGAGTGATACTGAGTCGTACTGAGTCCTACTGAGTCGTATTGATTGGTACTGAGTCCTACTGAGTGGTACTGAGTGATACTGAGTCGTACTGAGTCCTACTGAGTCGTATTGATTGGTACTGAGTCCTACTGAGTGGTACTGAGTGATACTGAGTCGTACTGAGTCCTACTGAGTGGTACTGAGTCCTACTGAGTGGTACCGAGTGTTACTAACTCCTACTGAGTCATACTGAGTGGTAATGAGTCGTACTGAGTCGTACTGAGTGGTACTGAGTGATACTGAGTCCTACTGAGTGGTACTGAGTCATACTGAGTGGTACTGGGACTACTGAGTGGTACTGAGTGGTACTGAGTCGTACTGAGTGGTACCGAGTGGTACTGAGTACTACTGAGTGGTACTGATTGGTACTGAGTCGTACTGATTGGTACTGAGTCCTACTGAGTCGTATTGATTGGTACTGAGTCGTACTGAGTCGTACTGAGCGGTACTGAGTCGTACTTAGTCCTACTGAGTGGTACCGAGTCGTACCGAGTGGTACTGAGTGGTACTGAGTCATACTGAGTGGTACTGAGTGATACTGAGTCGTACTGAGTGATACTGAGTCGTACTGAGTGATACTGAGTCGTATTGATTGGTACTGAGTCCTACTGAGTGGTACTGAGTGATACTGAGTCCTACTGAGTCGTACTGAGTGGTACTGAGTCCTACTGAGTCGTACTGAGTGGTACCGAGTCGTCTGGCTTTCCAGGTCTACCACCGTTTTCAACATGGAGTTCGGTCGTTTCAGGATGAAGAAGAACCGGATGGTTCCAGGTTCCTTGGATCTGACAGGCCGCTTTGCTGCATCCCTCATGACGAGCATCATCCAGCAGCTGCAGAGCGATCGGGGAGCATCACACGCTCATCCCTCAGATTTGCATGACTGCTGCTGTCTAGTTAAATCAGCACCAGATGACATTACTGAGCAGCATCCCAGCTTCTAATGGTTACACACATACCTTTACATACGTCCCCACATCATCTGGGATCAATCCGTGAAGGACACACCTGTGTCTGCTGTGGCAACACGGATTCTATCGCAGCATAATGAAGATCAGAAGTGGAATAAATCTGTGATTCAGAATGAAACACTTAATATGACATCAGCGAGACGGACGAGTTCCTGGCTCACAGTAGGTTAGGGGTCATAATTGTTGTGCCACAGATAGGTAGGATTTGGCTATGAATAATTATGAATAATTGCTTAGGGCAATTATGAATAATAATAATTATTTTATGTAAAAATTACCAAGTTTAGGGGCACCATCCTGTTGGATTCCAGGAACATTTATATATATAGCCATATTGTTCAGTCTCAGTTTAAAATTACCAGCCTGATAAGGCTGAAATAATTAAACAAATGAAGGAATAAGTTCTTACGCTGTGGACATTAATTGTACGCATCACTCCAAGTAATCCCAGACAACTTCTCTTTAAGTTAAGGGGACTTTATTTAGAAAATAGAAAATCCCATCTATTCTAAAACATGCAAAAATTACTACAGATCTTAGACCAGTGTTTCTCAAACTATGGGGCGAGCCCCACTAGTGGGGCGCCGAGGTATTGCAGGTGGGGCGTGACATCAATGGGATTTAAATAGTTTTCCCCCCTTAGATTCTGTCGTTGTGAATGTTTCACTGCACTGTAAATTAAATCAATCAGCTCCCCCCTCTCACAAAATTAAACACACTCAAATAAATGAGCAATTGTGATCATTATTGTAAACAGAACCGAAATGTAACAAAATGTACAAATATCTAAAAAGATCAGGGAACGTTTCAGAGTCAGAGAAGTCACACGGTCAACCACGGAGGAAATACAGGGATGAGGATCTTGCTCTTTATTTATTTTATTATTTTTATTTTTTATTTTGTACTTTTGAAAGCTTTGTAAATTTGATAAAACTACAACTTTTATTTTCTCCAACTGCGAGCTGAAGTTCTACATGTAGCAACTACTGACAGCATGTATTTCTGAGCTGGTTTTATACCAGTGCGCAACCCCTTTGTCCAACTAATTTATACCCATAAAAACTTGTAGACTAACTCGGCTATTTAAATACATAAAACACTTTAAAAATCAGCCGTGGTCACCATTCTGTTGGGGCGATAAAAGCATGGGGGGGCTTGTGTATGCTCCTTTGTCCAAAGTGGGGAATGATAAAAAAAGTTTGAGAAAGACTGTCTTAGACAATAATAATAGGTGAACATTAAACACAATTAACATGAAATGAAATCAGTGAGAACAGCTGAGGTTCAGGTCAGAAAAGGAGGGGGGCATCACTCCAGGAAGCCCAAGTCACAGATAGCCTGCGGGACAAAAGTCATAAATCTCAGCTCTGTGCCAAGATGGAGGACAGCAAATGGAGTCTAAGAAAGAATCATAAAACTAGCTTTGGCTAAAGGAGCACATGGGGGAAGCGTCCATGTGGAAGGCATCTGCTTTAGCAACAGGGTAAAGAACAATGGAGTTAAACTTTTCAGCTAAGACCAGCTAACGCAGGCCGGACTGAGCCCGACTCTGCCGACGGAGTGATCAGGGAGCGAGAGAGAGAGAGGGAGAGAGAGGGAGAACAAGAGGAAGGAAAAAGAAAGAAAGGTGTGATCTGCTCAGGATAAAACAGACAGTTTCAAAGACAGCAATTACACTTAGCGTGCAGCGACGCAAAAATGAGCAAACAGGTAAAGCGCTTAATTAAACCAACAATGAACGAGATCTAACTCGTTAAACTCTATTTTCTTTATTTATCTCCGCCCAGACACAATATTAGTATAAATGAACCGGTTCAGTCCTACTTTGCCTTGAAGGAGGTCCAGTCCACTAGGAGGAGAGCGAATTGTGTCCATCGCTGAGCAAGAAAAGGAAGAGTTATAAAACAAACCTGTACAGGATTTAAGGACCGTGTGGCCCAAAGGCAGGCTGGATGGCCTGTAGGTCGACGTCTAACGAACTGTCTTGGAACAGTTCTTATATCGCTCAACCTGGTTACGCAGACGGGGTGCGCACTTTGAAGCGAGTTCTTCCCCGGTCCAGCGGGTCAGAACAAAAGAGAATCTTCACCGGTGAGATGTCCTCTGTTCAGCAGTAGTTCATCCAAGAACTTCTAGCTGGAGAACAATTCAAAATCGGCGCAACTACTCTTATAGCCCCCTTTGGCCGTGATGTCATCGCTGATGTCAACGTGGGTGGTCACGGACCAATAGGAGTGTGTTGGGGGTCACTGCTAGGATTGCTGGGAAATGTGGTCTTCTCAGTCCATCTTTGAAATAGCTCCCAGACATCCAAAAGTCTGTTCAGTTCATCTTATGAGAAATGCAATCACAACATAATGTTCTGCCTGATTAGTGCAAACCAGCAGCTGGAAGGGTCAAAAGGTCGTGAAGACACTGACTGAGGAACCTCAGGTGGGCTTTTATCCTACCGCTGATTGTTAGTGAGAAAATGTCTCATCGTTATCAGACTTTATCCTGACAACCATAAATAAAAATAAACAGAAAATAGAAAGTATTGTCCGGATTGTTACCTTCAACATTTTCCTCATAATGGTTCCAAAAAAGCATCAATAAATATTAGGGGTGTAACAGTACGCATACATCACGGTTCGGTACGAATTCGGAACACTTAAATAAAATAAAAACTAATATTCAAATGACTTTTTTTCTCTTTTTTTTACTTTGATCAGCATCAAACTAAAAACCTTTTTTTACAATTCCTGAAATTTATTTGATTTTAATATGTTCTATAATTTAAAAAAGTTGAAAGTATAGAAGTGACTGGAGATCTGACTGGATTTTTTACAATAAATAAAATAGTACAAGTGAACCTAGCCAGAGTAAAAAACAATAGAACCGCTTGAAAACAGTCAGTCTTGATGATTAGAAATGTTTAAATAATACTTTGCTCATATTTGAGAATAAAACCGGCTTAAATCACTTTGTAGTTGCTTTAATATTTTGACACTCTAGTCTCCCAGCTGTACTTGAATGCAGCACGGGCAGCTGTTGGTAAAACCCCTTCTCATCAACGGGGATTCCTCCGAGTAGTGTTTTATCCAGAATAAGGAGTTTGGTCTGATTGGATGCTACTGGTGGCCATGTTGTACGTCGGCTGGTTTGTCTCTAGTATCAGTGATGTCTCCATTCAGGTTGACATTAGTTAGTGAAAGTGAAGCTGAAGCTCACAAACAGACCGATCAGAGGAGGAGGAGCTCTGATTGGTTAAACCCTCTGAGACAGATCACAACCACAGTGAGTCTGGTCCGAATGGAGCAAGGAGCCACCAGCACCAGGATGGTACCGGTCCTCCTGACCGGAACCACTGACACGACTAGGACTCTGCTGCAGCAGCTCCGAGTCCATAAACCAGGAAGAGTTCAGCAGGATGTGACCCTGTTAATGTCCAGTTATCCAGCAGGAGGTTCTGCTACTGATAAACACAACTTCGGTTCTGCTCTTGGGCGCCCCCTGGTGGTGGGAGGCAGAAGGACCAAAATAACATCCCCCCCCATGCATGGAGCTGCAGAGCTCCTTCAGTGACAGACTGCTGCATCCTCGGTGCATGAAGGAGCGTTTTCACAGATCCTTCCTCCCTGCTGCTCCCAACAAACTCCCTAATGTTTACATCTCTGCTGTAATTTAATCTGTTTAACTCATTTAATTAACATTTCTACTACTGTTATTTACACATCTGGTTTTCACTGTTTATATTCTTTTAACTTCTTGGAAATAATACTTTTTACTTTTTAATGCACAACTAAACATGCACATTCTGTGAATATTTACTGTTTTATGATTTATTGTACTCAGTTGCAGATTCTGATCTGAGTATGCCACTTTTTTGTTTTATAACTGCACAATACTTTGTTTTTTTATTTTGTCCTTAATGTACATAAATTATTCTTAAGTTTGTTTCTCTACATTTCTTGTGTGAATCTAAATGCTTCTTTATCAGCTGTCACTGTGCTGCTGTTACAGCTGAATTTCACCTTTATGAGATAATAAAAGGTTTATCCTACTCTAACATCTGATAACATAGTTCTTGCTTGAAGTGGAAACTTTGGCGTGTGGAGCGTGTGTGTTTTGGATCGGAGGGAAGCTGTGGGGAAATACGCCACCGCTGGGTTACTGTGTGTGTGTGTGTGTTCTTGTATATCTATCCTCTTTAGGACCTTTTCTGGCATATTTACTAACCTTCTGAGGACAGATGGACCTTATAGGGTCCAAAGCCCGGTCCTAATATGGTGGACCCCCTTTTTTAGGGTTAGGGGTTAGGCTTAGAGGTATGGTGTCTGCATCAGGTTTGTGACCTGATGAAGCTGATGAGGTCATCACCAGAACCCGACAGGATGTTGTACATGAACATGACGATTAGTGTCCTGGTGCTAAACGAGCTCTCTCCTAGCGATGCACCTCTGACCTGGAACCTCTCTGCTGATTACTCAGAGCGTTGCCTCTGTTGTTCACGGTCGTAATGAGAGCTGGAATTAAAAGGTGTTGTCGCTTTAATGAGCCACAGATGTGACTCCACATTATCCCCGCTCTCCGTCTCCTTTCGGACACATTTTGGTATTTTAGCTCGTTAGCTGCGGCCCGATGCAGAGTTACGTAAAAACACGTTTCTGCTTCTGAAAACGTCCAAAAATAACCAGGAATACCAGCGGCCGCCCACCTCCCTCTCTCCCCGGCCTTTGTTGGAGACTCCGTCCATTCCCCATGATTATCCGTCTGTTTATCTCCCATTCTCTCAGAGTGTCACCGTTTAATTGGACCCCCTCCTCCTCCTCCGTTCCCCATGGGAAAGTATGCAGACACATTTTGATTTGATTATGGCTCACAACCCAAACTGTGCTTCGCTGCATTCCGACTCCGGCAAACACACGGACCGAGCCGAGATTCCCAAAGTGTCCGCTCGGGTCAGCACGGGTCGTCCTTCGCTCCGATCGGAGCTTCCCAAGACAACCAGGCGGTCGATCGGCCAATCAGAACCAGGCTTTCAAACAGGGGGGAGGTGCCCTCTGCAGGGCGCCGCCCGTCACTGCAGCATCTACACAGATCAGCTGCAACAGTAAAAACTGGAGAGTTTACTGAGACCTACTAGAGCTCTAAACACCATGAAGCAGTAAAGGAGCTGTATGTAACAAAAGTATTAGAATTACTCATAAAATGGCCCTGATATGTCACTAGACGTTAAGAAATAATGTTCATTTCAAATACTTATATCACTGACAACACTAGTACGGCCAGGACGGCCATTTAAAAAGTGAATCTGCAGCCCTTAACTGATGTTGATGATGTCATCTTGTGTTTTGGCCTGAAGCTCCGCCCTCCACCTATCTACCAATCAGGAAGTCAGGAGTGTTTCAGCATCAGGGTTACCAGCTCTGCTCGTTACTACACCTAAAAAACCTCGTTATCATTCAAAAATACTTTGTGACAAAGTCCGAAATGAAACCAGGATTTGTAAAGGAGACGCCTTTACAAGATGGAGACGGCTGAAAACCGAAGAATTTGAAGACAGACGCCAACGTTGCTAATTTAATCCTGGACAGGTAAGATTCATCTATGTTTGGCTAACTTGTACTTAATGTAAATGAGCATTTCAAATATTCATGACAGTCGAACAAAGTTATGCATGTTCGTGCAAAGTAAGGTTACGTTAGCGCATATGGAGGAGGAGGGTCATGGAATTGAAAAGGTTGGGAATTGTTTGGGAAATAAAAACGGCGAGTCGTCATTGCTAACATTAGCGATGCGTTATCAGAGCCCGTTTCTCTGTCGTTATAATTAAACATAATTAACAGAAAACAAACTTACTGTGTAGGACTCATCACTTATTGGAGGCTCCTTGTAGCAGCCATGTTCCTGCTGCCTATCTGGGGGGGATACATGCTCTACAGTCATTTGAAAGTGATTGCAGTACCAGTTTTAACCTCAATCTTACATACGGCTCCTTTAAGGAGATGCACTCACATGGAAACCAGGCTGGCTGACTAAAACTCAGAGTCAGCACCCTGCAGGTCCGTCTACAGTGGCTTGCAAAAGTATTCGGCCCCCTTGAACTTTTCTACATTTTGTCACATTACAGCCACAAACATGAATCAGTTTTATTAGAATTCCAGGTGAAAGACCAAAACAAAGTGGTGTACACTTGAGAAGTGGAACGAAAATCATACATGAATCCAAACATTTTTTTAAAATAAATAACTGAAAAGTGGGGTGTGCATAATTATTCAGCCCCCTGTGGTCTGAGTGCAGTCAGTTGCCCATAGACATTGTCTGATGAGTGCTAATGACTAAATAGAGTGCACCTGTGTGTAATCTAATGTCAGTACAAATACAGCTGCCCTGTGACGGCCTCAGAGGTTGTCTAAGAGAATGTTGGGAGCAACAACACCATGAAGTCCAAAGAACACACCAGACAGGTCAGGGATAAAGTTATTGAGACATTTAAAGCAGGCTTAGGCTACAAAAAGATTTCCCAAGCCTTGAACATCCCACGGAGCGCTGTTCAAGCGATCATTCAGAAATGGAAGGAGTATGGCACAACTGTAAACCTACCAAGACAAGGCCGTCCACCTAAACTCACAGGCCGAACAAGGAGAGCGCTGATCAGAAATGCAGCCAAGAGGCCCATGGTGACTCTGGACGAGCTGCAGAGATCTACAGCTCAGGTGGGGGAATCTGTCCATAGGACAACTATTAGTGGTGCACTGCACAAAGTTGGCCTTTATGGAAGAGTGGCAAGAAGAAAGTCATTGTTAAAGGAAAACCATAAGAAGGACACAGCAAACATGTGGAAGAAGGTGCTCTGGTCAGATGAGACCAAAATGGAAAACTAACACTGCACATCACTCTGAACACACCATCCCCACTGTCAAATATGGTGGTGGCAGCATCATGCTCTGGGGGTGCTTCTCTTCAGCAGGGACAGGGAAGCTGGTCAGAGTTGATGGGAAGATAGATGGAGCCAAATACAGGAGAATCTTGGAAGAAAACCTCTTGGAGTCTGCAAAAGACTTGAGACTGGGGCGGAGGTTCACCTTCCAGCAGGTCAACGACCCTAAACATAAAGCCAGGGCAACAATGGAATGGTTTAAAACAAAACATATCCATGTATTAGAATGGCCCAGTCAAAGTCCAGATCTAAATCCAATCCAGAATCTGTGGCAAGATCTGAAAGCTGCTGTTCACAAACGCTGTCCATCTAATCTGACTGAGCTGGAGCTGTTTTGCAAAGAAGAATGGAAGAATTTCAGTCTGTAGATGTGCAAAGCTGGTAGAGACAGACCCTAAAAGACTGGCAGCTGGAAGTGCAGCAAAAGGTGGTTCTACAAAGTATTGACTCAGGGGGCTGAATAATTACACACACCCCACTTTTCAGTTATTTGTAAAAAATCTTTGGAATCATGTATGATTTTCGTTCCACTTCTCACGTGTACACCACTTTATATTCGTCTTTCACGTGGAATTCCAATAAAATTGATTCATGTTTGTGGCTGTAATGTGACAAAATGTGGAAAAGTTCAAGGGGGCCGAATGCTTTTGCAAGCCCCATATCTGCAGCTCGGTTCCAGATCAGCTTATGTTCTGACCCGGTTACCAAAAACGTTTCATCAGGAAGCTACATTTGTCCCCTGTGGGTCTGAAATTGTTCCGTCTTTGTTCATCAAACCAGAATCTGTCTGTAAATGCATCAAAAGAACAAGATGTTCCATGTTTGCTTTAAAGTCATTTAATGTGTCTAAAAAAAACATTTTGTCCTTTTGGTCTTTACTAAATGACTCGGCCTGTCCTGTCAGTCCAGGTGGGTCACCTCTCCATGTCCAGACGACGCGCTGATCCCATCGCTGGTTGGAATCCATTAAACATGGTGTTGGGAACAGGTGTGAAAACTTTGGCAAAGCCATTGATAAATGATTCGGAGTAGATGATGTTCCTCAGAAGGATCAGACGTAGACGGTCAGACAGAAAGAGACAAAAAGACAAAAACTGGGAACAGAGAGGCGGAAAAATGTCAGAAGAGCGTCAAGATTACAGAAGAAAAGCAGGAATGATGGAGGAGAGAAGTGGAAAAAGGGAAAGAAAGGGAGCAAAGTGCAGGAAAAGGAGGAGGAAAACAGGAAGTCTCTCCCTCTCTCTGAGCACAAATAAAAGAGGAGGCTCCTCATATCAGAGTGAATCATCCCGTTTGTGTCCTCAGACAACCTCTCAGCAGCAGCAGGAATGTGGGAGACGTCTGGCCACGACGACAAACATCTGCTCAACCTGCCAGCTCCACATATACTGGGGTTACACGTTTCCCGGGGGGGCGGAGCTTCACGCAGAGACGACGCAAGGAACATCCAGAGATCAGGATCGTCTCCGACTGGATGACCTGAGACCGGATTATGAGCCAGAGAATCAGACAATAAACCAGCAGAACCAGTTACACAACAGAACCAGAGCAAACACTGGGGGCAGATTATAGAGGAGACCAGCTGATGTCATAAACGCTGTTGGTACAGCTGAGGTCAGGTCTGCAGTGACTCAGCTTCTTAACCACAGACCACCAGCATTATTTTTATTATTCAATATAATCCAAATAAAGTGAAGAGAGAATCCACATCATGTAATGGAGGCTGGAATTACAAGGTTTGGAAATCAGGGAACATTTCTGATCACTTCAGCAGGAGGAAAACACAACATGCGCTCTTTTTGCATCGATCCGTCAGCGCCGGTCTGTGTCCGGTGCAGCTACAGTCGCGCTACCAAAGCCTCAGTAACTCTTCATCGATCCGTCAGCGCCGGTCTGTGTCCGGTGCAGCTACAGTCGCGCTACCAAAGCCTCAGTAACTCTTCATCGATCCGTCAGCGCCGGTCTGTGTCCGGTGCAGCTACAGTCGCGCTACCAAAGCCTCAGTAACTCTTCATCGATCCGTCAGCGCCGGTCTGTGTCCGGTGCAGCTACAGTCGCGCTACCAAAGCCTCAGTAACTCTTCATGGCGCCGTCAGCTCCCGGTTAGACAGACGCATGGAGTCCAGGTGTGACATGATGCTCAGACGCTCTCATGGAAATCTGTTTTTATTGAATCTGTTACCTGAACCGCACGCGTAAAGTTGAAAATGTCTGCACCAAGCGGTCAGAGGTGGGAATACTAATCTGTCAAAATGGCCGAGTCATGGTTCTAAACAACCGGTGAGATGTGGAAAGTATTCGGTGAAGGCGCCCCCCTGCTCTACGTATACGGTGATCGTTGGAGCGCTGCCTTTCAGGAGCAACGGTGGAGGACGACCAGTCAGTCCACTGGACCTCCAACGTTCTCCATCTTTCTGATTGTCCTGCTGCTGGTAGAGCAGCCATGTTGGTTCATCACTGCAGAGACGGAGCAGAGCCTGAACTCAACTTTTTACTTCCTGTAACATAGAAAGTTCTCTTACATCAGACCTTTTGTTCTGTGTTTCTGCTCTGTCTTCTCAAACCCCCAGACGGTCGTGGCAGATGGCCGCGCCTACTGAGCCTGGTTCTGTTGGAGGTTTCTTCCTGTTAAAGGGGAGTTTTTCCTCTCCACCGTCGCTACATGCTTGCTCAGTATGAGGAATTGATGTGGTTGGAGTCTGCATCAACGGGACGCAACCTCTAGTCAATGACTCGATGCAATCTGCTGGGATTCCTTAGACAGAAAACTTTAAACTGATTGGATGATTGTATTGAAATGACTTTTCTCATAAAGTTCCTTGAGATGAAACATCTGTTGTGAATCGGCGCTGTAGAAATAAACTGAATTGAAATCGAGGTTTTGACTGGGATTAAGCTGCTGTTCCGTTTTATGTCAGTTCTTATGAAATCAGCCCAGGATGGACATCTATAGATGCTGTGAGATAATAACTTCAGCTGATCTCTTCATTCTTGTTGTTTACAGACTGAATGATCAGCTTTAACAATAAACCAGACGTTTATGTGTTTTTATACTAAGAATCTGTGTTTACCAACCAGGTGAAGGCTGAGATTACACCTCCATGTTGCGTTTAGATGCTCCTTCTTCAGATCTTCAGCCGGACTCTCGCCTGGTGTCTCCTCTGAAAGGGGTTGTCCTGTGAGGAGTCAGAACTTTCCTGGACTGAAGGTTTCAGGATCACATTTCAGCCTTTCTGGGAAACATCTTCATATGATAATCAGTGTTAAATCAGAGAGCAAAGTTCTGGTTGCTGCCAGCCGGATTGGATCGGGAGTCCAATGTTTAGCTTTATTTCTCTTCTAAGAAATGTTTCCTTTTCATTTAAACAGGAATGTGAAAACATTCCTGCCTGCTTGGTATCCAGATGTTCCCGGCTCAGTTTCTGCCGGATGGACCCAGATCAGCAGAGGACCGAACCAGACACCAGAGGGAACCTCACACCTTTCTGGGTTCCTCTCTAATTCTCTGATTATCAGGACACATCCACTGGACTTTGACTAGGCCATCGCAGCCTGGACTCTTCTCTTTATCGGCCGTCCTGTTCTAGATCCTGATCCGCTCAGTGACTGTAAGGCGTTCAGCTTCTGTGGCTGTAGATCGGCCCGCATCATCATCCCTCCACCACCGTGCTTTACAGCTGGTCCTCTGGTTTAGAGCCAGCCAGACTCGTGATGCAGCTCGTTTAATGACCTCGTTAACATGTTCACCTCCTCGCCGTCGTATTTACCTCGGTCCTCCGCTGAATACCTGGACTTTATCCACCCGGCTTCTCTCACTTTCCCAGATGTTGCGGAACAGCTTTCCAGGGAATGCTGAGGTTTTCCCCTCCTGATTATTTCCTTACATTCGTCTCTCTGAGCTCCGTCTCGTTCTCCACCCGGCCTGATTACCGTCCTCATCAGCCTGCTTCCTCACCATGTCGTCGCCAGCATCAGATCTCCTCCTGACTGAGGAGATCTGGGTGAACTGGTCCGCTCCCAGCTTCAGCAGGTGTATGAAAGTGAAACAGAGCAGAGCTCCGTCAGCGTTCCCTGGATAGATAAAGTTTAAACAAGCAGCTGCTGCGTCTGCAGTCCCAGAACGACCTCTGACCTCCGACTAGGTCACGGCGTAATCAGAGAGCGCAGAGGCAACACGTGCACACGCCCCGGACGATTAATTATCCTGCTGCACGTCAGAGTTTCCTCCTGAGGAACGGAGCCGGACCGCGGAATGAGGAGGAACGCTGCAGATGATCCGGGCCTGGAAGATGAGATCCAAACAACCCGATTCATCCTGGAACCAAACGACTGAATCATTTCATGTCTGGGAGCCATAAATTAAACCGGGACGACGTCGACGTTCCTGGAAAGCAGCAGCACGGAGAAAAAACTGGGAGCTCCAGCTATTTCCAGGAGGTTTGTCGTCTGAACTGGATTCAGCGCTGAAGCGATTCTTCTTCCAGAGTGACAGCAGAATCCTCGGCTTTCAGGCAGAACCGGAGAACATCTGGGAAGTTTCTAAATCAGCTGGAAGGATCCCAGCAGAGGAGATGGAGATCCATCAGATCCCTGAACGCCTCACAGAGATCTCCATCAGTGAACGTCACATCAGCTGCCTTTGAAGCCTAAAATCTTCAGTCAAGTTTCATTCATTCATTTATGAATAAAAATAAAGACAAACAAAGTGAAATAAAGCAGAATTTGTTATTTTTAGCTCCTTAAAGATGGAGACTGTGAAGAAATGTTCACAAAGGCTCGTTGAGGTTTTCATTAAGGACAGACATGAGGATCTGATGATGAAGCTGATGGAGTCAGCGTGAAGGAGAGAAACCCTGAAAGCAGAGCAGAATCGGATTCTTCTGAGCTCCATGGAGGGACGGATCCCTCAGAGGTTTGAGGAGCTGATGGAAACCTGAGCTTCAAGCAGACCAAACATGTTTCAGAGGTCAGCTTCCTGACCATGTCAACATGTCATCCATGATTCCTGCTCCTGAATGAAGGTTGTCATGTTTGGTCAACAGACCTGAAAGTTGAGAACGTCCTCAGCAGAACTTCTGTTTGGATTAGGAGCAGCTGGAGGTGAGGAGTTCATGAGAAGGTCCGACACCTCAGGAGTCACAGTCAGGTCTGAGTCTGAGACTAAACAGGTACAGACACCGTCCAGGAGCCCCGAAAGGCCCCAAAAGGCCGAGTCTGTTTTATGTCTGATTTACAGAAGAAACAGGAGAAGGAAGCTGGACTTCTTCTCACCTCCTAAAACCTGAACGGGTCAGCAGCATGGTTTCACACTCGTTTAAAGACAGGTGGTCTGAGCTGACCCGGATCGACCATATGGCCAACCTGGGCACGTGCCCAGGGGCCCTCGGGCATAGGGGACCAGTTATTGCTAATTGGACCAGTTGCTAATTGGACCAGTTAATTATTTTTTGCCGCAACATGAAATATCCCACACAGGACTTTACTCTCAATTTTCATAATTGTCCAATCAGAATAAAATAATTGTTGTTTACAAAAAATGGACTCTCGTGATTGTCTCTCTGATATGTCAGTTTGTTGACTTAACAGGTAATGATTGGGAGCAGGCGGCAGTGCACTGTGTAGATTGGCTAATGATAATGGTGGGTGGGGCTTAGCAGGTGGTTTCCATATATTGTATATGTAGTGGAACTGCGGACAGAAAATGGACCTCAGCAGCATCAACAGAAAGCCAGCGGGGCTGCAAAGCGAAAGAAGAAAAAGGAAAAGCAGGAAAGAGAAGCGGTTGCTATACAAAATGTTCTGCCAATTAGTAGCTTTTTCAAAAAAGCTAGAAATGAGGAGGAGGATTTTGAGCTAGCCAGCAGCAACGCTAGCTTGGAAGCATCGTCTTCTACCAGCGATGCCCAGCCTGAGCTAACGGCGGCAACTAACCTTACCGGAGAAAATGAAACGGCTATAAATGAAGAGCTAAAAACACAAGGTAATGCCTCAATCTCTGAAGACCCTGCACTATGGGGATCACTGACAAAAAGCACCCGTAACAAACTTTTATTGAAAGGAATCTCAGCCTTTCAAAATCGGGCGGCGAAGTATCCAGCATCACGGAGGGGAAAGAGGCGCTCTATCACTAATGACGCTCTGACCCGGCGCCTTTACAATGCGGAAGCAATTCCACGAGAATGGATTGTACATTCACCATCAACCGGAGACATTTCTTCCTTTGCTTGTAACGTTTTTTCAAAAAGCAGCAACGCATTTATTGCGGGGTCTAGCGATTGGAAACACCCGGAGGGATTAACAAAAAACGAACTCAGGACAACTATGGGTCAGAAGAGTCCCTAATGGCCAAAGAATCGGAGCTGGACTTTGAGGACTTGATTTGCGACTTTGCAAAGAAAAAGACCAGAAAGAAGACCTTCTAAAGGTGAGAGCCATTGTGCTTTCTGTGGAGTGGTTAGGCCACTATAAACTGTTATGATTGTGCAGATAAATGTATTTTGCTTATTCTATTATAATGTTTGCATAACATGTATCTTGCATCATTGTGGTGTGATGCAGAGCGTTGTAGTGCTGCATATTTGTCTTTTGCAATGTTAAGTTGTCCAGCTGACTTGGTGACTGTTCTAATGCAACCTGCACTCAGTTCTGTTGTGTGATGGCATTGTTATATCTTCAGTCAGGAACATTTGAAGAAGTACTGGTGTGCTTTCTGTTTGGGTTTTCAGTGAACACCTTATTGTCATAATCCTTAGCCATGCACTGGGTTGTGATGATTTTTTATTTTATAGTATTATTGTTGTGTGATTTGTGAGTAAGATGACAGTGCTTGTTTTCTCATGTTGGAAAGGCTAGTCACTCAGATTTTGACAGGCAGTGGCATACACACACACGTTTTAAATTAAAGGAGCACTTTAAACAACCATATTAGATACATCAGATCTCAATATGAAGTTGGATATCTATACAAATAACGACAGGGCAATGTCTTAGGAACAAAAGGATGCCAAGTCTTTTAACGGAAATAAAAGTGTTCAGCCTACAGAGGGCCCAATTGTGTAGACACCCTAAAATCAAGACTGAAATGAAGATGTGGCAGGCTAGTCCATTTTTTCAAAAACTTAATTTCTGCAACACAAAATGCTTTTCAGTATCTTGTGTGGGCCCCACGAACTTGTATGCATGCTTGACGACGTCGGGGCATGCTCCCAATGAGACGACGGATGGTGTCTTGTGGCATTTCCTCCCAGATCTGTGTGAGGGCATCCCTGAGCTGTTGTACAGTCTGAGGAGCAACCTGGCGGCGCCTAATGGACCGAAACATAATGTCCCACAGATGTTCTATTGGGTTTAAGTCAGGGGATCGTGAAGGCCATTCAAAGGTTTCAATTCCTTCATCCTCCAGGTACTGCCTGCATACTCTTGCCACATGAGGCCGGGCATTGTCGTGCATTAGGAGGAAACCAGGACCTACTGCACCAGCGTAGGGTCTGACAATGGGTTCAAGGATTTCATCTCGATACCTTATGGCAGTCAGAGCACCATTTCCTAGGCAGTAGAGGTTTGTGCTCCACGGTGCTGGGCAGTGAGCACAGGGCCCACAACAGGACGTCGGGCCCTCAGGCCATCTTCATGAAGTCTGTTCCTGATTGTTTGGGTAGAGACATTCACACCAGTGGCCCTCTGGAGATCATTCTGTAGGGCACGAGCAGTGCTCAGCCTGTTCCGCCTTGCACAAAGGAGCAGGTATCGGTCCTGCTGATGGGTTGAGGACCTTCTACGGCCCTGTCCAGCTCTCCGTGAATAACCACCACTCTCCTGAAATCTCCTCCACGTTCTGGAGATTGTGCTGGGAGACGCATTAAACCTTCTTGCTGCAGCACGTGTGGATGTGCCATCCTGGAGAAGTTGGACAACCTGTGCAACTTCTGTAGGGTTAAGGAATCGCCTCATACTGCCAGTAGAGATAATTACTCAAGTCAAAACCAGCACGAGTGGAAAACCAGTCAAAAAAGATCAAGAGGGAGAAACTTGAAATGACCTCCACATGTAAAACCATACCTGTTTTGAGGGTTTTCTAATTGTTGCCACTGTAGTGCATCTGTTGTTAAGTCCATGAACACCAATACAGCTGAAAGTGATTAACAATGCCCTCAGCTGCTTAGCCAACGAGAAAATTATCAGACAGGTTTAATTGATTTCATGCCAGGCCCAAATAAAAAAGTGTTCCTTTAATTTTTGTGAGCAGTATATTATATATATATATATATATATATATATATATATATATATATATATATATATATATATATATATATATATATATATATATATATATATATATAAAATTGGTGTGAGTGTTAGAGAAGGGGGTCTGTGAGCCTCAGTGCCCCTGATGTTGCTAATCTGGCCTTGGGTCTGAGACAGAAGGTCTCTATGTTTACCATGAAACACAGGTGGCCTCAGGTTTCATCTTTCTAACACCAGCTCTGCAGCCCTGACTCGTCTCCACCAGACCCTCTTTCAGCCAATCACACCTCGGGACATACGACCAAAACATCTTACTCGGCATCATCAGGAACATGTTGGGATCGACTTGAACATGGAGCTGGATAGAAGGAAGTCCCAGGAACTCAGGGGTCCTTATAGGAACTTCAGCAAAGTCCAGTAAAATTACCCTCAACTTCCCAGAGTGGAAACGTGTCTAATTTCCCCATTATTGACCTCATAGGGCTTCAATAATGACCTTAACATCACATTTAATTATGTTATTGGTCTGATTAGTTACCTTAGCTGTCCAATTATTGACCTTAGCTACCCCGTTAGTGACCTTAACAGCCTAAATAATTACATTCTTGGTTCGATTAGTTAGAAGAAAAAAGCAACAGTTTAACTCCTTTAATTAACATTTCCTAGGCTGCTAATTGCACGTGTTTTTCTCAGTTTATATTCGGTTAACTTGTTGTAAATGATCCATTTTACTTTTTTATACTTTTTATTGCACAACTACTCATGCACGTTCTGTAAATATTCACTGTTTTTAAATGATCTTACTCAGATGCACATTCTGAGCATACCGCTCTATTTTTTAATAACTGCACAGTACTCTGTTTATTGTAATTGTGTCCTTAATGTTGATAGTGAACACTTCTATTGTCTGTCACTTTGCTGCTGTTACAGACGAACAATAAAGGATTATTATTCTAGCTGATTGATTAACAACTTACCAGTAGCATTAACTTAAGATCACCATTAGTGTGATTGTTCTGACTAGGCCTTGGCGAGATGACCTCAAATCTATATTGCAATATGATTTAAAGCATGTGCAGTAACGATATCTATTAGAATATAATAGAGGAAACCATCTCAGATGCTGGGTCAGTCAGGGTCCACGTCTCAGTAACAAACGACGTGTCCTAAACATCATTCATGCATTCATTTCTCTTCAGTAATCTCTCAGCAGGAAACAGAAACAAGGATGAATGGATAATCTTCTCGGATCATTTTTATGATTCTTCATATTAAGTTTAATCCATTTATTCTATGATATTATGACAACACTGCCCAGTTTTCCTCATAAAGCCTCTCTGACTGACCATGGCTAAAGGTTAGAAGGTAAATGGACCACATCTGCAGGAGAAGGTCGGATCCATCGCTCCATGTTTTACTGGCAGCAGGGGGCGCTGTTCCTGGTGGTTCCTGTATATTTAACTTGTTGAAGTCGTTTCTCCTTGTTGATTGAATATCAGAAGCATCACCATTAACCTGATGTTCTCCACAGCCTTCCAGAACCTCTCTAGGTTCTGTTAGACGACTCAGATGAAGAACCCTTTGGTACTGATGGACCCACCCATAAATCTCAGGGTTGCTCTAGTCGGCCCACCCAGATCTCTGTAACTATCATACCAAACCCTCGTCTGTGATTTCTATCAGCGGTGATGGATCTCCCCTCGGAGCAGCAGAAGATCTCAGTAAAGACCTCCATGTTTGCTTCCTCATCACTTCTCTTCATGATTTAATTCCCCTCGCTGGCTCCATACAGCCGGAGCGACTCACAGCAGAGTTATGATCTGCAGACTCAGCACTAGCTCTGATGTCACAGCCACCATTTATCTGCTCAACATGAGTGTTTCACAGCAGAGGAACAAGTCAGCTGAACATCTTCCAAACCACCGAAAGCCCTCAGAGAGGAAAACCAAAGCTGAGCTGAGCAGGAATTTAGCTTCGAACCAGAGAGGAGAGCAGCTGAGAGGCGCCGAGGAGTCAGAGAGACCTCTGGACTCTGCAGGTACCAATGGACTGGATTAGGCTGGACTGGACTGGACTCAACTGGACTGTAGTGGACTGGATTAGGCTAGACTGGACTGGACTCAACTGGACTGTAGTGGACTGGACTGGATTGGACTGGATTGGACTAGACTCGTCTAGACTAGACTGGACTGGATTAGGCTGGACTGCACTGGACTGGACTGGACCGAACTGGATTGGACTGGATTGGACCGAACTGGACTGCACTAGACTGGACATGACTAGACTGGACTCAACTGGACTGGACTGGATTGGACCGAACTGGACTCGACTGGAGTGGATCGAACTGGACTGAACTTGACTGGACTGGATTAGGCTGGACTGGACTGGACTCAACTGGACTGTAGTGGACTGGATTGGACTGGATTGGATTAGGCTAGACTGGACTGGACTCAACCATTGACTGTATACATAGGACAGCGTTTCCGCACTCCTCCCCGTTTACCAAAATGACCACGTTCATGGGGGAAATCATGGCGGATTTACAGACTCCTCCTCCCCGGTTCTGACGCAGCATGTTCCTAAAAAGGGCATAAGGGATCTTCACTGTAGACTCGGCCCAGCTTGGCCCTCGTGGGGCGTGTATTTCTGTTGTAATCCCGCCCATTCTGCTCCCGCGCCTTTAGCTCTGATGCTAAACCTGGCTAGCTAAGATAAAGGCTAATCTGCTCATTGACTGTATATATGAAGCTCACGCTTCATTCTACTGCAGCCATCTGTGCGCCTCCGACGGCTCTCTTTCCCCCCCAATCTCATAAGGTAAGAACTCATAACTTAAGATAATTATTAAGATGTAAGTGTTACTATAATTACAGTCGAACGAAATACAGCAATTTAAACTGAATTATCACAACGTGATATCAAAGACAATTGGATAAAAAGAGTCTCGAGACAGATTGCTGTCAAAATGTATATAAAGCCGAGTGGAGGATGTTTATTAGCCTAGTCTAATCTGCAATATGTTTATATGTGTATAACATTGACTGTATATATAGTGTATAATAATAGTGTATAATAATATGTCAAGTATTAAATTCCCTGCATGAAAAGTGCATGCAGTGTATGTGTGTTGAATGTGTGTGGATGAAAGTGCCTCGTTTGTGCTGCTATGAATGGATTAATTCGGTAATAATTGTAATTTAATAATGATTTAAATTCTACTCCCCAGAAATTAATACATATAAAGGCCACGGTCGACAATATCCTGATACAGCCAAGCGCGGAGGGCTTGGAGTCAAGTCAGGAGCAGTTTTTCACCTTTTTTGATGATTTTTTTATTTTTTTTATTCTTGAAAATAAAAGTTGTTAAAGATTGTGAACACCTTTCTGTTTCTCCCGCAAACATATGCTTCATTATCAGAACAAATAATACTGATCCTCAGAGAGTTTGCATCTTTGAATTGATAATAGGTTATGGTTAGGTTAATTGAACATTTCTATTAAACAACATCGGCGACCACCTTCATAAATGAATGGCTGCAGTTTACACGTTCCGTCTCCGCAGCAGAGTTCAAGAGGGGATTCTGTGCAATCAACCCAGAATCCGTTTGGCAGACTAGAGGAAGAATGATAAAAACACTCAACAATCTTCCCTTCATCTCTGCACGGAGCCCAGCAGGGGTCAGGTGCAGAAATCATTTTGAGGTTCATATGTAACCTCAGTTTAATCTAATCCATACGCATGTTTTATGTGCGCGCTGATTTGGGCATCATGCTGGACCTTTTCAGAGCTTTAAACTGAAAAAAGGCTATTATTCCTTTAACTTGTAAATAATACGACTAAGATCTCACTAGTGACCAGGTTTGTTTCAACTCCATGCACAACAAATATTTGTTTTTATACGGCTATGAAGACAAACCAATCGCAAAATTTGTGGAAATAGTCCAAAAAGCGCTTAGTGTGTGTCTGTCTTTCCTCTGGGAAGCTTGGAGCTGGTAGCGCAGCATAATTAGAACACCTTGCATCAAAGAGGAAACTGAATATGTGAAAGTTGCGCTGGTGGATGCACTGTTTAAAAAACAAACAACAAAAAGAACATCAGGTTTTTAAGTGGTGGGGACAAAACTGTAATTGATCAATATTACCGGGGACATGGTCCCGGCTACAATGACTCAAATATCTATACTTTCATGCAGCACCCCAAACCCGTGCGCAAGGTTTAATAAACTGAGGGTATGGAGGGATTTTTACACCTGAAGAGTATTTCTGCACCTGACCCCGGCTGGGTTCCAAGGTGATTTTTTTCACCACATAAAAATATGCAGAGAGAGTTATGGGTCTGAGAGGGCGGACAAGGTGCTGCTGATGCCACGGGGAAAATAAATAATCTCACCTGCTATGACTGGATAAGTCAAGTGAATTCTTATCTTTAATTTTAATCATCTTAATATATTTGATCTTATCTAAAAATTTTTAACTTTTTCACATTTTCTGTCAGTTTTTAAAGGGTAAACGTATGAGCAGCCTGCATACACAAACCTGTCGTTATTTTCGTGTATATAAAGTAAAAAAAAAAAATTTTTTAATCCCCTCCTCTGCTTTTTTGACCAATCGCACACTGCATATCAGCAGTAAAATTTTATAGTGGTCAAACAGACAAGGGGAAAATAAATTAAACGTACATTTTGTAATTACAAACATATTTTATTTAGTCTCACACATTATTCAATAGTCTAATATATCAAACTGAAAAGCCTCAGACAGAAAGCGTTAGGTTGAGCTCAGGTCCACAGCCAGATAGCCTCTGCTAGCTTCATGCAGCTGCGCACCGAGCTATTAGCCTAGCCGATGAGCCAGGCAGCGACGTAAACGACCTGACAATCAAAGTCCGGCCCTCATTAATTATGCAAGATTTAGAAAAAATTTCCTACGTTAACCAGCCTGGTGCCTCTGGTTTTTTTAACCCAGCGTAATCACAGGAGCAATATGTAGCTGTAGACAGTTTAAAAACAATAGGCACCAGGCATTAAAGTTGTTTTTAACGTGTCTAAAGTACAATGTATTCCAATGTATTCCAATGGGGGACTAGCGGCTACTACAGCGGTACTACAGCAATGGCGGCCCCCAGTGTCCTAGTCAAAAAGCAGAGCAACCAGCGGCCACTGGACTCAACTGGACTGTAGTGGACTGAATTGGACTGGATTAGGATGGATTGGACTAGACTAGTCTAGACTAGACTAGACTGGATTAGGCTGGATTGGACTGTACTGGACTGTACTGGACTAGACTAAACTGGATTAGGCTGGACTGGACTAGACTGGATTAGGCTGGACTGGACTAGACTGAACTGGACTGGATTAGGCTGGATTGGACCAAACTGTACTGGACTGAACTGGACTGGATTAGGCTGGACTGGACTGGACTGAATTGGACTCGACTGGACTGGACTGGACTGAATTGGACTCGACTGGACTGGATTTGACTGAATTGGATGGAACTGGACTGGACTGGACTGGACTGGACGGGACTGGACTGGACTGGACCGTACTGGACTGGACCGAACTGGATTGGACTGCATTGGACCGAACTGGACTAGACCGGACTGGACTGAATTGGACTGGATTGGACTGAACCGTAGTGGACTGGACTGGACCGAACTGGATTGGACCACACTGGACTGCACCGGACTGGACTGGATAAAACTGGACTCGACTGGACCGAACTGGACTGTACTAAACTGGACTGGACTGGACTGGACTGGACCGAACTGGACTGGACTGAACTGGACTGGAGTGGACTGCATTGGACCGAACTGGACTGGACTGGACTGGATTGTAATAAACTGGACTGGACCGAACTGGACTGGACTGGACTGAACTGGACTGCACTCAACTGGACTGGACTGAACTGGACTGGATTGTACTGCATTGGACCGAACTGGACTGGACTGGATTGGAGTGCATTGGACTGGACTGCACTGGACTGGATTGGACTGGACTGAGATGATCAGTTGGAGGTGCTGAATTGAAAATTGAATTGAGTCTTATTAACCACTGGTCACATTAGCAACTGGTCCAATGAGCAACTGGTCTAATTAGCAACTTGTCCCATTACCAACAGGTCCAATTAACAACTGGTCCAATTTACAACTGGTCACATCAACAACTGGTATCATTAGTAACTGGTCCCATTAACAACTGGTCCCAATAAGAACTGGTTCAATTAGCAACTGGTGCCATTAACGACTGGTCCAATGAACAACTGGTCCAACTAGTAACTGGTCCCATTAATGACTGGTCCAATTAACTACTGGTTCAATTAGCAACTGGTCCAATTAGCTATTGGTCCCATTAACAACTGGTCCCATTAGCAAATGGTCAAATTAGCAACTGGTCCCCTTAACTGGTACAATTAGCAACTGGTCCTATTAACAACTGGTCCCATTAGCAACTGGTCCAATTTACAACTGGTCCTATTAACAACTGGTCTCATTAACAACTGGTCACATCAGTAACTGGTATCATCAGTAACTGGTGGCATTAACGACTGGTATCATTAGTAACTGGTCCAATTAACAACTGGTCCAATTTACAACTGGTCCCATCAACAACTGGTTCAATTAACAATTGGTCCCATTAACAATTGGTCCCATTAACAACTGGTCCCATTAACAACTGGTCACATCAACAACTGGTCACATCAACAACTGGTCACATCAACAACTGGTTCAATTAGCAACAAGTCCCATGAACGGGTGGTCCCATTAACAACTGGTCCAATTAACAACTGGTCCCATAAACGACTAGTCCAATTAACAACTGGTCCAATTAGCAACTGGTCACATTAACAACTGGTCCAATTAACACCTGGTCCAATTAGCAACTGGTGCCATTAACGACTGGTCCAATGAACAACTGGTCCACTTAGCAACTGGTCCAATTAGCTACTGGTCCCATTAACAAATGGTCCCATTAGCAAATGGTCCCATTAGCAAATGGTCCCATTAACAAATGGTCCAATTAGCAACTGGTCTTATTAACAACTGGTCCCATTAGCAAATGGTCCAATTAGCAACTGGTCCAATTAGCAACTGGTCACATCAACAACTGGTATCATCAGTAACTGGTATCATTAGTAACTGGTCCCATTAACAACTGGTCCAACTAACAAATGGTCCAATTTACAACTGGTCACAACAACTGGTATCATTAGTAACTGGTCCCATTAACAACTGGTTCAATTAGCAACTGGTCCCATTAACAACAGGTCCCATTAACAACTGGTCCCATTAACAACTGGTCCCATTAACAACTGGTATCATTAGTAACTGGTCCCATTAACAACTAATCCAATTAACAACTGGTTCAATTAGCAACTGGTCCCATTAACGACTGGTCAAATTAACAACTGGTCCAATTAGCAACTGGTCCCGTTAACAACTGGTTCCATTAACAACTGGTCCAATTAGCAACTGGTCCCATTAACGACTGGTCAAATTAACAACTGGTCCAATTAGCAACTGGTCCCATTAACAACTGGTCCAATTAGCAACTGGTGCCATTAACGACTGGTTCAATGAACAACTGGTCCAACTAGCAACTGGTCCCATTAACGACTGATCCAATTAAATACTGGTCCAATTAGCTACTGGTCCCATTAACAAATGGTCCCATTAGCAACTGGTCTTATTAACAACTGGTCCCATTAGCAACTGGTCCAATTAGCAACTGGTCTAATTAGCAACTGGTCACATCAACAACTGGTATCATCAGTAACTGGTATCATTAGTAACTGGTCCCATTAACAACTGGTCCAATTTACAACTGGTCACATCAACAACTGGTATCATTAGTAACTGGTCCCATTAACAACTGGTCCCATAGCAACTGGTTCCATTAACGACTGGTCCCATTAACAACTGGTCACATCAACAACTGGTATCATTAGTAACTGGTCCCATTGACAACTAGTCCAATTAACAACTGGTTCAATTAGCAACTGGTCCCATTAACGACTGGTCCAATTAACAACTGGTCCCATTAGCAACTGGTCCCATTAACAACTGGTCCAATTAGCAACTAGTGCCATTAATGACTGGTTTGATTAACAACTGGTCCCATTAACGACTGGTCAAATTAACAACTGGTCCAATTAGCAACTGGTGCCATTAACGACTGGTCCAATGAACAACTGGTCCAACTAGCAACTGGTCCCATTACCGACTGATCCAATTAAATACTGGTCCAATTAGCTACTGGTCCCATTAACAAATGGTCCCATTAGCAACTGGTCTTATTAACAACTGGTCCCATTAGCAACTGGTCCAATTAGCAACTGGTCTAATTAGCAACTGGTCACATCAACAACTGGTATCATCAGTAACTGGTATCATTAGTAACTGGTCCCATTAACAACTGGTCCAATTTACAACTGGTCACATCAACAACTGGTATCATTAGTAACTGGTCCCATTAACAACTGGTCCCATAGCAACTGGTTCCATTAACGACTGGTCCCATTAACAACTGGTCCCATTAACAACTGGTCACATCAACAACTGGTATCATTAGTAACTGGTCCCATTGACAACTAGTCCAATTAACAACTGGTTCAATTAGCAACTGATCCCATTAACGACTGGTCCAATTAACAACTGGTCCCATTAGCAACTGGTCCCATTAACAACTGGTCCAATTAGCAACTAGTGCCATTAATGACTGGTTTGATTAACAATTGGTCCCATTAACAATTGGTCCCATTAACAACTGGTCCCATTAACAACTGGTCACATCAACAACTGGTCACATCAACAACTGGTCACATCAACAACTGGTTCAATTAGCAACAAGTCCCATGAACGGGTGGTCCCATTAACAACTGGTCCAATTAACAACTGGTCCCATTAACGACTAGTCCAATTAACAACTGGTCCAATTAGCAACTGGTCACATTAACAACTGGTCCAATTAACACCTGGTCCAATTAGCAACTGGTGCCATTAACGACTGGTCCAATGAACAACTGGTCCACTTAGCAACTGGTCCAATTAGCTACTGGTCCCATTAACAAATGGTCCCATTAGCAAATGGTCCCATTAACAACTGGTCCCATTAACAAATGGTCCAATTAGCAACTGGTCTTATTAACAACTGGTCCCATTAGCAAATGGTCCAATTAGCAACTGGTCCAATTAGCAACTGGTCACATCAACAACTGGTATCATCAGTAACTGGTATCATTAGTAACTGGTCCCATTAACAACTGGTCCAACTAACAAATGGTCCAATTTACAACTGGTCACAACAACTGGTATCATTAGTAACTGGTCCCATTAACAACTGGTTCAATTAGCAACTGGTCCCATTAACAACAGGTCCCATTAACAACTGGTCCCATTAACAACTGGTCCCATTAACAACTGGTATCATTAGTAACTGGTCCCATTAACAACTAATCCAATTAACAACTGGTTCAATTAGCAACTGGTCCCATTAACGACTGGTCAAATTAACAACTGGTCCAATTAGCAACTGGTCCCATTAACAACTGGTTCCATTAACAACTGGTCCAATTAGCAACTGGTCCCATTAACGACTGGTCAAATTAACAACTGGTCCAATTAGCAACTGGTCCCATTAACAACTGGTCCAATTAGCAACTGGTGCCATTAACGACTGGTCCAATGAACAACTGGTCCAACTAGCAACTGGTCCCATTAACGACTGATCCAATTAAATACTGGTCCAATTAGCTACTGGTCCCATTAACAAATGGTCCCATTAGCAACTGGTCTTATTAACAACTGGTCCCATTAGCAACTGGTCCAATTAGCAACTGGTCTAATTAGCAACTGGTCACATCAACAACTGGTATCATCAGTAACTGGTATCATTAGTAACTGGTCCCATTAACAACTGGTCCAATTTACAACTGGTCACATCAACAACTGGTATCATTAGTAACTGGTCCCATTAACAACTGGTCCCATAGCAACTGGTTCCATTAACGACTGGTCCCATTAACAACTGGTCACATCAACAACTGGTATCATTAGTAACTGGTCCCATTGACAACTAGTCCAATTAACAACTGGTTCAATTAGCAACTGGTCCCATTAACGACTGGTCCAATTAACAACTGGTCCCATTAGCAACTGGTCCCATTAACAACTGGTCCAATTAGCAACTAGTGCCATTAATGACTGGTTTGATTAACAACTGGTCCCATTAACGACTGGTCAAATTAACAACTGGTCCAATTAGCAACTGGTGCCATTAACGACTGGTCCAATGAACAACTGGTCCAACTAGCAACTGGTCCCATTAACGACTGATCCAATTAAATACTGGTCCAATTAGCTACTGGTCCCATTAACAAATGGTCCCATTAGCAACTGGTCTTATTAACAACTGGTCCCATTAGCAACTGGTCCAATTAGCAACTGGTCTAATTAGCAACTGGTCACATCAACAACTGGTATCATCAGTAACTGGTATCATTAGTAACTGGTCCCATTAACAACTGGTCCAATTTACAACTGGTCACATCAACAACTGGTATCATTAGTAACTGGTCCCATTAACAACTGGTCCCATAGCAACTGGTTCCATTAACGACTGGTCCCATTAACAACTGGTCCCATTAACAACTGGTCACATCAACAACTGGTATCATTAGTAACTGGTCCCATTGACAACTAGTCCAATTAACAACTGGTTCAATTAGCAACTGATCCCATTAACGACTGGTCCAATTAACAACTGGTCCCATTAACAACTGGTCCAATTAGCAACTAGTGCCATTAATGACTGGTTTGATTAACAACTGGTCCCATTAACGACTGGTCAAATTAACAACTGGTCCAATTAGCAACTGGTCCCATAAAAAACTGGTCCCATTAACAACTGGTCCAATTAGCAACTGGTCCCATTAACGACTGGTCAAATTAACAACTGGTCCAATTAGCAACTGGTCCCATTAACAACTGGTCCAATTAGCAACTGGTGCCATTAACGACTGGTCCAATGAACAACTGGTCCAACTAGCAACTGGTCCCATTAACGACTGGTCCAATTAGCAACTAGTGTCATTAATGACTGGTTCGATTAACAACTGGTCCGATTAACGACTGGTATCATTAGTAACTGGTCCCATCAGTAACTGGTCCAATCACCAACTGGTCCTATTAACAACTGGTCTGACTAACAACTGGTATCATTAGTAACTGGTCCCATTAACGACTGGTCCCATCAGTAACTGGTCCAATTAACAACTGGTCCAATTAACAACTGATCCAACTAGCAACTGGTCCCATTAACGACTGGTCCAATTAACTACTGGTCCCATTAACAAATGGTCCCATTAGCAAATGGTCCCATTAGCAACTGGTCCCATTAACAAATGGTCCAATTAACTGGTCCAATTAACAACTGGTCTTATTAACAACTGGTCCCATTAGCAACTGGTCTAATTAGCAACTGGTCACATCAACAACTGGTATCATTAGTGACTAGTCCAATTAACAACTGGTTCAATTAGCAACTGGTCCAATTAGCAACTGATCACATTAACAACTGGTCCAATTAACACCTGGTCCAATTAGCAACTGGTGCCATTAACGACTGGTCCAATGAACAACTGGTCCAACTAGCAATTGGTCCCATTAACGACTGGTCCCATTAACGACTGGTCCAATTAACTACTGGTCCAATTAGCAACTTGTCCAATTAGCTATTGGTCTAATTAACAACTGGTCAAATTAGCAACTGGTCCCATTAACTGGTACAATTAGCAACTGGTCCTATTAACAACTGGTCCCATTAGCAACTGGTCCAATTAACACCTGGTCCAATTAGCAACTGGTGCCATTAACGACTGGTCCAATGAACAACTGGTCCAACTAGCAACTGGTCCCATTAACGACTGGTCCCATTAACGACTGGTCCAATTAACTACTGGTCCAATAAACTACTTGTCCAATTAGCAACTGGTCTAATTAACAACTGGTCCGATTAACGACTGGTATCATTAGTAACTGGTCCCATCAGTAACTGGTCCAATCACCAACTGGTCCTATTAGCAACTGGTGCCATTACCAACTGGTCCAATTAACAACTGGTCTGACTAACAACTGGTATCATTAGTAACTGGTCCCATTAACGACTGGTCCCATCAGTAACTGGTCCAATTAACAACTGGTCCAATTAACGACTGATCCAACTAGCAACTGGTCCCATTAACGACTGGTCCAATTAACTACTGGTCCCATTAACAAATGGTCCCATTAGCAAATGGTCCCATTAACAACTGGTCCCATTAACAAATGGTCCAATTAACTGGTCCAATTAACAACTGGTCTTATTAACAACTGGTCCCATTAGCAACTGGTCTAATTAGCAACTGGTCACATCAACAACTGGTATCATTAGTGACTAGTCCAATTAACAACTGATCACATTAACAACTGGTCCAATTAACACCTGGTCCAATTAGCAACTGGTGCCATTAACGACTGGTCCAATGAACAACTGGTCCAACTAGCAACTGGTCCCATTAACGACTGGTCCCATTAACGACTGGTCCAATTAACTACTGGTCCAATTAGCAACTTGTCCAATTAGCTATTGGTCCCATTAGCAAATGGTCAAATTAGCAACTGGTCCCATTAACTGGTACAATTAGCAACTGGTCCTATTAACAACTGGTCCCATTAGCAACTGGTCCAATTAACAACTGGTCCAATTAGCAAATGGTCCCATTAACAACTGGTCCAATTATCAACTGGTCTAATTAGCAACTGGTCTAATTAACAACTGGTCACATCAACAAGTGGTATCATCAGTAACTGTTATCATCAGTAACTGGTGCCATTAACGACTGGTATCATTAGTAACTGGTCCCATTAACATCTGGTCCAATTAGCAACTTGTCCCTTTAACGACAGGTCCAATTAACAACTGGTCTCATTAACAACTGGTCACATCAACAACTGGTATCATTAGTAACTGGTATCATTAGTAACTGGTCCCATTAACGACTGGTCCCATTAACAACTGGTCACATCAACAACTGGTCCAATTAACAACTGGTCCAATTAGCAACTGGTGCCATTAATGACTGGTTCGATTAACAACTGGTCCGATTAACGACTGGTATCATTAGTAACTGGTCCCATCAGTAACTGGTCCAATTAACAACTGGTCCAATTAGCAACTGGTGCCATTAACAACTGGTCCAATTAACAACTGGCCCGATTAACGACTGGTATCATTAGTAACTGGTCCCATTAACGACTGGTCCCATCAGTAACTGGTCCAATTAACAACTGGTCCAATTAGCGACTGGTCCAATTAACGACTGGCCCCATTAACGACCAGCCCAGTAACGTATGATCTAAAGGGGAGCAAGAAAGTCGGATTTCTGTTCTGGAACATCTGGAACCGATAAAATTCCATCACTTCCACCAGAGGTCACCGTTTTAATGATAGATGTCTGATTTTGAGGTTGATGTCAGTCGTCGGTCCTCTACACATCTCCACGTCTATCAGCTCCACCAGCTCCATCAGCTCAGCACTCATCCGGAGCAGGAAGAAGTTTCCCCAGCTGTTAGGCTGTGGTTTATCTGGGTTATCTGGGTTGGTCAAGGTGAGCTAGAGGCAGCTACCAGTCTGTCAGCAGGGCT
This sequence comes from Valencia hispanica, assembly GCA_963556495.2. Lineage (NCBI taxonomy): Eukaryota > Metazoa > Chordata > Actinopteri > Cyprinodontiformes > Valenciidae > Valencia > Valencia hispanica. The sequence continues at coordinate 49,954,675 of OY747716.1, forward strand.
TTAAATCCAGCCAATCCTGAAGCGCCGCTCCAACAACAACCAGAACGTGTTTGGAAAGAGCCGAGCCTTTCCAAGAGTTAAGAAAGCTTTCATTTCTTCATAAAAGCTCGAGGTGATCCATCAACTCCTCATAGGAGTCTGGGTAAGGCAGGTAAGTGTGATGCTGCCCCCTGTTGGTCACCACCCAGAAGGAAGACCACAGTGAGTGAGAAAACAAAGCTAGAGTCCATCTTTCATAAGGAACGTCAGGAACGACTTCCTCAGGTCGTCCCTCACATCCCACCATCTGTTCTTTCTGGATGCTCTCAGCGGGAAAACTTCGGTTCAGGTACGGTAGGCCTTCAGGACCGTAACGGATGAGTCCAGACCTGCAGAACTTCTTCAGCTGTCTGAGGAATATCACCACGGCTGATAAATCTGATCCTAATCAGACATTAAGGAGCTCTTTATCACCTTTTCTTCTCCTTTATGTCCACCTGCTGACAATTTGAAGAAGAGTTAGCGTCTCCTTAGGTGATGGATGAAGCTCTCTGTCTTTCCTCGACTGTTCACACCTTCTGTTCATTCACAGGCTGGAAGCTCGCTGCGTTTTCCAGAAAGCTGACAGCTACTTGGAAAGGTGACGGCCGACACTTTCCAGACGTTAGTAAAGGTTATTTCCAGAAGCTCCGAGAAAACAAGAAGCCCTGAAGCTTCAGTGAGGACAGAAGAAGATTTCCACAACAAACTCCTGAAGCTCCATCTGCACAGCTAAACGGCAACAAGCATTCCCAGGAAGAGATCCCAACGGTGAAAAGATAAAAGCTCTGGCTCCTTCCAGGGAAGGTCAAAGGTTCAACTTCCTGGAAAGATCAGCCAGCTGTGATCAGAGGTCGCAGCAGGACGACGTTCCTGTTTACCGGAGCTAGAGCCGAGTTTATGGAGATCAGGTTATTCACCTGCAGACGGTTTTTCTGGGTCCATTAATCCAAACATCAGTTCAGTTCAGGAGGAGCAGCAGCAGGTTCTGAACGGATAAAGTCTGGATTTATTTACAGGAAAACATTCCTGGAAACCTGGCAGGTAAATGGTTTTCCTCCCTCCTGGGTGTGACCCACCTGGGAACCTCTCTGACCGGCTGTCGGTTCAAATCCTGAGGAACCAAGAGGAAAAGCACAACAACGGGTCTGGATCCAGCAGACACATCTCTGGTTCTGGTTCAGATCAGCATTCTGCTGTAGTTCCCTTCAGCAAGGCGTTAACAGTGTCAGGACAAGAAGCCGAGCTCCAGGGTTGAACCACAAGGTCTTGATGGAACAGCTGGGAGGTCCAGAACCCTGTTCTGGTTCTGGTTCAGCTGATGAACCTCCTACCTCATCAGACGGACTCGACTCGAAGGTCCGATTCTGGAAACGACTGAACCAAGGGGAGAAACGGCCAAACCTGCAGGAGAACCACTGATCCAGAACCGCTCACAGCGAGGACAACAGAGAAGAACCGGGTCAGAACCTCTTCAGAAACAGTCTGAGTCCAGTAGAACTCATAGAGGCAGATGGGTCGGTCATGGGCCAGCGTGCCGCTGGAGCAGAAGGGTGTTCTGGGAGATCCGGTCCTGTAAACATGCGAGGGAAGTGGACGGTTCTGATTCTGGAGCTGATCCTCGCCCGGCTCGGTTCTGTTCCGACTGAAGGAACCACCAGAACTTCACAGAACAACCTGCAGCCAAACACCTCCTCCATTCAGGGGCTGCAGCGTCTCCATGTGGCCGGCAGCAGAACCGACCCAGGCTCTGATGGAGACCAGACCAACAGAACTGTACAGAACCATGGAAGAATGGGGCCAAGGGGCGGGGCTACAGAACATCCTCTCCTCCGATTGGCTCAGAGCAGGTGTGACTGTGAAAGGGGCGGGCTCAGTGATCCATTCACCGACTGTCAGCGGAGGAACACGTCGCAGTCGGGTTGGCGCCGACTCAGAACCTGCTCATTCATGGTGCATTCAGGCGCTTCTCAGGCATTCAAACGTCCGAGTAGAGCAGAGAGACCCGAGGATGCTCCAGAGAGGAGGAGGAGTACCCGGGGAGAACCCACGGAGAACATGGATTTATCCATCATCTGAAGCCGTGCCGCAGAGAGTGGGTACGCTGCGCCGCCATAAAGATGGTATTTTCTATTCAACAGCTGTTTGTGTGTAAATTATTAGATAACAGATCCATGTCGCCGCTGGCATCGAATTTGATGACAGCTGGGCGGCAGCAAGGAAACAGAAAACGGAGGGAAAAGGAAAATGATTTTGTACAGATGAAAAAAGCTTTTCAAAGTGGTTGAATCAGTAACTGATATACAACAAAGACATTCTTAAAACATGTAAAAAGAATGTTTTTCTTTGTAAAATCCGTTAACACAAACTCAGTCAATAAATGGGACTTAAACGTAAAAACAAATGTGTTTTGGTGTCGTGAGGGGGGGCTGCAGGCCCCTCAGAAAACAGGTAGATGCGCCAATGCATCTGAAGCTGTGTGTAGACAAGTATAAGCTTGACCTCCGACCTCTGCTGGTCATGTGATCACACCCTGTCATAGTCCCCATGGCAACAGGTTTCCCATCCCTGAGGCTGTTCTGGTTTGGCTTTATTTTTGCCTCTTGGTGACTCATCCAGGACTCAGACCTGGAGGCGGAGCCACGTAGACTCTGGTCAGAGCTAAAGCGCCGCATCGGCGGCAGTCACTATGGGACCAGCAGATTGCGTCAGTCATTGGCGTGAGGTTGGGCCCCGTTGATGCAGACTTTCCAACCACAGCAATCCTTCAGCAATCCCTCATACTGAGCAAGCATGTAGCGACGGTGGAGAGGAAAAACTCCCCTTTAACAGGAAGAAACCTCCAACAGAACCAGGCTCAGTAGGAGCGGCCATCTGCCACGACCGTCTGGGGGTTTGAGAAGACAGAGCAGAAACACAGAAGGAACAGAAGATCTGATATAAGAGAACTTTCTATGTTACAGAAAGTAAAAAGTTGATAACAGGACACAGTGGATGTTCAGTTACTGGGAGGATCATCCCAGTCGATGCCCCCCGTCCAACAGGGCATTGCAGCCAAGCAGGATACCAGACCAGGTAGATCTTCTATGGAGAGGAAAACACTGAGAGAAAACAAAGTTAACAGTCGAAATAGCAGAATGTACTGTAATACAACTGGAGAGTAGTAGGAGAGAAAAGTAGCAGAGTGAAGAAAATTGGTAAGTCTGTCCTCCAGCAGTCTAAGCCTATAGCAGCATAACTACAGAGATAGCTCAGGATGACCTAAGCGACTCTAACTATAAGCTTTATCATCCTTATCCTCCACATCCTCCTCCTCATCATCATCATCCTCATCATTATCATCCTTATCATTATCATCCTCCTCATAATCATCATCATTATCATCCTTATCATCATGATCATTATCATCCTTATCATCATCATCCTCATCATTCTCATCATTATCCTCATCACACACCATCATCTTTACCATCATCATCACACACCATCATCCTCATAATCATCTTTATCATCATCCTCATCATCATCATCATTATCATCCTCCTCATCATTATCATCATCATCATCATCCTCATTATCATCCTTATCATCATCGTTATCATCCTTATCATGATCATCCTCATCATTCTCCTCATCATCATCCTTATCATCATCCTCATCATCATCCTCATCCTTATCCTCATCCTTATCATCCTTATCATTATCATCCTCATCATTATCATCCTCCTCATCATTATCATCATCCTCATCATTCTCCTCATTATCATCCTCATTATCATCCTCATCCTTATCCTCATCATTATCATTATCATCCTCATCATTATCATCCTCATCATTATCATCATCCTCATCATTCTCCTCATTATCATCCTCATCCTCATCATCATCCTTATCATCCTCATCATTCTCCTCATCATTATCATCATCATCCTCATCATTATCATCCTTATCCTCATTTTCATCCTCATAATCATCCTTATCATCATCCTCATCATTATTCTCATCATTATCATCCTCATAATCATCCTCATCCTCCTCATAATCATCATCATCCTCATCATTATCCTTATCATCATTATCATCCTTATCCTCATCCTCCTCATCATTATCATCATCATCATCATTATCATCCTTATCATCATTATCATCCTTATAATCATCATCATCCTCATCATTATCCTCATTATCCTCATAATCATCCTCATCATTATCATCATTATCATCCTCATAATCATCTTCATCCTCATCCTTATCATCATCCTCATAATCATCCTTATCATCATCATCCTCATTATCATCATCATCCTCATCATCATTATCATCCTTATCGTCATCATTCTCCTCATCCTTATCATCCTCATCATCATTATCATCATTATCATCCTTATCATCCTTATCATCCTTATCATCCTTATCATTATCATCATCATCCTCATCATTATCATCCTTACCATCATCATCCTTACCATCATCATCCTCATCATTATCATCCTCATTATCATCATCATTTTCATCCTTATCATCCTCATCTTCATCATTATCAGCATCTGGCTGTGTCTGCTTATTGATTCAGTAGTCAGCCAACATTAAGTTTATGGTGTCAATATAGAAATTAATGAAATCTTTATTTCTAATAAGTAGAAAACAAAAAATCTAAAAATAAAAATAAAATAAAACACAACTTTGATATGCAGATGAAAAGCAGCATGAAGAGGCCGCTCCTCATTAATCCCGCCCCCAAGCTGTAAGTTTCAGTCTAGAGCGAAGCGTCCAGATACGTCCCCGGGTATAGATATTTACACATAGAATCTGTCTCTGTATTTACCTTATTGTTATGGAGTCTAAAGCATCTTTATATGCATACCGGCTCCTGTAGGAGACTCATATTCAGCTTATATTGAAGCTTTGGGTTAAGCAGAACCAGAACCCAGACAGAGTCCAAGCGTCCATGTTGGACAGGAGACACCAGGAGGCGTGTCCTAACAGCGCCGACACTGACCTGCGGTTCTGAGAACACTTCCTGGATGCTATTGATTGGTCCGACTGGAACACCTGAGCCCCGGAACCTCCTCAGCCAATCAGCTGTGCTCTCCTGCAGGAACCTGGTGGGAAGACAGAACCAGATGATCTGAGGAGATCCTGGTCCAAAGTTCAGGTTCTGCTCCAACAATCGTGCCGAACAAGGACCTGTGTGACAGCACATCCAGCAGCTGCTTCCGGTTCTGGACTCTCAGCTGGTTGGTTCTGTACTTTGGGTCCTTTGTGAGATTCTCCAGATCCAGAACCTGCAGGTCCAACAAACAGTCATCTGCATGTTTAAAACCAGCGGCCCGTTCAGAACCGGGCCTGAAGTGTTAATAATAATTACCAAATGTTTCTGCGGACCTTCTGCGGGTCGGTCCAGCTGAACAGAACTCACCTGACACACTCTCAAGAACTGCTTATCATTCCCTGCAGCGACAACAAGGTGTCCATCTTTGGTTCTGAAGCCCTGCAGAACCAAGAGAGACATGAAGGTCCGACAGAACCACAGGCTGAGCTGGACTCAGAACCAGAACATCTCTTACTAAACTGGACTCTTTTATCAGCGTTGGTCTGAAAACTTTTCTCAGAACAGAACCCAGATCAGAGCCGGACCAGAACCACCTGGATGATTGGACCTGTCCACACTGGTCAGAACATGGTTCTGATTGTAGGTGTGAGCAGGTTCAGGTCAACGAGACAGAGAGAAAGAGACCAAAGGTCCAAACAGACTGATGAGCAGAACCTCACCGAGAAGTTCTGACCGTTTCATTTGACTCTAACTTACTCAGAACCATCTCTGGTTCTAATTCTGGCCCACTGATCAGAACCAGGCCCGGTAGTGAGACCTAACTGAGAGATCTAAGAGTCTCTGATTCCTCTGGGTGATGAAGAGCAACCTCTCCTCCTCCTCATCCTCCTCTTGAGTCTTCATCACCATCGGGTCCAGGTCCAGAACCGGGCCCGGCTGTTTGCTCCTCGGGATGTTGACCCAGGAGAATTGACCGGGCCCCGCCCCCCTCTGATGATGATGATGATGCTCTTCACCACATGAAAGCAGCTGCAGCACACTGGGCTCGGTGTCTTCAGCTCTCAGCGCCGCGCCGCTTTCATCTGCAGCCCCAGGGGCTTGTGGGTAACGCGGTCCACACGTTCAGCCACAGAACCTCTGATGGAGTCCCAGCGGGGAGACTTCTGCCCCCTGCTGGCTGAAAATCTCATCTAAACCACATGACCCCCTGACCAACAGCTCTGAGGTTCTGGAGAACTTCTGGGCTCAGGATTCCGGCAGTAAAGGACTCCTCCGGTTGGGTTCAGAGTTCAGCAGACAGAAACGGGTCGAAGCTGAGCAGAGAGACATCCTGGTGGGATGTGAACCCGTCTGCATCATCCTGGAGTCAGGCTCTGCTGAACCGGTCCTTCATCTCCAGCAGATTTTCAGCCTCATTCTTTAGACAGAAGGTCCAGTCAAAGTAAAGAGTGAAGACTCTGTGGATCAATCAGTGGTACCTAAACTGTTTTCATTCAGAACCCCCCCAACATTAACTCCTTCACCCATACAGACATTAAAAGAGATTAATTACAAACTTTCATATGCAAAAAATAAACAGCAGATGTAGGTTTTTCTTCTTATTCTTCTGGTTTTACACTGTAGACTAAGTACACAATTTTTTTAATAAATATTATATTTTACAAATATAATTTAAGTAAAACAGAAAAACACAACATCAGAAACATAAAGAACATTAATACATACTACCGTTATGACATTCCAGATTTCATTAAGCAGGTAATCAAAGGCAGCTCTAAACAAACGTTTTTAGTCGTGATTTAAAAGAACTCAGTGTTTCAATTCAAATTCAATTCAAATTCAAAATTACTTTATTAATCCCAAAGGGAAATTAAATGTTGTTGTAACTCATTATGCAAGTTCCTTCAAAGATTTGTTGTAGATGCTGATGGCTGTGGGTAGGGATGATCTCTTGTAGCGCTCTGCAGATCTGAAGAAGCCTCTGACTGAAGACGCTCTGTAGTTGTATGACAGTCTGATGTAGAGGATGCTCTGGATCTATGGCGTCTTCTTTTCAACTCATCAGGGTTTTGTGGCTGTAGTTGAGGTATAATTTGAGCTTTTGTGATGTTAATCAGCTGCTGCCAATTGTAAACCACCTTGTTGCCATGGTTATGCATCATAACAAATGTCCAAAAATAAAAAGTATCAGCAAAAATCCTTCCAGCTGCACAGCATCCAAAACCAGAGAGAACAGTTGTCCACAAAAACGATGTTTCTACCAGAAATGGAAGAATAAAAGTTTCAGCAGCTTTGCAGTTTTCTGGAAGTTTGTTCCAGATTAGAGGATCATAGAAACTGAAAGCTGCTTCTCCATGTTTGGTTCTGATTCTAGGGATGTTGAGTCGACTGGAATTAGAGGACCTGATTGGTTTGGGGGGGGGGGGGGGGGTTGCTATAGTAACAGTAGATCTTCAACATACTTTGGTGCTAAGCCATGTAATGATTTATAAACTAGTAAAAGTATTTAGAAGTCTATTCTCTGAGCTACAGGGAGCCAGTGTAAGGACTTTAGAACTGGGGTGATGTACTCTACTTTCCTGGTTCTAGTGAGGAACACGAGCAGCAGCGTTCTGGATCAGCTGCTGCTGTCTGATTGACTTTTTAGGCAGACCTGTGAAGACGCTGTTGCAGTAATCAATCCGTCTAAAGATAAACGCATGGATGAGTTTTTCTAGGTCCTGTTGTGACATCAGTCCTTTAATCCTAGAGATGTTCTTCAGGTGATATAACGCTGACCTTGTTATTGACCTTTATGTGACCCTGGAGGTTCAGGTCTGAGTCCATTACTACACCTAGATTTCAGGCCTGATCTGTAGTTTCTAGCTGGATTAACTGAAGCTGTGTGCTGACTGTTGATCGTTCCTCTTTAGGTCCAAAAGTAATTACTTCTGTTTTGTTTCTGTTCAGCTGGAGAAAGTTATGACACATCCATCTATTGATTTGCTCGATGCATTTACTGGATGGGTTCAAAGTCACCTGGTGACATCATAATGTAGAGCTGAGTATCATCTGCATTGTTATGGTGGCTAATCTGATTGGTTGTTATAATCTTGCCTAGTGGGAGCATGTAGATATTAAATAAGAGGGGCCCCAGGATGGAGCCCTGGGGCACCCCACATGTGATATCTTTCTGCTCTGATGAAAGGTTGCCTATAGGTGTTCCCATAAAGGTGTTCTTAATGAATTTCCACCTCTGGAATAAACTGAACCAGGAGGTTTTAGAGCAGCAGGAGTCTAACTTTTCCAGAACTAAACTGAGAGAAACCGTCATCAGGAACCAGAAGGAGAACATGTTCCTCGTCTCTTCATCCAAACAGATCAACAGGAACAACATCCACTGAGTCCATGAAGACGTTCAGAGTTTAGAGGTTTGGCTGAAGGTATCAGGGATCAACAGGATGAAGCTTCAGGGTGGAAATAAACTGCTGCTCCTGGAATCAGGAGAGAAACGTTTCCTTAGTCTGGAGTTCAGCTACAGCTTCTTTCCCCGACTGCATTTATTCAGCATGAAGAGCAGAACTAAACTGGTGTGGAAGGACTGGAAGAGCCTTGGTCTCTGATCCACCATAAAGCGACAGAACTGAGTCAGGACCTCCAGGAGCCAGAAGAACACCAGACCAACAGACATCAGATGGACGGATTGGAGAAACAACTGCGTTGATATTTCACGGTCTGAGATGACACTGAAGATTAACGGTCTGTCCAGACAGAACCACCATCATCTAGATGTTCAGTCCTCGCCTCTCTGAGCCAACCTGTCCTGACCAGAACGTCTTCGTCTTTGCAGAGACCAGACCTCCCAGCTGGACGAGACATCCTTCGAGGAGGACATAATGCTGGTTGGGAGGGACGGAAACGTCAAGGACCTGAAGCAGCCATGGAAGCCGTCCATGTCCGACCTGTACTCTATAGGGTCAAAGGTCAGTACTGCAGCCTGTAATGTTCGAGGCTCTGTTCTCCACTGGTTAGGGTGAAACCTTCCTCATGTTTCATCTTCCTCCAGGATCAAGATGTGAAAAGCCTCAAAGCCGTCCTCTAAAAACCCACAGAACCACTAATGCTGTTGTTTAGACTGCTGGGATGTGCCCGCCCGCCCTCCGCTTTCATCTGTACTGCCTGCAGGCCAGGGGAGGAAGGAGGGAGCAATGCATGATGGGAAAGGCGGTTCACAGCGGGTTTAGGTCGGAGAGTCGATGGAGATGAAGACCACAAGAATGGAGCCTGTTCTGGGTTCACAGGGAGCAGAAACATGAAGGGACGGACCGGGTGAAGGGGAACATCTCCCTCGGGATCTGGGATGTGGATCAGAACCATTCACATGTCAGAACCCGACCAGCATCAGGAACATGGATAAGAACCAGCTGCTCTGGTTCTCTGGGTGTTAAGGAACACATTTAAAGGTTCTGCTGTTGGTCCATAAAGTTCTAGATGGGCCAGAGTGGGAACAGTGTAGAACCCTCAGGTCCTGCTGATCCCAGAACCGTTTGGTTCTGTTCTGTTTTATTGCTTTCTGTTTTTCCTCTGATGAATCATCACAAAACAGAGCTCCTCTCAAACACGATCGCCTTGACGACGATAAAGATCAATAAATGAAATAAACAAACAAGGTTACATATTCAAGGCTTTAACAAATATAACTTTAGATTTGTTATTAATTTATGATTAATAAATAAAACAACTTTAAATGACTTTAAAACTGCACAGAAATGCTGATATCACAGCTGGTTATGGGGTTTATGTGGAGTCATTTTAATCTGTAAAGCACTTTGAGTTACAATGTTTGTATGAATAGCGCTTTATAAATAATGATTGATTGATTAATTGATTGATTGATTGATTGCAGCTAAAACTAATCCCACCCTAAACATTTAGGTTTAACTGGTCTTTACTGTAGCAGACCAACAGGAGGATCTCCACCTGCGGACCTACCGAGACATGGAAGTCCACCTAGACTGACAGGAGAGCATCAATCACAGAAGCTCTGGGGGAGCTGCAGAGATCCACAGCTCAGGTTGGACAGCCTCCATGAACCTGGTTTTGATGAAGAAGAACAAGGTGCCCCATCTAAGGTTTGAGAGGAGAGCCAAGAAAGTTCTCTGGCTAGATGAAACAGAACCGACATGTCTGGACCACATCCAAAAGCCTATAGGTCACAGTGAAACACGGTGGTGGCAGAATCATGCTGTGGGACAGGGAAGCTGGTGAGAGCTGATGGAAGATGGATGGAGCTAAATCAGGACAAGAAAACCTGCTAGAAGTATAATATTTCTGAGCTGCAGACAGGAGGTAAAGAGAAGCTTTGATGAATTTCAATTCAGTTTTCAATTCAATTCAGTTTATTTATATAGCTCCGATTCACAACAGATGTCATCTCAAGGCTCTTAACAAGAAGTCATTTCAATGCATTTATACAAACATTCCAAACAGTTAAAGAGTTTCCTATTTAAGGAATCCCAGCAGATTGCGTCAGTCATTGGCGTGAGGTTGGGTCCCGTTGATGCAGATTTTCCAACCACAGCAATCCTTCAGCAATCCCTCATACTGAGCAAGCATGTAGCGACGGTGGAGAGGAAAAACTCCCCTTTAACAGGAAGAAACCTCCAACAGAACCAGGCTCAGTAGGAGTGGCCATCTGCCACGACCGTCTGGGGGTTTGAGAAGAGAACAGAGGTTTGGTTCTACAGTAGAACATGTTACCTGGTACGGTACGATGCTCTCATGGGCCGTCCCCCAGCGCCGGGCCTCCTGCCCTGCATTCAGATAGTTGGCAGCGATGTGGCTGAGGCAGGACACCTGGACAAAGGACCAGAGGACAGAGACATGAACCTGGGACTGATCATCCAGGGACACAGACCTGCTGCCCCCCTTATTCAGGAGATTCACAGGCAGCTCAGAACCAGACAGGCTGAAGGGTTCTGACCCGGCCGGCACCCCACAGCTCCTTCTCTACAGATGGAACCTAAAGCATGACTCGTTTCTAGACGTGTGACTCGTCCACACGAGGAAACTCGACTGTTTTCATGTGCGGCTATGCTAGTGCTAATGCTAATGCTAGCATGTTCCTCTTAGCTTTGATAGGACTTGTTGATGGGAGCGTCGTCGTGGTTTACGTTAACCGTTAAGTGTTTCAGCTGCTCTCTGCACAGCTCTACCACTGCAGATATCTGGCCCATATCGGTGCAGTCCACTCATACGCGATGGTCAGAGTTTTCTCTCCAATACAACAAGAACTCTGGAACTGAAAAAAGAGAAAGTCAGGGGTCCCCGACTTCAACATGTAATAAGGCTGCTGCAAACTAATGCTGAGGCGGATAAGCTGATGACTGTCGGTGCCTCAATAAACACACAGGAGTCCTGCAGAACATCTGTTCATCAACTCGTCCTGGTTAGCTAACGCTAATCCTGCTAGCAGATCCAGAAGCCTGATCTTCTGAGAAGAAGTCGTGGTCCGTCAGAGACGGATGGGTTCTATAGCCAGGAGAGCTCCATCAGACCGGCTGATTGTTTCAGGATGTGTGAACATGTTTGTTGTCATATTTCTGCAGCGGTTTCTGGATTATGATGAAGGAACTCAGTGATGATTAAAAGGAAACGATCGGAGGTGCTCGTTAGCGCCGCCATGACGGAGCAGGCGGCGTGAGGCTCACCCGGGTGGTTCAGTCCATCATCACCAACGATTTGCTGTGTTTAAACTGGAGGAAGCCACAAGAGAGGCTGGAGCAGGATGCCACATGTGGAACCGGAGTCTAAGGCGTCATTAAGGAGAAAAATGGGCTTCAAGCAGGAGATATGAGCTGCAATCATCTTCAGCAGCTCCACGCCATTCCTAAAGTATCACCAGGCTCGGCGTGGACCATCCTCCATCTCTGGAGGTTAGGAGACAAGGGCCTAAAAAGAAGCAGAAAAAGTCTGAAGAAAAACCTCTGTAGAACAACGGATCAGGAAGTGTTTATAGAGGACGACAGGAAGCTCCTTAGGCTGCGCCATGATGCAGAGTAGAGTCCTAATACAGCCTTTCTAGGACAATATTTCCTATTTTTATATCTTTATTGATGACCCAGAACATCAGAAGGTCCAGCAGAGACGTTCCTGTGGCTGCAGGCTGGGGACAGGTGCATTGTGGGTATGTGAGCGGAGCACAGGATCAGAACCAGATCCCTCGGCCTGTTTCTATTGGCTGTTCCACCTGAGAGCTGATGAAGAGGAACTTCTTCTTCTGTTGGGTCACTACTGGTGCAGCAGGGAGAGACAACGTCTCCATCCTCCCTCTGTGGACCCCGTTACCCTGGAGACGCCCGTCTGGTGGTGATGTGCAACACAGAAATAGGTCCAGGTTGCAACACTGGTTCCACTGGTTCCACTGAAAGGAAACATGTCTCTATCACTGCAATAATAACCTCCACCAGCAGGAGGCAGTCTAGAGTTTCTCTGGTTTGATGTGTTTCTATCACCGATCGAATCAACTTAAATTAATCAGAACGTGTTTTTATTCAGATTTATTTCAATATCGAACAAAATGATTCTGTCACAGGAATGAAACGGGTCGAACCGATCCGGAGCTTCCAGAGGGTTCTGATCCAGGCTGGGGATCTGGACCCGGGAAGATAAACCGGGCCTAACCAGGACCGGTTGTGCCTCCCCGGACCGGAACCAATCCAAGCTGAACCAGCCGTGGGCTGCTGGGAAACGGAACGGAGAAGAAGAGTCACCTGGGAAGACAGCAGGTTACAGTCTATGTGAACTCCTCTCCCCGTCTTCTGTCTCTGCAGCAGGGCGGCCATGATGGCTCCGTGCGCGTACAGCCCCGTCGCCAGGTCCGTCATGGCGACGCCTGGACGCACCGGCTCTCCGTCCTACCACAGCAAAGCATCATGGGAGTTCAGCGAGAGGTTCTGATCCGATCTCATCCCAGAACGTACAGAAGGCGCTCTGACCTCTGGCCCGGTGATGTGCATCATTCCCGACACGGCCGAGGCGATGGAGTCGTACCCTGGACTCTGAGACTGCGGGCCCGTCTGGCCATAACCTGGAGACACACAGACACACCCGGGTCAGCACCCCGACCCGGTCCAAAGAGCTCAGAACCAGAGTCCAGCTGCAGCACTCTGGGATAATTTAGAGTTAGAAACTCAACGTATTAACAGGAATCTACAGGAATAAACCAGCTCCATCATTTATCATCCGTCCTCACTTACAGATCTGTTGGTATTCAGGAACAATGTCACGCATAGTGTGGTATTTACCATGTTGTAGTTGTGCGTAGAAATGTTCATAAATAGAAGAACGGCTCTGACCATGCGTACACACAGCACCTAGTGGTAGAACGGGGGAACTGCACATATTTATCTCATCAGTTTATCACCTCCATCCACCAAGGAGCTCATGTTGGCGTCTGTCTGTCTTTTAGCTAAATAACTCACAAAGTTATGGACGGATTAGGATTAAACTTTCAGGAAATGTTAGAAACATACCTAGAAATAAATGGTTATATTTTGAGGGTGATCATGCATGGAGATCCTGCGAATCCCAATCTGGGGGGGTGTGAGGAGCTTCATGGAGGTCTGCTCTCTCTGTGAGCTTTTTTTACTGGTCAGGAAGTGGTGTGTCCAAATATGGTTAATTGAGGGCGTGTCTGTATGCAAATGACTGTGAGTGGCCATGACCACCTAGGTAGCACATGTGGGGTTTATCAACAGATGATTAATCAGGAGGAACATGAGGACGACTGGATCATCAGAACCGTTAAAACTGTGACATGGACTGAGTCCAGAACCAGAACCAGGTTCAGGTGGGTCAGTACCTGATATGGAGCAGTAGATGAGTCGTGGATTCACTCTGATCAGATCATCAGGTCCTAAACCCATCTGATGAAGTTTACCTGGAAGGAAGTTTTCCACCAGGACGTCACACACACCTGCAAGCTAAACACACAGTATCATCATCATCATCATCATCTTCATCACCATCACACCATCATCATTATTACCATCATCATCACCATCACACACCATCATCATCATCGCACACAATCATCATCACACACATCACACACCATCATCATCATTACCATCATCATCACACACATCACACACCATCATCATTACCATCATCATCACACATCATCATCATCATCACACACCATCATCATCATCACACACCATCATCATCACACCATCATCACACACCATCATCATCACACACCATCATCATCATCATCATTATTACCATCATCATTATCCTCCTCATCATCACACACCATCATCATCATCATCATTATTAACATCATCATTATCCTCCTCATCATCACACACCATCATCATCATCATCATCATCATCACACACCATTCATCATCATCATCATCATTATCACCATCACACACCATCATCATTATCACCATCATCATCACACACCATCATCATTATCATCATTATTACCATCATCATTATCCTCCTCATCATCACACACCATCATCATCATCATCATTATTAACATCATCATTATCCTCCTCATCATCACACACCATCATCATCATCATCACACACCATTCATCATCATCATCATCATTATCACCATCACACACCATCATCAAACACCATCATCATCACACACCATCATCATCATCACACATCATCATCACACACCATCATCATCCTCATCACACACCATCATCCTCACACACCATCCTCATCACACATCCTCATCATCACACACCATCATCACACATCCTCATCATCACACACCATCATCATCATCATCATCACACACCATCATCACACAGCATCATCACCATCATTATCATCACACAGTATCACCACCACCATCATCATCACACAGCATCATCATCATCACCACCATCAACATCATACAGTATCACCTTCATCATTATCATCATCACCATCACACAGCATCACCATCATCATCACCACCATCATCGCCTTCATCATCATCATTATCATCACCACCACCATCAACACACAGCATCATCACCATCATCATCATACAGCATCACCTTCATCATTATCATCATGCAGCAAAACCATCATTATACAACATCCCCTTCATCATCATCACAATCATCATCACCTTCCTCATTATCATTATCGGCATCACAACCATACAGCATCACCTTCATCATTATCATAATCACACAGCATCATCATCTACATCTTCATTACCATCACCACCCCCATCATCACACAGCATCATCATCATCATCATCATCATCAACATAATCATACAGTATCACCTTCATTATTATCATAATCATCGCCTTCAACATCATCATACAGCATCACCATCATCATCATCATCACACAGCATCACCTTCATCATTATCATCATCCTCATCATCACACAGCATCACCTTCATCATTATCATCATCCTCATCATCACACAGCATCACCATCATTATCATCATCCTCATCATCACACAGCATCACCATCGTTATCATCATCATCATCATCACACAGCATCACCATCATTATCATCATCATCCTCATCATCACACAGAATCATCATCATCACACATCATCAAACACCATCATCATACACCATCATTATCATCACACAGCATCATCATCATCGCCTTCATCACCACCACCACCACCATCATCTTCATCATCATCACCATAATCATCATACAGGATCACCATCATTATCATCATCATCGCCTTCATTTTCATCTTCATCATCATCATACAGCATCACCATCATGATGATCACCTTCATCATCATCACCACACAGCATCACCATCATCATCATCACCACACAGCATCACCTTCATCTTTATCATCATCATCATCACACAGCATCACCTTCATCATCATCATCATCATCACCACACATAACCTTCATCTTTATCCTCATCATTATCATCATAAAACAGCATCACCATCATTATCATCGGCATGACCATCATCATACAGCATCACCATCATTATCATCATCATCACAGTCATCATCATCACCATCATTATCATCATTATCACACACCATCATCATTACCATCATCATCACACACCATCAGAATCATCACACAGTATCATCACACACCATCATCATCACACAGTATCATCATCATCTTCATCATCACACAGTATCACCATCATCATCACACAGCACCATCATCATCAACATCATACAGTATCACCATCATTATCATCACCATCACACAGCATCATCTTCATCACCACCACCATCATCATCATCGCCGTCATCATCATCATTCTCATCACCATCACCAACACAGCATCATCATCACAATCATCATACAACATCCCCTTCATCACCATCACACAGCATCACCTTCATCTTCTTCTTCATCATCATTATCACCACCATTACACAGCATCATCATCATCATCATCACACAGCATCATCATCACCATAATCATCATACAGTATCACCTTCATCTTTATCATCATCACCACACAGCATCACCTTCATCTTTATCATCATCGTCATCATCACACAGCATCACCTTCATCATTATCATTATCAGCATGACCATCATCATACAGCATTACCATCATCACAGTCATCATCATCACCACACAGCATCACCTTCATCATTATCATCATCATCACAAACCATCATCATCATTACCATCATTACACACCATCATCATCATCATCATCATCATCATCATCATCATCATCATCATCACCACACACCACCATCATCATCACACAGTATCATCATCACACAGCAGCACCTTCATCATCATCACCATGATCACACAGCATCACCATCATCATCATCACACAGCATCACCATCATTATCATCATCACATAGCATCACCTTCATCATCATCACACAGCATCATTATCATCATCATCATCACACAGTATCGCCTTCATCATCATCATCACACAGCATCACCTTCATCATTATCACACATCATCACCTTCATCATCATCATCACACAGCATCACCTTCGTCATCATCATCACCTTCATCATCATCACACACCATCACCATCATCACCACACAGCTTCAACTTCATCATTATCATCGTCACCACACATCATCATACAGTATCACCATTATTATCATACAGCATCACTTCATCATCATCACACATCACCATCATACAGTATCACCATCATGATCACATAGCATCATCATCATCACCACCACCACCACCACCACCACCACCATCACACAGCATCATCATCACGCAGCATCATCATCACCATCATTGTCATACAGTATCACCTTCATCATCATCATTATAATCATCATACAGTATCACCTTCATCATCATCATCATCATCATCACACATTATCACCTTCATCAACGGCATCACCATCATACAGCATCACCTTCATGATTATCATCATCACACAGCATCACCTTCATGATTATCATCATCATCACACAGCATCATCATCATCATCACACAGCATCACCTTCATCATTATAATTGGCATCACCATCATACAGCATCACCATCATTATCATCATCACAGTCATCATCAATCATCATCATCACACAGCATCACCTTCATCATTATCATCACAGCATCACCTTCATCATTATCATCATCGCACAGCATCACCTTCATCATCACACAGCATCACCATCATCACCACCACCACCACCATCATCATCACACAGCATCATCATCATCATCATCACATCATCATCACATCATCATCATCACACCCCTCCTCCAGACTGTGGTACCTGTTGGATGATCTCTGCTCCTCCCAGATGTTTCAGGTCCACAGCGATGCTCTGAAACACATTATTCTGGGTTTAGCAGCAGAACCATCAGCTTCTGGTCCACCGGAACCAACGGGCTAGAACCTGATGGTTCCGGTCCACCGGACCCTGCGGGCTAGAGCTTGATGGTTCCGGATCGTCGGACCCTGCATCACCTTCATCATCACACAGCAGCACCTTCATCATCATCACCATGATCACACAGCATCACCATCATCATCACACAGCATCACCATCATTATCATCATCACACAGCATCATCATCACACACCATCATCATCATCATCACACAGCATCGCCTTCATCATTATCATCACCATCACACAGCATCACCTTCATCATCATCTTCATCACCACCACTATCATCATCATCGCCGTCATCATCATCATCATTCTCATCACCACACACCACCATCATCACCAACACAGCATCATCATCACAATCATCATACAACATCCCCTTCATCACCATCACACAGCATCAACTTCATCATAACCGGCATCACCATCATCATTAGCATAACCACCACCATCACACAGCACCATCATCATCATACAGTATCACCTTAATCTTTATCATCATCACCACACAGCTTCATCTTCATCTTTATCATCATCACACAGCATCACCTTCATCATTATCATTATCAGCATGACCATCATCATACAGCATCACCATCATCACAGTCATCATCATCACCACACAGAATCACCTTCATCATTATCATCATCACACACCATCAGCATCATTACCATCATTACACACCATCATCATCATCATCACCACACACCACCATCATCACCACCACACACCACCATCATCACCACACAGTATCATCATCACACAGCATCAGCATCATCATACAGTATCACCATCATTATCATCACCATCACACAGCATCACCTTCATCATCATCACCACTACCATCATCGCCTTCATCATCATCACCACCACCATCATTATCATCATCACAGCATCACCTTCATCATTATCATCATCATACATCACCATCATCATCATACAACATCCCCTTCATAATCATCATTAGCATCACCACCACGATCACACAGCATCATCATCATACAGTATCATCATCATCATACAACATCACCTTCATCATCTTCATCATACAGCATCACCTTCATCATCATCACCACACAGCAGCAGCAGCATCACACAGCATCACCTTCATCATCATCATCATCACACAGCATCACCATCATCATCATCACCTTCATCATCACCACCAACACCATCATCAAGATCATCATCATCACACAGCATCACCTTCATCATCATCATCATCATCACACAGCATCACCATCATCATCACAGCATTAATGTCATCATCATCACACAGCATCACCTTCATCATCACACAGCATTAACTTCATCATCATAATCATCACACAGCATCACCATCATCATCATACAGTATCACCTTCATCATTATCATACAGCATCCCCTTCATCATAATCAGCAGCATCATCACACAGCATCACCTTCATCATTGTCATCATCACACACCATTATCATCACCACACAGCATCCCCATCACCATCATACAGTATCACCTGCATCATCATCACACAGCATCACCTTCATCATCATCACCATGATCACACAGCATCATCATCATCATCACAAAGCATCACCTTCGTCATTATCATCATCACATAGCATCACCTTCATCATCATCACACATCATCATCACCTTCATCATGATCACACTGCATCACCATCATCACACAGCAGCACCTTCATCATCATCACCATGATCACACAGCATCACCATCATCATCACATAGCATCACCTTCATCATCATCACACAGCATCATTATCATCATCATCACCATCATCACACAGTATCGCCTTCATCATCATCATCACACAGCATCATCATCACACAGCATCATCATCACATTCATCACCACGCAGCATCACCATCATTATCATCATCACACAGCATCACCTTCGTCATCATCACACAGCATCACCTTCGTCATTATCATCATCATCACACACCATCATCACCACACAGCTTCACCTTCATCATTATCATCATCGTCACCACACATCATCATACAGTATCACCTTCATCATCATCACACAGCATCACCTTCATCATTATCATCATCATCACATAGCATCATCATCATCATCCCCACCACCACCATCATCACACAGCATCATCATCACACAGCATCATCATCATCGCCATCATCATCATACAGTATCACCTTCATCATCATCATCATCATCACACATTATCACCTTCATCATCGGCATCATCATCACACAGCATCATCATCATCACACAGCATCACCTTCATCATTATCATTGGCATCACCATCATCATACAGCATCACCTTCATCATTATCATCATCACACAGCATCACCTTCATCATCACACAGCATCAGCATCATCATCATCACCACCACCACCACCATCATCACACAGCATCACCTTCATCATTATCATCATCATCATCACACAGCATCACCTTCATCATCATCACACAGCATCATCATCATCACCATCATCATCATCATACTGCACCACCTTCATCATCATCATCACCATCATTATCATCAACACACAGTATCACCTTCATCATCATCACACAGCATCATCATCACCTTCATCATCATCATCATCATCATCATACTGCATCACCTTCATCATCATCATCATCATCATCATCACCATCATTATCATCAACACACAGTATCACCTTCATCATCATCATCATCATCATCACAGCATCACCATCATCATCACATAGCATCACCTTCATCATCATACTGCATCACCTTCATCATCATCACCATCATCACCATCATTATCATCAACACACAGTATCACCTTCATCATCATCATCATCACAGCATCCCCATCATCATCACATAGCATCACCTTCATCATCATCACACAGCATCACCTTCATCATCATCATCATCACACAGCATCACCTTCATCATCACACAGCATTAATGTCATCATCATCACACAGCATCACCTTCATCATCATCATCACACAGCATTAACTTCATCATCATAATCATCACACAGCATCACCATCATCATCATACAGTATCACCTTCATCATTATCATACAGCATCCCCTTCATCATAATCAGCATCATCATCATCACACAGCATCACCTTCATCATTGTCATCATCACACACCATTATCATCACCACACAGCATCCCCATCCCCATCATACAGTATCACCTGCATCATCATCACACAGCATCACCTTCATCATCATCACACAGCAGCAACTTCATCATCATCACCATGATCACACAGCATCATCATCATCATCACAAAGCATCACCTTCATCATTATCATCATCACATAGCATCACCTTCATCATCATCACACATCATCATCACCTTCATCATCATCACACTGCATCACCTTCATCATCACACAGCAGCACCTTCATCATCATCACCATGATCACACAGCATCACCATCATCATCACAAAGCATCACCTTCATCATTATCATCATCACATAGCATCACCTTCATCATCATCACACAGCATCATTATCATCATCATCACCATCATCACACAGTATCGCCTTCATCATCATCATCACACAGCATCATCATCACAGTCATCACCACGCAGCATCACCATCATTATCATCATCACACAGCATCACCTTCGTCATCATCACACAGCATCACCTTCGTCATTATTATCATCATCACACACCATCATCACCACACAGCTTCACCTTCATCATCATCATCATCGTCACCACACATCATCATACAGTATCACCTTCATCATCATCACCTTCATCATTATCATCATCATCACATAGCATCATCATCATCATCCCCACCACCACCACCATCACACAGCATCATCATCACACAGCATCATCATCGCCATCATCATCATACAGTATCACCTTCATCATCATCATCATCATCACACATTATCACCTTCATCATCGGCATCATCATCACACAGCATCACCTTCATGATTACCATCATCATCACACAGCATCATCATCATCACACAGCATCACCTTCATCATTATCATTGGCATCACCATCATCATACAGCATCACCTTCATCATTATCATCATCACAGCATCACCTTCATCATTATCAACATCACACAGCATCACCTTCATCATCACACAGCATCACCACCATCATCATCATCACCACCACCACCACCACCATCATCATCATCACACAGCATCACCTTCATCATTATCATCACCTTCATCATTATCATCATCGCACAGCATCACCTTCATCATCACACAGCATCACCATCATCACCACCACCACCACCATCATCATCACACAGTATCATCATCATCACACCCCTCCTCCAGGCTGTGGTACCTGTTGGATGATCTCTGCTCCTCCCAGATGTTTCAGGTCCACAGCGATGCTCTGAAACACATTATTCTGGGTTTAGCAGCAGAACCATCAGCTTCTGGTCCACCGGACCCTGCGGGCTAGAACCTGATGGTTCTGGTCCGTCAGACCCTGTGGGCTAGAACCTGATGGTTCCGGTCTGATGGACCCTGCAGTTCTCGCTGCTTTACCTTCTTGTTCCGGTTGATGCTCAGGAAGTAAACGCTCTCTGAGGCAACAAACGGAGGACCCCAGGTTCTGGTGTCGTCTCCTCCACCTGTCCAACACAGACAACATCCAGAACCATCCGCTTTCCCACAATCCTTCAGCCGCAGCCCAACAGGAACACCTGTGGGAGCTCACCTGGTCTCTCCACCTTGATCACCTCGGCTCCCAGGTCTCCCAGGATCATGGTGGCAAACGGACCGGCCAGAACTCTGCAAGCATCCACACACAGGTTAGCTTCTTCAAACCCAGGTAGGCAGGAGTCAGGGACAGGCTGCAGAGCTCACCTGGTCAAATCCAACACTCTGACGCCCTCTAGTGGCCGAGGAGATCCTGCAGCTGCTAGAAGGACAGCAGAGGTCAGAGGTCAAAGCACAACTCTGGGGTCTAACAGAAGTACTGGATTCAGAACCTCCAGATGGAACCAGAACCATTGATAGCTGTTCAGTCTGGATTATTAGCCCTAAATTACTCACACCCCTGATAAATATTAAAGTCTGTGATGAGAATGAACACAGCAATAATAATAATAATAATAATAATAATAATAATAACAAGACTAAGTAAAACAAAAATCCCTTTAAGCTAATTTTAATCTCGCTGTTCTTCGTGGATCTGTGTTGTTTTGATTAGCAAACATCTTTTATCCCTTATAAATGACCGTAATCATTTGTCCAGAAATTAATTTTAATGTCTATAAATTTATATGATCATAAATTAGTTGAGGTCATTTTTCATGTTTCATTAATTTGAATAATCCGTCTTTAAACTGGTTTTCCAGCAGAACTTGCCCCTCGCAACATGGCGGACGCACTGACGTACTGCCTCCAGGAGCATTGAAGCGAACCTCGAACAGGTGAGTTAATGTTTAACCAGCAGCGGTTTAATGTGACGCAAAGTCGGCCCAGTCATTGAATTAAGTCCTAAACGTGTTCTGGTTCTGATCCTGTCAGAATACCAGCCGGTTCTGATCCAGAAATTATCACCTGCCTGATCCCCGACCAGAGCTGCTAGCATTAGCCTGCAGCTACGGAGCAGTACCTGAGTTTGTACCCGAGCTCCGCCGCCTGCTGCCGGGACACCTCAGAGCCTGGTTCCGCTTTAGGACCATTCTGAAGCCCGAACAATACCGAGCCCAGAGGAAGCGGCTAAAAGCCCTGAAACTACCAGACATCTTCAGAACCTGTTAGCACTAGCCCGACATGCTACACCACTTCCTGCCACAGACTTTCAAAGTAAAAGCAGATAAAAGGAGATACACTAAAACCACAGCGGGAATTGTTTTGGATCTTGGAACCGAACCGAGCCCAGACTTTATACCGAAGATGTATTACAGCCAGAGTTCAATCAGAACCACGCCAGAGTCCACTTCACACTGATCAAACTTAATGATTCACGATCAAAGGTCAACCTCTCCTAATAAAACATTAAGAAATGTTCTCAAACTAAATCTTATCTCTGGTTAATAAGTTCTAACATAAATCTGCTTATTATTCCTCTCTGATCGCATCTCCATGGGTTTCTTCTGCGTTCACATTTACTGTCATTAACATTAATATTTCAATGTGTATAAATTCACCATCATTTTATTCACGTTTCTTTTCTGTTTCTGTTGTCAGACAGTAAAACAAATCTAAAATTAAGCTAATTAAAAGCAGGTTTTATATTTTAACTACTTCTAAAGCGAAAACGTTCACTCTAAGAAGACATTAATATTGGAAATTTTAAAAAAAAAAATAAAAAAAAGCATGTGGGGGACTAGCTGTCTGGTTGTAAAGATTCAGAAGTCTTTTGGTGCTGCCATCTAGTGGACAGTGGTGGTGTTAGGATTAAACCCTAAACAGGGGGAAAACTACAGTCGGTCTGATGAAGAGATCAGGTCAGCATAGGTCAAAGGTCGAGTTATTAAAACGTGAACCAATATTATGTTAAGGTTTATATTCATTTGATTGGATCCAATATGCCTGTGTTGTTGTTAGAATCAGTTTCTGCCACTAAAGACTGGATGACATCGTGTCCCTGTGATGGGACGGGACGGACAGAGCAGGTGAAGACTGGACGCCTCAGACAGTGAGTCCCTCCATCAACAGAAACGCTCCGATGGCAGATCAGGGATGAAGCCGAGTCCAGATGAGAGGGAGCTGCTTTGTGTCAGGGTGTGGAGACAATCGTCGGATCAGAACGTGAACGAAACAAAGGAGATGATTGTAGATCCCAGGAGAAAGAGGTCAAACACCGCTTGCATCATGGGAGAATAAGTGGAGGAGGATGAATACCTCAGATAAAAACCTGGACAACGAACTGGACTGGAGCCAATCGTCTACAAGAAGGGACAAAGCAGACAGGAGAAAATGAAATGAAAAGGTCCTCAGCTTCAGTTTAAACTTGATGATTGATCCGCTGCTTTGAATTGTGACGGTGATGGTGGAGAAGATCCTCCAGGGGGCGCTCTCTGAAGTCAATGCTAAGGTAGGTTACAGCCAAGGCAGTCAGAATTCCTGAACATTCCCAGTTTTTCCATAGTTTTCTGACAGCGTTCAGTTCGGATTAACTTTGAGTTCTTTCCTGCAGAGATGTGAACTTTCCCAACATGATTCCAGCAGAGCAACAACCTGAACCAGGTGCAGTTAGTTGGTTTGTACTGCAGGTGGCGCTGCTCCAGTACTAACAGAGGGACTTGGACCTGGAGCTCTGACTGGGATCTTCTTCCAGTTTGGTTTGAAATGAAAACTTCCTTTAGTGAGAAGTTCCAGATGGTTTCAGGGAGAAAATGGACACAGGTCACAAAGAACAAGGATTTAAACTTGACCTAAAGTCACGTTTCAACGATAAAACCTGCTGAGGTCAAAGTTCACTCAGATAAAAGATGAACATGTAATAAGCAATCAAACTGAAACACACTGTATGGCAAGCCATTTTACATTTAATAGGTAGACTGGATATGTATTCCTGATATTTATTCATCAATTATTCCTAGTATAAAAGAAAAATGTTGACTATCTAAAATGTAATTCTTCCTAGAACAAATGATTTCACATTTCCTATTCATGTGTACGGGGTTTACATCTGATCCTATCCATAAATACATTCTCCCTATCTAGAATGAAGACTGTAGATGGGAGGCTTTGAATTCTTACGAGGAGAAATTCTCATTTCAGATAGCTAGAATTAAATCGTTACAAGTACAAACTCTGCAGTTTGACGCTTCTGGACTTTTCAGCCAGCTGTAGTACTAATGATGCATAGTAACGTTAGCGTTAGCTTTGGGGGTTTTTACATGATCCCTGCAGGACCTGCTGAGGATAACGGTGAACATCGTACACCGGATTATCCAGGCCAGCATCACAAAAAGACCAAAGTTGTGTCCAGCTACATACACAAACTACTAAGGTAAGTTAAGCTTCTGCTTAGAGCTGCTGAATGTCAATGCATGCTTGTTCTTTAATAATCAACGTCAACAGAGGTTCACAGGTTATGAGTCTTTTGTGTTTGTGTAAACAGGAGAGTGAGGAGAGGTCATGGTGAGGAAACAGCAGAAGCCTCAGGGTGAGCGTAAATGTCATCCTGCAGGTTCAAAACAAAGAAAACTTTCATATCATTGCTGTGAGTTTAATACAGATAAACACCATCATTACACTATATGTATCACATGGTACCATGTGATATAATATAGACAGAATATGACAGTAATGGTTCTAGCAGAAGCATGACTTTATGAAAGGAATAAAGTTAACCATGATCTATTACATTAGACATGGTCAACTATAAATAACTTGTGTCAAACTGTCTCACATTTCATTTCACTAAGAGATTCTCACTAACAAAAGTTCACAACTTTAGTGTGTTAAAGGTTGTAGTCTAACAAGTCTATGGTGTTGTAGCAGATTGTGCTAAAGGAAACAAAGCTGGTGGAGCTACTGTAATAACTGTGTAGATGTGTGGCAGCTCTACTCTACCAGACGGACCATTACTCCCAGTTCAGGCCTGCATCACTTCCCCCAGTGATCAGCTGCACTCAAACGCATCAAATGTGCATCAAATGTGCCATTAACTAAGGACCATGGCAGCAAGCCTTTTATTACACTTGAATGATTCTTAAAGATCTCATGACAGGAAGCTGATTTCATGTAAATGTATTATGACACAATGCATCTTGTCAAAGTATGAGCCGAACACAATGACTGAGATGGGAGAAGACAGCGGGTCAGAGAAGCTGGCGGGGGAAGTGACGTCAGAGAAACGCAGGTTGGTGAGGATTAGAGATAACTTTTCATCGTGGCTTCTTTTCTTTTCAAATAATTAACTAAATGATATAAATGAGCAAAATAATATTAATATGTAGTGATTTTAGTAGTGACCTGAAAAATAAACATTAGCCTACATAATGTAAATATGGTAAATCAGTTTTAAAACTAAAAATAATAAACTAATCCAGACGTTCTTATTTATAAGGTCTGAGACTGATATTGGTAAAATAAAATCATATTGTAGGCAGACATTCAATGCAAACAACAAAACAAAATGCCTAAGACTGACTTCATTACAATTCTTATTTATGATTATCTACCAAATTATTAGTTTCAGGTGAAACACGTTTATTTAATTTCTTTGTCAGACTCACTAAATAGAGTTTGAATTATTCATAATTATAGCAAAACTGCTTTGAATATGTACCTGTCTCTTCTGGACAAGGCGTCAGTTTGTTTTTAAAACTGCTGGGAACAATTATTAATTATTCATATAGCCTATAATTATTCAGCCGTCGGCTATATAGGCTATATGCGCAGTAATAAAACGCGTTCCCTTTACAACCCTTGTCGTTCTGTGCGGGGAAACTTTAACAGCTCAGAGTCCTGCATGGGACGGGTGGAATATTCCAAAGCAATAAAAGAGAAATTATTAATTCTACTGTAATTTACATTTAATCAGGGATCCCGTTATTTTCTGTCTGACAGTTTTTTTTTATTTTGAAAAAAATCTGAAACATTTAATATTATTTAATTCTTCATTGATTTTAGTTCATATTCAGCCCGAACAATCTGAACAGAGAATCTCCATGGTGCCATCACACATGGAGCAGATGAAAACATGGACTAAATATGAACATTTTACCTGCAGTCACAACTTTCTCATGGTCTATAGACGTGAATTACGCATCTGCTTGTGCACAAGAGACGCTGAATCCGCTCCGGTCGCACACTGGAATAACAAGAGCCACTTGTTTCTCACCTTTCTTATTGCCTCAGCAGGAGGAAGTAGTGCTGCATTGAGGACGATGTCCAGGTCTGATGATGATGATGATCAGATGTTCTCATTAGAATCGTTTTTGATTGATTCAGTTTCTTAAACTCTCTGCGTAAAGTTGAAAATGACGGTGCGTCTGCATCAAGTGGTCAGTGGTGTGGATTGTAAACTTTCACAATGAAGGAGGCTGTTAGTTCGGGTCCACATGTGGTTCTGATTATTGAACTAATGAATAAAGGTTGTGTCATAATAAGCTGACGGCTAAAGTTCATCACAAACCCTCTTCAGATGGTGCTCCTGTTCCTTTCTGTGAACGCACTCACTACCTGGTGGGGTGGAGAGGTTGATCCGCCCGAACTTTTATCTGATGATGTCCTGCTTCAGTTTCCTGCCACACAGTAAGGAGCCCTGCTAACAACGGCCTTTACATTGTTCCATTAGGCTACAGTTTTAAAAAACCGATCAAAGACAGAAAATAACACAATCCCCAAAGGATTATAAATTAGAATATATTACAATGAATCATGTCCTTTTTAATTCTTTGAAACATTGTACATCTGAAATTAATTGAACCTGATAAACCCTCGGCCTCATTTGTTTCTCGAAAAATTCTTACCCATTAAAAATTAGTATATTTCAGCAACCAAAAGGAGTATTTGAACCATGTTGGTGTCATTGTAAAGGTAACATTGAGTAGAATTGATAGATGTATCATTATGCATGTTATCTGTTACTGGTTAGGAGAAACTGAAGATGGAACACAGCAGAAATTTGGTTTTTTTGCTCGGCCTAAAAAAACAAACATGTTTTATATTGAAAAACTCTATGGATATCGCTTGAATGGCAGTGGTTACTCAATAAAATGTAAATACAACATGTGGACATTATCTCTGCAAAACGTGATACTGATTATGTGAAGCAGGACAAAACTAGAGACGTTTTAGTTCAGGCAAGTCAGGCGAGGTGTCTCGAGGTATTTTTGTCATGTAAAAGTTATATTTTTTATTTTAATGTCACATAGTGTTCAGTAGTCCTGAAATAAACCCTTTTGGGCGTTTTTTTGAAAAAAAAATATGATAATAATGGATGTATGTATATTTTTATCCTGTGCGCTTTGCGCCCTCTTGCGTAATGCGCCGGTCTTGCCGGCTGGTAGTTTTATTTTAGGCAAAGACCCACCCTCGCAGCGGATTGGTCAATTTCCATGAGCGATAACTCGTTGGATTCGTAGAAGCCAATAGAATAACGCCAAAACTTTCCAAACAAGATTGACAACACAGTCAGCCAACCAGAGAGCCGAGAACAGGGCCTCTGTTCTCTCCTCTAGGCCATAGAGAAAAGCTTCAAAACGGGTCAGAACCAGTTTGAGAGAAAGTGCCAGAACTCACCCAAACTGTTATCAAACGAAAGAAGTAAAAAAACAACTAACATATCTGTTTATAGAGCTGAATTTGAGTTATGCTTTGAAGTATGTTTTGTGTGTTTCTTGCTATTTTTACTTTATATGCTTTGTTTTACTATTTTTATTTTACCCCTTAATCATGTAAAGCACCTTGAATTACCTTGTTGAAAATGTTGCTATACAAATAAATAGCCTTGGCTAAGCTAATGAGAAAGTACTAAAAATAATCTCCTGAAACTCCAAAGCCAGCAGTAGATGATCAGACAGCGGAAAGCTGAGAAACAATCAGGTCTGATCTGCTGCAGCATCTCAGGCTTTGGCCTCTTTTCTGGAGAAAAACATTTATTTTAGTTATAGTTCTTTTACTAATGTGAAGTCCTATTGCTGCAGTTCACTCAGTCTCCATGAGAGGCAGCACCTCCATGTAGCTTCAATGATGACATCAGGTCTGTTGCTCAGTTTGCAGCCGAGTTTATAGCAATGGTCCAGATTTAGAGTCAAGAGAAGCAAATCATAAATATGTCTTTTAATGTAACTTTCCAGTTATTGAGGTTTTTCTTCCTCTGAACTTTTATATTTATATATCCAGTGACGATACCGGGACCCTAAGCAGTCATTGAGTTGCTTATGACATGGGCCGGCTCCATGTTGGAGGTAGCTTGAATCCTTTTCCCTCAGCGGTCAGATGCATCATGGGAGATAGAGTATTTTATCATCAATATTTTTATCCGTTTCTGGAGATAAAATCAACAGAGACATTTTCTTGTCCAGATTATGGACAAGGACTCCAATAATTACACATAACTAATGTAGTTTAGTTTATATTCTCTCAGTAAACAGGCTCAGAAGAAACAGTAAATATATTTATAAAATATTATATTACATGACATCCCAACAGGAAGTTCACGGCTGAGTTAACATTTTTCTGGATGGTGCAGATTTAAAATCTCCTGATCTGAATCAGAATCATCTCTGTAGAAATATGAAACATGAAGGATTAATGCAGCCGCTGAAGTCTGGATGGAGGATCTAAATCTGCTCCTCTGTGGGAGCCAGAGAAAGCAGCTCCAGCCCTCACTGAACCGGACCAGAACCAGAACCAGGAGCAGAAGATCTGCAGAGGATCTAGGCCACAGCAGGAATGAAATACTGCAGAGACACGTCTTCATGGAGCAGGACGAGGTGGACCAAGTTCTGATGGACGATATCTGAGGAGACAACAATGAGGGACACGTTAACTGCTGCTGCTTCAGACCCTGAAGTTCTCTCAGGTCTTCCTCCACATTCTCTCCTGAACCAACTGGTCTCCCCTGCTGTTCCTCTAACAGTCAGTCTGTCCTGGAGGCACAAATAAAGACATGTTGTCCCATGAGGACGGCTGCAGGACTCACTGCACATGGCCTTGCTGGGGTTGACCTGCTGACCCGTGAGGAACTGCTGCAGCTTCCTGATGTCCACCGTGACCTCGGCCATGACCTCTGGGTCTCTGCTCTGAGACGGACCGCCGTCCTGGGAGGAGACGTCGCCTGCAGAGACACATGGACACGGATAAGATGTGAGCTCTAAACCAGAACTTCAGTCATGTTCTCTCCTCTTGGCTCAGCTTAAAACCTAAACTAAAACTTCCTGAGATGTTGGTCTAGAACCAAATCAATCAGCTCCAGATTCATCCTGCAGGAACATCTTCTGGAAGGAGGAGCTGAAGTTCTGGATCAACAGGCGGATGTTCTCACCCCATGGAGGGTTCCCCAGCTCTTTAAAGTGAGTGGTGACAGAAACCAGATTGGTCTGGATCTTCAGGTTCATCTCTCCGTTCAGGTTCGCCTCGATGACCTGAAAAAACACAGAAAGTCCCCCTGAGAAGGTCGGTTTTCACCACAGGTTGGACCAGAGAAGAGACTCGGATTGTCTGGAAGAAAACGAGTCAAAAAAAGGAGGAAGACTTTTAGAGCCCAGCAGCTGCTCCATGATGCAGCAGTGCCATCTAGT
Organism: Valencia hispanica; assembly: GCA_963556495.2. Lineage (NCBI taxonomy): Eukaryota > Metazoa > Chordata > Actinopteri > Cyprinodontiformes > Valenciidae > Valencia > Valencia hispanica. The sequence goes on from OY747716.1 coordinate 49,985,788, forward strand.
GGTGGTCTGAGTTACCAGCAGAGTGAAGGGTGTTAGAGATGAACAGAAGCGGGCGTTAACTAGACCAGGTGTAAAGGAGGAGCTGTGAGTCCTACCAGGAAGTTGGAGAGGTTCTTCATCCTGTCCACAACGCTCTTCATCGTCTTCAGAGGAGGAAGGTAGATGCTCACCTGGAGAGAAGATCAGCAGGATGAATGGTTGGTTCACCTGAGACCGAGAGGAGGATCCAGGAGCTTCTCACATCAAAGTCCGGCATGCTGGGTTCCTGGAATTCCTGCCAGAGTCTTCGAGGAATCACGTCAACGGGAACGTCGTGAGTGACGACTCTGCCGACGCTGGACAGGGTGGGCTGGACGGGACACAGGGAGGTCAGAGGTCATCACAGAAACCACTGAGCTTCATTCACCCCAGGGGATCACCAACTTCTGACCCTCTAACCCAGTGAGACTATCTCCGGGTCACTAACGAGCCAGAACCAGGTCCAAACCCGGCCTCTGGGGCCCGCAGCATCACAGAACCTCTGCCGATCAGAACCTATTGAGACGCACTGAGAGCAGAGAGGATGCAGCTGCTGAACAGAGAGCTACGATTGGTTCCCTGAGGAACAGGAACGGAAAAGTACCAGGTCCATGTGGGGTTCTGGTTCTGATCCATAATGGCCTTCAAATGCTCAGTGAACATCAGAACAGAACCAGAAGCAAAGTTCTTCTCACCAGCTCAGCGGCGACGGTCAGACAGGCGCAGTGCTTCCTGGTCAGCTTCAGCTTCACTGATTTAGCACATTGGACCGTCTTCAGGGCCCGAAACCACGGTTCTGGATTCACCTCCAAGCAGATCTCATTCACCTCTGAGGACACGCCCTCCATCTGGTACTCATGGAAGAAGTTAGCCTGGAGGACAAGAACAGATGGACGGATGGATGAACGGATGGATGGATGGATGGATGAACAGATGGATGAACAGATGGATGAACAGATGGATGGATGAACAGATGGATGAACAGATAGATGGATGAACAGATGGATGGATGGCTGGATGGATGGACAGATGGATGGATGGATGGACAGATGGATGGACAGATGGATGGATGGATGGATGGACAGATGGATGGATGGATGGATGAACGGATGAACGGATGGATGAACAGATGGACGGATGGATGAACAGATGGATGAACAGATGAACAGATGGATGGCTGGATGAACGGATGGATGGATGGATGGATGAACAGATGGATGGATGGATGGATGAACAGATGGATGGATGGATGGATGAACAGATGAATGGATGGATGGATGGACAGATGGATGGACAGATGGATGGATGGATGGATGGATGGACAGATGGATGGACAGATGGATGAACGGATGGATGGATGGATGGATGGATGAACAGATGGATGAACAGATGGATGAACAGATGGATGGATGAACAGATGGATGAACAGATGGATGGATGAACGGATGGATGGATGGATGGATGAACAGATGAACGGATGGATGGATGGACAGATGGATGGACAGATGGATGGATGGATGGATGGACAGATGGATGGATGGATGGATGAACGGATGAACGGATGGATGAACAGATGGATGAACAGATGAACAGATGGATGGATGAACGGATGGATGGATGGATGGATGAACAGATGGATGGATGGATGGATGAACAGATGGATGGATGGATGGATGAACAGATGAATGGATGGATGGATGGACAGATGGATGGACAGATGGATGGATGGATGGATGGATGGACAGATGGATGGATGATGGATGGACAGATGGATGAACAGATGGATGGATGGATGGATGAACAGATGAACGGATGGATGGACAGATGGATGGATGGACAGATGGATTGATGGATGGATGAACAGATGAACGGATGGACAGATGGATGGATGAACAGATGGATGGATGGATGGATGAACAGATGAACGGATGGATGGATGGACAGATGGATGAACAGATGAACGGATGGATGAACGGATGGATGAACGGATGGATGGACAGATGGATGGACAGATGGATGGATGGATGGATGAACAGATGAACGGATGGATGGATGGACAGATGGATGAACAGATGAACGGATGGATGAACAGATGGATGGATGGACGGACGACGTGGGTAGCTCATCGGACCTGTAGCAGCTGACACCACATGGCGACTCCTCCGTTGGTGACTTTTCCTGCCAGGATGAAGAAGAGGTCATCTGGGGTCAGGCGCAGGACGCAGGTCTTGGTCAGCTTGGAGATGGAGCTCACCACTCCTGGACACAGAAGATCAGATCTTTGCCACAGCAGCTGATACCTTCAGACACATGGATCAGTCCACATTCCAGAACATTCCTGCGGCTTCATCCTGGTTCTGACCCAAACATGGAGCGTCTATCTACGGAAGCCCAGCAGTCCCTCCTCCTCATCCAGAAAGCACCTTCTAGGACTGTAGCTTCTCATCGTTCGTCCTCTGCTTGGAGTTTTAGGACCTAACCGCTTTTTGCTCGCTGCGTTTCAGGATTTCTGATTCAGTTCTGATGAAATAAATGCCTCGGGTTTGATTTTAGTCTCAGTTTAAACCAGCAGGATTGGATTGTGGATTTAACTGATGATGATAATCAGAAACCACCGCTGTCACATTAAAATAAAGATTTTATTTATGAAGCTCACATCAGACTGAACGACGGCGGGTTTCATCTGTTCATTTGTCCGCTAACCTTCTTCTTCCAGAGAGGTTTATTAGTTATAAATCAGAGTTATTAACCTGCTGGGAGCTTTAAACCGTCTGAACAATGATTTTAGAGAAGAAACGTGGAGCTGAATCTTGTTTTACGAACATCCCGTCACATTTTAACAGACTAACAACAAGCTAGGAAGCTAACGGTTCAAACGGACTCACGGGTGAAGTGGTTCAAACAGGCGATGTCGATTATTTTCCCCCGAAACTTCATCTTTAAACCCACAAATAAAGACTTTGTGAGGGGATTTCACCTGCACAGGAGGGAGACTGGCGTTGGTCCGTCCCTTAAAACGGCTCGTCGGAAACAGCGGCTCCTCTCCACCAGTCAATGGTTCCCCCTGACAGAGGCTCACTCTCAGCATCTTTTAATAACGCATTTCAGCTATGATTTAACTAACTAAAATACATGTTTTCAAAACTTAAGTTAAAAAAATAATAACAATTTAAGCAATACAAATTTTCACACCAAAAATGTTAATGAATGTTTTTGTTATCAAACATTTCTCCATTTAATTCCTTCTCTATTATCATGTTTTGTTTACACAGGTGCGTATAGGAAAGTTAGTTAAGGTATTTATTCAGCAACTGTTTCACATAATGTTCCACACTTTAGTTAATAAAACAAATATTAACGTTACAAAAAACATCAAAATACTGAACAATTATGTGAAAACATGATTCAAATTATTGGACAGAAAAACATACAGGAACACAGAATACCAATAATGTTAAATATAAACATGAAATGCTGAAATATTTTCTAAAAGTCAGGATAAAAATGTGAGTCTTTTTATATTAGTGGATTAATCTTCTTTAATCCTAGAAAGTCAATCATTTCAGAGGTTTTGGACACAGCTGTTAAAACTGGTAGCAGTGCAGCTATAACTGGAGACATGTGTCCTCCAGAACATTTTGGACAAGCGGACGTCTCCCTGTGGACATTTTGGACATGACATAAATCATGTCTGCCTGATAGGAAGGTCAATATTTCTGCACCAGATTTGCTCAGAAATGTTCTGATTTTTGCTGAAATCCCCATGAATGTTTGAAACAAAAGCTTTATTCAAAATCTGAGAATAAAACCTTGAGTCAGAGAGAAAGACGACCCCCAGAGAGCCCAGATCTTACCCCCAGGAGGAGGTTGACCCCTGGGGGAGTTAACCCAGGCCAGGCGGCGTTCTCAGAACCTCAGTGGTTCGTCACTGAGTTTAGGAGCCAGGAGGTTTCAGCTCAACGTTAGTTTATCAAGGTAACAAGCTTCCAAAACCCTTAAGTTTGCTGTGCACCAACTCTTTCTGTCTTTGTAACATTACATGTGAAACTTGAATTATTTTTAACCTTTCAAAATAAAACTTTTTAATCTCTGAGCTCATTTAGTATGAAACAAAAGAATACCTGCAGGGTTCCTCATAAGCTGCTTAGATACGTGGACCAGAGTCCAGTTAAAGGTTTCTTACATCAGGATCAGCCCAGAGAGGGAGCAGCATGCAGGGACTCGTGTAACCACTCAGTTCCCATCAGGACCGAGCATTAATTAGTAGAATGGGAGGCAGATCTTTTAGTTATCAGGCTCCTCTCCTGTGGAACCAGCTCCCAGCTTTAGTCCGTGAGGCAGACACTCTGTTTACTTTTAAGGCCAGGTTTAAAACTTTCCTTTTTGATAAAGCTTATAGTTAGAGTGGCTAAGGTCATCCTGAGCTATCTCTGTAGTTATGCTGCTATAGGCTTAGACTGCTGGAGGACAGACTTACCAATTTTCTTCACTCTGCTACTTTTCTCTCCTACTACTCTCCAGTTGTATTATTTGCTGTTATTTCGACTGTTAACTTTGTTTTCTCTCAGTGTTTTTCTCCCCATAGAAGATATACCTGGTCTGGTATCCTGCTTGGCTGCAATGCCCTGTTGGACGGGGGGCATCGACTGGGATGATCCTCCCAGTAACTGAACATCCACTGTGTCCTGTTATCAACTTTTTACTTTCTGTAACATAGAAAGTTCTCTTAAATCAAATCTTTTGTTCTGTGTTTCTGCTCTGTCTTCTCAAACTCCCAGACGGTCGTGGCAGATGGCCGCTCCTACTGAGCCTGGTTCTGTTGGAGGTTTCTTCCTGTTAAAGGGGAGTTTTTCCTCTCCACCGTCGCTACATGCTTGCTCAGTATGAGGGATTGCTGAAGGATTGCTGTGGTTGGAAAGTCTGCATCAACGGGGCGCAACTTCACGCCAATGACTGACGCAATCTGCTGGGATTCCTTAAATAGGAAACTTTTTAACTGATTGGAATGTTTGTATAAATGTATTGAAATGACTTCTTGTTAAGAGCCTTGAGATGACATCTGTTGTCGCTATATAAATAAACTGAATTGAATTGAATTAAACTCGTTCATGTTATTGTTTTAAAAGTCCGTTTTTAGTCTTTCAGCAAACACTTCCTGATCCCTTCCTGCCACAGAAAGTCTCAGATTGCTTCATGAAGGACTCTCACAGCCCAGAGAAGTCAAATAACAGGCTGCTGAAGCCCAACACACAGGTTTATGTTATAAACCCCTTCCTGAGTTTAATCCTCTCTGACTGCAACCGTTTATTTCCCAGCCTGCAGAGGGGCCCGGCTCCTGGATCAGGAACAGCTCAACCAAACAAGGAATGTTAGAAACCTGGATGTAAATCCATCTGGAGCCTCTGGACCACTCATCTGGAAATAAAAGTTCTCAACTCCTTTAAACTTCTCCAGAACCTCCTCCCTGACCTGTCTGCTGGATTCCTTGGTCTCCAAGATGCTGGATGTTCTCTGATGTTCTCTGAGGCCAGAACCAGAACATCTGCAGTCAGTCTCTGGTTTAATCTCACAGCTGGAACATATTTACTGATTAAGCAACAATCAGTAGCTGCAACAGATTTTATTTATGTGTTTCAGAGTAAAGGGGCTGATCGCTCTGAGTGCAGCATCTTCATAGTGAAGCATGGTGGTGGCTCCATCATGCTGTGGGAACCGGGTCAGAGTTGATGGGAAGGTGGATGGAGCTAAACCAGGACAATCCTGGAAGAAAAGCTGCAGAAGACCTGAGACTGGGGTGGAGCTTCACCTTCCAGCAGGACAACCAACCTGAACATCCAGCAGGAGATATTATGGGATGGTTTAGATCAGTGGTGCAGTCCTCCAGAGCTGCCATTCAGCAGCTTTTAAATGCACCTCCTGTCCGACACCTGAATTAAATGTCTGAATTGCCTCATCAGCATCTTCCAGCTCTGCAGAGATCTGGTAAGGAGTCCTTCATCTGGTTCAAGAAGAGATGCGTCTAAAAGCTGCAGGAGAACTGGAGCCGGGCATCCCTGCTTCAGATCAAAGCAGATCCATGTGTCAGGGTGTCCTAGTCAAAGTCCAGACCTAAATCTAACTCATGTTCTCAGATGTTCTCCATCCAACCGGACTGAGTTTGAGATGTTTTCTAAAGTCTCAGAGCTGGTGGAAACCAACCCCAGAAGAGCTGCAGCCAGAGGAGGATGAATATTAATGCATGTCACTATTTTAGATTCTTATTTACTAGAAATTCTACAAGAATCTGGGGGGTTTTAACTTCATTAATCTGCAACACTTTCTGTGGGTTTGTCACAAAAAATCTCAAAAGAACACATGAAGTTTGTGGTGGAAATGTGGTTTTAAAAACTCTTCTGTGAGCCACAGTTGCTATTATTACAATAATTTAATCTCATAAATGCTCAGATTTCACTGTTTGCACATTAACTAGGATCACCTTTAATATTAAGTTAATTTTCTTTCAATCTTGGCCTAAATTTGATCCCAAATCAAATCAAGTTTGCATCAAAACATCAATCTGGATGTTAAACGATGTTGCATGTGACCTCCTAGCTGCGCATGCGTGCTCGCGTCATTAGTAAGTAGAAACATCTTTATGGGAATGAGCAGTGTGGACGCTCATTGGTCAGGAAATCTCTAGGGCGGGCTCCTGGGCTGATCCACGACCAATCAGAGGCCGCCGCTGGTGTTTAAGCCTCAGCAGGTGTTTCTGCAGCCTGGATCCTCCTCCTCCCGGTGCTGCAGCTTCTCCACCACCTCCACCTGCACCTCCACCTCCACCTCCACCTGCCTGAGCTACAGGCGGACATCAGAATGGCTCCTCTGCCCATCCAGTCTGGGGTGGACTACGCTAAAGCTCTGCTGCCGGAGACTCTGAAGAGGTGAGGAGGCGGATCAGGAGGGGAACCTGCGCACTTTGGGTTTCTACCAGAACCTCCTGCTGCAGAACCGAGCTGGTTCTGGAGGAAACAGAAAAAGAACTAAATAACACTGGAAGCAAATGATCGTTATAATTTGATTATGTTTTCGGATCATTTCACCATTTCTTGCTTTATAGGCTAAAAAGTTTTCACACCCCTGGCAGATTTCAATGATTTCTGAAATGCTTTTTCTACATTATATTTAAAATGGCTTGTTGAAGACTATTTATATCCTTTTCAATAATAAAAGGACAAATCTATTTGAGAGTTACAGCGATCAGACTCTTTCTCATTGCTGAGCCACTTTTTCTGTTTCCTCTGCTGAGACCGTCCAGAACCTGATATAGTAGTTAAATTTCCAGGACTTTAATCCCTTTTCCCCTAAAAGAATCCTATTTAAAGTTCTGCTGTGGTGATATCAGGTACTTTATACAGTCTCCCTGTTGGTCCTACAGTGATTCATGTAATCATAGGGTTTATTTGTGAAGCCTTTTAAAATTTTACATTTTATGACTGTGGCAAATGATGAGTCAATAAATTAGCATTTTTATCAATTTTCATTTGATAAACAGGATGAGCTGTTTTTAGTGGCCAGTTTTTATTTTATGTAAACCTTTCTTGCTGATCAGCAAACGAGCATTAATGGCTAAGTTAAAAATGCTTTGAGGTAAAAAGGCCACATTAAGCTACCACACACACCAGACTGTTTTCTTTTCTTTTTTCCCTTCCAGAGAGAAGTGCGTTTCCTGACGGAGCTTATCTTGTGCTCATGTTTGTTTACTTCATCAGAACAGACGTGAGAGAGAGAAAGGAGGGAGGGGCCTCATTCAGGGGCTTTGAGACGGCCCACAGTGTCAATGCAGACTTTTCACTGGGGTTCTGAACTGGTGCAAAGTTTGTCTGACCTCTGGGGACCTCTGGGGGCCCCCAAGCCATTGCCTGCCTTGCCTATTGACATGTGACGCCTCTGGCTATAATTAAACATTTCATGCTTGCGTAGAGATTATTTTCCTCTAAACAATCAAAGGAATTATATTTTCTAGTCTCCATGGGGAAACTTTTTCCCTGAGTGCAACGAGCCAAAGTGTAACGGTCCAGGAGGGAATAAAACCAAGACAAAGTTAAAATATTAAAGCTTCTGGAAATGAAACACAAAGGAGACAATAACTGATTAAACTCTGAAACCAACATCAGAACTCCAAGAGTGTCCATGGTTGGGATGTTTGGGTAGAAAAATTACCTGAAGGCAACAGTTTGAACCTTTTAAGGAACTTCTGCTCTGAGTTCTGGTCTTCATCAACGGACTCAAACGAGATCTTTCTGTTTGGTTCTGATTTATTGTCTTCAGGACTTTTTCAGGTTTCCTCTGGAACGGCTTCCGTTTGGATGAGTTCTAAACTTCTCCCGACCTCCCCTCCAGGTCCGTATCGACGGTCCACACCACCATCTCTCGCCACATCCTGCCGTCCTCTCAGCCTCGCTGTTACAAGGTCTGCACCCACAGCCGGCGGCGGCGCAGGAGTCTGGTGGCGGCTACGCTTCCTGAGCTGCTGGAGCAGGTGATCACGCGGCTTCCTCTGGGATGTTGCACCTTCACACTCTCAGATTCACTGGTTTCTTCTTCTTCTTCTTCTCTCTGTGGGTGGTGTGTCCCAGGCAGCGAGGGTCTTCATGCTGTCCTGCTCCAGCCTCCTGACTCTGGTCCTGGAGGAGGACGGGACCGTGGTGGACTCGGAGGAGTTCTTCCAGTCGCTGCCCGGCAGCGCCCCACTCATGGTGCTGGACAAAGGGGAGATGTGGAGCCACAGCAAGGTGAGACCCGACTCATGTCAACAGCAGACGGACCAATAAAGGTTATTTTACCTGGAAACTTGAGCTCATGACAGGGCGCCCCAAGGCCTTCCAGGACAGAGTAGATGGAAAGTTCTGGATCTGCCCTGGAAAACCTCCAACCAGCTCCAGTGTGCTGCATTATTCAGTTCCTCCAGCAGATGGCAGCAGCTCCAAATGATTGCAGAGCTCCGGTTCTAACTCTCAATGGGAGAAAACATTAGTTCAAAAACATCTGAGGAAAGATGTTTTGAAAAATTGCAGAGAAACAAAATATGCCACGGCCTCTCTTATATTTAAACATTTTCTAGCAGATCTTTTACATGCATAAGGATCTCAAGGTACAAACATGATACACATTGATTAAAAGGATAGAAATTGGTTCACCTTTTCACATATCAGAGCAGCATCCTTGCATGAATCTTTCAGAAGGTCTAAAGATGAGAAAAATGACTTTAATTCAGCCTTTAACCCACGCAGGGAGGGTTTTTTGTTTTGCCATTTACACTTTATGGATGTGGCATTTAGCCATAATTATTACGATATTAGAAAGCATGACCAGTTCCTTTGACATTAATGTATAAAACGTGTGCTAATGTCAACGGGGTCGTCAGTTCACCAGATTCTGCCAGAAGTAGTCGTTACTTCCTGAACAGCTTTCCTCTTCTGGATGTTTCAGATCCTCCCGAGTTTCCGGGAGCCAAAGAAGACGGGCATCGCCAAGCTGACCTTTGACCTCTATAAAACGCACCCTAAAGACTTCCTGTGCTGCCTGGCCGTCAGAGCCACGCTGTACGAGGTTTACTCTCTGTCCTACGACTTACGGTGCACCAGGGTCAAACGGGTCCTCAGGTGGGTCCAGCTGATGCTCTCTGGTTCTGGTTCCTGTGGTTCTGGACTCCTCCACAGATCCGGCTGACGGTTCATGTCTCCGTGTGTTCAGGTCCGTCCTGCGCTGCTTCACCTGTCTGACCAGAATCACCGGGCAGCTGCTGCTCTGCACGTCTTCCTCCCTGCTGCAGTTCACCGCCGACGAGCCCGACGGCTGCTAGAGTCCACGGCTCCGCCCCGAGGCAGGACCGACTCCTGGGTCTGGTTCTGAGGCTCGGCCGGACCCACTCAGACTGTTTTGATCCTCCTGCAGTGTGGCGAGCCTGTTGACCTGGTACCTGCAGACTGTTTTTAGATGATGAAGAGGAAGGAGATGTCCTGTGAAGAAGGTTTTAGATTTAATTTCAGATGAACCAAAAGAAATTAGCTGTTTAATGTTTAACACAGAATAAAATGAATAAAGATTAGTTTTTTGAAGCTTTTTGTGAGTTTCAGAGTCAAAAAGCAACAAAAGAGAAACTGTGTCAGAGCTGGAGAAGCTAAGCTCCTCCCACAGTTGGCCGGCTGCAGGAGGAATGCGTCGCAGCAGGAGGAGGAGGATTCCTGTTTTTATTGCTCACAGCGAGCCGTAAACTGATCCTCCTGCTGACCTCTGCAGCAGCTGACCGCTCCTCCATCATCAGGAGGTGGGTCAGGAATACCTCCTGGTTCCTTCCTCATTCCTCTGAGATTACGCTCCAACAGGAGGCTGCTAACGTTTCACTCAAGGGTTCAAACCTGGAACTTTTCTACACTTTCTCCCGTTGCAGCCCCACACTTCAGTGGGTTTGATGTGAGAACGTGACTGTGGAGAAGAAGGATGTCCTGCTTGTTTCTAATGACTTTTACTAATAAACATCTTGTTCATATTCTGGCCCCGCTGGGTCAGAACTCTGTAGAACCGCCTCTGGCTGCAGCTCTTCATCTCCACCTCAGTCCGGTTGGAGAACATCATTTGGCTTTAGGCAGGGGTGAAAGTAGTTTTAAATTCTTGCCGGTACTTTTACCAAAACCTTCATCTCTCTCTCTCACTTCATGCATTTTAAAATAGCAAATAGTCAAAACCCAAACAAAAACCTTTCAATATTATATTTTACTGTAGGCCTACGGTTAGGGGTTAGTTGACAAGAATTCAAAACAATTGACTATATTGTAAAATGATGTTTTGGTAGATATCTACCTTGGATTATGACCATTTAATTCTGTGGATTTGAAGAAGTTTGACCAAGGAATAAAAAAGTTACCTGGGGGAAACAGATTCTGGCGGACAGAATTATCATCCCTGACATAATTTATATCTTGTAATTTTGACAAGGACTTTCAGCCTGAATTATTTCTCTTCACCCACCAAAGAGAAATATCAGCAACATGCCAAAAATAGTCAGCAGAAACAGGTTGGAAGGCTTTTATATCACTAAAATGTTTTCTATTAATGTTTGAGAATATAAATGATGTTCTACAAGCCATTTCTCTTTTCAATCGCAGCGATTTCCTAATGTTGTGAATCTGTTCACATATTAGACAATAAAACCTTCCCGATTCTGATTCTCTTTTACTTTGTTATAGTTATTTATTATAACACTAAAATAAACAGCGTTTTTCAGTGTTGAACTCAGGAAGGTGGATTTTTGTTTCTAGCAGACAGAACTTTGGGCGACTTAAAACAATGACAGAAAATAGTATCTTTATAGAAGATTGTGAAAGAGTCGTTTACTTGCCGAGAACAATTTATATTTAGTGTAATTTTTATATGAATCGAGTTTACAGAGACGTGACCGTTTTCTTATTAAGCGACACGTTAGAACATTAATCTATTTATTTCTGTGGTAACCCACAAACAGAGCGATGACGTAAAGACTCTTGGTTTTCACTTATGCAAAGATAAAACATCACTAGTTCAACGTGTTGCTGGTTGTGATTGAGGCGGAGTCACGTGGAACAGCGCTCCCTTCTACGTGCGCGCTCCCTTCTACGTGCGCGCTCCCGACGCAGGGGGATCCAGTTTCTGACGGGGATAACTACCATCGCGCGACACCGTTTCTTTTCTGAGCTGTTCTGTGTGGTTAAAAAACAAAATAATTCAGAAACAATTCGGTTTGAGTTCAAATGAGTTTTTAAATAAACTGGTTCTGAATGAGGACTTTAAGACGGGCAGCCGCTGCATCTTCCTGGTACCGCCACAGAATCTTTTAACGGTGAGCAGTACCGCACCGTACCGGCTTACTTTCACCCCTGGCTTTAGGTCTGAACTTTGACTAGGCCATTCTAACCCATCCCATAATATCTCTGGCTGGATGTGAAGCTCCGCCCACAGTCTCAGATCTTCTGCAGCCTCAGAGGTTTTAGCTCCACCCATCTTCCCATCAACTCTAACCAGTATCCCTGTCCCACAGCATGATGCTGCCACCTCCATGTTTCCTTCTCAGAATCCTGTAGACATGATGTCTGCTGCTGAAACTTTTGATAAATCTGCAGCCATGTTTTATAAAAAGTTGTAAGAACTGAGGAAACAATAAAAACCATGAAAATAAATAGAAATGTCTTCTGTTAAAACGAAGTCAACAAATACGTTGAGAATCTGTCAGGTTCTTTGGTTCCCTGAAAAACATCTTCTGCATCTTTGGCTTTATTTGACTTCTGAATCAGAAAAAAATTAACTTGAGATATTTTTATAATGTAACTTAAACTAAAAAAAACAGTTAGTAAACTGTTGCTTCTGTCAATATTGTTAATGTTAATGAAGCTGTGGGAACTTTTCTGCAGTTTTTATTTCCAAAGGGGGGAGGAGCTACTCTGCTGTTGTTGCATCAAACTTCCAGAAAACTGTTGAAACACTGAGTTCCTTTAAATCAAAGCTAAAACTTCAGAGCTGCCTTAATATTTTCATTTGTATGCCAATCTTTCATCACTTTGCTTTACTTTACCGCTGCACTGTTGTATTTACTGCTTGCTTGTTGGTTCATGGTTTCTTCATGTGAAGCACTTTGAATCATCTTGGTGTTCAGATGTAATATACAAACAAACGGGTCTTCATTCAATGCGTTTTTACTCAAGCAGAAGTAAGAAGTAATACAATCACTCGAGTAAAAAATGGCTCCTGTAGTTCTGAGTAACTGAGAACGTCTGATTAAATATGAGAAAAGTTATGGATAATTTAAAGAATAAAAAAAGAAGAGCCTGGAGAAAGACAGATTTCCAAATAAAACCTTTTCACAACATCTCGCCTTCAAACCCAATACTTTGTTCACTTCCGTTTATTTATACAGTGGCGATTCAGGAGGTCTCACTTCAACATAAACTGTCCGGTTGTTTCTGGAGCATTTTAATTAAATAGGTTTGATCTTTCTAAAGTAACCAGATATAGTACTCAAGTAAGAGCAACAATACTTCAAAATAATGGATTATATTGCAGTAAATTTACTCCTAGAAATACATGTATGCCCAAGTTCAGAGTAACAGAGTAAAAGTAACTAGTTACTTATCTCCTCTGGTTACTGTTCTGACCTGTTTGGCTGTTTTCTGCTGACTGGGACCAACTGGGTCGGTCGGACTGGAATCCAGTGGCTGCTCCTCACCCCCCATCCCGCACGCGCCTGGAAAGGGCGTGGCCGCATGAACGCGCGTGACAGAGCGAGGAGGCGATAAAGTCGGCCGCGCGCGCGCCCGGAGCTTCCCAGAGAAGAACCGGAGAAGAACCATGAGGGAGATAGTCCACATCCAGGCGGGGCAGTGCGGGAACCAGATCGGAACCAAGGTTTGGACCGGGTTTAACTTTTCTCCTCATAAAAATCTGCATTTGCTTTAATAAACCGCATCATTTACACGGTTTCATTTTCTGGCTTCATTGCAAGAAGAGATCTGATCATTCTGTCCATAAAAATCTGAAAGGATTGAATTAATTCAGCTGAAAATGTAAAGTTTGAAACGCCAAATAAAGATCTGCATTCAGACTGAAGTTAAAATGAGCATTTAGTCATATTACAGCAGCTATAGGACGGCAAAATACACGTTTTCCTCCAGTTTTACTTTGTTAATCAGGAACTTACACCCAAAACTTGACTTTTATTTATCTGAGCAAAATAAAAATGTATTAACTGAGTTATTAAAATAAACTCTTAAAAAGTTCAGCGTTAATCACTTCGGGGTTTAAGGTTTAAAATATGAAGTAAAGCAAATATTTAAAACTGTATTTCAGAGACAGTTTTTCCAGCTGCTCTGGAGCTCAGAGAGCAGCTGAGCTGAAGGTCTGATGGACCAATCAGAGAGCAGAGCTGGATCTGAGGTGAAGATCTGGTGGACCAATCAGAGAGCAGAGCTGGATCTGAGGTGAAGATCTGGTGGACCAATCAGAGAGCAGAGCTGGATCTGAGGTGAAGATCTGGTGGACCAATCAGAGAGCAGAGCTGGATCTGAGGTGAAGATCTGGTGGACCAATCAGAGAGCAGAGCTGGATCTGAGGTGAAGATCTGGTGGACCAATCAGAGAGCAGAGCTGGATCTGAGGTGAAGATCTGGTGGACCAATCAGAGAGCAGAGCCGGATCTGAGGTGAAGGTTGGAGTGAAAGCAGCAGCAGGAGGAACAATGAATGGAAAGAATGTATCTGAAGGAGCGAAGCTGCAATCTGGTTAAAGCTCAGATCTTCTTCTGAACTCCGTTTCAACTTCCTCATTAAAGCTGGACTCAAGATTTGAGGAGAAAGTAGTTTTAGACAGAAAATAATAAAATGATGAAGTTAGGTGAATTCATGGAGGAAAGAAAGGCCAGTTTATCCCAGTGTTATAATAAGATGCAAACATCAGGGGTGCTAATACTTTAGCCCTGCAGCTCTAGCTGTTTTATGTGCATGGAGGCCATGTTGGATGCTGAACTTTGGACCTGATCTAGATTCTTACTGAAAATTGAGGAAATTAGACTTCAGAGTAAAACCAGAACAGCTTCTGATTAGATTTGATGTTTTATATAATGAAGCTCAAACATGAAGTGATTTTTATGGATTTTAAATTGTTTTGTCAATAGGTTGCTAACTGTGTGTTTTTACACGTCATTTTCTATAAAAATTAAAGGTGTAAAACCTAAGGAAAAAAATAAAAATGGTGTTCAATTCTAAAATCAAAATCAATCATTTTTATTTTTATAAAAGAAAAGTCATGTTGTTTCAGAGAGACAAATTGCTGCAGGGGCTCTAAGCAGATTTCATTAAGCTGGACAGAAGTGAAGATGGTTGCAAAGGTTGCTGAACGCTAACATCACACTACATGATTGGCTGAACGCTAACATCACACTACATGATTGGCTGGACGCTAACATCACACTACATGATTGGCTGAACGCTAACATCACACTACATGATTGGCTGAACGCTAACATCACACTACATGATTGGCTGAACGCTAACATCACACTACATGATTGGCTGAATGCTAACATCACACTACATGATTGGCTGGATGCTAACATCACACTACATGATTGGCTGAATGCTAACATCACACTATATGATTGGCTGAACGCTAACATCACACTACATGATTGGCTGAATGCTAACATCACACTATATGATTGGCTGAACGCTAACATCACACTACATGATTGGGTGGATGCTAACATCACACTACATGATTGGCTGGATGCTAACATCACACTACATGATTGGCTGAATGCTAACATCACACTACATGATTGGCTGGATGCTAACATCACACTACATGATTGGCTGAATGCTAACATCACACTATATGATTGGCTGAACGCTAACATCACACTACATGATTGGCTGAACGCTAACATCACACTACATGATTGGCTGGACGCTAACATCACACTACATGATTGGCTGGACGCTAACATCACACTACATGATTGGCTGAACGCTAACATCACACTACATGATTGGCTGAACGCTAACATAACACTACATGATTGGCTGAACGCTAACATCACACTACATGATTGGCTGGATGCTAACATCACACTACATGATTGGCTGAATGCTAACATCACACTACATGATTGGCTGAACGCTAACATCACACTACATGATTGGCTGAACGCTAACATCACACTACATGATTGGCTGGATGCTAACATCACACTACATGATTGGCTGAATGCTAACATCACACTACATGATTGGCTGGACGCTAACATCACACTACATGATTGGCTGAACGCTAACATCACACTACATGATTGGCTGAACGCTAACATCACACTACATGATTGGCTGAACGCTAACATCACACTACATGATTGGCTGGACGCTAACATCACACTACATGATTGGCTGAACGCTAACATCACACTACATGATTGGCTGAACGCTAACATCACACTACATGATTGGCTGAACGCTAACATCACACTACATGATTGGCTGAATGCTAACATCACACTACATGATTGGCTGGATGCTAACATCACACTACATGATTGGCTGAATGCTAACATCACACTATATGATTGGCTGAACGCTAACATCACACTACATGATTGGCTGAATGCTAACATCACACTATATGATTGGCTGAACGCTAACATCACACTACATGATTGGCTGGACGCTAACATCACACTACATGATTGGCTGAACGCTAACATCACACTACATGATTGGCTGGACGCTAACATCACACTACATGATTGGCTGGACGCTAACATCACACTACATGATTGGCTGAACGCTAACATCACACTACATGATTGGCTGAACGCTAACATCACACTACATGATTGGCTGAACGCTAACATCACACTACATGATTGGCTGGATGCTAACATCACACTACATGATTGGCTGAATGCTAACATCACACTACATGATTGGCTGAACGCTAACATCACACTACATGATTGGCTGAACGCTAACATCACACTACATGATTGGCTGGATGCTAACATCACACTACATGATTGGCTGAATGCTAACATCACACTACATGATTGGCTGGACGCTAACATCACACTACATGATTGGCTGAACGCTAACATCACACTACATGATTGGGTGGATGCTAACATCACACTACATAATTGGCTGGATGCTAACATCCCACTACATGATTGGCTGAACGCTAACATCACACTACATGATTGGCTGAACGCTAACATCACACTACATGATTGGCTGGACGCTAACATCACACTACATGATTGGCTGAACGCTAACATCACACTACATGATTGGCTGAACGCTAACATAACACTACATGATTGGCTGGATGCTAACATCACACTACATGATTGGCTGAATGCTAACATCACACTACATGATTGGCTGAACGCTAACATCACACTACATGATTGGCTGAACGCTAACATCACACTACATGATTGGCTGGACGCTAACATCACACTACATGATTGGCTGGATGCTAACATCACACTACATGATTGGCTGGATGCTAACATCACACTACATGATTGGCTGGATGCTAACATCCCACTACATGATTGGCTGAACGCTAACATCACACTACATGATTGGCTGAACGCTAACATCACACTACATGATTGGCTGGACGCTAACATCACACTACATGATTGGCTGAACGCTAACATCACACTACATGATTGGCTGGATGCTAACATCACACTACATGATTGGCTGGACGCTAACATCACACTACATGATTGGGTGGATGCTAACATCACACTACATGATTGGCTGAACGCTAACATCACACTACATGATTATCTGAACGCTAACATCACACTACATGATTGGGTGGACGCTAACATCACACTACATGATTGGCTGAACGCTAACATCACACTACATGATTGGGTGGATGCTAACATCACACTACATGATTGGCTGAACGCTAACATCACACTACATGATTGGGTGGATGCTAACATCACACTACATGATTGGCTGAACGCTAACATCACACTACATGATTAGCTGAACGCTAACATCACACTACATGATTGGCTGGACGCTAACATCACACTACATGATTGGCTGGATGCTAACATCACACTACATGATTGGCTGAACGCTAACATCACACTACATGATTGGCTGAATGCTAACATCACACTACATGATTGGCTGGATGCTAACATCACACTACATGATTGGCTGAACGCTAACATCACACTACATGATTGGCTGGACGCTAACATCACACTACATGATTGGCTGAACGCTAACATCACACTACATGATTGGCTGGACGCTAACATCACACTACATGATTGGCTGAACGCTAACATCACACTACATGATTGGCTGGACGCTAACATCACACTACATGATTGGCTGGACGCTAACATCACACTACATGATTGGCTGAACGCTAACATCACACTACATGATTGGGTGGACGCTAACATCACACTACATGATTGGCTGAACGCTAACATCACACTACATGATTGGCTGAATGCTAACATCACACTACATGATTGGCTGGACGCTAACATCACACTACATGATTGGCTGGACGCTAACATCACACTACATGATTGGCTGAATGCTAACATCACACTACACGATTGGCTGAACGCTAACATCACACTACATGATTGGCTGAACGCTAACATCACACTACACGATTGGCTGAATGCTAACATCACACTACACGATTGGCTGAACGCTAACATCACACTACATGATTGGCTGGACGCTAACATCACACTACACGATTGGCTGGATGCTAACATCACACTACATGATTGGCTGAATGCTAACATCACACTACACGATTGGCTGAACGCTAACATCACACTACATGATTGGCTGGACGCTAACATCACACTACACGATTGGCTGGATGCTAACATCACACTACATGATTGGCTGGACGCTAACATCACACTACATGATTGGCTGGACGCTAACATCACACTACACGATTGGCTGAACGCTAACATCACACTACACGATTGGCTGGATGCTAACATCACACTACATGATTGGCTGGACGCTAACATCACACTACATGATTGGCTGAACGCTAACATCACACTACATGATTGGCTGAATGCTAACATCACACTACATGATTGGCTGGACGTTAGCATGTTGACGTGGTGTGCATTTTTAAGAACTTTATTGAACAAAAAGCAAGTGTACAACACACGAACAAAGGAAGTATAGAGAAGAATTCAACAGATACAAACAGTCAGGGGTTTTATATAAATACTGTACATGTATGAATCTACATGTATGAATTATTTTGGGAGCCTTTTTCTTGATAGTCTGATACTGATATGATGTATAGTTAAACATTTATCATCTGTTTGGGGTATTCTAAAAGAAACCCCAGAATAAAACGTTTTTCCATCGTAAGGGAAAATCCATCAAAAAACAACCTGCTAAACTCTTACCAAAGCCTGTGTGTGAAAGAGCAGAACCAGAAAAGATGTGTCACGTTTTCAGGAGCTGTTATTAACATTTATGTCTCTTTTACATTTCACCATATAGCGCTTGGCAGGGTTAAAAATGTGGCACGATCTAGTTTGTCAGAGTGGCGTTGCCGTAGTCCGCGAGCAGATCTGGTGCCTACAATAGAACCAAAGCCACATGTAAACTTGTTTTTGAGTCAGGCATTAAATGGTAAATGGCCTGTACTTATATAGCGCTTTATTTAGTCTGTGAGGACCCCAAAGCGCTTCACACTGCATTCACACACTGGTGATGGTGAGCTACATACACACTGACAGAAGTGAGGCTGACCAACACTGGCGTCCTCTGACGACCACCAGGAGGCAGAAGGGTGAAGTGTCTTGCCCAAGGACACAACGGCTGAGACGGACAGAGCGGGTGCTCGAACCGGCAACAAGACAAACTCCTCACTCCTGAGCCACAGTCGCCCCTAAAGACAACGGACCCATCCTGGTTTCACCAGAATCGGCACATGAAGCTGCGTTCCTCTGCAGCCCTGAAGCCGTTGGAGGAGATCAGAGATATTCTCTTCCTTTTCCAACATGATAAAATCTGCTTTAGAAAAACCACAGAATGAGTCAATCAAGCAGTCTGTTCTGGTCCTAAACCTCCTGATGATGATGATGATGGTCTGGTTTGTCTTCTTGTTGGTTAGGATCCTCTCGTTCTTGCCTCTCATGTCTGTGCAGCAGAAATGAGCCCCAGGTCTGGTTATTGATGTAACCAGCGTTGGTTTTTGGACTCAGTAGGAGGCAGACGGTTGAAACGTCAAGGCGGGATCTCCTCGTTCAGCAGATGGAGTAACGTTCTTCCCTCCGTTGTAGTTCTGGGAGGAGATCAGTGACGAGCACGGCATCGACGCAGCTGGAAACTATGTGGGCGACTCGGCGCTGCAGCTGGACAGGATCAACGTCTACTACAACGAGGCGTCATGTAAGTTCTGCAGATCTCAGCCCAGCAAGTCCGTCTGCAGCTTCTGGCTAAAACAGGAACCTGATCTGTTTGTGCAGCACATAAATACGTCCCCCGGGCTGTTCTGGTGGACCTGGAGCCGGGAACGATGGACAGCGTTCGCTCCGGGGCCTTTGGACAGCTCTTCAGACCAGACAACTTCATCTTCGGTAATGTTGGTTTGGATGAGGCCTGAAGGATCTAAGCCTGCATCTGCTGACCTCCTGACCTCTTCTTCTGCTGCTGTCTGCAGGTCAGACAGGTGCTGGGAACAACTGGGCCAAAGGTCACTACACAGAGGGGGCGGAGCTTATGGACTCGGTCCTGGATGTAGTGAGGAAGGAGTGTGAGCACTGCGACTGTCTGCAGGTGAAATCATTCAGCTTTTATTATTTAAAGATTTTAAAATCATGATTCAAAGATTCTATTTTCTATTCTAAGAAAACCAAATGTTCTACTTTATTTAAAAGTTGATTCAAGCAGAACTTTATGACTTTATGTTTAATTTCCAAACTGTCAGACTTTCCTATAATCTGTCGGTGACCCCGATCAGCTGCTCTCCAGGCTTTCTTTAGACTCTGTCTGATTTTCCCGAGGATACAGTAACCGGCTCATTATTAGAGGAATTACGGTTGAACCACTTGGTTCTGACCCATGAATCCTTCAGGTTCCTAAACTCCACCAGCGCTGCTTCAACAGAACAGCAAACCTGTCCTGTTTGAGCTTTAAGCTCCTCGTTTCAGGATATATTCCCTTTAGTTTGACTCGAATCTATAAATAAAACCTGAAGAAACAGAAAATGTGATTTTTTTATTTTCAGCTCCATTAAGTGTTCGGCTGACTGAGGCTCGCATGTCCTTCAGATGATCATCTGCTGCTTCTTCAGTCCTCCACCCTATGTTTCTACACCTTGTTGAAGCTTTTAACTGATCAGCTTAAACCCAAAGAAACCCAAAGACCTTCAGAAGGTCTGGAGAACTTCTGATCAGGACTGAGAAGGTCTGAATGATGGGAAGAGAAAATGAGATGATGGGAAATGAGGCTTAGCAGCATTTAGACTGCCATGGTTGCACATGTAGGTTGGTATAAAGCAGGCGTGCCCAATCCTGGTCCTCTAGATCTACCATCCTACAAATGTTGGATGTATCCCAGCTCCATCACACCTGAAGCAAGTTGTTCACTTCCCTCACCAGCAGTCTGTCGGCTCTACAGAGGCCTGGTAACGAGACCTTCAATTGATTCAGCTCTGATGAGATGTGATGAACGTAAAACTTGCTGGATGGTAGATCTTAAGGGACCAGGGTTGTGAGCACTCTGCTGCCATCTAGTGGTTGAATGTCTGAAGATGTGGTTTTCCCTGCAGGGCTTCCAGCTGACCCACTCTCTGGGAGGAGGAACTGGTTCTGGGATGGGCACCCTGCTGATCAGTAAGATCCGGGAGGAGTATCCCGACCGCATCATGAACACCTTCAGCGTCATGCCCTCTCCTAAGGTACAGCGTCCGCTCCGACTGGCTGAAACTTTCAGACCTTTTAATTTCAGGACATTTCCTCTCGGACCCCTCAGGTTTCCGACACGGTGGTGGAGCCGTACAACGCCACCCTCTCCGTCCACCAGCTGGTCGAGAACACCGACGAGACCTACTGCATCGACAACGAGGCCCTTTAC
Source organism: Valencia hispanica (assembly GCA_963556495.2). Classification (NCBI taxonomy): domain Eukaryota; kingdom Metazoa; phylum Chordata; class Actinopteri; order Cyprinodontiformes; family Valenciidae; genus Valencia; species Valencia hispanica. Next base: position 50,007,476 of record OY747716.1, read on the forward strand.
GACATCTGCTTCCGCACCCTGAAGCTCACCACGCCCACCTACGGCGACCTGAACCACCTGGTGTCGGCCACCATGAGCGGCGTTACCACCTCGCTCCGGTTCCCCGGGCAGCTCAACGCAGACCTCCGGAAGCTGGCCGTCAACATGGTTCCCTTCCCGAGGCTGCACTTCTTCATGCCGGGCTTCGCCCCGCTGACGGCCAGGGGCAGCCAGCAGTACCGCGCCCTCACCGTTCCCGAGCTCACCCAGCAGATGTTCGACGCCCGGAACATGATGGCGGCCTGCGACCCCCGCCACGGCCGCTACCTGACGGTGGCCGCGGTCTTCCGCGGGCCGATGTCCATGAAGGAGGTGGACGAGCAGATGCTGAACATCCAGAACAAGAACAGCAGCTACTTCGTGGAGTGGATCCCCAACAACGTGAAGGTGGCCGTGTGCGACATCGCCCCCCGCGGGCTGAAGATGGCCGCCACGTTCATCGGAAACAGCACGGCCATCCAGGAGCTGTTCAAGCGGATCTCGGAGCAGTTCTCGGCCATGTTCCGCCGGAAGGCCTTCCTCCACTGGTTCACCGGAGAAGGTATGGACGAGATGGAGTTCACGGAGGCAGAGAGCAACATGAACGACCTGGTGTCTGAGTACCAGCAGTACCAGGAGGCCAAGGCCGACGATGGAGAGGACAACTTTGAGGACGAGGACGAGGAGGAGGAGGACGTCATCGAGTGACAACACAAACTGTTGGACTCAAATGTTCTGGCTTCATGTTGGTTCTGTTTGATTTCAGTAGATTTAGACCAAAGTCCTGCAGGATAAAATACATTTCACCTGTGACTGTTGGGTTAAAAATGAAATTACTTTAATTTTATTGAACAGATTTAATCATTTAGGTTGGGAAATGATTTAGCTATTTAGTTCAGACCCATGATTTTTGTTTAAATGTCAACATTATCAGCTGGTTTATTCTGACGTCTGAATGAGATGAAATGAAGGAAACTGATGTTGGCAGAAATGTTTCTGAACATTAAAGCAAAAACAAAGTTAGACGTGCAAATAATAGAGAAATAAAATACTTGAACCATAGAAGACTACAGCGTGATTCAGAGGTTAATACCTTGCAGACATCAGACTTTTATTCATATGATGTGAAGTCATGAAAGGCATGAAGAAACTTTGGTTGCATGTTTCCAGATATTCTGAGGATGGCGTTTCATTGCCACCTGCAGGTCTGGAGGCTAGATGTTGCGACAAGATTCCTTTCGATTCCTTTAAGGGTGCATTCATACTAGTCTGCTTTTATCGAACTCTGGTTCGTCTGCCCAGAAAGTTTGATTTGTTTGGGGAGGTTTGAATGTGTAATCAAACTCTGATGTGGAGGAAAGAAGTAAACGCTGGTCCGCCTAAAGAACTAGATCTGGGCTCTGATGAAATGAACTCCGGTGCGGTTCGATTGCATATGCCAATGCCAGGCAGGCTGGAGGATGCTCCAAAAGCAGGACAAGGACTATAGCTCAGTGCATTCTGGGTAAATTAAACCAAAATAATCAAGCAAAAACTGCCTCGTTCTCTGTTCATGCTGAGCCCAATGCTCCACCGTTTTTTCTCAAACATTTACCAAAGACAGCAGAGTAATCCTAAAACCGCTAAAATCTGATGTCCCTCCATGTTAGTTTTCATTTCACAGAAGAAGAAGTGTCCCTGTGTTCAGTGCTTCTTGGTGCAGCGCCACTACAGGCTGGGAGGTTAACATGTTGCTCAAAAGGTTTGATTCATCTGAGAAAGTGTAGTGTGAAAGGGAACTGCATCAGCTAATAAAAACAACAATGCTACTATTTTGGTCCCCAATCGAACCGAGTCCACCGGACTATCAGGTGTGAATGTACCATTAGTTCCCTTGTATGCTAAAACTATTTTTATTTTAATTTTCATGCTTCAAAAAGGACTTTTATTGGTGGATTTAAGCAGATCTCTTCAGGATGAGAAATCAATCGTTTTAGACCTTTAACTGTTTATTATCCAATTAGTGTCACATTTATTTAATCTTGGGTGTATCTGATAGATTCATGGTTTAATGTAATACTGCAGCTCCAGCAGGACAGTCGATGACTCAACTTCCTAGAAAACCTCTCCTGTAGGTTTCTGTTGAACGTTGTTCCAGATTTTTCCCCAAACGTCTAAATCTGCCTGAAAATAAAATATTTGTTGCCTTATGTAATTAGTTCTCGTTTCTAAATTGTTCGACAGCTTCCAGTCAGCTGAACCGTTCACACGTCTAGTTTGTGTGACCGTTGAGCCAGATGGAGCCTGATGATCTGCCTCCATCAGCAGCCAGAGTTGATTTCCCAGCAGTTCTGTTTGTGTGGAGGATTATCAGCAGCCGCCGCTGGATCTTTGTCTCTGCAGCCGGTTTAATGCTGAGGTCCTTCTAGAGCAGCAGGTCGGTGCTGTTGCTGAACAGTTGCTGGAATCTGCAGATCATCTCTCTGATTTAATTTGCCTGTAGGTCATGAGGGTCCAGTCCAACAGGGCTGTTGTCCTGCGAGTTTTAAGCGTCTGTGCTCCAACAATGAGCCATCATTTAATTCAGGTGTGTTGAACCAGAAGAAGGAACTAAAACATGCAGGTTAGCAGGTCTGAAGACTGACTATGGAAACCACTGACGTAGATCAACAACAGAACATTATGGGAAACAAACCTTGCCAGGAAACTCATGATCCTCTAGACCGGTGCTTCTCAAATAGTGCCCCCCACCCTCCTGCACGAGAGGCAGGAGGACAGTTTTGTCTTCATTCATGCTTGAACAAAGGTCAAGCCTTCAGTCACTAGGTGGCAGCAGTGCTCAAACTTATCAGGCTGCCTGTTCAACCCAGAAGAAGAAGCAGTCTACGTAGACAGAGTTGAGGCTCTATGAAGTCCATGTTGCAGGAAATGGAATTGCAGAATTTAACAAACAAAATGGAAAACACAATTAAACGCTGTTCCTGCAGCGATCTGGCGGCTGCAGCTCTTGTACCTGTTGTTACCTGGTTAGGGGGGTTGGGTCGGCCCTCCGCTCCACACAGACAGAATAAACCAGTTAGTTATGCCAAAAAACTCAAACAATGACGTCCTCCAAAAAAACCAAAACAACTTGAAGCTTAGCTCAAGGGTCAGGGCTAGATGTTTATATGACGACCCTTCAGATCACGGTGAGACCACTGATGGTGAAGAGTCACATCACAAACAAGGACAAGAAGAAGCTCTGTGTGTGGAAAAAAAGCTAGCAATGCAAACGGAGGGCTGCAGGAACATGAAAACACTAAAACCCTGACCTGTCATGTATTTATTTCAGTGGAGTCTGGGGCAGAGTTAGGAAATAAAAATGCACAAAAGTCCTGATCGTTATGAAAGTGAGCATGAGGATTTACTGTTTCCAGGTCTATGAGACATGGTTTGGTGGTGAGAGATTTTCTTTCATAAAATGTGAAAAATAGATTCTTCGTTGTGCACATGTTTTAGTTCTTTGAAAATGACTGGAAAATGCTTGAACCACAGCACTGTTAGTGAGTGTGAGTTATTAAATATGGTCAGAATGGAAAAAGTGGAAGAAATAAAAATAAAAATGGAAAAGGTGGAATTTTAGAAATAAAAGAATTTGTAAAATAATAAATGGATTTCATAGGGCTCTGCAGAAGCTAGTGACAGTTAAAAAGACAAACAGTGGAGGTGACTGAGGCAAAGATGTTTTGTAGCCTACCTTTTTGAAAAATAATAAACTGATAAACTAAGCAGTAACCAATGTTGACAGTTTAAAAAAGTTTTGAAAGTAACTGTTTAGTATAAAAATGCACAGCCCAGTAAATCATTTGATCTTATTCTGTTCTCAGCAGTCTGGATTAAACATTGGCAATTGAGTTAATAAACTAAACTTGGAAATAGTGTTAAGTTGTATGCAGAATGCCGGTGCCAGTGGATCGTACAGATAAATACAGTTTTTTTCAGTTTCTCAATAGTATTTTTTTTAAATTGGGGGGGGGGGGGGTGCATGGAAAAATGTATTTTCCCTTGCAGGGGCATGTCAGAGAATAATTGAGAACCACTGATCTAGACCACTGCAATGGACTACTGACCTGTCCAGGGTGTACCCCACCTCTCGCCCCATGAATGCTGGAGATAGGCACCGTTTTAAAGAACTCAGTGTTTCTGCAGCTTTGCAGTTTTCTGGAAGTTTGTTCCAGATTAGAGGAGCATAGAAACTGAAAGCTGCTTCTCCATGTTTGGTTCTGATTCTAGGGATGTTGAGTCGACTGGAATTAGAGGACCTGATTGGTCTGGGAGGGGTTGCTATAGTAACAGCAGATCTTCATCATACTTTGGTGCTAAGCCATGTAATGATTTATAAACTAGTAAAAGTATTTAGAAGTCTATTCTCTGAGCTACATGGAGCCAGTGTAAGGACTTTAGAACTGGGGTGATGTGCTCTACTTTCCTGGTTCTAGTGAGGAACACGAGCAGCAGCGTTCTGGATCAGCTGCAGCTGTCTGGTTGACTTTTTAGGCAGACCTGTGAAGACGCTGTTGCAGTAATCAATCCGTCTAAAGATTGATTACTGCAACTCACTTGTTGTGACATCAGTCCTTTAACCCTATAAATGTTCTTCAGGTGATAGAAGGCTGACCTTGTTATTGACCTTTATGTGACCCTGGAGGTTCAGGTCTGAGTCCATTACTACACCTAGATTTCATAGTTAAGTGAAAACGTCATCACAATTCCTGTACATGAAGAAAGTCTTGTTCTGGCTGTTTATGTGTAAAATAGTGAGTGAGGACACTGAACCTTTTCATTCAAGTAGAAATGTATGCACCCCTCCGTGACCCCTAGTGGTCAAATCTTAAAACTACAGCATCATGACAGTTTAGATAGACGTCATTTATTATTTCTTCGTCGCAGCAGAAACAGTTATGAACACTGTAAAAAAAAAACAGTAAAAAACTATAAACATTGTAAAATGTATGTAACTAAACCTATATATGGAATGTGACGCCAAAATGCTCGAAATTAAATAAACGAAACATGAAATAAATATCTACATGAATGAATAATAAAAAAATATAAAATGTGATAATGAAATGTAAAAAACAACGAATGCATACAGGATACGTAGCTCATTAGTATAAAATATATTTACTTTTTTCATCAAACATTTATTTATTAATATTTAAAAAATCATTTAACTAATAACAGAGATTATTTTTATATACATTTTTATTTCATTCAATCTGTTTTATTCCAAAACGACTTTTTTCACTTTTACATCACAATGATGATGCAGCTTTTCTTACCGACTCAGTTTAAACTGAATTTAAATATAATTTTATATGAATATAGTTATTTTCACAATATCACTGTCACATAAGTGAAACAATTACTTCCAACCTGGAATCAGTTTGAATAACCAGGAATTAAATATATTTAGGCTTAATCTGGTTTATTTCAGTTATAAGTAATCCAGAGCTGGAGGAGATCTCAGCTGGTAGAACCTGTTACTGATCAACAGATCACTGTTCAATGGTTCTGATGGGGATCCTCTCTAGTTTAGGTCAACATGCAGGCTGCAGGTTTATGGTTGATGGTGAACAGGATCTTTGATCCAACTGGGGCGATGATTGAAGCAGATTTCTAAATGTTTTGAGGTCAAATCTTCTGGATTTCATTAAAGAACCATATTTTTCTCCTTAAGAGAAGTTGTTCAGCTTAAAGTCATCTAAAGAGGCTGAAGATGAGCTACGACACATGAAGATAAACAGAAAGGGAAGTGAGTTCAGTCTCTGTTGGAGAAAGAATTACTTGTGCTGAAGATTTCCCTGAATAACTACCAGAGAAATATGATTTTGATTTTTAGCTTTTTCCTCTTTGAAAACTTCATTTCAGAAATTTGAAGAGAAAAACTTTTTTTTTAATGCAGGTTGTGTTAAATATGGAGCTGAAATAAAACCTCCTGCTCAAAAAGAAACTCGCTCTATGTTAGAAAGGCTCATTTGTTTAGTTTTCCACCAGATTTCAACACAGTAAGAAAATAAATTAATTCTTTAATCTGACATTGAAGTTCAGCTCTGGTTCAGTCACTCTGGAGAGAAGAGTAAAATCCAACTAAAATTAAACATTTGTTACCTTTTTCTGCTGTTTTCAAAATTATTTTTATTCATCTCTATTGCAATGTCATGTAATTCTCACAATCAACCACCAGGAGGAGCTGCAACACCAGACTTTCTCCCTGCGGGTTTTAAAAAAGTTCAGACGTGGTTCAGATGTACCAGAAGGTTCATTATATATTATATAGACTAAATCCTCACTGAGTGATTATAGTCAAAGTGTTTAAATTCTGTTAGATGTAGGGATTCTAGTTTACACTAATGGAAAATATAAAATAGAATGTTGAATCAATTAAAAAATCACTTGTAATGCAGTAATGTTTCACGATATTGTGGTGAAGATGGTCGTCCCCCAGACAGTTGTTGACAAACTCCACCATGAGAGGAACCAGCAGAAGGTATCTGGTGAAGAAGCTGACAGCTGTATCCAGACATATTCATAGAAAGTTGAGTGGAAGGAAAAAGGGTGACTATTTAATATTCCCAGCAGGAGATTCCAGAGCACTGCATGCTTCCTTCTCCTAACAAGCTTTTATTTTCCAGCAGGACTCTGTACTGACCCACTCTGCTTTAGTCACCATGGTAACGCCAGCAAATGGGCCTGACCAGAGCCCCATTAAGAATCTATAGTCTGTTGTCCAGAGGAAGATGAGACACACCTGAGCCAATGATGCAGATGACCTGAAGGTTCTACCAAAGCAGTCTGGGCTTCCAGAACCTCAGCAGAACCACAAATTCATGCAAAAGGAGCCCAGACCAAAAACGGAGAGCAGATACTGACCAGAACATGGACTGACAGTAGGAACACAGCTCTGGATTCAAATCCTTCTATAAGTTTTATGTCACGTTGTAATGTCTGATAAACAGAATTTCTGGTTCCAAATGAACATAAATGAACAGTGGATGTTGATAAGTCCGGGTTTTATGAATCCGTTTCCCGTTTTGAACTGCAGTACTGAGATAATGAACCTCCACGGACGCACCTGTGTACCAGACAGGGGAGCAGCGACCCAGAAAGGCCCGGTCAGCGCCTCTGCAGAGCGTTTCAGCTGTTTACCAAACAGGGTGGCCTAACGAGCCAGCGCAGATGATTGGCTGCGGTGATGAGGAGGAAGAGGAGGAAGAGGAGGAAGAGGAGGAGGAGGACGCTAACGAGGCTCCAGCTGCAGGATTTAATTGGCCATCACAGGCAGCAGGCTGGGAGAAGATGGAGCTGCTGGTTTCCTCACCTGTTCTTCAAAGGATCTGATTCTCTCTCCAGGAGCTCAGACGATGAGAAGCTTCAGATAACAAGAATCCTTTCATTAAAATGCTGCAAAGTCTCAGCTCGACCCTCGTTTTGTATGTTTTCCCTTCCAGGCAGACAGATTTCCCTCTAATCCTTTCAGGAGATCCTTATCTGGGGTTTTCCAGGCTCCTGGAAGTCGTTTTGCTCTCATTTCCTCACTTAAACCCATGAAATCCCCAAAGATCACACAGTTTGACAGGCAGAAGATTGGATTTTATCTCCAACACAGTTTAATGAATCCCAAAGTAAAACAGCTCTGGAGGATAAGCTCATGAATGAAGCTTTGATTTCAACATGACTGAGATCCAGCGGTTAGCGTCTCCCCTCCAGAACCACAGTTTTGTTCCGATTCTAGCAGCCGGGGCTGAAAAAAGCCGAGGCGAAGTAAATGTTTGATGAGAAACTGTGAGCTGATCTCATTTCCAGCCTTCAGGACTCAGAGGAGCCTCTCGATCGTCTGAGGGAGCAGATTAATGATGCCTGTCCTCTCAGCAGAAGGCCAAAAGGAGAGAAGAACCGGGCCGGTTAGAGACCAGCTGGTTTCAGGCTGCAACAGGAAGATCAGAACTTTCTGTTTCACAAACTTCTCTGGTGAAGTCGTGAGAAGATGCTGAGTTCAGCGTGTGAAACACAACCAAATCCCACCAGCTGAGATTAGCGCCACCTAGAGGGCTGCATCAGCGTTCACCACCTCAGCCCCAGCAGGCCACATCTTCCTCCCTGGCTCCGTGGTGTTCCCCAAGGTTCTGTTCTGGTTACCCTGCTTTTTCTCGGTTATTTGGACCCAAACTTCTGATTCTGCCTCCGTCTTGGTCAGTCCCTGCAGACCCCCCCACTCATCCATTCCCAACCCTGGAGGTACCTTACACACACCCCCAACCTCCCCAAGCCCGCATTCACTTAAAATCTGCCTAAAACGACTTCTAATGTTTTGTTTTAATTTCAGTATTCATATGTGAAGCATTACGGAAGCCCTAAAGGGTCATACATACATACATACATTTTATTTCCCCAGTTTTCCCGTTATAACGAGATAATCCTGCTACTCTGCATCTCTCAGTCATCATCCGGTATCCATGGAGACGGCCGGGGCCTCGTAGCTGGTCACCTATGTAATGAATGACTCCATCAGGGTCACTTAGATCGCGCGTCCGATGAAGATGAAGCCTTGCTAGCCGTCTTCTTAGATGACGCTCACTAATGTGTACATTATTATCTGTAATAGCATGAAGCTATTTCATCCTGTCAGGCCTTGATTGAAAAGACGTGTGATGATCGATACTATCCTGCTCCTCTGACATTGCTACACTGAATGATGTTTCCTGCAGTGATTTAACAGACGATATCGTTTTGTTTTCTTGAGATCTCAAATTAATTATCTCGTTATCACGGGAAAACGGGCGAAATAAATGTATGTATGACCCTTTAGGGCTTCCGTAAAGCATATATACATATAAAGCGGTTTAAAAACAACGCATCCTTAAATTCGCTTCCTGCTTCGTTTGTTTTGATGTGGGGTTTTTTTTCTGCTTAGTTGCTCACTTGTTGTTTTTCTGCCCCCTAGTGGAGGAAACCATTAAATTCAGCTTTAATTTCTGTGTCAACCTCATTATTTCTGCTGTTTTATCTCATCAGAGCAGATTTAAGACCCTGACGCAATGGGTCAAAGGTCGTTCCTCCGCTGATGTTTGTACAACCTAATCGGCAACACACCACCAGCCTCAGTGTGTGTGTGTGTGACTGAGACAAACGATCGGAGAGCTTTTAATTTGGCGAGGCTCTGTGAGACTGGCTGCCATGGTAACGGGGGTTATCACCTGAAAACTTCATGCATATTCTCCTTGTTTCTCCTGCAGAGTTGAGCAGGTTTCAGCTGCTGCAAGAAGAAACAGGACGGAAAAAGAGAGGCAGGAATGAGGCTGCATGAACAAGCCTGAGCGCGACACACACACTAACACACACACTAACACACACACACACTGCTTCCCAGATCAGGAGGAAAAACAGGAGCTGCTGCTGCAACACCACACTTCGCCTGGAGCCTCAGAGGCTGCCTGGCAGTCCAGAAGCAGGGTTTACGGTTCCGCTGGGATCCTCGGAGCTGACAGCTGGATCTTCTCCTGCTGGGAAAAGTCTCGGTTTATCCCCAGGAGCATCTCTCCCCCGTGTGAAGAGACCAACTGCTGCCAGGTTCAGGCTTCAGCCGGCGTCGGATTACAGTCGGATCACAAAGGGAGAAGTCACCCGGAAAGATGGGAAGCATTTAAGGAGCTCCAGCTCCTAAGAACAGTGGGGACCTCCAGGAGGAACGAGTGGTTCCTCACGGAGGTGGAGCAGAAGTTCGGCTGAGCTCAGCCCGCTGCACAGTTCAATCCTGATCTGGTCCTCGGAGACAAACTGAACTTCCAGGATGCTCCCAGGGAATTCCAGGAGTTATTCCTGATCCATGCAGCCAGAGCTTCTCTCTGACAGAAGACCAGCAGACGATCATCCTAGTTTTTATTCTGGATTCATCGGAAGTTTAAAGAATCAGGAGGAAAACATTTATAGAAAGTTTGTGCAGCATCTTCTGAACTCTGGGGAGGAAAGCTGAAACCTGGATGTTCCTTCAAGATCCATCAGAAAAGGAAAAGTTTTATGTTAGGGAGGATTTACGCTTCCTGACTGTGGAGGTTTCATCTGCTGAGGAACATCCGAGAAACAGTGAACGGTAAGCAAACAGTTCTTCTGGATCATCCTCTATAATAACCTCAATAATTCAACAGAAACACGTCAGAGATGCTTCTTCTCATGAAACACCAACAGAAGCTTTTCTCGCTGCTTCAGCAGCAAAAAATCCTAAAGAGACACGAAGAATGAGATGAAAACATGGAGTGTAGAAGAAGGAGCACCGATGTGTGAGCAGCTTCAGTTGGAGTCCAGACGTGGAGCTGAGTTTCTAACATCACAGTCGATCAGTTAAACACAAAAAGAAAGAAAACATTCGACCAAAAACAGAAAGAAAACTCTCCAGAAACTTTATGTGAACAAAGAAGGTGAATACAAACTGATGTCAAACAATAAAAAGGAGCAAAGAATGTTTACCTGTACAAAAAAAGATCAAAACAATAAAGAATTGCTACAATATTTCATACACTAAATATGTGAAAACATGTTTACAGACCACAAAACGTCCAAATATGAAGAAATATAAACTCTAGGTGGTTACAAACCGGCCAAACACATCCAGAATCAAAGGTTGTGTTTTTAATAACAGATGTTAGTAAAATGTGATGAAATTAACTTTATTAAACTTAAAGCTTTTTTTCTACTTCAGCTGAGTCTAAACTCCAGTTTTTCTGCCCCATCCTGTTTTTATTTTATCGTAAACTTTCATCTTGTGGTCATTTCTTTTCTCTCCGACGGCGCTGAACGTACGGCTCGGCCTCAGAAACAAGAAAACTGATTCTCTTTTCCCATCCAGCCAGAATGAGTCGTTCCCAACAGGATAATCAAAAAGAAAAGAAAGAATAAAAGAAAGAAAGAAATATCAAAAGCCATCCTGATGTCCAGACTGGACACCAGAGATCCGACCGGTCCAGCTGCTGCAGGATGGAAATTAAAAAGCAATAAATTAACAAAGGATCATTTTTGTTGGTGATGTAAAAATATAATAATGTATTTTAAATAATAACATGAATATTTCTGTAACAATCAAAGGTCAGAAATAAGCAGAAATGATATATTTTAGGAATTAAGGAACAGCATTTGTGATTTTTAACACAAAAAAAGATCAAAGGTTGATATTAAACTGTTTTAAAAAATAATTTTCACAGTGCAATTATATTACTATAAATCTACGTTATTAAACTTTTAACGTAATGGAGAAAAATAAAGTCCAGCGCTGAGATAAAAAAAAACACATTTCTCTGAATAAAAATCCCCAGAGTGAAACATTCCCGACTGAACGTGTCCAGGATGGATGAGGGGAAACTTTTAGGACTATTTAAAGATTCTTCCTGCAGCTCGGATCAAAGCTGCAGTTCAGAACCTGCAGCTAAAGTCCATCTTTATCTCTCAGGGACCGTTATAGAGCAGCTGTCATCTCTAACCCCCCCACGCCAAGCCTGTCCATCAACACAGAAACTAAGGTGGATATTTTAGGAACCAGACGATGGCCGAAGTTCGACTTTCCCTTCAGGATGTTCAGCGTTGCTGCAGGATTCTGCTGCTTTTTGGCCCAGTTGAAGGTTTGGATGTTTCACTGAAATCGAACGCAGCGACATCAGGAGATATTAAAGGCTAAATTACTCAGATTCAGGATCAAGAAGAGCCTTAAAAACAGATTAAAAATATATTTTTTAGGAATATTTTGGGATATTTAATCTCTGAATCCTCAGAAGGAAAGCAGACTTGTTTCCTGAACCTGATCTGAACGTTCAAAGTTTTTTCTGAGCTAAAGATCTTTTTAAAATTAAGCCTGAAAGACTAAAACTGTAAAAATGTATAAACAAACACCAATCAGTGAGGTCATATGGCGTTGTTTGTATTAGTGTTTGATCCGTTGCTAATCTGTCTGTTTCTGTCTTGTAGGAAACATCCTGGATATTCTGCAGCTTCTACAAACTCACACTTTCTTCTTCCTCATCAAGTCTTCTTGGGACGTTTTTAGTTTTATTTTCTACTTTCAGCTTTTCTAACCTGACACCAACTGTGCAGTATGCCGAGGGGAGTCTGCATTTCCAGGAAAAACTAACCGAACAGGAACATGTCGCAGAGGGACCGACTGCTGGAGCATTTGTTGAGGAAATAAACGTTCATAAAACATCAGATTCATTGATGGAGGAAAGACGATGGACACGTCAACCAGAGATCATCACACAGCTCTCTCTTCATCTTCTGGGCTTTCTAAGCAGAATTTTGGAATAAAGCACAAACATTTTATTCACAGTAAAAGCAGCAGTTGACAGACACAGAAGAAAATCTTGGACTTGAAAGATTTTCCTTTTTTGTTGTTTTCTGGCGACAGAACGTCATGAACGTCATCAGGAGATGAAAAAGGGGCATTAAAATCACACGATATGCAGACGATAGAGTTATTTCTATCAAAGCTCAGGAAACCATATTTAGATTTAATCTGAGCTCATCTTGGTCTTTAGAAGAGATTAATAAATTGGACGACCCTCTGCAGCAGGACCATGCTCCCTGGAGGACCGGGGTCAGGGGGCCGCGGCGGCGGACTTTGCGTCCTGCGCTGGCTCGGGGTCCGGCTGTGGTCCCGCCGGGGAACCCTGGTCTTTGCTCTGCTCTGGTTTGGGTCCTGGCTCTTCCTGAACGGACTGGTTCTGGTCCACAGGAGCATCCTGTCCGACTACTGCACCGACGACAAGAGCAGGAGGATCCTGCAGCGGCTGGTGAGTCCGACCGACAACAGAGGCAACTTATAGCTGAACATGATGCAGGCTTATTTTGCTTCATTTTGCTGTGCTGCTGGTTTTTTGGTCATTGATTGATTCCTGATAGTTTCTGAAAGAGCACAAGGGTTGAGGAGAAAGAGAAATATCCTCCTTATTAATCTCTGCTGGACATGAAGGAGGTGAATTTATTTGAAAGAAGAAACTGCCTGGTTTATTGGACCTGACTGGTCCTGGTGACTTGTTGGTTGGTTGGTCTTCGTGTCTCAGCTGCAGGTTTCTTCTGACGTAGCTTTTGTTAAATTTCATGCATTAGAAGCTAATTAGACGTTAGATTATCACGTTTCCTGGAACTGATTGTTCTGAGGCTGGCTATGATCCTTTTTTATTAAGCAGGACCTTTGCTAAATGGTTTCACCGATCACAGTTCCGATTTCTGCCTGGAGGGATGAAATCTGGGAATCTGCTGGAATGTGGCAGAACTGCTGGAGTCATAGAGGTTTATTTCCTCCTCGCTCGCCTAATGAACTCCAATCATCCCCGTCAGTCTGGAGGTCGATGCTGCTGGAGTATCTGTGGGAGCATCAGCGGCTCTGCTGTGGGTCAACACTGATAACAACATGCTGCTGTCTCTGAGCGAATCTTTCTGATCTGCATATTAATTTTCTTTGGCCTCTTTCTTCTCATCTCCATCTGTCTGCACCCCCCCCCGCATCCTGTTTTTATCTCATTCATCTCCAGATTTGGATCGATTTTTTCTCATTGCTGCTGCTTTCTAATCTTCTGAGATGCTCCGTCGTTTCTCTCTGTGTCTCTCCAGTCGCTCCCTGATGTTCTGTCCTGACACTGATCCTGATTTGTTCCTGGACTTTCACCTCGGTTGTTTTTCCCTCTAATTCCTCTCAGATGTTCTCAACAAAAACTCATCAGAGGATCAAAGTCTGCAGCATAAACTGTTTGGTGAAAACCTCAAAGTGTGATGTTTTATGTTCTGCTCCTGCAGCGCTGTGAGTTCTGATTCATTCCTGGTTTCTGTTTGTTTCTTTGGTTCTTTCTGTGATGTTAGAGGAGGAACTTTAGGGTCATGACCTCAACAGAACAAGACTAATCTAACCTCAGATTAAAGACCTAACAGATTCTACCGTCAGGGTGGAAAGACATCAGCAATGATCAACCTGGGAAGGGTCAAAGGTCACCTTCAGAGAGGAGAACATCTCAGCAGCTGAGTGGACGTCCCACCAGATTCAGCCCAACGTCAGAGCGGGAAGCTCAGAGAAATGAACAGAAACGCCAGAGCTCCATGTGAGACTCTACCGACCTCTGTTAGCAGGTTAAAGGTTAAAGGTCATGGCCCTGAACCAGCATGGCTGCTAGGAAGGGTTGGAGGAGAAACAAGATGGCGGCAGGACTGATGTTAGCAGAGCTGCATCTGGATGCAGACTTCTGGGACGATGATGGACAGAACCAGGATGGAGGAAACCTCAGGCACGGTGGTGGAGGGATCATGATCTGGGCTCTGTCCTGCAGCTGGAGCTTGGTACAAACTGGGTTACCAACAGAACCGTGGTCCAGTCAAAGACCTCAGCCTGATGAAAGTGCTGTGGTTTGTTATGAAAATGAAATATCTCCTTTCTTAAACAAGAATGAGGTTCCATTTTAATGATATTTTAATAAGTGAATTAGCCAGAATCATCTCACAGGCGTTCTGCTCCAACTCTCTGACACCCCAGATCATGTCTGTCCTTCTGTAAGCAGCTTCTGCCTTCAGTCGCCAAAACACTCCTCAATGCAGTTAGAGGAGACTAGGTGAAAGGCCTCCTCACTGACACTAATCATCTCTTATTATTATGCCATGTTCCCTAGATGCCTTTACTAATATGTAATTAATCAATTAATTGACATAACCTTGAAATATTGCTATGACGAGTTGGACAGACACAGAAGGTAGCAGGCCAGACCCGACACCAGAGAAATTTACCTGGGGGGGTAAACAGTCTTTATTTAACCCCTTTGGTTTCTCACGTCCCGTTGGCGGTAAGTTACATACTTCTGGGTCAAATCTGCCTTTTCTGCAGCACCCCTTCTATGTATCACGGACCATCTCAAACAGAAACTGTCTTTTTACGTCCACAACTGTCCAATTATTTGTCCTCCAGTGAAATAGTTCGTCCACAGTAAGTCTGAGATCAACAATCCAAACTAATCTGCTGCTGAAAACCTTGATAACTGTCCTCCTTGGGTTTATTTCAAACAAAGTTTTCATCTTGCTCAAATCAGCCTAAAAATAACACAGCAGTGCACTTCGTCTTATTCTTCTTTGGGATGTTTATTGGAGGCTGGCAAACAACAAATTGGTGCATTACCGCCACCTACTGGTATGGAAAGTGGAGCAGATTGTCACCCCAGGTTCTGTTTGTGTCTCTACTGCCTCGTCCGCACGTAGCCGCGGTATCTCACAAAACCAACATGTTTATCTACGGTTCGGCCCGTCGTCCACACGAAAACACAGATTTACGGCACCAAAAACGAATCTTTCTAAAAACTCCGGGCAAAATGAAGATTGCGATTGTGTTTTCTCCATTTTAAGCGTTTGCGTGTGGACAGAAATAACCAGAGTTTTCGGCTCTGCAGCGTCACTTTCTGTGACAAAAGTGCTCCGCCGTCACATGTGCAACATGTTTCCACTCAGAAACATCATTTATGCCCTCAGAGACGTGTCGGCATCATCGATTGTCCAAGCGCTTTTTATTTGCTTGTTTTTACAAGCTCAATTACTGCTGTTATGTAGAAGTTAGAACATATAAAGTTACTCTGAGTGGATAGGATCTGGGGGAAATACTGCCCCCTACAGGTTTGGCGTGTCTATGAATGTGCTTAACAATGCATTTAGGCAGGTGTGGACAGAGATTTTTTTTTTAAACGAGGTGGTGAAAATATTTGTCTTTTTAAAACCCAGCTACGTGTGTACGTGGTCTAAGACTGCTGATGTATCAGCGTCGTCCCTGCTTGTGCTAGTTTTGTTCTTGTGTTCATTAAGACAAGTGCTAATGTCAACGTTGGTGTACAACCGTATCAAAGTATCATCTTTACTGCCTCCAAAAGTCCTGATTATTAACCTACAGCACCCTCTGCTGGTTGGTCAACACATTGCATTGTAACTTAATTTACACAGGCATTGTAATGTGTCTTGGGCGGGCCCTGGTCCCCTGTCCCCCCCCTCTGGCGCCGGGCCTGTAGCAGCCGTCGGTCCATGTTCAGGTTAAGGTGAACCTTGAGTGACCAGGATGTTCTCGGTGTTGAAGTCTGCTGAGGGATGACCAACCACTGGAGAAGGAAACTTTACATTTCTGGGTTCGGTGGGAACTAAACTGAACCAGGGCTCCATGCTTTAGTAATCTAAAAGGTTCTGGTGAGGTTCTAAGGACGGCTCCATGCTTTAGTAATCTAAAAGGTTCTGGTGAGGTTCTGTGGACGGCTCCATGCTTTAGTAATCTAAAAGGTTCTGGTGAGGTTCTGTGGACGGCTTCATGCTTTAGTAATCTAAAAGGTTCTGGTGAGGTTCTGTGGACGGCTCCATGCTTTAGTAATCTAAAAGGTTCTGGTGAGGTTCTGTGGACGGCTTCATGCTTCAGTAATCTAAAAGGTTCTGGTGAGGTTCTGAGGACGGCTCCATGCTTTAGTAATCTAAAAGGTTCTGGTGAGGTTCTGTGGACGGCTTCATGCTTTAGTAATCTAAAAGGTTCTGGTGAGGTTCTGTGGACGGCTCCATGCTTTAGTAATCTAAAAGGTTCTGGTGAGGTTCTGTGGACGGCTCCATGCTTTAGTTATCTAAAAGGTTCTGGTGAGGTCCAGTGGACGGCTCCATGCTTTAGTAATCTAAAAGGTTCTGGTGAGGTTCTGAGGACGGCTCCATGCTTTAGTAATCTAAAAGGTTCTGGTGAGGTTCTGTGGACGGCTTCATGCTTTAGTAATCTAAAAGGTTCTGGTGAGGTTCTGTGGACGGCTCCATGCTTTAGTAATCTAAAAGGTTCTGGTGAGGTTCTGTGGACGGCTTCATGCTTTAGTAATCTAAAAGGTTCTGGTGAGGTCCAGTGGACGGCTCCATGCTTTAGTAATCTAAAAGGTTCTGGTGAGGTTCTGTGGACGGCTTCATGCTTTAGTAATCTAAAAGGTTCTGGTGAGGTTCTGAGGACGGCTCCATGCTTTAGTAATCTAAAAGGTTCTGGTGAGGTTCTGTGGACGGCTCCACGCTTTAGTAATCTAAAAGGTTCTGGTGAGGTTCTGTGGACGGCTCCACGCTTTAGTAATCTAAAAGGTTCTGGTGAGGTTCTGTGGACGGCTCCACGCTTTAGTAATCTAAAAGGTTCTGGTGAGGTTCTGTGGACGGCTCCACGCTTTAGTAATCTAAAAGGTTCTGGTGAGGTTCTGTGGACGGCTTCACGCTTCAGTAATCTAAAAGGTTCTGGTGAGGTTCTGTGGACGGTTCCATGCTTTAGTAATCTAAAAGGTTCTGGTGAGGTTCTGTGGACGGTTCCATGCTTTAGTAATCTAAAAGGTTCTGGTGAGGTTCTGTGGACGGCTCCATGCTTTAGTAATCTAAAAGGTTCTGGTGAGGTTCTGAGGACGGCTCCATGCTTTAGTAATCTAAAAGGTTCTGGTGAGGTTCTGAGGACGGCTCCATGCTTTAGTAATCTAAAAGGTTCTGGTGAGGTTCTGTGGACGGCTCCATGCTTTAGTAATCTAAAAGGTTCTGGTGAGGTTCTAAGGACGGCTCCATGCTTTAGTAATCTAAAAGGTTCTGGTGAGGTTCTGTGGACGGCTTCATGCTTCAGTAATCTAAAAGGTTCTGGTGAGGTTCTGAGGACGGCTCCATGCTTTAGTAATCTAAAAGGTTCTGGTGAGGTTCTGAGGACGGCTCCATGCTTTAGTAATCTAAAAGGTTCTGGTGAGGTTCTGTGGACGGCTCCATGCTTTAGTAATCTAAAAGGTTCTGGTGAGGTTCTGAGGACGGCTCCATGCTTTAGTAATCTAAAAGGTTCTGGTGAGGTTCTGTGGACGGCTTCATGCTTTAGTAATCTAAAAGGTTCTGGTGAGGTCCAGTGGACGGCTCCATGCTTTAGTAATCTAAAAGGTTCTGGTGAGGTTCTGAGGACGGCTCCATGCTTTAGTAATCTAAAAGGTTCTGGTGAGGTTCTGTGGACGGCTTCATGCTTTAGTAATCTAAAAGGTTCTGGTGAGGTTCTGTGGACGGCTCCATGCTTTAGTAATCTAAAAGGTTCTGGTGAGGTTCTGTGGACGGCTTCATGCTTCAGTAATCTAAAAGGTTCTGGTGAGGTTCTGAGGACGGCTCCATGCTTTAGTAATCTAAAAGGTTCTGGTGAGGTTCTGTGGACGGCTTCATGCTTTAGTAATCTAAAAGGTTCTGGTGAGGTTCTGTGGACGGCTCCATGCTTTAGTAATCTAAAAGGTTCTGGTGAGGTTCTGTGGACGGCTCCATGCTTTAGTAATCTAAAAGGTTCTGGTGAGGTTCTGTGGACGGCTTCATGCTTTAGTAATCTAAAAGGTTCTGGTGAGGTTCTGTGGACGGCTCCATGCTTTAGTAATCTAAAAGGTTCTGGTGAGGTTCTGTGGACGGCTTCATGCTTTAGTAATCTAAAAGGTTCTGGTGAGGTTCTGTGGACGGCTCCATGCTTTAGTAATCTAAAAGGTTCTGGTGAGGTTCTGTGGACGGTTCCATGCTTTAGTAATCTAAAAGGTTCTGGTGAGGTTCTGTGGACGGTTCCATGCTTTAGTAATCTAAAAGGTTCTGGTGAGGTTCTGTGGACGGCTCCATGCTTTAGTAATCTAAAAGGTTCTGGTGAGGTTCTGTGGACGGCTCCATGCTTTAGTAATCTAAAAGGTTCTGGTGAGGTTCTGTGGACGGCTCCATGCTTTAGTAATCTAAAAGGTTCTGGTGAGGTTCTGAGGACGGCTCCATGCTTTAGTAATCTAAAAGGTTCTGGTGAGGTTCTGAGGACGGCTCCATGCTTTAGTAATCTAAAAGGTTCTGGTGAGGTTCTGTGGACGGCTCCATGCTTTAGTAATCTAAAAGGTTCTGGTGAGGTTCTGTGGACGGCTCCATGCTTTAGTAATCTAAAAGGTTCTGGTGAGGTTCTGTGGACGGCTCCATGCTTTAGTAATCTAAAAGGTTCTGGTGAGGTTCTGGGACGGTTCATGCTTTAGTAATCTAAAAGGTTCTGGTGAGGTTCTGTGGACGGCTCCATGCTTTAGTAATCTAAAAGGTTCTGGTGAGGTTCTGTGGACGGCTTCATGCTTTAGTAATCTAAAAGGTTCTGGTGAGGTTCTGTGGACGGCTCCATGCTTTAGTAATCTAAAAGGTTCTGGTGAGGTTCTGAGGACGGCTCCATGCTTTAGTAATCTAAAAGGTTCTGGTGAGGTTCTGTGGACGGCTTCATGCTTTAGTAATCTAAAAGGTTCTGGTGAGGTTCTGTGGACGGCTCATGCTTTAGTAATCTAAAAGGTTCTGGTGAGGTCTGGGACGGCTCCATGCTTTAGTAATCTAAAAGGTTCTGGTGAGGTTCTGTGGACGGCTTCATGCTTCAGTAATCTAAAAGGTTCTGGTGAGGTTCTGAGGACGGCTCCATGCTTTAGTAATCTAAAAGGTTCTGGTGAGGTTCTGAGGACGGCTCCATGCTTTAGTAATCTAAAAGGTTCTGGTGAGGTTCTGTGGACGGCTTCATGCTTCAGTAATCTAAAAGGTTCTGGTGAGGTTCTGAGGACGGCTCCATGCTTTAGTAATCTAAAAGGTTCTGGTGAGGTTCTGTGGACGGCTTCATGCTTTAGTAATCTAAAAGGTTCTGGTGAGGTTCTGAGGACGGCTCCATGCTTTAGTAATCTAAAAGGTTCTGGTGAGGTTCTGTGGACGGCTCCACGCTTTAGTAATCTAAAAGGTTCTGGTGAGGTTCTGTGGACGGCTCCACGCTTTAGTAATCTAAAAGGTTCTGGTGAGGTTCTGTGGACGGCTCCACGCTTTAGTAATCTAAAAGGTTCTGGTGAGGTTCTGTGGACGGCTCCACGCTTTAGTAATCTAAAAGGTTCTGGTGAGGTTCTGTGGACGGCTTCATGCTTTAGTAATCTAAAAGGTTCTGGTGAGGTTCTGTGGACGGCTCCATGCTTTAGTAATCTAAAAGGTTCTGGTGAGGTTCTGTGGACGGCTCCATGCTTTAGTAATCTAAAAGGTTCTGGTGAGGTTCTGTGGACGGCTCCATGCTTTAGTAATCTAAAAGGTTCTGGTGAGGTTCTGTGGACGGCTCCATGCTTTAGTAATCTAAAAGGTTCTGGTGAGGTTCTGAGGACGGCTCCATGCTTTAGTAATCTAAAAGGTTCTGGTGAGGTTCTGTGGACGGCTCCATGCTTTAGTAATCTAAAAGGTTCTGGTGAGGTTCTAAGGACGGCTCCATGCTTTAGTAATCTAAAAGGTTCTGGTGAGGTTCTGTGGACGGCTTCATGCTTTAGTAATCTAAAAGGTTCTGGTGAGGTTCTGAGGACGGCTCCATGCTTTAGTAATCTAAAAGGTTCTGGTGAGGTTCTGAGGACGGCTCCATGCTTTAGTAATCTAAAAGGTTCTGGTGAGGTTCTGTGGACGGCTCCATGCTTTAGTAATCTAAAAGGTTCTGGTGAGGTTCTGAGGACGGCTCCATGCTTTAGTAATCTAAAAGGTTCTGGTGAGGTTCTGTGGACGGCTTCATGCTTTAGTAATCTAAAAGGTTCTGGTGAGGTCCAGTGGACGGCTCCATGCTTTAGTAATCTAAAAGGTTCTGGTGAGGTTCTGAGGACGGCTCCATGCTTTAGTAATCTAAAAGGTTCTGGTGAGGTTCTGTGGACGGCTTCATGCTTTAGTAATCTAAAAGGTTCTGGTGAGGTCCAGTGGACGGCTCCATGCTTTAGTAATCTAAAAGGTTCTGGTGAGGTTCTGAGGACGGCTCCATGCTTTAGTAATCTAAAAGGTTCTGGTGAGGTTCTGTGGACGGCTCCACGCTTTAGTAATCTAAAAGGTTCTGGTGAGGTTCTGTGGACGGCTCCATGCTTTAGTAATCTAAAAGGTTCTGGTGAGGTTCTGTGGACGGCTCCACGCTTTAGTAATCTAAAAGGTTCTGGTGAGGTTCTGTGGACGGCTCCATGCTTTAGTAATCTAAAAGGTTCTGGTGAGGTTCTGTGGACGGTTCCATGCTTTAGTAATCTAAAAGGTTCTGGTGAGGTTCTGTGGACGGTTCCATGCTTTAGTAATCTAAAAGGTTCTGGTGAGGTTCTGTGGACGGCTTCATGCTTTAGTAATCTAAAAGGTTCTGGTGAGGTTCTGTGGACGGCTCCATGCTTTAGTAATCTAAAAGGTTCTGGTGAGGTTCTGTGGACGGCTTCATGCTTTAGTAATCTAAAAGGTTCTGGTGAGGTTCTGTGGACGGCTTCATGCTTTAGTAATCTAAAAGGTTCTGGTGAGGTTCTGTGGACGGCTTCATGCTTTAGTAATCTAAAAGGTTCTGGTGAGGTTCTGTGGACGGCTTCATGCTTTAGTAATCTAAAAGGTTCTGGTGAGGTTCTGTGGACGGCTTCATGCTTTAGTAATCTAAAAGGTTCTGGTGAGGTTCTGAGGACGGCTTCATGCTTTAGTAATCTAAAAGGTTCTGGTGAGGTTCTGTGGACGGCTCCACGCATTAGTAATCTAAAAGGTTCTGGTGAGGTTCTGTGGACGGCTCCACGCATTAGTAATCTAAAAGGTTCTGGTGAGGTTCTGTGGACGGCTCCACGCTTTAGTAATCTAAAAGGTTCTGGTGAGGTTCTGAGGACGGCTCCATGCTTTAGTAATCTAAAAGGTTCTGGTGAGGTTCTGTGGACGGTTCCATGCTTTAGTAATCTAAAAGGTTCTGGTGAGGTTCTGTGGACGGTTCCATGCTTTAGTAATCTAAAAGGTTCTGGTGAGGTTCTGTGGACGGCTTCATGCTTTAGTAATCTAAAAGGTTCTGGTGAGGTTCTGTGGACGGCTCCACGCATTAGTAATCTAAAAGGTTCTGGTGAGGTTCTGTGGACGGCTCCACGCATTAGTAATCTAAAAGGTTCTGGTGAGGTTCTGTGGACGGCTCCACGCTTTAGTAATCTAAAAGGTTCTGGTGAGGTTCTGAGGACGGCTCCATGCTTTAGTAATCTAAAAGGTTCTGGTGAGGTTCTGTGGACGGTTCCATGCTTTAGTAATCTAAAAGGTTCTGGTGAGGTTCTGTGGACGGTTCCATGCTTTAGTAATCTAAAAGGTTCTGGTGAGGTTCTGTGGACGGCTTCATGCTTTAGTAATCTAAAAGGTTCTGGTGAGGTTCTGTGGACGGCTCCATGCTTTAGTAATCTAAAAGGTTCTGGTGAGGTTCAGAGGACGGCTCCATGCTTTAGTAATCTAAAAGGTTCTGGTGAGGTCCAGAGGACGGCTTCATGCTTTAGTAATCTAAAAGGTTCTGGTGAGGTCCAGTGGACGGCTCCATGCTTTAGTAATCTAAAAGGTTCTGGTGAGGTCCAGAGGACGGCTTCATGCTTTAGTAATCTAAAAGGTTCTGGTGAGGTTCTGTGGACGGCTTCATGCTTTAGTAATCTAAAAGGTTCTGGTGAGGTTCTGTGGACGGCTCCATGCTTTAGTAATCTAAAAGGTTCTGGTGAGGTTCTGTGGACGGCTTCATGCTTTAGTAATCTAAAAGGTTCTGGTGAGGTTCTGTGGACGGCTCCATGCTTTAGTAATCTAAAAGGTTCTGGTGAGGTCCAGTGGACGGCTCCATGCTTTAGTAATCTAAAAGGTTCTGGTGAGGTTCTGTGGACGGCTTCATGCTTTAGTAATCTAAAAGGTTCTGGTGAGGTTCTGTGGACGGCTTCATGCTTTAGTAATCTAAAAGGTTCTGGTGAGTGGACGGCTCCATGCTTTAGTAATCTAAAAGGTTCTGGTGAGGTCCAGTGGACGGCTCCATGCTTTAGTAATCTAAAAGGTTCTGGTGAGGTCCAGAGGACGGCTTCATGCTTTAGTAATCTAAAAGGTTCTGGTGAGGTTCTGTGGACGGCTCCATGCTTTAGTAATCTAAAAGGTTCTGGTGAGGTCCAGAGGACGGCTCCATGCTTTAGTAATCTAAAAGGTTCTGGTGAGGTTCTGTGGACGGCTCCATGCTTTAGTAATCTAAAAGGTTCTGGTGAGGTTCTGTGGACGGCTCCACGCTTTAGTAATCTAAAAGGTTCTGGTGAGGTTCTGTGGACGGCTCCATGCTTTAGTAATCTAAAAGGTTCTGGTGAGGTTCTGTGGACGGCTTCATGCTTTAGTAATCTAAAAGGTTCTGGTGAGGTTCTGTGGACGGCTCCATGCTTTAGTAATCTAAAAGGTTCTGGTGAGGTTCTGTGGACGGCTCATGCTTTAGTAATCTAAAAGGTTCTGGTGAGGTTCTGTGGACGGCTCCATGCTTTAGTAATCTAAAAGGTTCTGGTGAGGTTCTGTGGACGGCTCTTTGCTTTAGTAATCTAAAAGGTTCTGGTGAGGTCCAGTGGACGGCTCCATGCTTTAGTAATCTAAAAGGTTCTGGTGAGGTTCTGTGGACGGCTCCATGCTTTAGTAATCTAAAAGGTTCTGGTGAGGTTCTGTGGACGGCTCCATGCTTTAGTAATCTAAAAGGTTCTGGTGAGGTTCTGTGGACGGCTCCATGCTTTAGTAATCTAAAAGGTTCTGGTGAGGTTCTGTGGACGGCTTCATGCTTTAGTAATCTAAAAGGTTCTGGTGAGGTTCTGTGGACGGCTCCATGCTTTAGTAATCTAAAAGGTTCTGGTGAGGTCCAGAGGACGGCTTCATGCTTTAGTAATCTAAAAGGTTCTGGTGAGGTTCTGTGGACGGCTTCATGCTTTAGTAATCTAAAAGGTTCTGGTGAGGTTCTGTGGACGGCTCCATGCTTTAGTAATCTAAAAGGTTCTGGTGAGGTTCTGTGGACGGCTCCATGCTTTAGTAATCTAAAAGGTTCTGGTGAGGTCCAGAGGACGGCTTCATGCTTTAGTAATCTAAAAGGTTCTGGTGAGGTCCAGTGGACGGCTCCATGCTTTAGTAATCTAAAAGGTTCTGGTGAGGTCCAGAGGACGGCTCCATGCTTTAGTAATCTAAAAGGTTCTGGTGAGGTCCAGTGGACGGCTCCATGCTTTAGTAATCTAAAAGGTTCTGGTAAGGTCCAGTGGACGGCTCCATGCTTTAGTAATCTAAAAGGTTCTGGTGAGGTCCAGTGGACGGCTCCATGCTTTAGTAATCTAAAAGGTTCTGGTGAGGTCCAGTGGACGGCTCCATGCTTTAGTAATCTAAAAGGTTCTGGTGAGGTCCAGAGGACGGCTTCATGCTTTAGTAATCTAAAAGGTTCTGGTGAGGTCCAGTGGACGGCTCCATGCTTTAGTAATCTAAAAGGTTCTGGTGAGGTCCAGTGGACGGCTCCATGCTTTAGTAATCTAAAAGGTTCTGGTGAGGTCCAGTGGACGGCTCCATGCTTTAGTAATCTAAAAGGTTCTGGTGAGGTCCAGTGGACGGCTCCATGCTTTAGTAATCTAAAAGGTTCTGGTGAGGTTCTGTGGACGGCTTCATGCTTTAGTAATCTAAAAGGTTCTGGTGAGGTCCAGTGGACGGCTCCATGCTTTAGTAATCTAAAAGGTTCTGGTGAGGTCCAGTGGACGGCTCCATGCTTTAGTAATCTAAAAGGTTCTGGTGAGGTTCTGTGGACGGCTCCATGCTTTAGTAATCTAAAAGGTTCTGGTGAGGTTCTGTGGACGGCTCCATGCTTTAGTAATCTAAAAGGTTCTGGTGAGGTCCAGAGGACGGCTCCATGCTTTAGTAATCTAAAAGGTTCTGGTGAGGTCCAGTGGACGGCTCCATGCTTTAGTAATCTAAAAGGTTCTGGTGAGGTCCAGTGGACGGCTCCATGCTTTAGTAATCTAAAAGGTTCTGGTGAGGTTCTGAGGACGGCTCCATGCTTTAGTAATCTAAAAGGTTCTGGTGAGGTTCTGTGGACGGCTCCATGCTTTAGTAATCTAAAAGGTTCTGGGGAGGTCCAGTGGACGGCTCCATGCTTTAGTAATCTAAAAGGTTCTGGTGAGGTTCTGTGGACGGCTTCATGCTTTAGTAATCTAAAAGGTTCTGGTGAGGTTCTGTGGACGGCTTCATGCTTCAGTAAACTAAAAGGTTCTGGTGAGGTTCTGTGGACGGCTCCATGCTTTAGTAATCTAAAAGGTTCTGGTGAGGTTCTGTGGACGGCTCCATGCTTTAGTAATCTAAAAGGTTCTGGTGAGGTTCTGTGGACGGCTTCATGCTTTAGTAATCTAAAAGGTTCTGGTGAGGTTCTGTGGACGGCTTCATGCTTTAGTAATCTAAAAGGTTCTGGTGAGGTTCTGTGGACGGCTTCATGCTTTAGTAATCTAAAAGGTTCTGGTGAGGTTCTGTGGACGGCTCCATGCTTTAGTAATCTAAAAGGTTCTGGTGAGGTTCTGTGGACGGCTCCATGCTTTAGTAATCTAAAAGGTTCTGGTGAGGTTCTGTGGACGGCTCCATGCTTTAGTAATCTAAAAGGTTCTGGTGAGGTTCTGTGGACGGCTTCATGCTTTAGTAATCTAAAAGGTTCTGGTGAGGTTCTGTGGACGGCTTCATGCTTTAGTAATCTAAAAGGTTCTGGTGAGGTTCTGTGGACGGCTTCATGCTTTAGTAATCTAAAAGGTTCTGGTGAGGTCCAGTGGACGGCTCCATGCTTTAGTAATCTAAAAGGTTCTGGTGAGGTTCTGTGGACGGCTTCATGCTTTAGTAATCTAAAAGGTTCTGGTGAGGTTCTGTGGACGGCTCCATGCTTTAGTAATCTAAAAGGTTCTGGTGAGGTTCTTTGGACGGCTCTTTGCTTTAGCAATCTAAAAGGTTCTGGTGAGGTTCTAAGGACGGCTCCATGCTTTAGTAATCTAAAAGGTTCTGGTGAGGTTCTGTGGACGGCATCATGCTTTAGTAATCTAAAAGGTTCTGGTGAGGTTCTGTGGACGGCTCCATGCTTTAGTAATCTAAAAGGTTCTGGTGAGGTTCTTTGGACGGCTCTTTGCTTTAGCAATCTAAAAGGTTCTGGTGAGGTTCTAAGGACGGCTCCATGCTTTAGTAATCTAAAAGGTTCTGGTGAGGTCCAGTGGACGGCTCCATGCTTTAGTAATCTAAAAGGTTCTGGTGAGGTCCAGTGGACGGCTCCATGCTTTAGTAATCTAAAAGGTTCTGGTGAGGTTCTGTGGACGGCTCCATGCTTTAGTAATCTAAAAGGTTCTGGTGAGGTTCTGTGGACGGCTCCATGCTTTAGTAATCTAAAAGGTTCTGGTGAGGTTCTGTGGACGGCTCCATGCTTTAGTAATCTAAAAGGTTCTGGTGAGGTCCAGTGGACGGCTCCATGCTTTAGTAATCTAAAAGGTTCTGGTGAGGTTCTGTGGACGGCTCCACGCTTTAGTAATCTAAAAGGTTCTGGTGAGGTCCAGTGGACGGCTCCATGCTTTAGTAATCTAAAAGGTTCTGGTGAGGTTCTGTGGACGGCTTCATGCTTTAGTAATCTAAAAGGTTCTGTGGACGGCTCCATGCTTTAGTAATCTAAAAGGTTCTGGTGAGGTTCTGTGGACGGCTTCATGCTTTAGTAATCTAAAAGGTTCTGGTGAGGTTCTGTGGACGGCTCCATGCTTTAGTAATCTAAAAGGTTCTGGTGAGGTTCTGTGGACGGCTCCATGCTTTAGTAATCTAAAAGGTTCTGGTGAGGTTCTGTGGACGGCTCCATGCTTTAGTAATCTAAAAGGTTCTGGTGAGGTTCTGTGGACGGCTTCATGCTTTAGTAATCTAAAAGGTTCTGGTGAGGTTCTGTGGACGGCTTCATGCTTTAGTAATCTAAAAGGTTCTGGTGAGGTTCTGTGGACGGCTCCATGCTTTAGTAATCTAAAAGGTTCTGGTGAGGTTCTGTGGACGGCTTCATGCTTTAGTAATCTAAAAGGTTCTGGTGAGGTCCAGAGGACGGCTTCATGCTTTAGTAATCTAAAAGGTTCTGGTGAGGTTCTGTGGACGGCTCCATGCTTTAGTAATCTAAAAGGTTCTGGTGAGGTTCTGTGGACGGCTCCATGCTTTAGTAATCTAAAAGGTTCTGGTGAGGTTCTGTGGACGGCTCCATGCTTTAGTAATCTAAAAGGTTCTGGTGAGGTCCAGAGGACGGCTCCATGCTTTAGTAATCTAAAAGGTTCTGGTGAGGTCCAGTGGACGGCTTCATGCTTTAGTAATCTAAAAGGTTCTGGTGAGGTTCATAGGACGGCTTCATGCTTTAGTAATCTAAAAGGTTCTGGTGAGGTTCTGTGGACGGCTCCATGCTTTAGTAATCTAAAAGGTTCTGGTGAGGTCCAGTGGACGGCTCCATGCTTTAGTAATCTAAAAGGTTCTGGTGAGGTTCTGTGGACGGCTCCATGCTTTAGTAATCTAAAAGGTTCTGGTGAGGTTCTGTGGACGGCTCCATGCTTTAGTAATCTAAAAGGTTCTGGTGAGGTCCTGTGGACGGCTCCATGCTTTAGTAATCTAAAAGGTTCTGGTGAGGTCCAGTGGACGGCTTCATGCTTTAGTAATCTAAAAGGTTCTGGTGAGGTTCTGTGGACGGCTTCATGCTTTAGTAATCTAAAAGGTTCTGGTGAGGTCCAGTGGACGGCTCCATGCTTTAGTAATCTAAAAGGTTCTGGTGAGGTCCAGTGGACGGCTCCATGCTTTAGTAATCTAAAAGGTTCTGGTGAGGTCCAGTGGACGGCTTCATGCTTTAGTAATCTAAAAGGTTCTGGTGAGGTTCAGTGGACGGCTCCATGCTTTAGTAATCTAAAAGGTTCTGGTGAGGTCCAGAGGACGGCTCCATGCTTTAGTAATCTAAAAGGTTCTGGTGAGGTCCAGTGGACGGCTCCATGCTTTAGTAATCTAAAAGGTTCTGGTGAGGTCCAGAGGACGGCTTCATGCTTTAGTAATCTAAAAGGTTCTGGTGAGGTCCAGTGGACGGCTCCATGCTTTAGTAATCTAAAAGGTTCTGGTGAGGTCCAGTGGACGGCTCCATGCTTTAGTAATCTAAAAGGTTCTGGTGAGGTCCAGAGGACGGCTTCATGCTTTAGTAATCTAAAAGGTTCTGGTGAGGTCCAGTGGACGGCTCCATGCTTTAGTAATCTAAAAGGTTCTGGTGAGGTCCAGAGGACGGCTTCATGCTTTAGTAATCTAAAAGGTTCTGGTGAGGTCCAGTGGACGGCTCCATGCTTTAGTAATCTAAAAGGTTCTGGTGAGGTCCAGTGGACGGCTCCATGCTTTAGTAATCTAAAAGGTTCTGGTGAGGTCCAGTGGACGGCTTCATGCTTTAGTAATCTAAAAGGTTCTGGTGAGGTTCATAGGACGGCTCCATGCTTTAGTAATCTAAAAGGTTCTGGTGAGGTCCAGAGGACGGCTTCATGCTTTAGTAATCTAAAAGGTTCTGGTGAGGTCCAGTGGACGGCTTCATGCTTTAGTAATCTAAAAGGTTCTGGTGAGGTTCTGTGGACGGCTCCATGCTTTAGTAATCTAAAAGGTTCTGGTGAGGTTCTGTGGACGGCTTCATGCTTTAGTAATCTAAAAGGTTCTGGTGAGGTTCTGTGGACGGCTCCATGCTTTAGTAATCTAAAAGGTTCTGGTGAGGTTCTGTGGACGGCTTCATGCTTTAGTAATCTAAAAGGTTCTGGTGAGGTTCTGTGGACGGCTTCATGCTTTAGTAATCTAAAAGGTTCTGGTGAGGTTCTGTGGACGGCTTCATGCTTTAGTAATCTAAAAGGTTCTGGTGAGGTTCTGTGGACGGCTTCATGCTTTAGTAATCTAAAAGGTTCTGGTGAGGTTCTGTGGACGGCTTCATGCTTTAGTAATCTAAAAGGTTCTGGTGAGGTTCTGTGGACGGCTCCATGCTTTAGTAATCTAAAAGGTTCTGGTGAGGTTCTGTGGACGGCTCCATGCTTTAGTAATCTAAAAGGTTCTGGTGAGGTTCTGTGGACGGCTTCATGCTTTAGTAATCTAAAAGGTTCTGGTGAGGTTCTGTGGACGGCTTCATGCTTTAGTAATCTAAAAGGTTCTGGTGAGGTTCTGTGGACGGCTCCATGCTTTAGTAATCTAAAAGGTTCTGGTGAGGTTCTGTGGACGGCTCCATGCTTTAGTAATCTAAGGTTCTGCTGTGAAGTTTGTGACGGCTCCACGCTTTAGTAATCTAAAAGGTTCTGGTGAGGTTCTGTGGACGGCTCCATGCTTTAGTAATCTAAAAGGTTCTCTGGTGAGGTCCAGAGGACGGCTCCATGCTTTAGTAATCTAAAAGGTTCTGGTGAGGTCCAGTGGACGGCTCCATGCTTTAGTAATCTAAAAGGTTCTGGTGAGGTCCAGAGGACGGCTTCATGCTTTAGTAATCTAAAAGGTTCTGGTGAGGTTCTGTGGACGGCTCCATGCTTTAGTAATCTAAAAGGTTCTGGTGAGGTTCTGAGGACGGCTCCATGCTTTAGTAATCTAAAAGGTTCTGGTGAAGTTCTGTGGACGGCTTCATGCTTTAGTAATCTAAAAGGTTCTGGTGAGGTTCTGTGGACGGCTCCACGCTTTAGTAATCTAAAAGGTTCTGGTGAGGTTCTGTGGACGGCTCCATGCTTTAGTAATCTAAAAGGTTCTGGTGAGGTTCTGTGGACGGCTCCATGCTTTAGTAATCTAAAAGGTTCTGGTGAGGTTCTGTGGACGGCTTCATGCTTTAGTAATCTAAAAGGTTCTGGTGAGGTTCTGTGGACGGCTTCATGCTTTAGTAATCTAAAAGGTTCTGGTGAGGTTCTGTGGACGGCTCCACGCTTTAGTAATCTAAAAGGTTCTGGTGAGGTCCAGAGGACGGCTTCATGCTTTAGTAATCTAAAAG
This sequence comes from Valencia hispanica, assembly GCA_963556495.2. Classification (NCBI taxonomy): domain Eukaryota; kingdom Metazoa; phylum Chordata; class Actinopteri; order Cyprinodontiformes; family Valenciidae; genus Valencia; species Valencia hispanica. The sequence goes on from OY747716.1 coordinate 50,037,249, forward strand.
GTTCTGGTGAAGTTCTGTGGACGGCTCCACGCTTTAGTAATCTAAAAGGTTCTGGTGAGGTCCAGAGGACGGCTCCATGCTTTAGTAATCTAAAAGGTTCTGGTGAGGTCCAGAGGACGGCTTCATGCTTTAGTAATCTAAAAGGTTCTGGTGAGGTCCAGAGGACGGCTCCATGCTTTAGTAATCTAAAAGGTTCTGGTGAGGTTCTGTGGACGGCTTCATGCTTTAGTAATCTAAAAGGTTCTGGTGAGGTTCTGTGGACGGCTCCATGCTTTAGTAATCTAAAAGGTTCTGGTGAGGTTCTGTGGACGGCTCCATGCTTTAGTAATCTAAAAGGTTCTGGTGAGGTTCTGTGGACGGCTTCATGCTTTAGTAATCTAAAAGGTTCTGGTGAGGTTCTGTGGACGGCTCCATGCTTTAGTAATCTAAAAGGTTCTGGTGAGGTTCTGTGGACGGCTTCATGCTTTAGTAATCTAAAAGGTTCTGGTGAGGTTCTGTGGACGGCTCCATGCTTTAGTAATCTAAAAGGTTCTGGTGAGGTTCTGTGGACGGCTCCATGCTTTAGTAATCTAAAAGGTTCTGGTGAGGTTCTGTGGACGGCTCCATGCTTTAGTAATCTAAAAGGTTCTGGTGAGGTTCTGTGGACGGCTCCATGCTTTAGTAATCTAAAAGGTTCTGGTGAGGTTCTGTGGACGGCTCCATGCTATAGTAATCTAAAAGGTTCTGGTGAGGTCCAGTGGACGGCTCCATGCTTTAGTAATCTAAAAGGTTCTGGTGAGGTCCAGAGGACGGCTTCATGCTTTAGTAATCTAAAAGGTTCTGGTGAGGTTCTGTGGACGGCTTCATGCTTTAGTAATCTAAAAGGTTCTGGTGAGGTTCTGTGGACGGCTCCATGCTTTAGTAATCTAAAAGGTTCTGGTGAGGTCCAGAGGACGGCTCCATGCTTTAGTAATCTAAAAGGTTCTGGTGAGGTTCTGTGGACGGCTTCATGCTTTAGTAATCTAAAAGGTTCTGGTGAGGTCCAGAGGACGGCTTCATGCTTTAGTAATCTAAAAGGTTCTGGTGAGGTTCTGTGGACGGCTCCATGCTTTAGTAATCTAAAAGGTTCTGGTGAGGTTCTGTGGACGGCTTCATGCTTTAGTAATCTAAAAGGTTCTGGTGAGGTTCTGTGGACGGCTCCATGCTTTAGTAATCTAAAAGGTTCTGGTGAGGTTCTGTGGACGGCTCCATGCTTTAGTAATCTAAAAGGTTCTGGTGAGGTTCTGTGGACGGCTCCATGCTTTAGTAATCTAAAAGGTTCTGGTGAGGTTCTGTGGACGGCTCCATGCTTTAGTAATCTAAAAGGTTCTGGTGAGGTTCTGTGGACGGCTTCATGCTTTAGTAATCTAAAAGGTTCTGGTGAGGTCCAGTGGACGGCTCCATGCTTTAGTAATCTAAAAGGTTCTGGTGAGGTTCTGTGGACGGCTCCATGCTTTAGTAATCTAAAAGGTTCTGGTGAGGTTCTGTGGACGGCTTCATGCTTTAGTAATCTAAAAGGTTCTGGTGAGGTCCAGAGGACGGCTTCATGCTTTAGTAATCTAAAAGGTTCTGGTGAGGTCGTGGACGGCTCCATGCTTTAGTAATCTAAAAGGTTCTGGTGAGGTTCTGTGGACGGCTTCATGCTTTAGTAATCTAAAAGGTTCTGGTGAGGTTCTGTGGACGGCTCCATGCTTTAGTAATCTAAAAGGTTCTGGTGAGGTTCTGTGGACGGCTTCATGCTTTAGTAATCTAAAAGGTTCTGTGGGTTCTGTGGACGGCTCCATGCTTTAGTAATCTAAAAGGTTCTGGTGAGGTTCTGTGGACGGCTTCATGCTTTAGTAATCTAAAAGGTTCTGGTGAGGTTCTGTGGACGGCTTCATGCTTTAGTAATCTAAAAGGTTCTGGTGAGGTTCTGTGGACGGCTCCATGCTTTAGTAATCTAAAAGGTTCTGGTGAGGTTCTGTGGACGGCTTCATGCTTTAGTAATCTAAAAGGTTCTGGTGAGGTCCAGAGGACGGCTTCATGCTTTAGTAATCTAAAAGGTTCTGGTGAGGTTCTGTGGACGGCTCCATGCTTTAGTAATCTAAAAGGTTCTGGTGAGGTTCTGTGGACGGCTTCATGCTTTAGTAATCTAAAAGGTTCTGGTGAGGTTCTGTGGACGGCTCCATGCTTTAGTAATCTAAAAGGTTCTGGTGAGGTTCTGTGGACGGCTTCATGCTTTAGTAATCTAAAAGGTTCTGGTGAGGTCGTGGACGGCTCCATGCTTTAGTAATCTAAAAGGTTCTGGTGAGGTCCAGTTGACGGCTCCATGCTTTAGTAATCTAAAAGGTTCTGGTGAGGTTCTGTGGACGGCTCCATGCTTTAGTAATCTAAAAGGTTCTGGTGAGGTTCTGTGGACGGCTCCATGCTTTAGTAATCTAAAAGGTTCTGGTGAGGTTCTGTGGACGGCTTCATGCTTTAGTAATCTAAAAGGTTCTGGTGAGGTCCAGTGGACGGCTTCATGCTTTAGTAATCTAAAAGGTTCTGGTGAGGTTCATAGGACGGCTCCATGCTTTAGTAATCTAAAAGGTTCTGGTGAGGTTCTGTGGACGGCTTCATGCTTTAGTAATCTAAAAGGTTCTGGTGAGGTCCAGAGGACGGCTTCATGCTTTAGTAATCTAAAAGGTTCTGGTGAGGTCCAGAGGACGGCTTCATGCTTTAGTAATCTAAAAGGTTCTGGTGAGGTTCTGTGGACGGCTTCATGCTTTAGTAATCTAAAAGGTTCTGGTGAGGTCCAGAGGACGGCTTCATGCTTTAGTAATCTAAAAGGTTCTGGTGAGGTTCTGTGGACGGCTCCATGCTTTAGTAATCTAAAAGGTTCTGGTGAGGTTCTGTGGACGGCTTCATGCTTTAGTAATCTAAAAGGTTCTGGTGAGGTTCTGTGGACGGCTCCACGCTTTAGTAATCTAAAAGGTTCTGGTGAGGTTCTGTGGACGGCTTCATGCTTTAGTAATCTAAAAGGTTCTGGTGAGGTTCTGTGGACGGCTCCATGCTTTAGTAATCTAAAAGGTTCTGGTGAGGTCCAGTGGACGGCTCCATGCTTTAGTAATCTAAAAGGTTCTGGTGAGGTTCTGTGGACGGCTCCATGCTTTAGTAATCTAAAAGGTTCTGGTGAGGTTCTGTGGACGGCTCCATGCTTTAGTAATCTAAAAGGTTCTGGTGAGGTCCAGTGGACGGCTCCCTCCTTTAGTAATCTAAAAGGTTCTGGTGAGGTCCAGTGGACGGCTCCCTCCTTTAGTAATCTAAAAGGTTCTGGTGAGGTTCTGTGGACGGCTCCATGCTTTAGTAATCTAAAAGGTTCTGGTGAGGTTCTGTGGACGGCTCCATGCTTTAGTAATCTAAAAGGTTCTGGTGAGGTCCAGTGGACGGCTCCCTCCTTTAGTAATCTAAAAGGTTCTGGTGAGGTCCAGTGGACGGCTCCATGCTTTAGTAATCTAAAAGGTTCTGGTGAGGTTCTGTGGACGGCTCCATGCTATAGTAATCTAAAAGGTTCTGGTGAGGTCCAGTGGACGGCTCCCTCCTTTAGTAATCTAAAAGGTTCTGGTGAGGTCCAGTGGACGGCTCCATGCTTTATTAATCTAAAAGGTTCTGGTGAGGTTCTGTGGACGGCTTCATGCTTTAGTAATCTAAAAGGTTCTGGTGAGGTTCTGTGGACGGCTCCATGCTTTAGTAATCTAAAAGGTTCTGGTGAGGTCCAGTGGACGGCTCCCTCCTTTAGTAATCTAAAAGGTTCTGGTGAGGTTCTGTGGACGGCTCCATGCTTTAGTAATCTAAAAGGTTCTGGTGAGGTTCTGTGGACGGCTCCATGCTTTAGTAATCTAAAAGGTTCTGGTGAGGTTCTGTGGACGGTTCCATGCTTTAGTAATCTAAAAGGTTCTGGTGAGGTCCAGTGGACGGCTCCCTCCTTTAGTAATCTAAAAGGTTCTGGTGAGGTCCAGTGGACGGCTCCATGCTTTAGTAATCTAAAAGGTTCTGGTGAGGTTCTGTGGACGGCTCCATGCTATAGTAATCTAAAAGGTTCTGGTGAGGTCCAGTGGACGGCTCCCTCCTTTAGTAATCTAAAAGGTTCTGGTGAGGTCCAGTGGACGGCTCCATGCTTTATTAATCTAAAAGGTTCTGGTGAGGTTCTGTGGACGGCTTCATGCTTTAGTAATCTAAAAGGTTCTGGTGAGGTTCTGTGGACGGCTCCATGCTTTAGTAATCTAAAAGGTTCTGGTGAGGTCCAGTGGACGGCTCCCTCCTTTAGTAATCTAAAAGGTTCTGGTGAGGTTCTGTGGACGGCTCCATGCTTTAGTAATCTAAAAGGTTCTGGTGAGGTTCTGTGGACGGCTCCATGCTTTAGTAATCTAAAAGGTTCTGGTGAGGTCCAGTGGACGGCTCCCTCCTTTAGTAATCTAAAAGGTTCTGGTGAGGTCCACTGGACGGCTCCATGCTTTATTAATCTAAAAGGTTCTGGTGAGGTTCTGTGGACGGCTTCATGCTTTAGTAATCTAAAAGGTTCTGGTGAGGTTCTGTGGACGGCTCCATGCTTTAGTAATCTAAAAGGTTCTGGTGAGGTCCAGTGGACGGCTCCCTCCTTTAGTAATCTAAAAGGTTCTGGTGAGGTTCTGTGGACGGCTCCATGCTTTAGTAATCTAAAAGGTTCTGGTGAGGTTCTGTGGACGGCTCCATGCTTTAGTAATCTAAAAGGTTCTGGTGAGGTCCAGTGGACGGCTCCCTCCTTTAGTAATCTAAAAGGTTCTGGTGAGGTCCAGTGGACGGCTCCCTCCTTTAGTAATCTAAAAGGTTCTGGTTCACCTCCTGCTGCCTCCAGTGACTCATATTCCTGCTGTTGTTGCTGCGAGTTATTAGCTTAGCGATTGAATCGGTTCTGGCTTGTCGAGACCTGAAGAAACATCCTCTGCCTCTTTTCTTCCTTCCCTCAGACTCATCCGTCCATTCTGGGCCCGTCAGCCGCCGACTGAAGCCGGAGATTAACTCTGTTGAAAAGTCTTGTTCAGCTGAACTGTTGACGTTTTGCATCACATCCAGATGATGGATGTTTGACTAAAGTTTCATTTTGTGTTTCTGTTTGAACAAAAGTAGCAAGTTACTGTAGAAAAAGGCTGCAGGCGAGGAAGAAATCTGAGCGAAGGAAGGTTCTAGAAACGTCTCGTTGTGAAGCAGAAACTAGAGTCAGAACTTTGTGTTTCATAGCTTCCAGTATCTACTGCTGCAGAACACCTGAAGTCTGTTCTGTGGACGTAGATCTAGAACATGAGGTCTAAACCCCGCCCACCAGCCCTGAAGCTCTGTCCCTGCAGGACGGGGTCTGTAGGAAGGAAACATCTTGTAGCCAGGAACTATAGGAACCAGGAGCCGGGAACCAGGAACTATAAGAACCAGGAGCCAGAAACCAGGAGCCGGGAACCAGGAACTATAAGAACCAGGAACCAGGAGCTATAAGAACCAGGAACTATAGGAGCCAGGAACTATAGGAGCCAGGAACTATACGAACCAGGAGCCAGGAACTATAAGAACCCGGAACCAGGAGCCAGGAACTATAGGAACCATAAGAACCAGGAATCAGGAGCCAGGAACTATAGGAACCAGGAGCCAGGAACTATAAGAACCAGGAACCAGAAACCAGGAACCAGGAACCAGGAGGCAGGAGCAGGAACTCATAAGTCGCATTTTGACATTCAAGTTCTTGGAACGCAGTTCTGAGAACTACCCGCCTCTACTTTAGTTAGAGGAACCACCCTTCCCCATGGGGACTTTTCCATTTTGCTTTCGCACATGACTGGGGACCCTGATAGGGATTTTTCGCCGGCTCTGTCCATTTTTTCTGTTGTTGTTTTTGCGATCTCGTAAACCCTGCTGTGGGACTATTTTAAAATGGCGGGGCCAGGCAAGGGGCGTGGCTTGTCAGTTCTACCAATCACCAAACACCTACGTTTTTGAGTTCCTAGGGGACTCAGAATAGACCCAGCCTCAGTATAGGAGCTAAAATGGTTACAGGAACTGAGGGCCGTAGTCCCTAGTTCCTATATGTCCCAATGTGCCAAAAAACGTCCTGGACTCTGGGTTCCTGGGTGGAGGTAGGATGGAGACCAGAACTTTCCTCCAGTCAGTCGTAGTGAAGCAGGAGTTGAGCCGGTTCCCGTCGGCGACTGTAGTTAGATCCTCCTGGATCATGGTGGAAAGAACGAGATCCAGGATGTGGAAGGCTGGAACCTTCCTCTTTCTGGTCACTGAGTTTCAGAGGTCTGGGGTCTCATCTATGAAGCTGCTTACGCACAAAACGGGGGTCTGAACCGCGTAAGTCGCTTTCTACGCCAAGTTTGGGATTCATAAAAAAAAAAAACGTGGCTGAAAATGTGCGTAACTTTAAGCACATTAAGAGAATTGTGGACTGTGGAACATCTGGAGATGATGATGCAAAGAAGGATTCTTCATAAAATCAAAAAAATTATGGACAACCCTGAGGATCCTCTTCATGAGACTGTCATACAACAACAGAGCGTCTTCAGTCGGAGGCTTCTAAGGTTTCGCTGCAACACAGACCGCTACAGGAAATCCTTCCTGCCCACAGCCATCATTATCTACAACAACTCCTTAAAGAATTAATTATATGAGCTATACCAACACTTAATTTCCCTCTGGGATCAATAAAGTATTTTTGAGTTGAATTGAATTTGAACTTTGGACATGGCAGCGAAGTGACGAGACGGAAACATGGAGAATTTAAGACACTTTTTCAGACTTTTAGAGCTTCACACAGGAACCAACAGCTTTTATTTTTTATTGAGTTTCTTTACTCTTGTTACACATTTTGTAATCGCTAACTATATTCTTGTCTTTTGATGAGAAGCACTTTGGCTGAATAAAGCTCTATGTAGATAAACATTGATCGATTGAGATAAAACGGTTTTCCTCAACATTACTTTGTCCGCCTCTCGGTCGCCATGGTTACCCATGAACCGCCCCGTTTCAGCCCGTTTAAGTGGATGCAGAACATTCACCAGGCCCTTCGCATTGACCGTTTATGGCAGAAAGCGGGTGTGTAGGAGGCGGGATCTGATCCAGAATCACCTGAGAACGTTTCTGTGAAATGATCAACAATGAAACTACGAAAACCCTGAAACTGTTCCTCCGTTCAGCGCAGGAAGGACAAGAGTTTCTCTCCTCCTGGGAAACGTTCCTGGTTTATCTCCAACGCTTCCAGTCAGGATGAAGCAGGAGGTCCTGGTGAAAACTCTCAGGATCAAACTGGGTCAGAACCGTTCAGATCAACGTCTCCTCCTCCTGTGGAGAACAGGTTAGAACATCTAACAAGGTTCTGATGTTAACTTCTCTCTAGAAATAGATGTTTGGTCTTTTGAGCTGCGACACAAATTAGTTCACGGGTTAAATATAATCTAGAAAAAAATAAAACTATAAATAAAACACAGTTTAAACTGATTAGACGTCAGAAGGTCATCTGACGGTTCGGTGCTGGACAGACCTGGACCAGAACCTCCCCAGCTCACTACTCTGGGTCGTCCAAGCTGTTCTCGGGTCAGACTGGACATAAAGTCCTTCCTCTGAAGATCCCAGAACCAAGACCCAACTTTCTTCCCAAAGCAGAACCGGGGCGCCCAACAGCCGCTCGTTTCTGCAGCCTGGATCCAGAACCTTGATCTTTTCTGTCATGATTACTGGTATGGGACGGAACCGACTGGACCGGCTCCTTCTTCACCACAACAGACCAGAGCAAAGAGTTTCATCTCCTCCATGTCTTCATGTTCTTCCCTTTGGATGCATTCGTCTCTCTGGGAGGTCCGGTATGACTGTCGGCTCAGCCAACGCCTGCTATCAACACCCACAAACCTGGATCCTGATCCGGATTCTTCTACACGTCCAGGATGTAACGTATAGAGTTTGGAGCTTAGATGCAGTTTTAGCTCAGAAATGTTCTGCTTCCTGTCACATTTTAGGAACTTCATGGTTCCGTCCAATTAAACATCTCCTAGTTTCTTGTTTCCCTCTCAGCTGAACCTCCATGAAGCTCCTGAGCTTCTAGTGTAAACTGTTGTCATAGGAGAGGGGAGTTATTCTACGGGAGCTTCTCATCCAGATCCAATCCATCCCATAATCCCTTCCTCCTCCTGTCTCTCAGTCGGTTTGACTCCATGTTGTCTCTGCAGCTCAGCTCACATGTTTTGCTTTGAGGGAGAAATCTGTACGTTTCTGGAAACCATTTATAGACTCTGCTCAGAGATCCTAACGTGTCCCTGCCTGCAGTTGGCATTCCTCTGCCTATTTATGGCCTGATGCGACTTTTTTATGACCGACCGCCGTTTTTATCAGCCCTGATTGTTCCTTAACTGGAAATCCTCTCCATATGTTCATCTCTGCAGTCGGTTCTGTCAGGAGTCCAAACAGGTACAGCATTGCTTACTGGTGCTGTGAAACCCAGATTAGACACGGTTTACTGTCTCTTGTTGGGGTCTCAACAGAAAGTTATGTTCTCTGAAATAATAGTTTCTTTTATTTATTTCTTTAAAAAGTGACTTGAACAGATTGACCAGAAGAAGGTTGGTCGACTAAACTCTAACCCACAATCTTTAGCTTCTTCCTGGAGAAAAATCTGTTTCTTTTCATCGACAGAAATCATGCAATAAAAAGTTAAAACTACAAACTAATGTTTATGACCTTAAAGTGAATCTTGGTACCAAGGCTCCATACAGAACCTGCAGAAGTGTTTCCACTTCTATCTGACTCATGAATCAAGCAGCAAGTAACCAAAGTTCTGGCCTCACCTGTAAGGACTCTACATCTATGTAGGCAAACCACTGGGATCCCACCAGCTCATACTGGCTAATGCACCAGAATCGAATGTACTTTTTTGGACGTTTATTACAATTCATTTTACATTTATTTCATTTATTTCTTAGAACAATGATCTATTACTCATGCCTATAGAGTAGATAGTGGGGGTTAGGGTCCACAGGCGCTTGTAAATACTTGAGTCTCCAATAGCGAGTCAAGTAGCGTAGGAAGTATTTCAACCTCCCAAGATTGATTCAGGTAGAATATTTTAGATATGCTGTCTGAATAAAATGTGTCAATAAGCTGTCATTATCTGCTAATTAAAGGACCCAAACGCAGTAAATAAAGAAAAATGATTTAATTAAACAAAAGAACAAGGCCCAGGTACTTACAATATCTGGAAAACAGGGAAGAGAAACAACGAGGAGCACAGGGACCGAAACAGAGAAGTCAGACAACAGACCAGCGAGTACAGAGTGAATGAGAGCCGTTTAAATACTGAGGAGGGAGAGAGGAAATGACCGAGAAACCTGAGGACCAAATAGTGAAAGCAGATGCAGGTGAGGGCAGGAAGTGAAACTGGGTCAGAGTGGTAGAGAGACAACAGGAAGGACACAGAAAACAATCCTAAATTAGAAAATAACGAAAGATAATATATCTAAGGAGGGATATAAGGGAACTTAAGGAAACACTGGAGAACAAAAGGAAGAAATAAATAAGGAAATTATCTAAAGAGAAATAAACTAAGGAAACACAAATGAGAAGGTGGACACAAACAAAAGGTGAAAACATCTTAGAGCAGGAAGGAGATATATTAACAAGGGAGTACCATAAAATAAATACCAAGGAATAAATTAAGATGATAATAAAACCGAATAAGGAAAATAACTAACTTCCAGCACAAAAACCTAAGAACTGTGACATAAGCGGGTTTTGTTTAAATAATTTGGAGTCAAGTTCCTCAGAGAAGTTAGCAGATAGACGGTGGGTCGACTGTACTCTTGTTTCTCATTGGTCCAGCTCCCTGTCCTCCATGCTGAGGAAACCTGGGCGGGACCTTATAGGGGAGGCTGCTGGAACAGATATGAAGTGTTTCGTCCCAAAAAATACAAATAAAATAATAATAATATTAGTAGTAATAATAATAAAAGTATTATTAATAATAATTGTAGTATTAATAATAGTAATAATAATAATAATAATAATAGTAATAAAATAAAAGTATTAATAATAATAGTAGTATTAATAATAATAGTAATAATAATAATATTAACAATAATATTAATATTACTCCTGTGTATTGTTTTTGCACCCTCAGTTTTACTCTGAAAGCAAACTAAAGCGATGGACCTCGGCTCCTCCTGAAGGAGCTTCTCTCTGAGAAAACATTTGATTTTCTGAGTTTTCCATTAGTCCAAGGCAAACATTATTATCTGAGATGGCATCGGGAGCCGTTTCCAAGCAACCAGCTCAGAGTGAAGCATGCTGGGAGGTTTGTGGTCTTTCTTCAGTGGATCGTCGTCCTCCTAAAGAACATCTATAAATGATCTGAATGATTCTGCAGCTCTTTTATCAACTCATGAAATAGAAAGTACCGGGTACCCAGAGAAAGGGAACCACTGCCACCTTCACCTGTTTAAAGTGCTGATACCTCCATCAGACTGACTGATTAAACGTCTCGTCACGCCCAGAAAATAGAAAAAATGGGCGAAGAAGTGAAGCTGAGGGTGGGACTGTGAGGGTGGGGGCAGATGACTGACACACATCAAACTCTGAGTCAATGTAGCTACGAGCTAACTGTAGCTAACCCATAGCTAACTAAGCTAACCCAAAGCTAACTGTAGCTAACCTGAAGCTAACTGTAGCTAACCCGTAGCTAACTAAGCTAACCTGAAGCTAACTGTAGCTAACCTGAAGCTAACTGTAGCTAACCCGTAGCTAACTAAGCTAACCCAAAGCTAACTGTAGCTAACCTGAAGCTAACTGTAGCTAACCTGGAGCTAACTGTAGCTAACCCGGAGCTAACTGTAGCTAACCCGTAGCTAACTAAGCTAACCCAAAGCTAACTGTAGCTAACCTGAAGCTAACTGTAGCTAACCCAAAGCTAACTGTAGCTAACCCAAAGCTAACTGTAGCTAACCTGAAGCTAACTGTAGCTAACCTGGAGCTAACTGTAGCTAACCCGGAGCTAACTGTAGCTAACCCGTAGCTAACTAAGCTAACCCAAAGCTAACTGTAGCTAACCTGAAGCTAACTGTAGCTAACCCGGAGCTAACTAAGCTAACCTGAAGCTAACCGTAGCTAACCCAAAGCTAACTGTAGCTAACCCAAAGCTAACTGTAGCTAACCTGAAGCTAACTGTAGCTAACCTGAAGCTAACTGTAGCTAACCCGGAGCTAACTTTAGCTAACAGAGGTTAGCCTTTTAGCCAGAAACCGCGGCTGAGCGACTCTGCTACCCCTCTGCCTTCTAGGCAGATTCAATTATTTTGTCAAATAAAATCTTGAAGCCTTGTTGGTCCATAACTTTCAGTAAAACTATGTGAATTTTAATTAAAACAAGTTTTAATAATCAATATTTAAAGACAAAATGTGATCATTTCAACCCATTTTTTAAATGTTCGTATTATACGTTTTGTGGCCACAGCAGCCTTTATTGGCGGTGGATGGTGCAGAAACGGGAGAGAGTTGACAAATGTCTGCAGGGTGGAATCAAACCCCCGAACAACCGCTTTGAGGACTGAGGCCTCTGAACAATGGGCTTAACCACTACGCTATGCTAGGCCACATTTCAACCCACTTTTGACTAAGCAGCGTTATCTTAAATGCACAGCAGAAATATAATTTTACTAGCTGAAAAAAATGGAGCAGAGACTTCTTGTTAGTGACGGTCTGTTAGTGCAATCATTACCACAGGAAGCCATCTTTGTCCGATAAGGGCTTCATTAACATCCGAACATGAATAAACATTGCGGACGCAACTGATGGTCGGGGGGTCGGGGGGGTTAAGCTGCTAGCCACCAGCGCTAGCTCTGACGGCTCATCTGATACCTGTCAATCGCCAGGACACGCCCCTTACTATTAATCATTTCAAGCTTAAATTACATCTAAATGGATAAGTTATAAAAAAATTCACCCTCCTCAGAGTTGTTGTGACAATAAACTTGACCTATTAAGCCTAAAATAATTTTTTATACCAGGCTGTAAATATGTTTATTTCTGCTGTGAAGTTGGCATTTTTAACATGGGAGTCAATGGGAACTTGCTCCTTTCTCCAGCCAGCCCCTAGTGGATGATGGGGGGAACTACAATGTTTGTCACTTTCGGGTTGGCTTCACATTTGGCCCCTTGAATAAAACCTCATTGGAGACTATTAATCGCTGTTTTGGTCCTAAAATCATAGTAAAATATGTTTAAGTTTGATCAAATGTGAAAAAACCCAGTGGCTGTGATTACTTCTGCAGAGATATTTTACAGCAGACGTCTGATTTTTCCTGTGAATGAAGCTGAAACAGCTGAAGCCTTCACCTGTGGAAGTGTTTAGAAGCAGCAGCTTGCTGTGGCGGCTGCTGCAGAGCGTGGATTTTTTTCCTGTCAGGATTTAATCAAACGAAGCGGCTCAACCTGAGATCTGACAAACAGTGAAAGGATCCTGTTGTCTGTCAGAGGGTTATCTGAACACCTGAGCTTTGCTCCACCTGGAGGAACTGCAGCCACGTTCTGACCCAAGGTCAACGAGTCAATCAAACCCAAACGAGCTGATCTGGAAGAAGAAGACCTGAGCCGGGGGCTGGAGTATCGATCTGCAGAGAAATTAAGATTGAAAAAAGACAAGTGAGCAGAAATGTAATTGGTTAGGAGAGAAATGAGATGGAAGGACTGAAGCTCTGGCAGCTGGAGCGTCTGCTGCAGCCAAACCCTGAGATGTTCCTCTGGAATCCAGACGATGCAACCGTCACAGACGAGCGTGTTTAAAACCGTTTCCTTCTGCACGGTTAGCCTAGAGGTCAGAGGTCACCAGAGATCAGATGAGACCCGAACATTAATGTTAAAAACAGGAAATCAGACGGAAGAAAAGAAGCTTGAATGATTTCAGATCATTTTATTTTAATATTCTTTGCATCTTTGGGTAAATCATTTGAATTAGTTTGTGGATATTTGTTCATAATGATGTTTATTACTTATTTTATTTTTCTAACCAATAGGCTGACGTCTGTATATTCTTTCCTCTTCTTTCATGCGACACTGGAGCTGTTTTTTTAATTTCAGATAGTTTAAAGGACCAGAAGAAAAGTCCTAAGAAAACTTGAAATGAGCTCCAGAAGGCTGGAGAACTTGTGTTTGGGGCCATTTTAGAAGATTACATGAAGGTCGGACTAATCGCACCGTGATTCTCTGTAATCAGCAGAAATCAGGACGTTGCTCTGGTCTCTGGTGGAGAGGAGGGAGCTGAGCTGGAAGGTGAAGCTGCTCCAGCTGACCTCCAGATCATGTCAGAAATGGAACATCTGCTTCCCAGGTTTCTGAGTTTCAGCCTGGAGAACATTTAACGATCCCCGCTGAACTTTTGCTTCATATTTATAGTTTATTTCTTTTCTCTGGTTCAGATTCTAAATGTGTTCCTCCTTCATGCAGGCTGCAGCCGCTCCGTTCGAACCGCAGGTGATTTCATGGTGTTGATCTCATCTGTGGAACGTTTCATGTCTTCATCAGAGCAGCTTCAGCCTGGTTCACCAGCAGTCTGATCTCCTCCATCTCCATCCGTTAGCAGCTGTTAGAGCAGGAAACCACTGGTGCTGCTGCTGGAGCTCAGGAGGAACCAGGAAGATCTCACTGCAGCAGAAACCTGTCAGCTGACTGATTCAGCTTAGAGAGATGGGTTCACTTAGCAGATCATGGTCCAACTCTTCAGCTTAGGACCAGAGGACATGTCTCCAGGAATGAAGGTCTTTGTCCCTGAGGACATCTACAAACTGCAACCTGGCTTCTTTTGGCTTCTTCCTCACTGAGCGGCCTTTCAGCCCATGTCGGTACATTACAGGTTTCAGCAGCTTCTTCACAACGTCTTTGACTTTTATTCTGGGGTCGATTTACACATTTCGGACCAGAACCGTCTCCTTCCTGGGCGGATGATGGTTGGATGCAGGGGTCACTTTAACATTAATATTCTCTGTATTTGATCTTTTTTTTTTTTACGGTGACGGAAAAATCTGAAGGCCTTCTGTGATTTTGACAGATTAGTATTCACACCTCCGTCCGCTTGGTGCAGACAGGCAGACATTTTTAGCTTAATGGAGATTTTATGGAGTCCAGGAAACTGAATCAATCAATCAAATGAGAGCGTCTGAGCATCATCTCAGAGCTAGACACCGTCCTCTAGGACACGTTTTGAATTCCTAGTTAGTGCAGTGTAAATGATGAATTAAATTAAAGGAGTTTGTCTTGTTGCCGGTCCGAGCCTCAGCTCCGTCCGTCTCAGTTGTCGCGTCGACGCTTCACCCTGCTGCCTCCTGGTGGCGGTCGGAGGACCTGGGGGAGCCAGTGTGTTCGCCAGCCTGCTTCTGTCAGTGTTCCCCGGGTCAGCTGTGGCTAAAATGTAGCTCACCATCACCAGTGTGTGAATGACTGAATGTAGTGTGAAGTGCTTTTAGGTCCTCAGGGACTAAATACAGCGCTTTACAAGTACAGGCCATTTAGCATTTAATTAGTGTAATGTGAAATTGGGCGTGTGTGAATGTATTTTGTACTCGTAATATCCGGATATTTGTGTGTACATTTGAACACACAATTACAAGTACCTGAAGTGACGCACAAACAGGCTGACACAAGTTACAAATCAAGTTTTACTCACACACAGATGTTTTAAGACTATTTTCTCTCCATAGCGGGCGGACCATGAGCTTTTCAGTGACGCTGTTATTGTATTTATATATCTATCTGTGGGTTGTGGTTGTGTAGTTCTCAGTTTGCATTATTTGATTTGTTTTATCATTGTTTTTCCCCTCTCTCTGCTGTCCTGCAGGTCTAGAAGCAGACTGAATGTTTTCTTTGTTCACCTTCCTCTCTGCTATCTTCAACTCACCTTCTCCCTCCTAACTTTTTATCCTACCTCTTTTCATCTTCTATATATTTTTTCCCTTTATTTTCCGTCTCCGTAATATCTAAATAAAACAAAGAAAACACAGTAATTTCAAATAAAGATTTCTTACACATATATATCAAGAGGAGTCCTGTAGGAAAAGCCGTAATGCTCCACTTGTGAAAGCAAATCACCAATTCTGAGTGCCACACTGCCAGAGAGGACACGATAAAAAAAACATTTTAAAAAAGCGTCTTTCTGACTTCTGATCTCTTCAGCTGGAGAAATGTTCCCTGATTTCCAAACTTTAGCTGAAGTGGAGCTTTAACTCCAGCGTGGCAGCAGATTGAGCCTCCAGAACATCTAAACCTCCATGAGAAGTCATCTGTCTGAGGCAGAAACCCAAAACCTCTGCAGCAATCCCACTATTTGATTACACACAAATGTTGTGAATCAGAAGCTTACAAAGCAATAACATTTTTATCTGGACTTCCCCAATTCCCCATTATAATTATTCCTTATTGTCTTATTAATCAGTAATTAAGGTTTAATTAATGAAGAGTTTACCCTGCTGAAGTTAAAATACGTTGTTGCGTTAAGCTGGTGGGTGTAGAAGCAGCTAGAGATTATAACTCCAAATTTTATTAATTTTCTTGCTGAAATATAATATTTTAGTTCAGACACTTCATTGTAATTCCTCTGTGATACCTACTAGAAATAATAAATATGTGTTTCTCTGCCAGAATAAGATGGAAGAGGCTAAATAATGCAACAGATATGTGAGTTAAATCCAGATCCGTTTCTCCCACACGGCTTTGACTCATGACAAGAAACTTGATTAGACAGAAGAACAGAGGAAGTTTGTTTAACAAGTTTACACACAGTTGAATCTAATTAATAGAGACAACTTTCATCAATTAATTTAGTCATAAGTGGACAAATGTCGAGCGAGTTCGGCTGGAGGGAGAAAAACCTCCTCGGTCACGGCTCCTTGATCTGTATTCAGCCATGTCTGCTGCTGGCAGAAGAAGAACAGAAGGTCAGAGAGATGGAGGAGGACAGATAAGAACAGAGACACTTAAAAACCACAGAGCTGCAGAGCCAGGCATGAGGGCTGCATACCAACGAAGAAGAAGAGGAGGAGGAGGAGGAGGAGGAGGAGGAGGAGGAGGAGGAGGAGGAGGAGGAGGAGGAGGAGGAGGGCCTGCGGGCCCCAACCAAGCCGGCAGAACCTCGTCAACAAGCTGCGTCCGACCCAGAAAACACTCAGATAGATAGATAGATAGATAGATAGATAGATAGATAGATAGATAGATAGATAGATAGATAGATAGATAGATAGATAGATAGATAGATAGATAGATAGATAGATAGATAGATAGATCATGTGGCGACAGTAGGACAGAATGACAGCCTTTTAACGACCTCCAGTAGAACCCACCTCCAGTAGAACCGAGCCCAGTAGAACCCACCTCCAGTAGAACCGACCTCCAGTAGAACCGAGCCCAGTAGAACCGACCTCCAGTAGAACCGAGCCCAGTAGAACCAAGCCCAGTAGAACCGACCTCCAGTAGAACCGAGCCCAGTAGAACCGAGCCCAGTCGAACCGACCTCCAGTAGAACCGACCTCCAGTAGAACAGACCTCCAGTAGAGCCGACCTCCAGTAGAACCGACCTCCAGTAGAACCGAGACCAGTAGAACCGACCTCTAGTAGAACCGAGCCCAGTAGAACCGAGCCCAGTAGAACCGACCTCCAGTAGAGCCGACCTCCAGTAGAACCTCCAGTAGAACCGACCTCCAGTAGAACAGACCTCCAGTAGAGCCGACCTCCAGTAGAACCGACCTCCAGTAGAACCGAGACCAGTAGAACCGAGCCCAGTAGAACCGACCTCCAGTAGAACCGAGCCCAGTAGAACCGAGCCCAGTAGAACCGACCTCCAGTAGAGCCGACCTCCAGTAGAACCGACCTCCAGTAGAACCGAGCCCAGTAGAACCGACCTCCAGTAGAACCGAGCCCAGTAGAACCGACCTCCAGTAGAACCGACCTCCAGTAGAACCGAGCCCAGTAGAACCGACCTCCAGTAGAACCGACCTCCAAAGAACCGAGCCCAGTAGAACCGAGCCCAGTAGAACCGACCTCCAGTAGAACCGAGCCCAGTAGAACCGAGCCCAGTAGAAACAACCTCCAGTAGAACCGAGCCCAGTAGAACCAAGCCCAGTAGAACCGACCTCCAGTAGAACCGAGCCCAGTAGAACCGACCTCCACTAGAACCGACCTCCAGTAGAGCCGACCTCCGGTAGAACCGAGCCCAGTAGAACCGACCTCCAGTAGAGCCGACGTCCAGTAGAACCGAGCCCAGTAGAACCGACCTCCAGTAGAACCGACCTCTAGTAGAACCGAGCCCAGTAGAACCGAGCCCAGTAGAACCGAGCCCAGTAGAACCGACCTCCAGTAGAGCCGACCTCCAGTAGAACCGACCTCCAGTAGAACCGAGACGAGTAGAACCGACCTCCAGTAGATCCGAGCCCAGTAGAACCGACCTCCAGTAGAACCGAGCCCAGTAGAACCGAGCCCAGTAGAACCGACCTCCAATAGAACCGAGCCCAGTGGAACCGAGCCCAGTAGAACCGACCTCCAGTAGAACCAACCTGCAGTAGAGCCGACCTCCAGTAGAACCGAGCCCAGTAGAACCGACCTCCAGTAGAGCCGACCTCCAGTAGAACCGAGACCAGTAGAACCGACCTCCACTAGAACCGACCTCCAGTAGAGCCGACCTCCGGTAGAACCGAGCCCAGTAGAACCGACCTCCAGTAGAGCCGACGTCCAGTAGAACCGAGCCCAGTAGAACCGACCTCCAGTAGAACCGACCTCTAGTAGAACCGAGCCCAGTAGAACCGACCTCCAGTAGAACCGAGCCCAGTAGAACCGACCTCCAGTAGAGGAGACCTCCAGTAGAGCCGACCTCCAGTAGAACCGACCTCCAGTAGAAACGAGCCCAGAAGAACCGAGCCCAGTAGAACCGACCTCCAGTAGAACCGAGCCCAGTAGAACCCACCTCCAGTAGAACCCACCTCCAGTAGAACCGAGCCCAGTAGAACCCACCTCCAGTAGAACCGAGCCCAGTAGAACCGACCTCCAGTAGAACCGAGCCCAGTAGAACCAAGCCCAGTAGAACCGACCTCCAGTAGAACCGAGCCCAGTAGAACCGAGCCCAGTCGAACCGACCTCCAGTAGAACCGACCTCCAGTAGAACCGACCTCCAGTAGAACAGACCTCCAGTAGAGCCGACCTCCAGTAGAACCGACCTCCAGTAGAACCGAGACCAGTAGAACCGACCTCCAGTAGAACCGAGCCCAGTAGAACCGAGCCCAGTAGAACCGACCTCCAGTAGAGCCGACCTCCAGTAGAACCGACCTCCAGTAGAACCGACCTCCAGTAGAACCGAGCCCAGTAGAACCGAGCCCAGTAGAACCGACCTCCAGTAGAGCCGACCTCCAGTAGAACCGACCTCCAGTAGAACCGAGACGAGTAGAACCGACCTCCAGTAGATCCGAGCCCAGTAGAACCGACCTCCAGTAGAACCGAGCCCAGGAGAACCGAGCCCAGTAGAACCGACCTCCAGTAGAACCGACCTCCAGTAGAACCGAGCCCAGTAGAACCGACCTCCAGTAGAACCGACCTCCAAAGAACCGAGCCCAGTAGAACCGAGCCCAATAGAACCGACCTCCAGTAGAACCGAGCCCAGTAGAACCGACCTCCAGTAGAACCGAGCCCAGTAGAACCGAGCCCAGTAGAACCGACCTCCAGTAGAACCGAGCCCAGTGGAACCGAGCCCAGTAGAACCGACCTCCAGTAGAACCAACCTGCAGTAGAGCCGACCTCCAGTAGAACCGAGCCCAGTAGAACCGACCTCCAGTAGAGCCGACCTCCAGTAGAACCGAGACCAGTAGAACCGACCTCCACTAGAACCGACCTCCAGTAGAGCCGACCTCCAGTAGAACCGAGCCCAGTAGAACCGACCTCCAGTAGAGCCGACGTCCAGTAGAACCGAGCCCAGTAGAACCGACCTCCAGTAGAACCGACCTCTAGTAGAACCGAGCCCAGTAGAACCGACCTCCAGTAGAACCGAGCCCAGTAGAACCGACCTCCAGTAGAGCCGACCTCCAGTAGAGCCGACCTCCAGTAGAACCGACCTCCAGTAGAACCGACCTCCAGTAGAAACGAGCCCAGTAGAACCGACCTCCAGTAGAACCGAGCCCAGTAGAACCGACCTCCAGAAGAACCGAGCCCAGTAGAACCAAGCCCAGTAGAACCGACCTCCAGTAGAACCGAGCCCAGTGGAACCGAGCCCAGTCGAACCGACCTCCAGTAGAACCGACCTCCAGTAGAACCGACCTCCAGTAGAACCGAGCCCAGTAGAACCGACCTCCAGTAGAACCGAGCTCCAGTAGAATCGACCTCCAGAAGAACCGAGCCCAGTAGAACCGACCTCCAGAAGAACCGACCTCCAGTAGAACCGAGCTCCAGTAGAACCGAGCCCAGTAGAACCGAGCCCAGTAGAACCGACCTTCAGAAGAACCGAGCCCAGTAGAACCGAGCCCAGTAGAACCGAGCCCAGTAGAACCGACCTCAAGTAGAACCGAGCCCAGTAGAACCGACCTCCAGAAGAACCGAGCCCAGTAGAACCGAGCCCAGTAGAACCGAGCCCAGTAGAACCGAGCCCAGTAGAATCGACCTCCAGAAGAACCGAGCCCAGTAGAACCGACCTCCAGAAGAACCGAGCCCAGTAGAAACAAGCCCAGGAGAACCGACCTCCAGTAGAACCGAGCCCAGTAGAACCGACCTCCAGAAGAACCGAGCCCAGTAGAACCGACCTCCAGAAGAACCGAGCCCAGTAGAACCGACCTCCAGAAGAACCGAGCCCAGAAGAACCGAGCCCAGTAGAACCGAGCCCAGTAGAACCGAGCCCAGTAGAAACGACCTCCAGTAGAAACGACCTCCAGAAGAACCGACCTCCAGAAGAACCGAGCCCAGTAGAACCGAGCCCAGTAGAACCGAGCCCAGTAGAACCAAGCCCAGTAGTGGTTAGATGAAGAGAAGTGTTTTCTGTTTGCAGGGTTTCTTGCTGCTTGAGTTGTTCCCCTGCAGGTTTCTTGGTTTTATGGGATTCGCCGACACAGCGAGGAGCGCCTGAACACGCCGGGTCCGCTGCAGGCGGCTAGCTGTGGTTAACAGGCGCTGTCAGAGGCCTGATGAGATCCGATGAACGTTTGGGTCAGAGCGGGCAGTAGCTCCAGGCTGCAGCTCAGACATCTCAAATATGTCAGCCATGTTGGATACTTCACACAGATATTACAGTTTTTCTGGGTTTCCTGAAACCGCCGCCCATTTTCTCTAAACCTTGAACTCAAATCCAAAAATCAAATCATTTTAGGACACAACAATCACAGCATGAAGCTAACAGGAAATATTGTTAAAATGTATTGTGATTAGTGAGATATGAAGTGCTGGATGTACAAAACAAAATAGAAATCACGAGGGCTGGGTAAAAATATCGATTCAGCCCACCGGCCAGTGGTGGCGCTGTGGGCAACACTTCAGCGTTGTAGAAGAGGCGCATTACCAAAACAGCAAGATGGCGGACAGCAGCAACTTTAAAAGCCGACGTTTTGGCTCATTTATTTAAAAACATCCTCAGATACTGAATTACTTGTGTATTTACTTATTATTGAATCGATATTGAAGCTAATCAATCAATATCGTATTGAATCGAATTGAATTGTGAAATCCTAACAACACCCAGCCCTAGAAATCCCATGACTGTAACTCACAGATTCACATCAGTGTAATAAAGATGGCTGAATGTCCTCAGTAATGACTGGTAGTCGTCTTCCTCTCTGTGTGTCCATCCACTGTAGACGAATGAAGATGAAGATGTTCCTCCTGTGAAATCCCGCCTGGTTGGTCTGATCTCATCACCGCATACGTCTGTGTTGAATTAGGAGTTTGTGGGTGTAAAAACAAAATGGCAGCTGTGTTTTGGTCGTGTTCACATGTTGCTGCCCTTGTTTATAGCTTTACTGTAGAAGTGTGAAAATGTGTTTAAGGTTTGACCAAAAGAATCTCCTCCAGAGTTGAAAAAAGGAGTTTATTCCACTGAGGATTTGGTTTAGAGAATGGAGTTTAGTGTTTTAGCGATTATTAAAAACAAGCTAACCTACTGTAGCTGAGGAAGGCCTCCTTCACACTCTGGGAACGTTTATTATGTGCTAAATACATTCTGGAGGATTTGTCAGATCCAAGTATTATGATCCAGAGGCGTTTGTACTTTTAGCTCTGTTCGTGTTTTATCATTTATTTATGCATTTATTTAGATGTTATCATCTTTGTTCATCTCCTCTTGTTAGATCTTTGTGTCTTATCATCTTTTTCCATTTTAGGATTATTGTTCTGAGCTCCTTTCTGCGTAGTGTTTATATCTTTTGGTTTTGCCTACCTGTCATAAAAGCCACTCACCGTCCTTCACACCTCGCTGGATCCTCGTCTACCTTCCCCATAAATACAACAGAGTTTAAGAGCCATTGCTGATAAAAGAAAAAAAAACTGGGAGTATATTTCCACCAAAAGAAATGTTTTCAAGAAAAAATTCATAAATTATATGTCGAAAAGTCATAACTATGCAAGAGAAAACTTGATTTAACCTTAATTATTTTCTGACATTGTAAAGTCAGACATTTACTTTAATAAACTCATACATTTATCTGAAAAAAACTCTGAAGTGTGCTAAGATTTTAAATTAGTTATTTCCGACAGAAAATGCCCGTCCTATAAGATTTAAGTCCTAAATTTACAAGATGCACATCGGGATATTTTCTAAAGCGTCAGTAGCTTCGTGAAGCTCTTTTCTCGGATCAGAATGATTTCTCCCAGGTTCAGATGAGGCCCTGAACGCCTCGAATAGGAGAGACTGAAGAAGAAGCTGCAACATGGCTGCATCAAGCAGAGCCGCATGAACCACCTATTCTCCTAAAAATGTCCAGGTACATTTATTCACCTTCAAATATTATAGGACTGGTATTTTCTGTTGGAAATATCTGATTCTCAACAAACTTCAGAGTTTTTTTTCCTGAAGAATAAATTAAAAAATCTGGCAAATTTCAGACTTTATAATTTCAGAAAATATCTCAGTTTAAATCTTGAAAATGTTTGCCATTTAATCGTGAACATTTCTCTGTTTTCTCTCCAAAATTTACGACTTTTCAACATCAGAGTATTTCTGAGTTTTTTCTTGAAAATATCAGAAATGTATCTAAAAATTAGAGTTTTTTGCCAGAAATTTACTCCCATTTTTTCCCTTTTATCTACATAATCCTCTGCCGTACATAAATATGTGTGATTAAAGTCTCTGGATGTTGTTCGTCTGCTGAAACAGCCGGTAGCCTGCAGGTAGCTGGTGGTCGGAGCAGCCGCTGCTGAAGCGCTTCGTGTTTCTGTGGATTCACCATCTGTGGGATCGGCCCACGCTTCCTGACCGGAGGTCAGCCGCTCCGCCCACGCGGCGTCGGCGTGATTCACATCATGGTGAATACGAACCATTCAGCCCACAGATCCGAGGTCCAGCAGCCAGTAAGAACCCTCTTTTGTCCCCGGGAGCCTCAGAACAACGAGAGCTCTCTCTGCTGCTGACCTCTGACCTCTGACCTGGGTGATCAATCAGCCACTGGCAGCAGGTCTGATTGTTTAACTCATCCTCTGGAGAAACCTCCTGTTGGCTCAGTCAGCTTCCTGCATGATCAGAGGTCAGAACCGGGTCAGAACCAGGTCAGTATGACGCTGACTCCTGCCCCATGGAACCAGACAGAAACTACTCCAGAACCTCTTTATTAGGAACTCCTTGGTAGGACCCAGTTGGACCTCCTTCATTCTACCTGCCATACATTCAACAATGTGTCAGAACCGAACCTCAGGTTCTGGTCCAAGGAAAGTGGAAACATCATGGGTCCACCCATGATGTTTCCACCTTGTTCTGACCCGACTATCTGAACTTTGGAGCTGAAATTGGACCTGTTCTGTTCTGGTTCAGTTCTGATGGGTCAGTGTGAATCCTAGCCTCCGTTTCCTGGCCGTCTGCTGCTGTAGCTCATCTGCTCCAGGGTTTCTCACCCAGTGGTCATTAGAGCTGTTCTATCATCTTCTATCATCAGGAACCAGTCGGTCCATTCTCTGACCTCTGACCTCAGCAGGACATCATCCTGCACTCAGCTGGATAGTTTCTCTTCTTCAGACCGTCCTGTGTAATCCTGAGAGAGGTTGTGGGTTAAAATCCCAGCAGGTTCTGAAATAATCGGACCGTGATACGTTCAAGGTCACTAAATCCTCTTTCTTCAATATTCTAACGCTCACTTTGACCTTCAGCAGGTCGTCTCTACCACATCTGTGATGCTGCCGTCTGATTGGCTGATTCCCTACATTTATTAATAGGTGATTGAACAGGTGTAACTAATCAGTAAACATTTGTTTCTTCCATCAGTGTCAGACTGCCGTTCTCTTCGTCCAGAAGCCGTTTCCTTTCCCAGTTTCCAGTAAAACGTTCCAGGCTCCATAAAACCTTCCCAGCTCAGACAGAAGGTCTTCGGTGGTTTCCTAAACGAAACGCTCGGTCGGTCAAAGCCTCTGTGCTCAGTCAGCAAACACAGGAATGTCATTAAGGCGTCTTAATGTTCCTCCGCCGCTCGGATTCAAGGAATGTAGAGCTGAGCAACAAAGGCCGCCTTTCTCCTCTAACGAGACGTACTGAGGAAAAGAGTCTGCTGGTAAGGTAACGGAGACGGGAGGAGGAGGAGGAGGAGGAGGAGGAGGAGGAGGAGGAGGAGGAGGAGGAGGAGGAGGAGGAGGAGGAGGAGGAGGAGGAGGAGGAGGAGGAGGAGAGGGAGGAGGAGGAGAAGAGTCTAAATTCCCTGGGTGTTTCTCAATTTTCAATTCAGTTTATTTATATAGCGCCGATTCACAACAGATGTTTCATCTCAAGGCTCTTAACAAGAAGTCATTTCAATACATTTATACAAACATTCCAATCAGTTAAAAAGTTTCCTATTTAAGGAATCCCAGCAGATTGCGTCAGTCATTGGCGTGAGGTTGGGCCCCGTTTCTCAATGCCAAGGAACCTCGCCTTGATGCCTTGGCCCCGCCCCGGTTGCCTAGGAGACACGTAATCAGGGACCGCCAAGGCGTGTTCCAATGTTCATGTGCTGCCGAGGCGTCTGTCCTCCGTCCGTCTGCCGTTTAGCTAACTGACCGAGGATACATGGGAGGTTCCTTGATGCCTTCCCTCTGTCAAACATTTCCCAGAATACAGTGCGGTATTTTCAAAAAGATGGCGGATCAGCTACTTTGGAGGCAAATTTCTAGATTAAATGTAAGTCAACTAATTGTAGCTTTCGGGCTTATATCTAAAATATTTTTTGTTTTTTTTTATGATCCAAAGCAGTTATCCATGGTTGGTTAGGTGCTTAGTTGTTGCAGTTTCGGTTGCTAGCAGGTACTAACTTGCTTACACATTTGATTTAACCAATATATACACAATTAAAAAGTAAAATGCTCGTTATACATCTATATTGAAACTTATATGTATTAAATGGGCGGAACGTAGACAGGCAAGGCAAGGCAAGGCAGTTTTATTTATATAGCACACTTTCAGCAACAAGGTAATTCAAGGTGCTTTACATGATTAGAGGTAAAATTAAACAGCATTAAAACACAGACAAAGCATATAAAGTAAAAACAGCAATTAAAGAAGAAGCACACATAGATACTTCAAGGTAAACAGAGCGCGTAAGCAAAAGGCGGGGCCTGGGCAGCCGCGGTCACGTGATGTAAGTCTGTTCCATTTAACCGTTTTCTTTGACCAAGGAAGGACAGAGTCCTCGTAGGCGAGGCGCTGTGACAGAGAAACACCCTCTGTTTTAATGGGTTTAAGGTTTAAGCTGAAGAATAAGAAGCAATAAAGAAGGAAAGAAGAAGGAAAAAAATGGAAGGAAACAATAGAACAAAAGAAGAACTAAACTGAGATCACAGGTTCTGTGATGGCTGAGGCTTAACAAGATTCCTCCAAACATAATGTGTGTAACCCCCCCCCCCCCCCTCCCTCCTCATCATCATCCTCACCTGATCTTCCTCTTTACCTCCTGCCTCATTAACCCGTCACTTCCCCTCACTCAGCGCCGGATCGTTGTAGAAGTCTCATGTGTCTCACCATGCTGTCCTCCGTCCTTCTCGTCCAATGTCCTGTCTCTCCGTTCCTGCCGTCATCATCATCATCACCTCCTCCACCAGCAGCACTCTCTAGATAAATAACCTACACCTTTAACCGCCGTCTGCGTTTGGGTCCTTGCTGCATCACCCCACCTGACATATTCTGTTACCTCCATGCCCCCCTGGTCCATGTTAGTCTCGGTAAATAGGTAATAATTCTCATAAAACGACTTTTTGCTTTATTTGCACAAATCTAAATTAGCTGTATGAGAATACACGGGGAACCATGCGGCCACCATACGACCTCGTTTATGAGCGATGTTTATAAAAAATGATATTAAAATACATGTCTATGCAAACAACACAACCGCTTTAAGCTTTTAATTTTGTACCGCCAGATTTTAATACACTTACATTTGAAACCTCCAATTACAAGATTTTAAAATTCCTCCTTTTACAGACAGGGATCCAGTAGATCTGGTTCTGATAGGATCCGTTTCCCTGGTGTTGGTTCTGGATCAGCTGCAGCTGCTGCAGACACCTGGCAGCAGGTTTTCTCTTCTTTATTAGATATAAACACAGAGACTTTATCTGGTTGTTAAGGTTTAGATGACATCTTGATTTCTGCTCTTTGGGTTTTAGACCCAAACAACAATGATTTCTGTCTTTTCCGTACTGATTTGGAGGAAGATCTGACCCATCCACTCATAGTGGACACACGGAGAAACGTAGAGATGATGAACAGATGACAGAAGGAAACAGACTGTAAAAGAGGAAAAAAGAAGGAAGAAAAATTGGTGTAAAAAGGAACGATAAGTTAAAGTAAAAGCAACAACAAAGGAAATATGGAGATTTTGCAAAAGCAGTAAAGAGGTTTACAAACCGAGCAGAAAAGATTTTAACGTGTGAAGAAACTCTGAGGTCCAGCTGAGGAAAGAAGAGACAGAAACTGCAGGAAAATGAGACGTTTAAATGAAAAACATCTGAATGTGAAACTTGAAACCTTCTGTCCTCTGTGTTCGCGTCTCTGGCTGGAAGATAAAGCCAGAGTTAATTAACGGACGTTAATGTTTCAGTCTGCAGCTCGTTTGTTCCTGTTATCTAGTCGACCTCCAGAGGAAAAACTCTCCGGTTCCCCAAACACTTCGCTGCTCTGAAATTCAACAGCGACTCAGAGGAAACCTGATGAGAAACAGTCTGAGCTGCTCACCGTTTATCAGATCCACACCGGTCTGATCCGTAGCTGTAGTCCCTGCAGACGGAGATGCTCCTGAATGCTCAGGTTTCCTGCAACACATCTGTAAACAGCAGCTGGACGCCTTCAGGTCAGGAGAGTCTGGAGGCCGCAGAAGAAACCAGGCCAGACGGACCCAGACGTCCTCCTGCAGGTTTCCAAGGACTCTCCAAGAAGGAACCAGAGGAAACAGGAAGAACATCTGGAGCTGTTTAAATCGGGATCTCACAGCATTTGTTGACCTTTGACATTTACAGGGGGCCAAAAACTACCTGACAGCCACTGATTGTGCAAGTTGTCCCACAGAGAGGTCTGTAATTTTCATCATAGGTAAACTTCAACTGTGAGAGACACAATGTCCAGGAAAAGTATGCTTTTTAAGGAATCTATTTGTATAATGATGCACAAAATAAATATTTAGCTCCTACAACCAAGCAACAGACCTGTTACTTCTCCTTTAAGAAGCTCTTCTATCCTCCACTCGTTACCTGTATTAATGGCTCCTGACTGAACTGGTTATCTATATAAAGACACCTGTCCACACCTTTAATCAGACTCCAACCTCCACCATGACCAAGACCAGAGAGCTGTCCAAGGACACCAGGGACAAGATTGTCCACCTGCACCAGACTGGGATGAGACGATCTACAATAGGCAAGCAGCTTGGTGAGAAGAGATCAACTGTTGGAGCAATCATTAGAAAATGGAATAAATACAAGATCAGTGATAATCTCCCTCTACCTGGGGCTCCATGCTAGATCTCACCTGGTGGGGAACACCTGATCTAGAGAACGGTGAGGAAACATCCCAGAACTACACGGGGGGAACTGGTCAATGACCTGAAGAGAGCTGGGACCACAGTAATAAAGGTTACTATAGTAACACACTACGTCGTCATGATGCGCTCCAAAGGTCCCCCTGCTTAAGCCAGCACACGTCCAGGCCCGTCTAAAGTTTACCAGAGACCATCTGGATGATCCAGAGGAGGATTGGGAGAATGTCATGTGGTCAGATGAGACCAAAATAAAACTCTTTGGTATAAACGCCACTCACTGTGTTTGGA
This sequence comes from Valencia hispanica, assembly GCA_963556495.2. Classification (NCBI taxonomy): domain Eukaryota; kingdom Metazoa; phylum Chordata; class Actinopteri; order Cyprinodontiformes; family Valenciidae; genus Valencia; species Valencia hispanica. The sequence goes on from OY747716.1 coordinate 50,064,727, forward strand.
GGGGGAAGAATGCTGATTTACATCCCAAGAACACCATACCTACTGTGAAGCATGGGGGTGGAAGCATCATGCTGTGGGGCTGCTTTCCTGCAAAGAGACCAGGACGACTGATCCGTATGAATGAAAGGATGAATGGGACCATGGATGGTGATATTATGGACTAAAACCTCCTTCAATCAGTGAGAGCATTGAAGATGAAACGTGGCTGATTAGTGATTATTGACCTCCGCCAGCAGGTCATGTTTTCATGTCCGTCTGTCCGTTAGCAACATAACTCCAAAGGTTATGGACGGATTTCCATGAAATATTCAGGAAATATCCGCAATGGGACCAGGAAAATTAATCGGCAGCACAAACACAGGCATGTGTCTCATTAACAGACATTTTATTGCAAAAGTACCGAAAGTTAGAATTAGATAATAACATGGGGGTGGGGCGGGGGGGCTGGTGGAGGTGGAGCTTCTTCTTTTCTGACTATTATTATTATTAACAACATGAGTTAACCAGATTATTCCCAGTTAAAATGGAGAGGATGCTGGATGGATCTGATGGCTGGTCCAAACCCCTTAAAATTCCTGCAATTTCCGTCCAACATTTTAAAACGCATACCCAAAATTAACTTAAAGCTCTTCTTGAACCATTTTGAGTAGAGGCATGGTTGGGTCTCTTTGGAAAGCAAACACTCTAACATTTATCCCAGAACTGTGTTAATATCTCTGAGTGCTATTGTTACCAAGCAATATGAATTTTAATTCACTGAAAAATAATTTTATTTATGTCCGATTATTTTTTTTAAGGCTTTAAAAAGAGGTGGTGACCTAAAACACACTGTGGGTCTAAAGCCTGAAGTATTACCTTCATCCACACCAAATTTGACAGCAATAAACCAAAAAATGAATATTCTACATACATTCTACAGGTCAAAGGTGGTCAAAAGTGTGCCATATGCGCCATCTCCTGGGTAAATGCCGTAGTCCTCACTAAATTAAAAATATCATCAGAATCATAACTGCATCTTGCCATATAAAGCTCCACGGCTTCTATCTATGTTGTATTTTAATCATTAAGGGTGTTTGGACACGGTGCTGAAACAGTATGTTACTGGTACGCACTGTGCGTAATCTCTTCATGAATAAGACATTTTACGCGTGTCATATACAATGGCAGCGCCTAAGTCCGCCCGGTCAAGTTATATATCTGGGTTTACAGCATTACATTGGCTATTTGATGCGTCAATCATCAGAGTTCTGGACCACGATTGGTTCGAGTTACTTACCATAATGTGACTTTCCATCCATGTGCCATTGGTTGGAGATGTACCATACGTAAGGAATAAACCAGATAGATAAGAAGCTAACCAGCCTAGACGCCCGTCTGGGCTGGTTGAGGTTCTCCACAAAGAGTTTCAAGCTCTAAGGGAATCCCTGGAGTTCAGCCAACAACAGGTAGCATCGCTCGCTGCAGAAAACCAAACGCTTAGGGAGAGTGTAAAGAAACTCACCGAGGGGATGACGCAGCTGTCCGGGGAAAGGAAGAGGATGAAAGAAACTATCTTGGATATACAGGCCAGGGGAATGCGGGACAATCTTGTTTTTTCCGGGATCCCAGAACAGGCTGAGGACGACGCTGAATCCACCGTCCGAGATTTTCTCCAACATCAGTTAAAGCTCCCAAGCGACACGGTAAAAAACATCACTTTTCACCGCGTCCACCGGCTCGGAGGTAAGAAGCCCAACAACAGCCGGCCGCGACCAATTGTTGCTAAATTCGAGCATTACAAGCAAAAAGAGCAGGTCAGAGGTCAGGGCAGAGAGCTGCAGGGAGCGAATTACAGCGTTAATGATCAATATCCGAAGGAGATCCTGGATAGAAGGCGCGTTTTGTTCCCAATCAGGAAGACATATATCAGTGAAGGCACCAGAGCTACAGTAGCGGTAGATAAACTGTATGTTAATGGGCAGCTGTTCAGGGACCCCCAGCTTACTCCTTGGCTTTATTAGTCATGAAACACTGGTCAGATAAGAGTTGTTTTACCAGTCAACTATAATCTAATGTTAGTACAGCTCTGTAAAGTTGTTTACATCACTCAATGTGGGCGGGGCCAGGGCTAAGCACTGGGTTACTGGCTCTTTTTTCTTTTCTCATCTTCACATGTCTATCACCTGATGTCTTTGTCACTCATTTTTCCTTCTTTTATCACTCACACACACACACAGAATTTCTTCATAACATAACTATTTCTCTCTCTCTCACCCTTCACACCTTCACAACTTTCTTCTATTTCTCTCTTTCTTATATCTCGGCTTTTGGATTTTCAATCAGGCAACCCCAAGCACAAACTAATAATACACCTGTGTTTATCAGTTTCTATGGTGATATGGACTTTACAACTTTTGTCTCAAAACTATGACTACTCTAAGGTTTGTCACGTGGAATGTTCATGGAGCTGGCACCAGAGAGAAAAGAGTTAAGATTTTTAACCAGCTTAAAAGATTGAAGGCAGATGTCGTCTTATTACAAGAAACCCATAAATCTACCTCAGCTGCAGATGATCTTAAATCCCCTGAGTTTCCTAATGTGTTTTCTGCAGACAAAGGGGAGTAGCAATATTAATAAATAAAAATTGTAAATTTTACAGTAATAGATACAGTTAGAGATCCAGAGGGTAGATTTATTATAGTAAAACTATCTTTACATAACCAAAAGTTATGTATTGTCAGTATATATGGTCCAAATGTTGATGACCCCTCATTCTTTCATTCCTTCTTCTCGGTGCTCCTTGAACACATGGATTGCTCACTTCTTCTTGGGGGCGACCTCAACTTTGGTTTAAATGAAGAAATAGACAGGCTCAGCAGAGCAGGGACTCAGCGCAGCTGGAAATCCTTATAGATATAGTCAAACAGTACATGAGCGATTATGGACTTTGTGATGCATGGCGATCACTTCACCCCAATGACAAAAAATATACTTTCTTCTCAAATGTCCACCATTCGTATTCTCGACTGGATTATTTGTTAGTCAGCAGCTCATTGTTGACTGACATTTCAGACACTGAGATACACCCTATAGCTGTTAGCGATCACGCTCCTGTTTCTCTAACTTTAGTAAATAAATCAGAAACACCTCAGAGCAAAAGTTGGAGATTTAATATATCCTTACTTAAGGATAAAGAATTTATAAAATATTTTGAAAAAGAGTGGGCTTCTTATTTAGAATATAATGACCTCCCTGGTACGTTGCCATCCATTCTTTGGGAGGCAGGAAAAGCTGTGATTAGAGGTAAAATAATCTCATTCTTATCAAATAAAAAGAAAATGAAAAAAAAACGTATTCAGGAATTAGAAGAAACTATTAATTCATTAGAAGCGTCTCTAGATGAGGAGAGACTAGTAAAAACAAAAACAACAAATAAATAGACACATAGTTCCAGTGCTTCCCTGCGGGAGCCCTCTGCCTTACAGGTGGAGCTTGGGTGGAGGTGGGGGTCTCGGCCTCCCCTCTTCTGGACGCCCTGGGTCGGTGCCTCGGCTGCTGCTGGTGCAGACGGCTCCTTTGATGGCGTTTCCTTACCTAACCTGGCTCATCTGTACTCGGCCCGGTGTCCGTTTTATTTTCTATTTTAATGTCCTTTTAATGTTGCTCCAGAGTGTATCCACACATGGGGATAGGATTGGGGGGAGGGGGGTATAAATGTGTTAATACTTAAACTTGTTGGGGGTGACATACTGTTGATTGATTGAATATAATAAATATGTTATAATAAGAGATGGTGAGGATGAGTGGGATGGAAACGGTCTGATGAGTCAAAGTTGAAGATGAGACGATCCAATCTGATGGCTAGTTAAATCCTGGCCCAGTTTAGTCCAGCGTCTGAAGCCTCAGCAGTGGCTGTATCCTCCCCTCAGGAAGACGTCTGCTGAAAGGAGGCTTTGAAACACACATTTACCTCGGGAGGTGACGAGAGACAGCAGGAACCATCGGTAGCTCCGACAGGAGGCGGGGGGACGGTCTCCTCTGGCTCTCAACACGACAGGTCCGTCAGCACTCTGCGGTCTGGGAGGGGAACGCCAGATTCCCCAGATGTTATCAGAGAAGGACGATCCGAAGCAGAGTGCAGAGACAGGCTAAAGGAGGCAGGTGGTGAGAACAGCGATGAAGAACTGAAGTAGAATCAAACGGCCAGAACAAAAACATTCTGATAAGCTTCAGTCCAAATGTTCCTGTTATACCCTACCTACCCTAATCAATCAAAACTGAGGGAGTAAAGCAGAGATCCTGGACTAGATGCTTCCAGCTCCAGTCCTCCAGACCTGCTGTCCTGTAGCTGGTAGATGAGTTCAAATGGTTGAATTCCCTCATTATTATTCATTAATTTACCATTTTTACTTATACATATATTGTTATGACTGTGTTGCATCTGTACAGCACTTTGGTCAGCTCACACGCTGTTGTTAGTGAGCTTTAATACATAAACGGTATGTTATGGTAGCAGCATCAATCAATTCTGCAGAGACCCGGTACCGACCCACGCTGCAGGATGGAAGCTTCTCTTTCTGCTGCTCTGTCACATAAAACCCTCAGATATTCAATTCAGTTCAGTTTATTTCTATAGCGCTGATTCACAACAGATGTTTCATCTCAACGCGCTTTACAAGAAAAGTCATTTCAATACAAACATACAAACATTCCAGTTTAAAGGTTTCTATGTAAGGTTTCTTCCTGTTAAAGGGGAGTTTTTCCTCTCCACCGTCGCTACATGCTTGCTCAGTATGAGGGATTGCTGAAGGATTGCTGTGGTTGGAAAGTCTGCATCAACGGGGCCCAACCTCACGCCAATGACTGACGCAATCTGCTGGGATTCCTTAAATAGGAAACTTTTTAAATGACTGGAATGTTTGTATAAATGTATTGAAATGACTTCTTGTTAAGAGCCTTGAGATGAAACATCTGTTGTGAATTGGCGCTATATAAATAAACTGAATTGAATTGAAATTAAGGAATCCCAGCAAGTTACATCGAGTCGTTGACGTGAGGTTGGGCCCTGTTGATGCAGACTCCAACCACAGCAATCCTTCAGCAATCCCTCATACTGAGCAAGCATGTAGCGACGGTGGAGAGGAAAAACTCCCCTTTAACAGGAAGAAACCTCCAACAGAACCAGAACCAGAACCAGGCTGAGTAGGAGCGGCCATCTGCCACAACAGAACACAGAGCAGAGACACAGAAAGAACAGAAGATCTGATGTAAGAGAACTTTCTATGTTACAGAAAGTAAAAAGTTGATAACAGGACACAGTGGATGTTCAGCCACCGAGAAATGACAAATATATTAAAAGTTTAAGGGTGTGAATACTTTTGCAAAGCCTGGTATGGACAGCAAGCAATAATCATAATTCAGACGACTAAAAACGATCTCTGTTAATAAAAATGTGACATTTTCTCACAGCCCTGTAAGAAACGTCCCTCCTTTGGTGTTTTTAAATCCCGCCTAAAAACCTATTATTTTTCTCTGGCTTTTAATCTCTAAAATATCCCTTTTAAGCTGCCTTCTTTTTATTGCATGTAGAATAACTTTTAATTTATTTATGTATGGTTCTCTCTCATTGTGTTCTTGTATCAATTCTAACTATGAACTACCCTGTTTTATTGGTGGCTTTATTTTAGTTCATCGTTTTTAACCTGTCTTTGCATTTCCTATTTTTTTATTCTCATTTTTCTTTTTCCTTTCTATGTCTTTTCCAGATAGGTAGGTAGAGTAGTTATCATGCAATCTGAGAGTTGTAGGTTCAAATCCAGCTTCCTCCTGTCACATCTTGATGTGCCCCTGGGCAAGGCACTTAACCCTAAGTTGCCCACTGAGTTCTGTATCGGTCTGTGAATGGGGCTCCAGTGTAACTCACTTTGAGAAGTCAGCATGACTAGAAAAACTTTAGATAAGTTCACTCCATTTACCGTTAATCTGAGGCAGAAATATAGAAAATAAAAATACAGACCGTTTGTTCTTCCCCACCATTTTAGCATGTATGTTAACTGTAACTGAGCGAGAAGACGTGTTACTATATTCTGGTAAACGGACGGTTTCTGTAACTTTATGATTTCAGGGAATATTTTTCCATCAGTGAAGATGATCAACAGGAGAAAATAACTTTTCTTCTCATTCGTTTTCAGACGTTGATGAAGCAGCCGCTGACTCCGTCAGATCAGATCCAGACGGCCCGATCCGTCCGTGTTTGTAGATTTATCTCCCCCCTGAAACAAATGAAAGCCGTTATCTAAAGTTCCCACTTCAACCAATCAGCCGTGACATGCTGAAAGATGAAGGGGCGCTCGTCATCATCGCTCGGCTTTTATCTGCATCTCAGAACGATTAAGGTGTCTGCCGCGCTTCCTGCCTCTTCAAGCTCGACTCAGGTTTCCCTCAGGGGGTTTGATCTGATCTGGAAGCAGAACGTCTGACCTCTGACCTTCAGCTCTAAGCTTTCCTGACCCTGACATCTGCTTTGGTTGATCTGAGCTCCTCAGTCGGGGCTGAACTTTACCTCGTCTCCCTCTGAACGCCTCCAGCAGCAGCAGGTGGCGTCTCTGCAGGGTTTAACGTCTCTCAGCGTCTCGCTGACGGATGTTTGTGTAGGAATGTGGGCAGAGCCACGATTATCCCGGTAATCCCTGAGCGGAACAAGGATGATGCCGCTCCTTCACGCCTCTGGGAGCTTAGCTCCTCAGACTTGTGCATGTGTGCTGATCCGTGTGTTGATCCGTGTTCTCATCCAGTCACAAGACCTCCGTCTTTAGGTGTTCCCAGAAGGAAGAGGAGCTGGGAAGTTTCATGTTCTACTTGGATGAAAAAGTGCCAGATGTGTTGTGGGCCTGGATCAGGTCCGGGGTGTTCTGTAACGTCCTCCATCCTTGTCTCCACAGTGCGCGGACTTCGGCCGGGGCGCGGTGACCGGAGACATGTGCGAGGACCTGTGCGTCCACAGCCTGGTCGAGTACAAGCGCTGCCTCTACTACGAGAACGGGAAGAAGGTGATCGAGGCTCGCTGGAGAGAAAACCTCATCATCCTCAAGTCCAAACTGGAGAACTTCTCCTCCTACGAGCCTCTGGGGATCCTGGACTACCAGGTGATCTCTGAGCTCCACATCTGCCGTGTTTTATCAGGGTGTTACAGGAATATTTCTGTGTAATTAGGATTTAATTCATTATTCCCTGTCTTAGTAAGTGCACCTTTTGGAAAATAGGTCATGTTATAGAAAAAAAAAGCCTTCTGTTTTGACAGCAACGAATCAGGATGCTTAAACAAACGTCAGAGATACGAACATGACATTCTGATCTTGTGACACTGCTACAGGCTATCAAGGTGGGGCCCAACGTGGGGCCCAACGTGGCGCCCAACATGGCGCCAAACGTGGGGCCCAACGTGGCGCCCAACATGCCGCCAAACGTGGGGCCCAACGTGGCGCCCAACGTGGGGCCCAACGTGGCGTCCAGCATGGGGCCTAACATGGGGCCCAACATGGCGCCAGACGTGGGGCCCAACGTGGCGCCAAACGTGGGGCCCAACGTGGTGCCCAACGTGGGGCTCAACTTGGAGCTCAACTTGGTGCCCAACGTGGGGCCCAACGTGGCGCCCAACATGCCGCCAAACGTGGGGCCCAACGTGGCGCCCAACGTGGGGCCCAACGTGGCGTCCAGCATGGGGCCTAACATGGGGCCCAACATGGCGCCAGACGTGGGGCCCAACGTGGCGCCAAACGTGGGGCCCAACGTGGCGCCTAACGTGGTGCCCAACGTGGGGCTCAACTTGGAGCTCAACTTGGTGCCCAACGTGGGGCCCAACGTGGCGTCCAGCATGGGGCCCAACATGGCGCCAGACGTGACGCCTAACGTGGGGCCCAACGTGGCGCCTAACGTGGGGCCCAACATGGGGCCCAACATGGCGCCAGACGTGGGGCCCAACGTGGCGCCTAACGTGGGGCTCAACTTGGTGCCCAACGTGGGGCCCAACGTGGCGTCCAGCATGGGGCCCAACATGGCGCCAGACGTGGCGCCTAACGTGGGGCCCAACGTGGCACCTAACATGGGGCCCAACGTGGCGCCAACGTGGCGCCACGTGGGGCCCAACGTGGCGCCTAACGTGGTGCCCAACGTGGGGCCCAACGTGGGGCTCAACTTGGTGCCCAACGTGGCGCCTAACGTGGTGCCCAACGTGGGGCCCAACGTGGGGCCCAACGTGGGGCCCAACGTGGCGCCAAACGTGGGGCCCAACGTGGCGCCTAACGTGGTGCCCAACGTGGGGCTCAACTTGGGGCCCAACGTGGGGCTCAACTTGGTGCCCAACGTGGCGCCTAACGTGGTGCCCAACGTGGGGCCCAACGTGGCGCCTAACGTGGCGCCTAACGTGGGGCCCAACGTGGCGCCCAACGTGGCGCCTAACGTGGCGCCCAACGTGGCGCCAAACGTGGGGCCCAACGTGGGGCCCATGGCTCCCAACGTGGGGCCCAATGTGGGGCCCGAGTGGGGAGGACAGGGAGAGACAAATTGAAGGGACTGCTTGCATCCTGGGGAAGTTCTTTCAGCCTCCAACTTAGCTGAACCATTAGCATTAGCAGTGGAAGGAAATGATTTATAGTGTGGCGTATTCAGCCCCTGTAGAACCCGGTAGAACCCTGGAGAACCTTCATCTCTAGCAGAACATCCAGACACTAAAGGGTTTTATCTATTCTTCTTTGCAAAGCAGCTCAAGCTCTATCTGATTGGATGAAGAGCGTCTGTGAGGATCGCTTTTCTGGACTTTGACTAGGCCCTTCTGATCCATGAATCTGCTTTGATCCAAACCATCCCATAATATCTCTGGCCGGTTGTCCTGCTGGACGGTGAAGCTCCGCCCCAGTCTCAGCTCTTTTGCAGCCTCTGCATTTAGCTTCGTCCGTCTTCCCACAGCACGATGCTGCCACCACCATGTTTCACTGACACTATTGTGTGTTCTAGGCTGGTGTCCACACCACATGAACTTCTGCTGTCACTATGTGGTTTGTGGGTTTTAACTAGGCCACTCTAAGCCATGAATATGCTGTGCAGCAAACATGACTTCTTCTTGCCATTTTTCCATAAAGGTCAGATTTGTTGACCTGAGCTGTGGATTTCTGCAGCTCCTCCAGAGACACCCTGGACCTCTCGGCTGCACTTAGTAGCATTGAGTTTCATTTAGGGAAGTAAATGTTTCACACACGTTTCAGACTTTTTACAGTAGAAAGGCTTGAAAACTTTGCATTATTTTTCTGATTCACTATTTAAGGTTGTTTTGAGTTGATTGAACATATAAAACTCCAATAAAACACATCAAAGTTTCACTGTTTTGGATATTTAGTAATAAATCCGGTTATTTCTGTCCAGCAGGATGCAGGAGAGGAGCTGTCGGCTCTGGACGTGGTTTTCTACGCCACCCTGGAGGTGAGTCGTCTCAGCTGAACTATCCCGTCTTTGCCTCCCGAACAAACTTTACAGTGAGTCTCCTTCTGAGCTCAGGTGAGAAACTCTCTGGGTCTGGCTGAGGATGGCGAGGATGAGGAAGGAGGAGGAGGGAACAGCAGCTCTCTGTCCAGACTGTGGGGAAAGAAGCTGAAGATCAGAGAGAGGAGCTACTCCAGAGCAGAGCTGGGCTCGCTGTGGTCGCTGCTGCAGCAGGAGGAGTACACCTTCCTCAGGTAGGCATCAGCAGCCATGCTCAGAGCCAGACAGGTGGATTTAACCCACCCAGAGGGGGTCGGTTCATAGCTTTGGTCCTTTGGAACCAGGTGCAAACTTCCTACTTTCAAGGTATTTTGTACCAATGTTCCTCTTCTGTCTGCCCAAACCTCACATTCATATTGAGAGCCGTTGGTCAAGTTACACAGTCAGAAATTAACAGCAATAATTGGGGTTCTTGAGCCTGTCATAAGAGGAAAAAATGGGGTTCATTTATCAAAGTCATGTCACAGTTTCAAACAACTTAAATACATCAAACTAAATATTCAGTTTGAATCTATGTATTTAGCTAGCAAGTTAAACTGGCTAGTTCAGGGGTCTGCAAACCTGCAGCTGTGGGGCCACAAGTGGCTCTTAATAACTGGATAAAAAGGATAAAGAATCAACCACTGTTTTTAAATTTACATATAAAAAGAAAGGCAGTTTTTCCTGCATATTTTTAGTCTTTTCATTGAATAATTACATTTATTTTCCACATCAGAATGACGTAGGCCTACCAGTAGTATATTTTTTTACACCATTTTCCACAAATATCAGTATAGAAGAAAATTAATCCATTATCTATTTCCAAAATTTTTATGTTTTTTATTTTATTTTAAAACCTTATGCTGAGCCCCCAAGGGGACATGGTGGGAAAAATATTTTTATGGAGAGAAAGAAATAAAAAATAAATACATTTTGCGAGATCCTAAGAAAGTTTAGCAATATCTTGGGAAACTTTCTCGTGACATCACAAATGTCGTTGACTGATCACATTTAACAGGAGGAGCCATGGAGGACGATGTCCTGCAGTTCCTGGAGTCACGACAGATCCATCCATCTGTCACTTATATGAAAACCATGTCTGCAGCTAAGCACTGACTTTATGTCCCTATATTTGAGGCCAATCTCAAAGTAAAACTCTATAAAGCTCTTCCGTACGTGAGTGTCTTCCATCGTAGCAATGCTGCAGCAAACTGACCTGGACACACCGTATATACAGGAAGTAGAGGCTTTTCAAAACTTTCTCAAGTTATCGCAAAAGTTTCTCAAGATAACGCAAAATGTTTTTATTATTCTTTTTCTCCCCTAAAACATATTTTTCCCACCATGTCCCCTGGGGGGCTCAGTAACCTTAAAACAGAAAAAAAAATGACAACACTGTTTCTATAGTAATTTTTTGGGGGGACAAATAGGTCTTTTTTTTTCAAATTGTTTGGTAACTTTTGTTGCTCTAAACAAGTTTTATTTAGGTGAGCTCAAGGCAACAATGGCTCTTTGGATTGTAAAGGTTAGCTAGATATGTCGTTTCAAACTTAATATGTAACTCAGAGCTAAATATTTAGCTAATATGCAAATGATCTAGCCAATAGGCGGAAGAGGACTATCAAAGTAAAAGTTGGCTCTTCTCTATAACCTCCTGCTGCTGCTGTAAATCCATCGCTAAACGTCTGTGCTGCTGTTAAACTGGTAAATCCTGCGTATTACGCTGAAATGTTGGACGTGTTGGGAGGAAAATTAACAGGTAACATGAAGAACGTAACCCAGCTTTTATTTTGATAGTCCACTTCCGTTTATTGGCAAGTGAATTTGGATATTTGCTAAATGTTTAGCTCTGATTGAAATGTTTAGTTCAAAGCTACATATTTAGCTAGCCAGTTTAGCCTCATTGCTAAATACTTAGCATGCTAACTAAAAATGTAGTTTGAAACTGTGACATTTATAAATGAATACATAAAAGGGACACAAATATGACCCCCATCTTCCTTACTAAATAGTCCAAATTACTGCTGTTCTTTTTTGACTGTGTACGTTTACAAAACAGCAGCCCATACATTCACCCTTCTACTTATGATTAAAATAAATGATTTTATATAGAAAATGTTAAATATTCAAACATTAGCTTGTGGATATGAAATGGTTATTGGAAAGGACAATTAGGGAAAGAAACGGGGTGAATTGGTCCAGATGTTGCAACGTATGTTCATCGATACGTTTTTTTCTGAGTTCCTGACATCAGTTCAGGAAGGAAAACCAAAGCGACACGTTCTAGATCCTTCTGAAGGATCTGAAGGTGTTCCTGGGCCAGAAGAGAGAGATGGTCCCTCCAGGGATGCCTGGTGTGGTGCAGGGCTTTGAGCCTTCATATAAATCAGAACTCCTGATGTTGAGATCTCATGCTGGTTCTGGCCTCCAGAGTCCTGCAGGACCTCAGCCCCCACGTGGCCAAGGTGCTGGGCTCCTGCGGCCACTTCTACGCTGTGGAGTACCTCTCGGCTGGACACGCCTGGGACCAGAACCTCTTCTCCATGGACCAGGTGGTTGTTCCCAGGACGCAGGATCAGAATCCAGCCGGAGCCTCTGGGAGGTGGAGCACCAGGCAGATGGTGCATCAGATCGCGCTGAGCTTCCTGGACATGGTGTGGCACTTCGACTACGACTTCACCCACAAGCTGCACCTGTGTGACATCAAACCGGAGAACTTTGCAATCAGGAAGGACCTGACGGTGAGTTTTGGTCTGACTTAAATATTATTTACATATTTAGATTTGCAGCCATGCTGCTGACCTGCTGACAGGAGGCGTAGAAAGGAACCGACAGGATGATAGAAAGTTGGTCGTCTGGCAATTACATCCAATGTGTCTTTGATTAAACCAGGACTAAAACAGATTCTTTGAAGAGCTTAAATATGGGATTTATTTGGACTAAAGCGAAAAGTTTAGTTAGAACAGAATAGAATAGAATAATCTTTTATTGTCCCACAAAGGGGAAATTCAGCTGTAACAGCAGCAAAGTGACAGATAATAAAAGTGTCACCATCAACATTAAGGACACAATTACAAAAACCAAAGTACTGTGCAGTTATTAAAAAATAAAGAGGCTTACTCTGATTATTTAAAAACAGTGAATATTTACATAACGTGCATGAGTTGTGAAAGAAAAAGTAAAACGTAGTATTTTGAAAAATATAAACCGGAAAAAAAACAGATGTGCAAATAGCAGCTGCAGAAATGTTAATTAAATGAGTGAAACTGTACAAATTACAGCAGGAGTATAGTTATTTTCCAATTAGGTTTTTAGGTAGTGTCTACATAGAAACAAGCTGCATCTTTACACATTTATGACAACGTAACAAACGTATAAATCCAGTTTTAACACATAACAATAAGCTAGCTACTGTCTATGGAGAGTCATATCTGTGTTAAAAGGTCCAGTTAATGAGTTGACCTCATAGGATTTGATTTTAGGTCATTTTGAAGCGTCAGTGCTGGAATAAATCTTTCTCTTTAAAACTCTTCTCTCCATTTCTAGCTGTAAAATACACAGAAACATTTAGGTTTTTCCCACAATGTGATGTTAAAGACAGCATATCACTAAAGGGTGAAATTAGAAGCTCAACCATTTCAATTGGTTGTGTGGGATGGTTAGATCATCTCAAAAGGGTAAAATGAATCTATGTTTGAACAAAAGCATCAAAGAAGCATTTTTCTACAGAACAAACTGTAGCCTGAGATTCAGAGATAAAGTAAAAACTAAAAATATTTGGCTTTCATATTTTGTTCCAAGGCATAAATCTCTGCAGCTGTTTTCCTGACTGACCATCAGAGCAGAGGGCTTCTCCACGAAGCGAGCTAATCTTAAAAGTCACGCTTACTTTAACAATCCCGGCTTCATTTCCCGAAATTCGGTTCCACAAGCGAGGCTAACCGGAAGCCCCGCTTAGTCACCATGGTAACAGATGCTGTTTGACAAGCCTGGTCCTTGGCAGCTAGATGAATATGATTGGACAAGACACGTGATGTCACAGCTCGTCTTCTTCTTCTTCCCACCCTGCAATATAATATGCAATGCATTGTGGGGTTTTATATTTTTTAGATGTAGTTCTAATTAGATTTCATTTTTACCATTTTGAAGAATATTACTGCGTTTAATCTTTCCTTGCTGCCAGAAAATGTTTTTGTTCCACCCATGTTGCTCCTGACACCAAACATTATTAATAATTACTTTAATTTTGTCTGAGATGGACCCATAGAATCAACATGCTGTTCTGTTTAAATGTATTAAAATAGCATTAAAGTAGCTTTAAAACTGGTAACAAAATACATTTGTAAAAGGAAAAACTGTATTAATGTGACTTTACATTTTGAAGGCTTCAAACTGTTCTTATTTAGTTGTTAATTATTTTTACATCCTTATACTTAAATCCTGTTCTTACGCATTTAACCTGTTTTAATCATGTTTTATATTCTGGTTTTAATAATTCACAACAGACTCCAGATTATCCTGCTCTACCCAAAGAAGTAAAATGATTTATTAACATGAATTTAGGCGTTTACAGTCAGAAACGCTTCTCAGCGCTCACAGTGTGTCACACTGTAAACCGTCCGTGCAGCAACACCACCTACTGCAGAACACCGGTATTACAACTCAGCATTTAAACAATAATTCACATTATTACACAATGCAGCCTCACAAGCTTTATGCAGCTGGTGTTCCTCTTATTGGTTATGATGCATCTGTGATGCTCATAGGCTTACATTAATGATTATTGCTCAGCCTGGGAGAAGAACGTTTCTCTTTCCTTTCCTTTTACCTCATTTAGCATCGATTGACAGGAGCTGCCTTTAATGTAGCGTGGACACACATGAGTCTGGCTTGTTAAGCCTGGCTTGAATTAGCGAGGACTGAACCCAGCTGAGCTTCGTTTGTGGAATAAGCCTGGAGTGAACTGTTAGGCTGATTCAAGCGAGGCTGTTTCTAATGAGCCTCCATTTTTTGACTCTATTTTGTCGAGATCTGAAGCAGGTAAACGTTTTTTTTGTTTAGTCTTATAGCATCGCAGAATAAGAATAATTTTATATCTACCTACCTCTCCTACCTACCTACCTACATCTCCTACCTACCTACCTACCTACCTACCTACCTACCTACATCTCCTACCTACCTACCTACCGACCTACCTACATCTCCTACCTACCTACCTACCTACCTACATCTCCTACCTACCTACCTACCTACCTACCTACCTCTCCTACCTATCTACCTACCTCTCCTACCTACCTACCTACATCTCCTACCTACCTACCTACCTACCTACCTACATCTCCTACCTACCTACCTACCGACCTACCTACATCTCCTACCTACCTACCTACCTACCTACCTACCTACATCTCCTACCTACCTACCTACCTACCTACCTACCTACCTACCTACCTACCTACCTACCTACCTACCTACATCTCCTACCTACATCTCCTACCTACCTCTCCTACCTACCTCTCCTACCTACCTACCTACCTCGCCTACCTACCTCTCCTACCAACCTACCTCTCCTACCTACCTACCTCTCCTACCTACCTCTCCTACCTACCTACCTACCTCTCCTACCTACCTACCTCTCCTACCTACCTACCTACCTACCTACCTACCTACCTACCTACCTACCTACCTACCTACCTACCTCTCCTACCTATCTACCTACCTCTCCTACCTACCTACCTACCTCTCCTACCTACCTACCTCTCCTACCTACCTACCTACCTACCTACATCTCCTACCTACCTACCTCTCCTACCTACCTACATCTCCTACCTACCTACCTACCTACCTCTCCTACCTACCTCTCCTACCCACCTACCTACCTACCTCTCCTACCTACCTCTCTTACCTACCTAACCACCTACCTACCTCTCCTACCTACCTACCTCTCCTACCTACCTACCTACCTACCTACATCTCCTACCTACCTACCTCTCCTACCTACCTACATCTCCTACCTACCTACCTACCTACCTCTCCTACCTACATCTCCTACCTACCTTCCTATCTACCTACCTCTCCTACCTACCTACATCTCCTACCTACCTACCTCTCCTACCTACATCTCATACCTACCTTCCTATCTACCTACCTCTCCTACCTACCTACCTCTCCTACCTACATCTCCTACCTACCTTCCTATCTACCTACCTCTCCTACCTACCTACCTACCTACCTCTCCTACCTACATCTCCTACCTACCTTCCTATCTACCTACCTCTCCTACCTACCTACATCTCCTACCTACCTACCTACCTACCTACCTACCTACCTACCTACCTACCTACCGACCTACCTACCTACCTACCGACCTACCTACATCTCCTACCTACCTACCTACATCTCCTACCTACCTACCTACCTCTCCTACCTACCTACCTACCTACCTACCTACCTACCTACCTACCTACCTACATCTCCTACCTACCTACCTCTGCTACCTACCTACCTACCTACCTACCTACATCTCCTACCTACCTACCTCTGCTACCTACCTACCTACCTACCTACCTACATCTCCTACCTACCTACCTCTGCTACCTACCTACCTACCTACCTACCTACCTACCTACCTACATCTCCTACCTACCTACCTTCCTACCTACCTACCGACCTCTCCTACCTACCTACCTCTCCTACCTTCCTACCTACATCTCCTACCTACCTACCTACCTACCTACCTACATCTCCTACCTACCTACCTACCTACCTACCTACATCTCCTACCTACCTACCTCTCCTACCTACCTACCTACCTACCTACATCTCCTACCTACCTACCTCTCCTACCTACCTACATCTCCTACCTACCTACCTACCTACCTCTCCTACCTACCTCTCCTACCCACCTACCTACCTACCTCTCCTACCTACCTCTCTTACCTACCTAACCACCTACCTACCTCGCCTACCTACCTCTCCTACCTACCTACCTACCTCTCCTACCTACATCTCCTACCTACCTTCCTATCTACCTACCTCTCCTACCTACCTACATCTCCTACCTACCTACCTCTCCTACCTACATCTCATACCTACCTTCCTATCTACCTACCTCTCCTACCTACCTACCTCTCCTACCTACATCTCCTACCTACCTTCCTATCTACCTACCTCTCCTACCTACCTACCTACCTACCTCTCCTACCTACATCTCCTACCTACCTTCCTATCTACCTACCTCTCCTACCTACCTACATCTCCTACCTACCTACCTACCTACCTACCTACCTACCTACCTACCTACCGACCTACCTACCTACCTACCTACCTACCTACCGACCTACCTACATCTCCTACCTACCTACCTACATCTCCTACCTACCTACCTACATCTCCTACCTACCTACCTACCTCTCCTACCTACCTACCTACCTACATCTCCTACCTACCTACCTCTGCTACCTACCTACCTACCTACCTACCTACATCTCCTACCTACCTACCTCTGCTACCTACCTACCTACCTACCTACCTACATCTCCTACCTACCTACCTCTGCTACCTACCTACCTACCTACCTACCTACCTACATCTCCTACCTACCTACCTTCCTACCTACCTACCGACCTCTCCTACCTACCTACCTCTCCTACCTTCCTACCTACATCTCCTACCTACCTACCTACCTACCTACCTACATCTCCTACCTACCTACCTACCTACCTACCTACATCTCCTACCTACCTACCTCTGCTACCTGCCTACCTACCTACCTACATCTCCTACCTACCTCTCCTACCTACCTACCTCGCCTACCTACCTCTCTTACCTACCTACCTACCTACCTACATCTCCTACCGACCTTCCTACCTACCTATCTACCTACCTCTCCTACCTACCTATCTACCTACCTCTCCTACCTACCTACCTACCTACATCTCCTACCTACCTTCCTACCTACCTACCTATCTACCTACCTCTCCACCTACATCTCCTACCTACCTTCCTACCTACCTATCTACCTACCTACCTACCTACCTACCTACCTACATCTCCTACCTACCTTCCTACCTACCTACCTATCTACCTACCTCTCCTACCTACCTACCTACCTACCTACCTACCTACCTACCTACATCTCCTACCTACCTTCCTACCTACCTACCTACCTACATCTCCTACCTACCTCTCCTACCTACCTACCTACCTACCTCTCCTACCTACCTTCCTACCTACCTACCTCTCCTACCTACCTACCTACCTACCTACATCTCCTACCTACCTTCCTACCTACATACCTACATACCTACATACCTACATACATACATACATACATACATACATACATACATACATACATACATACATACATACATACATACATACATACATACATACATACATACTGTAGCAGCTGTGAAATATGGCCTTTTTTTAGGCAGCTAATGAAACGACTCCAGTCCTGGTTTGTTTTCACTCTGGACTAATTGATAAAGTTCTGGAGTCTCTCCATGAAGCTTCAGGCAGCGCAAAGAAAAGAAACATAAATAAATAAACAGTTGACTAGAATCCGCATGGAAAGTTTTCCATTCATCAGAGCCAAAGATCTTTATTTAAATCAACTTTATTGCCACAGGAATAAAATGCTGCAGAGCTTATTGAATGTAATGCTACAGTTAATCATTAAAGTTGCTTATTTTTAGTGTAAAATGAAAACCAGCCCAAAAAACTGAACCTCCTTCAGGCTCATTGTTTACTATTAGTTCTTTGCTCTAGTTTCTGAGGCCATAAATACGTCGACGCCTCATAAAGTCAGCTCCATCAGCTCCTGCCAACAACTGGAGCTGAATGTAAACATTGTTTTTCTCACGGCTGCTGGGAAAACTGGGAAAGGGAAAAAATAAAGCGAAACATAGGGGCCAAAAAAGTGGATCTTAATGTGAATCTAAACTCATTTAGACCATTATCTTATAATCATTCCCTCTGTGTTACTAGATTAAAGCAGTTCCTTTCTAGTGTTGAAATGAGGTAAATATGTTCATTGTTTAAAGACAGCTCTGCAGACAAGAAACTAACATAATTATTATTATTATTATTATTATCATTAATATTATTATTGTTGTTGTAATTATTATTATATTAATAATACCAATACTACTACTAAAATAATAATAATAATAATAATAATAATAATAATAATAATAATAATAATAATAATAATAATAATAATAATAATAATAATAATAATAATAATAAAAGAGGAAAATAAAGGATTTAAACTTTTAAAGAACATGTAAGTCAGTTTCAGGAATGGCTCAGTTTCAATTTGACCTGCAGCTTCTTGATTCTTCTTGATTTTTTTCAGATTTTAAAATCAATTTATAATCAAAATATGCTGACTTTCAAGCCAATAAAATTTGTATCATATTTTACACACATCTTTTTATGCACAGTTTTTAATTGAGAACAAAACATTTTAGTATGGGTTTTGGTTCATTTATTTTAATAAAAAATATTCTCATTAATCTATTTCAACTTTTTTTTTCTTCCTATTTTTGATTATTAAAATTAGATTGAAGTTTTGAAATTACAGCAATTAGTCTATGAGATTCTGACGATATTATTATTTTTATTATGCAGAACATGTTTAAATGTGTTACTGTTAAAACAACATTACACAACTAACTAAAGTATCTTAACTAAATATTAATATTTATTTATTTGATTTTGCTAATATTGATTTTTAGATTGCTAATTGTGCAAGCTTAATTATACTCCACATTGTAAATAAAGTATTGTTAGATAAAATAAATAATTGTTATAGAATCTATTAGAAGCTCAACATTACATTCTGAAAATTAAACAAAATTGATCATTTTAATTTCAATTCAGTTTATTTATATAGAACTGATTCACAACAGAGGCAATTTACAAGAAAATATTACTATAACCTTTAACATAAATAATACTAATAATAATAATAATAATACTGATAATAGTAATAATAATAGTAAAAATAATCCTTAATATATAATATATTAGACCTCATGTTCAAAGTTGCTTTCCAGTTTCATATTGTGTGTTTAATCTTTTCCAGCTGACATCAGTCAATAGGAAGGTTTAAGAGTTCAGTTTCTGGTAAAAACGGATTTCTTAGAAAAATAAAATATAATAATTTACTATCCTTTGTAAATAAAATGTAACCCACTTAAATATTTTGTTTTATAAACCAGAGAAGGTCTTGAAAGCTCTGTTTACATGTGACTTATTTTTACATTTTAAACAATTTTATTTTTTTGTTCAAACATTATTTTATTTATGTATTTATTTCTAACACAATTTTCAACCCTCTGCTGTATTTCAGATTGAGACATTTTCAAATAAATCTGTCTCACCGAAGCTTTTTCCACTTTGTAATTTTTCCTATTTTTATAATGAATGTTCATCCTGACTGTAAACATACGGAGGAAAGTCATTAAGTTTCTTCACCCTGGTCGTTACTGGTCCCGACCCGGTCCTGACCCTGGTTCTGTGGTTCTGACCCTGGTCCTGACCCTGGTTCTGTGGTTCTGACCCTGGTTCTGTGGTTCTGACCCTGGTTCTGACCCTGGTTCTGTGGTCCTGACCCTGGTTCTGTGGTCCTGACCCTGGTTCTGTGGTCCTGACCCTGGTCCTGACCCTGGTTCTGTGGTTCTGACCCTGGTCCTGACCCTGGTTCTGTGGTTCTGACCCTGGTTCTGTGGTTCTGACCCTGGTTCTGACCCTGGTTCTGTGGTCCTGACCCTGGTTCTGTGGTCCTGACCCTGGTTCTGTGGTCCTGACCCTGGTCCTGACCCTGGTTCTGACCCTGGTCCTGACCCTGGTTCTGTGGTTCTGACCCTGGTTCTGTGGTTCTGACCCTGGTTCTGACCCTGGTTCTGTGGTCCTGACCCTGGTTCTGTGGTCCTGACCCTGGTTCTGTGGTCCTGACCCGGGTTCTGTGGTCCTGCAGGTGGTGGCGATCGACGTGGACATGGCCTTCTTTGAGCCCAAGATGAGGGACATCCTGGAGCAGAACTGCAGCAGCGACGACGACTGTAACTTCTTCGACTGTTCGTCCAGGTGTGACCCGGTCAGACGCAGGTGCAGCCCTCACCGCCGGAACACCAACCTGCAGGTGAGACTCTCCAGAGATGTTTCACACATTAAAAGTTCCTTCTGAAAGCAAAGCTGCTTATAGTTTATTATCTTATATATCACCTGTTTCTGTGAGTGATCCGTGTTTCAAAACTTTTAATTATCTGTGAGAAGAAAAACAGCATTAAGGTATTAGGTGTCAGATGTCTGAATGTTTAACTAAAGAAAGGGGAAAAATAAATACAAATGATTTAATCTCTGGAAGGATTTATTAATATTCTAGTATCATTCTGAACAGCAGAGAAACATTTTCTCTTCTCATAATAAATTTAGACTATTTCTATTTATTGTGAATCTCTAGGTTGTTAAATGCCAATTTATGAAATCATTTATATTATTTATTGCGCTTTGAACACCAAAAGAAATTCCGTCTCAGAAGAGTCATTGTGAATTATAAAATAGAATAGGATAGATAATACAAATATTAACAAAAAATGTTTAGTATTTTCTGTATTTTAACATCAAAACAAGAGCTTAGAGAATCTCTTTATTCTTTAAAAATAAATATATTTGGTCTCGTTAATATTTTTTATATTTCCTGGCTCTACTTTAAAAAAAAACTTGAAATAAAAATAAAATCAATTTTAGCTAAATTTTAATATTTATTTTAATTCTTTAAATAAAATAATTGTTATTTGCTTTTGCTAATATTGTTTTTTTTAGATTGCTAATTGTGCAAGCATAATTATTCTCCACATTGTAAAGTATTGTTACAAAAAATAATTAATTGTTATAGAATCTATTACCAGCTCAACATGACATTCTGAAAATTAAATCAAATGGATTATTTTAACATTACTATTAAATGTATTATTAATTATTATTATTATTAATAATAGTAATAATAATAACAATAGTTATTATTATTAGTAGTATAATAATAATAATAATAATAATAATAATAATAATAATAATAATTATTATTATTATTATTGTTATTATTAATTAATTAAAATTATTATTATTATTGTAGATAAACACAAATTAAGATAGAAAGTAGCCAAATAAACTGTCTAGCCGCCGCCTCTCCGGTTGCGGCCTAAAGGTCTGATAGAAAATGTCGGGCCTCGACCCTCCATCACCATCATCACCATCATCACCATCGTCACCATGACAGCGGGAGGACAGACTCTCATCAGCCTGCCGGCAGCCCTATCACATGCCTCATGATACCAGATATCTGCATTCATAGCAGGAGATGTGTGAATATGAGACGGAGTGAAACTGTTTTCACTCTGGCGATGATGGGAAAGATGAAAAAAGATGGAAAGATGGAGAGAAAATAGAAGAGAAGAAACTGATCAAAAATGACATGAAAAGAAAAAGATAACAGGGAAAGAGTAAACGTTGAAAAAGAAGAGAGAAGCTGAGATTAAAGGATAAAGATATTACAATAGGTTAAAAAAACAAAAGCGAAAACACTTTATGTATTCTATTACATGAGGAATAAAAGTTAAAGTTGGTTAATAGAAATTAAAAAAATGTTCAAACTAAATATATAAAACTGAATGTTTTATGAAAAAGGAAGAACAAAAAGCCAAATGAGGTTTTTTACTTCAACCAAAGAAAATGGAGAACAAAGAGAGAGAAAGAGGAGAGGATGGAAATAAAACGAAGCTGAGACGACCTGCTGACATGTCACTGACAAGCTGCTCTCCTATTGGCCCACGCTCCACAGGTGTCTCCTGGGGCTGACCTCTGATGACCCGCCTTCGGCCAATCAGCTCTTTAGAGAAAGACGTTTTTGTCTTCCTAAAATTTTCAACTCGCTTCTTATAATTCATAAACAGATCCTTTATTAACGTCCTGCTTTATTTCTTCTTCTTCTTCTTCTTCTTCTTCTTCTTCTTCTTCTTCTTCTTCTTCTTCTTCTTCTTCTTCTTCTTCTTCTTCTTCTTCTTCTTCTTCTTCTTCTTCTTCTTCTTCTTCTTCTTCTTCTTCTTCTTCTTCTTCTTCTTCTTCTTCTTCTTCTTCTTCTTCTTCTTCTTCTTCTTCTTCTTCTTCTTCTTCTTCTTCTTCTTCTTCTTCTTCTTCTTCTTCTTCTTCTTCTTCTTCTTCAGGTGATTTGTGAGAAGATATTCAGACCTTGGTTTTCTCCAACACTTCTCGGGGCTAAAGCTGGGCTCCCACTGCAGGTAACTATTCTCAAAAGTCTATAAAATATCATTTATTATTTGTTAGTTTGTTTTCTTACTACCAATAATACATTAGACAGAAGAACATATTTTCTATGTAATAAAAACAAGAAACCTGAGGATTATTTTTTGTTGAGTACAGTTTTTTCCATCTAAACATTAAACAAAAATGAATGTTAAAGCTAATTAATTATTAATAAAGCTAATGAATTAATTAATATTAATGATCTCATTAATGAACATGCAGAAGTTTTCCAGGGGTAATTGTTGACCATATTGGTAATAATGGATTGATACCTTTTAACTCACCTGATATTTAACTTCTGAATCCATATTTTCTGATATTTAATCCATCAGTTTACTGTTTATTCTCACGCTGGTCTCTCCATGGCGTCTGCCCTCAGAGTCATTAGTTTATAGTCTGGACTCTAAATGGAAACAAACGAACAGAGTTTTTCCTGCCACAGTATTTTCAGATATAAACAGCTGGTAAAAGGTTAAAGTTCAGAGCTGAGAGCAAAGAGGAAATATTTGCAAAACAAGCTGGGCTCTGTAAAGAGGTCAGCTGTGCAACGTAAGACATGCAGCCCAGTGTAGGGACTCCATTTTCCACAAATGAACTGAACAGACTGTTGGACGGCATGAAGCCATTTTCCCCAGATGGACTGAGCAGACCACAAAAGCATCGCTTTTCATTCAAAAGGTTGTCAGACTAAAAAAATCTCAGAATAAACAGCATCAGTCCAGGGGTCATGTGAACCGAATGTTTGAGTTCAGGTAACTGATCGCTCCAAAAAGATTCCCAGCAGAGCGTCGTCTCAGACCTGGACACTGGACTCCACATGTGTCAAACTGAAGGCCTGAGGGCCAAATCCGGCCCGCCATAGCCATTTCTGTGGCCTAAATACCATTTTATCAGTCAAATCCAATCAGTTTTTATGTGAATAGTCATAAATCACATCATTGTGAAAAGATGTTCACTATTATTTAATTCTAAGAAGCACTTGTTGAATGCGGAGACAGATTTTTATTAATAATTTAACGGTTTATTAAAGATAGTTTTATCAAAACTTTCTGCCACACTTCAGTTCCCTTCAGTTTATTTCTGTAGCGCCGATTCACAACAGACGTACTAGATTATTTACTAGAAAATTCATTTTAATACAATCATAAAAACATTCCAATTAGTTTGAAAGTTTCTATTTAAGGAATCCCAGCAGATTGGATCGAGTCATTGACTAGAGGTTGTTCATGTTCATTCAGACTCCAACAACAGCAATCCCTCAGTCCCACAACCTGCATGTTTTAGATGTGTCCCTGCAGTCATGACCTTGATATGGCCCAAAATGAAAATGAGTTTGACACCCCTGCTGTACTCAATGCATCTCGCTAACCGGGAGCTGACATTAAAGAGTTAGTGAGCGGACACAGATCGCTGCAGCTTAACCACTTATGAAAAAAGAGCGCATGCTGGGGGATTTCCTCCCACTGAAACGATGAGGAAACGGCTCGTCTTTCAGACTTCTGATCACTTCAGTTGGAGAAATGCTCCCTGATTAATTCCAGCCTCCATGCGGAGCGTTCCTACAGCAACACATGAAATGCGGCTGCGATGCAGGAGCCATGTTTATGTCTTCTTGAATAAAAAGCGATGCTTTTTTTCTATAGTCTGACATCTGAGGATGTGGTAAAATGTTCACCGTACACACCCAAACTGTTAACTGTTAATCTATTTTCCCCCAATGTGCCATCAAGTTAGGTGGAGGTCTGGTAACGATCTATCCTAACCCTCACTCTTTTGATTCAGGTGTGTTGGAGGGGGGATGCATCTAAAACATGCAGGGCAGAGGCTCTGGATGATCAGGGCTGGAGACCCCTGCTGCCACAGAGTAACTCTGAACATGAGCACCTGGTTTCATGTCATCCGCCGCTCTGGTCCCAGGATGCAGAGAAATGTAAAAGGAAAATGACCAAATATTAGTTTATTATAAAACTACAGCGAAGCGTCCTTCGTCTGCTCACGATTCTTTGGGTTTATAGCGCCGTCAGGACGATGGACGCCATCACCTCTCAGCTGTTCCAGCTGCAGGTGGGGGAGATCCGGGAACATGTTTAGGCCTGAGGTGTTTCTTAGCGTTGTGTTTGCTCTGAACAGGTGGAGCTGCAGCGAGCCGTGCAGGAGTGCTCAGAAACGGATGATGATGATGAAGGAGGAGGAGGAAGAGGCAGGAGGGTCCATCGGCGCCTCCTCCAGGTTCTGAAACGCCTCCTGCAGGACGAAGCGCCTCCTGACGACAGGGAATGGACGAGGGAAGAAACGGAGGACGTTCACGCCGCTCTGAACTTCTGAGGCGGGTTAAAGTGAAGCTTTGTTCATGATGAGGAGCGATGAAGAGCTCGTCATGTGATCACAGAAAGGTCCTGGGAAACATCGTTATCTCTGACCAGAACATTCTCAATCTGGAAATGAAGGGAATGGGAATCTTTTGAATATTCCAGAGCCCTCTCAGCCTCCAGGGGTAGATGGAACTTTTTCCCCAACATCGGAGGTTCCTTCAAACTTTTTCGTTTATAATGGAGCCTAATTTGGCAAAGAGAACAGCGGACATGTTGGCCAGGTCTAAAAATCATCATCAGAAGCAGATGAGCATGAAACGAAGCAGTGTGATCAGAGCCCTGATTGGTTCTGGTTCTGCTCCGGCTGTCGGGTCCTCTGTGTTTGGTAGAGGATTTATGTTAGCTCGATGTGTTATTATATTATAATTATTGTGATTTCGATGAGAACGTCTGGAGCGCGACGGATTAGACTGAGAACCAATCAACACCTGAAGTGTCTTCATCTTTACTGGTCACCAAGTTCTGCTTTAACCAGTCGGTCTCAGTGAGATTTATTCTGATTTTCTCATTTAAAGAGAAACTAGGAGGAAAAATAAATAAAAACATAATCAGGTTCTGGAAAACTGGTTCATAAAATTGTTTCTGAGCTCAATAAATCACTTTCTGATTGATATGACTGCTGATGTTTTACATTTGTCTGATCACTGCTATTAAAGACAGATGATTAAAATAAGTAGAGGTTAAATCTAATCACTGTTTTACAATTAAATTATACCAGAAGATGTTTTATTTCCACACAACAGTAATAATTGTGGTTATGTGTGTGTTTATTTGGAGGATAGTTAGTTTAACATGCAGAGCTGCTTTTACTGCCTGATTTTAAAATCATCCTAATAAAGTCTGATCTTCTAGAGAACATGAATGAGCTGTTCTCTGTAGTTTCATGGATGTGATGGGTTCTCTGCTGTCATCCTCACTGAGACGCTTCAACTGATCTTTGGCTGTTAAAACAGCTGAAAACTCAGAAAACAATCAATAGGAACAGCGAAACCTGATGCTTTCTTCTGTTAGAGGTTACTGGGGTTAAAGGTCATAGGTCTTATCCTCTGTGCTTTGATCAACTTCTGCTGCATCCAGATGTTCTGATCTCCTTTATAACAACAGGGGCCATTTTTATGGTTTTCTGGAGAAATGAGTTTATGTAGACAAAATCACAGTTTAATTAACTTAATAATTAATTAATTAAAACACGTGACGGGGTAAGCCTCAGTGCGTCATTTCCTGTCGCGCTCTGTGAAGCTGTTTGGTGTTCAGACTCTCTTGAATTGATCTTATTTTCTCTGTGCTGAGGCCTTTCTAAGTTATTTTAACACACAAGCTACTAAAACACACGTTTTGTGGTGGTGTACTTTACGTTTTGGGAACTCCTGGTGTTTCACACAGTTTTTCTTTGGGTGGAAGGTCTCGCTCAGTTAGCTTAGCTTCATTGCGGCTATGGCTACTCTTCTTTCTCCTGTCTCTAACTCTTCTCTCTTGCTCTCTCTGTCAGATGTTTAGTTACTTCCCTGCCTCCTTTAGTGATAATGGTAACTGTAATAAATGTAATATTTTTGTAGCTTTGGAGGCGAGGGTATCAGAATTAGAAGCACGGCTCCGCGCTGTTGAAAAACCAGCAGATAGCCGAAGCCCATTAGCCAGCGCGGAGCCAACAAGGATAGAACCCCCTAGCCGTCCTCCGGTAGAGCCCGCGCAGCCGGGACCTCAGTCCGGCTGGGTGACGGTACGTAGGAAGCATAGTTCTAGGACCCAGCCCACGGGCCACCACCAACCGGTCCACGTTTCTAACAGATTTTCCCCGCTCAGCGACACACCCGCTGAGAAGCCGACCCTGGTAATTGGCAGCTCCATAGTCAGAAACGTGGCATTAGAGACACCATTGACCATAGTCAAATGTTTGCCAGGGGCCAGAACGGGCGACATCAAATCCTACCTGAAACTGCCGGCTAAAGATAAGCGTAAATACAGTAAGATTGTTATTCACGCTGGCGGTAATGACACCCGGTTACGCCAATCAGAGGTCACTGAAATTAGTGTTGCTTCGGTGTGCAAGTTTGCTAAAACAATGTCCGACTCGGTAATCTTCTCTGGTCCCCTGCCTGATCGGACCAGTGACGACATGTTTAGCCGCATGCTGTCATTCCATCAATGGTTGTCTAGGTGGTGTCCTGCAAACGATGTGGGCTACATTGATAACTGGAGAACATTTTGGGGAAAACCTGGTCTGATCCGGAGAGACGGCATCCATCCCACTTTGGATGGAGCAGCTCTTCTTTCTAGGAATATGGCCGAATTTATTAGTCCTCCAAAACACTGACAACCCAGGGTCCAGACCAGGAAGCAGAGTCGTAGTTTAACCCACCTCTCTGCTGCTTCTGTACTGTTACCCCCCCATTACCCTATAGAAACAGTGTCTTGCCCACGGCCAAAATTAAATGGATTACAAGTTAAGCCAACAAAAGCAAATTATGGAAATCTCATAAAGATAAATACAACTTTGACTGAACAGAAAAATAAATCTATTAAATGTGGTTTATTAAACATAAGATCTCTCTCCTCAAAGACTTTGTTAGTAAATGACTTGATTTGTGATAATCACATTGATTTCCTTTGTCTCACAGAAACCTGGCTGCAGCAGGAGGATTATGTCAGTATAAATGAGTCAACTCCTTCCAGTCATTTAAATTTTCACATTCCTAGAAATACTGGGCGAGGAGGAGGAGTTGCAACCATTTTTCGTTCTGATTTACTAATTAGTCCCAGACCAATTGATAGCTACAGTTCTTTTGAACATCTAACCCTTAATTTTCCTCATCCAAGTTGCAAAACATTGAGACCATTTTTGTTTGTGGTTTTGTATCGTCCACCAGGCCCTTACTCTCAATTCTTGGATCAGATCTCACATTTTTTATCTGATTTAGTATTAAATACTGATAGGGTTATTATAGTGGGGGACTTCAATATTCATGTGGATACTGAAAGTGATAGCCTAAATGCAGCCTTTAATGCTATTTTAGACTCAATTGGCTTTACTCAAAAAGTACAGGGATCGACCCACTCAGGTAAACACACTTTGGACCTTGTACTGACATACGGTATTGAGTGTGAGGAAATAACAGTCCACCCACATAACCCGGTCCTGTCTGACCACTTCTTAATAACTTTTGAATTTACTTTAACTGACCATCTTAAATCTGAAAGAAAATGTCATTATAGTAGAGCTTTATCAGACAATGCTGTAACAATTTTTAAAGAATCTGTTCCATTCTTACTTTCCTCAGTGTCTCAGAGTAACACAGTGGATGGCAGCAATTCTATCTCTAACCCTTCAGAAATTGATGGTCTGGTTCACAGCGTTACGTCCTCATTGCGTTTGGCATTAGATAGTGTAGCCCCATTAAAAAAGAAAGTGGCTAGCCATAGGAGGCTGACTCCTTGGTTTAACGCAGAGCTGCATACTTTAAAGCAGAATACTAGGAAGTTGGAGATAAAATGGCGCTCTACACACCTAGAGGATTCCTATTGAACCTGGAATAACAGTCTACTGCTGTATAAAAAGACCCTTCGACAAGCTAGAACAGCATATTTTTCATCATTAATAGAGGCGAATAAAAACAATCCTAGGTTTCTTTTTAGTACAGTTGCCAAACTTACACAGAGTCATAGCTCTGTTGAGCCAACTATTCCCCCAGCTCTTAGCAGTGATGATTTTATGGGATTCTTCATAAATAAAATATATTTTATTAAAAATAAAATCATTGGCATCCTCCCAAACATGATTACTTCTTCCTCAGTAAATGAGGCAGCATCGGAAAGAACTGTAGAACCTCAGTTGTGCTTAGGCTGTTTAGATTCAGTCGAGCTTTCGGAATTATCAAAAATATTAGCCTCATCTAAACCTTCAACTTGTATGTTGGACCCATCTACCCTCATCTATGGTCACGAACTCTGGGTGGTGACCGAAAGAACGAGATCACGGATACAAGCGGCTGAAATGAGTTTCCTCCGCAGAGTGTCTGGGCTCTCCCTTAGAGATAGGGTGAGAAGCTCAGTCATCCGGAGGGGGCTCAGAGTAGAGCCGCTGCTTCTCCACATCGAGAGGAGTCAGTTGAGGGCATCTGGTCAGGATGCCTCCTGGACGCCTCCCTGCTGAGGTGTTTCAGGCACGTCTCACCGGGAGGAGGCCCAGGGGAAGGCCCAGGACACGCTGGAGGGACTATGTTTCTCGGCTGGCCTGGGAACGGCTTGGGGATCCTCCCGAGGAGCTGGAACAAGTGGCTGGGGAGAGGGAAGTCTGGGTCTCTTTGCTTAGGCTGCTGCCCCCGCGACCCGACCCCGGATAAGGGGAAGAAAATGGATTGATGGATGGATGGATGTTGGACCCAATCCCAACCAAATTATTTAAAGAAGTGTTCCATTTGGTTCCTGGCCCCATTTTGGATATGATGAATCTATCCTTAGTAAACGGATACGTACCACAGGAATTTAAAATAGCTGTAATTAAACCTTTACTCAAGAAACCTTCCCTTGATCAAGATGACTTAGTGAATTACAGACCTATATCTAACCTTCCTTTCTTATCCAAAGTCCTTGAGAAAATTGTTGCTAATCAAGTCTGTGAGCATCTAAACAGTAACGAGCTGTTTGAAGAGTTTCAGTCAGGTTTTAGAGCTCATCATAGCACTGAAACAGCACTGGTGAAGGTTACTAATGATATTCTCATGGCCTCAGATAATGGACTGGTGTCTGTTCTGGTTTTGTTAGATCTCAGTGCTGCTTTTGACACAGTCGATCATAAATATTCTCTTAGAAAGGCTTGAACATGTTGCAGGGATCAAAGGAACAGCACTAGGCTGGTTTAAATCATATTTGTCTGATAGATTCCAGTTTGTTCATCTAAATGATAAATCATCTTCACTCTCAAGGGTTACTTGTGGAGTTCCACAGGGTTCTGTGCTTGGACCAATTCTTTTCACCATATATATGCTTCCAATTGGTAGAATCATTAGACAGCATGGGATAAATTTCCACAGCTATGCCGATGATACACAACTATATTTATCCATAAATCCTGATGAACCCAGTCAGTTAGGTAGATTACAGGCATGTCTGGAAGACATAAAAACATGGATGAATCTAAACTTTTTGCTTTTAAATTCTGACAAAACAGAAGACAGAAAACCTGCAGTAGCTGCTCAGATGTTAGCAGAAGGTTTGACTGCTGTGATGCCAACAACAATTCTGAGGATAATGTTCAACATTTCATCTTTTAGTCAAATGAGATGCCGCCTCATTTCTGAGCAGAAACAAACTTTTTAACTGAATTAAAGTTATTTTACATCTAAATCTGAAGAAGGTGAAAATAATTCTGTGGCATCTTTTCAGGAGACTCGTTTTGTCAGGCTGACACGTGGATGTGCTCATCAGAGAAGAAATGCTGGTCAGAAGGTTTTTGGTGGCTGAGACAACATTTCTCCGGGGTTCTTCCTCCTCATGTTGAATAGGGATACAAATATTGAAGTTATGAGCTCATACTGGAGCTGGAGACTTATCCATGACTACTGCTGTATTCCTGTCCAGGATCAGGTTCAGCTGTGTTCTGAGCCAGCTGGACTTTATTTCTTGCTAACTTTTTAATGGTTCTTGAGCTGAAAGCCTGAACACAGCTGAAAGGTTGTGACATGAGACCTTTAAAGCTAAATGTTTTGATTCAGAACCGACTGGACTTTGTGTGAACCCCAAACCAAAGCTCTGACAAGTGGACTTCACCTCAGGAACCGTTAAACACTCGTGAACATGGCGCCGCACTGAGGGGAGAGTTAATGAGCTCCATGTGTGGCTTCAACATTTCAGGCTGAGAAAAGATTTAAACCAGATCAGCTGAGAAACAGAGAGCAAAGCTGAGGAGGGAACTTTTAGGAAGAAACGGCATTGTTACCTTTCTGTTGAGGAATGGATCAGAGATGCCATATATGGACAGAACAATCGTCCTGGGTCCCGTTTACCGCCAGCTTTCACCCTTACTCTCATTCCTGCTACCAAGATGCTAACAGGCGAAGATCCAGAGACAGGCTGGCTGTAGGGGGGTAACAAACCTGATGTCCATCAGTAAAAGCCACTGATGACTTGAAGTTCGGACAAAACTAGAAAGGCAGTAAGGATGAGGTTAGACAGAGGAGCAGGTGGAGAAGTTAGAGGACTACAGTCTGAGGAGACAACAACCTCATAAATGTAAACCAAGACTGTTGCCGTGTTTAACATTATGATCATGAAGACAGTCCCTGTTTCTTTCACATGTAGAACCAGAATAAACTAGAACAACAACATGGTGTTGCCACAGCAGTTCAATGTGCGGATTTACCTGGAAACTTTCCAGAGCTCCATCTGCAACTTTGTCCGTCTGCAACTTTGTCCGTCTGCAGCTTTGTCTGTCTGCATCTTTGTCCGTCTGCAGCTTTGTCTGCTGCTCCGTCCGCAGCTTTGTTTGTCTGTCTGCAGCTCCATCTGCAGCTTTGTCTGTCTGCGGCTTTTTTTGTCTGCAGCTGCGTCTGCATCACTGTCTGTCTGCAGTTCCATCTGCAACTTTGTCCGTCTGCAGCTTTGTGTGTCTGCAGCTTT
This sequence comes from Valencia hispanica, assembly GCA_963556495.2. Lineage (NCBI taxonomy): Eukaryota > Metazoa > Chordata > Actinopteri > Cyprinodontiformes > Valenciidae > Valencia > Valencia hispanica. The sequence goes on from OY747716.1 coordinate 50,096,541, forward strand.
GTCCGTCTGCAGCTTTGTCCGTCTGCAGCTTTGTGTGTCTGCAACTTTGTCCATCTGCAACTCCGTCTGCAGCTTTGTCTGCAGCTTTGTTTGTCTGTCTGCAGCTTTGTGTATCTGCAGCTTTGTTTGTCTGTCTGCAGCTTTGTGTGTCTGCAACTTTGTCCATCTGCAACTCCGTCTGCAGCTTTGTCTGTCTGCAGCTTTGTCTGTCTGTCTGCAGCTGCATCCGCAGCTGCGTCTGCAGCTTTGTTTGTCTGTCTGCAGCTGCGTCTGCAGCTTTGTCTGTCTGCATCTTTGTCCGTCTGCAGCTGGGTCTGCAGCTTTGTCTGTCTGCAGCTGCGTCTGCATCACTGTCTGTCTGCAATTCAATCTGCAACTTTGTGTGTATGCAGCTTTGTGTATCTGCAGCTTTGTCCGTCTGCAGCTTTGTGTGTCTGCAACTTTGTCCATCTGCAACTCCGTCTGCAGCTTTGTCTGCAGCTTTGTTTGTCTGTCTGCAGCTGCGTCTGCAGCTGCGTCTGCAGCTTTGTTTGTCTGTCTGCAGCTGCGTCTGCAGCTTTGTTTGTCTGTCTGCAGCTGCGTCTCCAGCTTTGTCTGCAGCTTTGTTTGTCTGTTTGCAGCTGCGTCTGCAGCTTTGTCTGTCTGCATCTTTGTCCGTCTGCAGCTGGGTCTGCAGCTTAGTCTGTTTGCAGCTGCGTCTGCATCACTGTCTGTCAGCAGTTCCATCTGCAACTTTGTGTGTCTGCAGCTTTGTGTATCTGCATCTTTGTCCGTCTGCAGCTTTGTGTGTCTGCAACTTTGTCCATCTGCAACTCCGTCTGCATCGTTGTCCGTCTGCAGCTTTGTGTGTCTGCAACTTTGTTCATCTGCAACTCTGTCTGCATCACTGTCTGTCTGCAGCTCCATCTGCAGCTTTGTTTGTCTGTCTGCAGCTGCAGCTTTGTCTGTCTGCATCTTTGTCCGTCTGCAGCTGGGTCTGCAGCTTTGTTTGCAGCTGCGTCTGCAGCTTTGTCTGTCTGCAGCTGCGTCTGAAGCACCGTCTGTCTGCAGTTCCATCTGCAACTTTGTCCCTCTGCATCTTTGTCCGTCTGCAGCCCCTTCTGCAGCTCAGCTTAGCTTCATTTCCAACAACAACATTCAGAGCAGCAGAGCACAGAGTGCTTGCTGGTCTCTAACCGAGGGGCCTCTTCTGCTTCTTCTGACTTAAAACACAGAAGAGATGATTAATTTAAAGATGGTTCTAAGAGGTTTTCTGAGTATTTAGATGTGAGTATATGCTGCTCTACATCCTTGTTCTCCTGCTTTCACTGTTGTTTGGTTATTAACGCAGTTTGAGGAGAGCAGATAAAGGGAAGCTTGTTATCACATGAGCAGAAGTTAGCCTTCATTAAAATTCATGCAGAGACTTCATTTGCACAAGAGCCAGAAGGGATTATTAGAGCTCAGTCAGTACTGCAACATTTACCACAGGATCCAGCCATTGGTTACTTCTATTATTCTGGTTGCTTGGGGTTTGTTGCCAAGTTTTCACGAATCAGAGAGTTTGTTTGTTGATGTTGCTCATGGAAGCAGAAGAAGTTTGTGTCTGTTCAGACGGCTGCAGGGATGATTGGTGGTGAGGAGAGATGACAGGTTGATTATTGAGCCTCAGGGACGGGTCAAACACCTGAGCAACATGTCAGTCTGGTTCTGGGATGATCAGGGTCTGAGTTTCAGTCATCAGAGTTTATTAATCTGACAAAGACTGAGTCCAGATGGAAGTCAGGCTCAGATATCCGACCAGAACCCAGAGCTGAAACCGCAGCTTTCACTGTCATCAAAGTGATGAGAATATGATGAAAATATCATGTTATAAACAGAAAATAAAGACTGAAGTTATGATCATCACTGTGGTGCACTGGTACAAAAATATGATGGCTTCCAGCCTCAAGCTAGATCACTAAATAAATCAATGACTGAAGAACCTCCTTCAGCACCAGGATCTCAGCAGGTTTTCTGTGTGACTCCATCAGACATTCAGTTTAGGTCCTGGGATGTTTTTCTTTCTGGAGGAGGATGATGATGATGATGATGACGAACTTCAGATGGTCAGGAGATTACCTTAAATGTCTGTACATTGCGAGCAAAGTGGAACCAAAGGTAAATCTTTTGTTCAAACCTGACCCATAAACCTGGTTCTGGTTCCATTCGATGACCTCACTGAAACTCAAACCCGCGGCTCCAGATTTAATTTAATTTCTGCTGAGGAGCCGAAGCCACGTTGGCCCCAAAGCAGCAGAGAAACTGGCTCATCTGCTTCCACTTAGCTGAAGTCTGGGGTTTCCAGCAGCCACTGAACTGGGAGCCACGCCCACACTTCGCTGATCATTAAAACCACTTTGGTTTAACTGGATGAGAACGACAAGTCAACTGCAGACGTGAATAACGGAGAGTTTTTTATCTGCAGCAGCAGTAGATAGATTGTTATATTTGAGCCTCCGGTTAGAGTTAAACCTTCCTCTGCTCCACAGACCAGCTCTGTTTCTCTTTCATTTTCTCATTTAATTAAAGCAGACGAGATAAACGGAGATAAAACTGCAGCTAATTTCACACCCTGTTGGTTCTGAGCTGGGAGACAGGAGCTCCTCTGAGCCTGACGGTGCCGCCCATACGACGGGTTGGAACGTGTCCTCCAGGGTGAGCAGCCACAGAGGCTTTTATTGGAAAAACCGTTTAATCTCTTCCTCTCTTAGGAAATTAATCTGAGATCTTTGAACCGTCTCGGAGAGAATTTTCATTCAGAAGCCTTAAAAACATTCATCTGTGTTCTCCACAAACTGAACTCCTCCTGTTCTCAGATCAAATGGAGCAGATAGCCGCAGCTGGAAACCAGAACATCAACCCTTCAGCTTTCTGCTAAAGTTGAGACAATCTGGGATATGAAATTAATATTTCAGACTCTCCTACTGTCTGTGTCAACAGTGGCAACAAGTTAATCGGGGGTTAAGTTGCTACCTGAGCCATCTGACAGGATGTTACATCAGCTATACAGGTGAGGTGGGCGGGGCTACAGCGCACTGCTAGTCAAATGGTTTAATCATGGCTGCAGAGGAGTTTCTCCTGGTTTCATCTGTTTTTATTTGACCTTTTATACATTTTGTCTTCGTGAAAACAAAAGATAATATTAGATAAATAACTTTATTTTAGTATTAATGTGGGACACTGAGGTGGGGGTGGAGCTTCTTCTATTCTGCTTCCAGCTACTGCAGCTACAAAACACAGACGTCACCAACTAATTCCTGGAAGAAACATTTTTAACACACATTATTACAGTCGGATGTCCAGTCTGCTTATACTTTATTGCTACGTTAAGAGAACGGCACCAACGAGGGCAGCTAAGCGGGATCCTTCAGCCCTGTAGCATCTGTGGTAGCTAACAGCAACAGATGCTAACAGAAATCCAATCCAATCCAAATTTATTTAAAAACCACTATTAAAAACAAGTGTTGACCAAAGTGCTGTACAATACATAATATAAAAGCACACAATACACCAAATGCAGTAAAATTGGCAATTCTAGTCAAAAGCAACAGAATAAAAATGAGCATTAAGACGAGATATAAAATCCATCAACGAGTCAGCCTGTTTAACACTTTGGGGTAGGTCATTCCATGATTTTGGCCAATGACACAGAAAGCTCCGCCCCCTCTTAGAATGCGTCTTGTCTGTGGAACCACAAGCAGATTAATCTCCGACGACCTAAGAGAATGCGAGGGGACATATACCTACAACAGATCAGCCAAATAACGAGGGGCTAAGCCATTTAAACATTTAAAAACAAATAAAAGTAGCCTACTTTAAAAGAAATCCGATACCAGATAGGAAGCCAATGTAGGGCCGCCAAGGTTGGAGAAATATGATCATATTTCCATGAACCAGTTAAAAGATGTGCTGCTGGGTTTTGTACCATTTGCAGACGCGCAAGCAGAGACTGACTAATACCTGTATACAGGGCATTACAATAATCCAACCTGGTACTGACAAACGCGTGAATCAGAATGATGTACCGAAAGAGCAGATTTAATTTTAGACAGTTGCCTTCGGTGAAAGAAACTAGCCCTGACAACAGCACTAATTTGTTTGTCAAATTTCAAATCCCCATCCAAATTAACACCAAGGTTGGAAACACAGGGCTTAACGAATGGTGTTAATGGTCCCAAACTTAAATGACCACCAATACCCAATCTACTAGGGCCAATTTGTAGGATTTCTGTTTTACTCTCATTGAACTGAAGGAAATTTACTCACACCCAGGATTTAACTTCATTTATGCACTCCAACAACAGAGATGCACCACAGTTACTGTCACAGCTAAGAGGCACAAAAAATTGACTATCATCAGCATAGAGGTAAAAAGATACCTGACAGTTCCGAAAAATAGAGCCCAATGGAAGCAGAGAGAACAGCAGTGGGCCAAGGATAGAGCCCTGAGGCACCCCGTACGATAAAGGAACAGTGGAGGACACAAAATCACAGATTTTTACACAGAATTTCCTGTCCTTTAGATAAGATCTAAACCAATTCAGGGCCACACCCTGAATACCAACTGTACATTCCAGGCGACATAGAAGGATTTCATGATCCACTGTGTCAAAAGCTGCACTTAAGTCTAAAAGGACTAATGCCACAGTGTGGCCTGAGTCAGTAGATAACAAAACATCATTTGTAACCCTCAATAATGCCGAATCTGTACTATGAAAGTTTTTAAAACCTGACTGAAAGACCTCAGGGATATCATTTTCATCCAGAAATGACTGGTTAAAAACAACCCTTTGGTGAGGGGGGACCAGTTAAAGACGTTTGTGAATACTCCCCCATTCCTGAGAGGCGTTCTGAGTTTGGAGAGTTTAACCGTTTGCTCCAGGAGCTGCGTATGAATGAGGTTCGCTTTCAGCGCTACTTTAAATGTGTAGTGACGTCACTACAGGGAGGCTAGGGGTCTTTTCACACCCCTGTTCGATATGGGCCATCAGGTGTTGGGGTCCGGAGGGTCTGGTTGGGGTCCTAGGCTGGTGGGCTGCTTTGCCACTGTGGGGCCCTTGGCGGTCTGCTTGTCTCCCTCCTAGAAGGTAGGGGGTCCATCTCCCGGGTTCGGGGGCTGGTTGCTCTACTGGGGCATCGGTACCTGGACCTGGGAGCATGAAGTGTGTATGGGGTGTGTGAGTGAGGGTACAGCGTCATTTCTTGGGTGTCTTGGTGAGTCAGTGAGAATGTATGTGTTTAAGAGGGAGGGAACGTATGACTGTGTCTGTATGTCTTTGTCTACCTGTCAGGTTGGGTCTTGGGCTGCCCTCTCGCCTGGCGCACCCCAGGCCTTACATTTAATGGGGGGCCTTTTTCCCCTCTGTCACTCCCCGCCAGTGATGGATGCCCCTGCCTGCCGGTGTGTCGGTCGGCCGATGCGCTGGGCCAATGTCTTCCCTTGGTTGGTTGGGGCACCTCTTTTAGGGGGGATGCCGTCGTCCGCTGCGGCTGACTTTTTGTTTCCTACCTCTCTTCTTCATCTTCTTTCTTTCTTCCCCTTTATTTTCCGTCTCCATGTCCATAACATCAGGAAATAAAACCCACATCAACTCATAATAAAGATTTTTTACACATATATCAAGTGGAGGACTATAGCAAAAGCTGTACTGCTCCGCTTGTGAAAGAAAATCTGTTGGGCTTCTACTTGGTACTCAGACACCAATTCTGAGCTCCACACTGCCAAACAGGACACGTTGAAAAAAAAGAGAGAGAAAAAAGATGTGTTTCTCTTTCTCCTCAGCTTGATTTTCTCCGGGAGGAATTGGGTCGACATCCATCAAACCCAACATAATCCTCCTCAGACGGGCCCTTTTGTTCAATAAATCCTTTAAAGCAGCAGAACCGAGTGGATCTGGGCTGCAGTCCAACACGTTCCTCCAGATGTTTAGACAGTCTGAACTTTTCCCGCTGATATGGCTGATTGGACATCTGAAACCCCCGAAGAGAAGCTCTGGTCTGAACAGGTCCAGATCCTCTCGGTCTGATGCAGCGGCCCGACCCAGAGGGAGCCGACCAGAACAAGCCAGGAGTCGGATGTCCTGACGGAACCGGACACTGTTCCTGGAGTTGGGAAATCGGAGAGAAGCCGGGGATTCTGGTGAAAAAGGAAAGCCCGTCCTGCGCTGATGTTTCAACGAGTTTTCAGGGAGTTGATAAACCGTCACACGTGTTCAGAACCGTCCCCTCTACCTCCTCCACCGGGTCGGGTTTGGTTCCGCTCAGATCCAATGTGAATGTGTTGAACAGCCCAGAGGCCCCAGAACCAGGTCTGATTCTCCAATGTGAGTCGTGCAGGAGGCCAGAGAACATGGAAGGAATGGATGTAATCTGTTCCACATGTGGAGCAAGAATGGGATGGAGAACAGAGGGGATCGGGGCGGAGGGTTGCTGGTTCAAACACCCGTTCCAACTCCATCTGCTCTCTCATCTCCAGCTTCTCTTGTTCAACGTTTAAAACGTCTCCCGTCCATCACAGGACAACCTGGACACCAAAAGTTCATCTAAACGTTTCCAGGTAAATGGAAGAAGCATGAATTACAGTCAGATGAAAAAAACTCCCAAATATGAACCAGACAGGATCCTGACCCTGATGGTTCTGCTAGGTTCCCCCATGTGGTTCTCTCCATGTTTCTCTCCGGGTTTCTCCATTTTCTCTCTAGGTATTTTCATCTTTCTCTCCAGGTTTCTCTCCAGGTTTCTCCAGGTTTCTCTCCAGGTTTCTCTCCAGGTTTCTCTCCAGGTTTCTCCATGTTTCTCTCTAGGTTTCTCTCCAGGTATCTCCAGGTTTCTCTCCAGGTTTCTCCATGTTTCTCTCCAGGTTTCTCCAGGTTTCTCTCCAGGTATCTCCAGGTTTCTCTCCAGGTTTCTCCAGGTTCCTCTCCAGGTATTTCCAGGTTTCTCTCCAGGTTTCTCTCCAGGTATCTCCATGTTTCTCTCCAGCTTTCTCCGTGTTTCTCCATGTTTCTCTCCAGCTTTCTCCATGTTTCTCTATGTTTCTCTCCAGGTATCTCCAGGTTTCTCTCCAGGTATCTCCATGTTTCTCTCCAGGTCTCTCCAGGTTTCTCTCCAGGTATCTCCATGTTTCTCTCCAGGTCTCTCCAGGTTTCTCTCCAGGTATCTCCATGTTTCTCTCCAGGTATCTCCATGTTTCTCTCCAGGTTTCTCTCCATGTTTCTCTCCAGGTATCTCCATGTTTCTCTCCAGCTTTCTCCGTGTTTCTCCATGTTTCTCTCCAGCTTTCTCCATGTTTCTCTATGTTTCTCTCCAGGTATCTCCAGGTTTCTCTCCAGGTATCTCCATGTTTCTCTCCAGGTATCTCCATGTTTCTCTCCAGGTTTCTCTCCATGTTTCTCTCCAGGTATCTCCATGTTTCTCTCCAGGTATCTCCATGTTTCTCTCCAGGTATCTCCATGTTTCTCTCCAGGTTTCTCTCCATGTTTCTCTCCAGGTTTCTCCATGTTTCTCTCCAGCTTTCTCCATGTTTCTCCATGTTTCTCTATGTTTCTCTCCAGGTATCTCCAGGTTTCTCTCCAGGTATCTCCATGTTTCTCTCCAGGTCTCTCCAGGTTTCTCTCCAGGTATCTCCATGTTTCTCTCCAGGTATCTCCATGTTTCTCTCCAGGTTTCTCCATGTTTCTCTCCAGGTCTCTCCAGGTTTCTCTCCAGGTATCTCCATGTTTCTCTCCAGGTATCTCCATGTTTCTCTCCAGGTTTCTCCATGTTTCTCTCCAGCTTTCTCCATGTTTCTCTCCAGGTATCTTCATATTTCTCTCTAGGTATCTCCCTGTTTCTGTGCAGGTATCTCCATAATTCTCTCCAGGTTTCTCTCCAGGTATCTTAATGTTTCTCTCCAGGTATCTCCATGTTTCTTTCTAGGTATCTCCATGATTCTCTCCAGGTTTCTCCATGTTTCTCTCCAGGTATCTCCATGTTTCTCTTCAGGTTTCTCCATGTTTCTCTCCAGGTATCTCCATGTTTCTTTCTAGGTATCTCCATGATTCTCTCCAGGTTTCTCCATGTTTCTCTCCAGGTATCTCCATGTTTCTTTCTAGGTATCTCCATGATTCTCTCCAGGTTTCTCCATGTTTCTCTCCAGGTATCTCCATGTTTCTTTCTAGGTATCTCCATGATTCTCTCCAGGTTTCTCCATGTTCCCCACAGTGGAGCTAACTTGGGGCAGGACCATTAACAGGCCAGGGGGTCATGCTAACAGTTGGTTTAAGGTTGCAGTGGCCTCAGGTTCTGGTCGGACTCCCAACACAAGCTTCTCATTTACTCTCCACAAACATCTACATTCAGCCAGAACCAGCGGAGAGAACAACGGTGCCGCTTGTTCTGCCTTTAATCTGCAGCCAGAGAAGGTTTTCTCCCAGAATCCTCCAGACTTGTTTCTCCTCTAGTTTAAATAGCCTCATTGATCTGATGTCAGAACCAAGAGAAGAAGTCCAGTTGAGTTAAGCTCTGAGGACCTCCTCAACACCGAACTTTAAAGAGGACATAATATTCTGCCTGTTTTTAAACAAGTTATAACAGCTCTATGGTCTGTACAAAACATGTTAGTGAAGTTCAGCGATCTCAGCAGATCAGTTCTGGACATTTTCAGCCCCTTTCAGAATGAGCTGTTTAGAGGGCTCTGTCACTTTTATGCAAATTAGTGGCTGTAGACCACGCCCACCGGTCTTGCTACTAGGCTGGTTTTTTTCCACTATGGAGGACTAATCGTGCCACGATTCAAAATAAATAAATAAATGAGTGGAAATGCATAATTATTTTTTATTTATTTCTGCATATATCCATTTATGTATTTATGTTCAATTTAATTTCCTCATTTATTTATTTATTTATTTTTTTACTTATTTACAATTGTATTCCCAAATTAATTTTTTCATTTATTTATTTATTTTCATGCTTTATTTATATCAGTCCTCCATATTCCACACATGAGAATGGCATGGAATTGGTGGGCGGAGTTTGAGAGGTGAGGGGCGGGGTTTGATATGTGAGGGGCGGAGTTAGATGGGTTGAGGGGCGGTTCTATGCATATTTCTCCTATTGTGACGTCATAATGAGGCATTTTTTAAAACGGCTTGTAGAAGCACAACATTTCTTACAGCATAAATCTGCAAATAACATTAATGGCTGGTTTTTATTAATGTTTTGAGTCTTTATAGAGGCTGCAGAGGCCCAGACGGCAACACAGAAGGAAGAAAACTGTGAAATTTGCATCATATGTGCCCTTTTTAAAAAACTGTGGACCAGGCTTTAAAGCTAGTTCTCAAAAAAGAAAACAACAAAAGAAACAATCTGAACTCTACTGGTTCTGGTGGTTAAATATTCCCTACAGGTCGGTGCCAGAAGCTCACTGCCGCCCCCCAGCAGCATGAGGCGCAGCTGCAACCTGCTATGGCACCTGCAGAGACTGGATGTACTCTCCTGTCATGTGCAGTACCGCTGTCGGCCTGTAGGGGAACATCACTATCCATGTGTTTAAATGATGTCAAAGGTCATCTCTGAGGGATGAGGACCGCCTTTCTGCCTGCTTGGTATTCCCTTCCAGCCTCCAGAACCGGAGAAATCTGAGCAGCAGATAAAGATTTAAAGCTGAGGAGGTTCTGAAGAACCTGGCGGTTCATAAACCAATCGGGTCCTCAAGAGTTTTATCTCCAGACGGAGCCTCGGGCTGCCACCTTCATCTCCTAATTAAAGTCACCTCCAGCAGCAGTGGGGTTCAGCTGCCTGCGGGCGATTAATTTAATGAACCTTCCTGGGAAACATTCATCAGAGGAGGAAAGGAGAACATCTGTCAGGGAGCCCACCCCGCCATTGGCCTCCATCTCTCACTTTTAATTAGTCCGACTCCTGCCGCCACCTCGCAATCAGAACCGAGCGGCGAAAGACCAGATCTGACGGGACGTGGAGATAATCTGCAGGTTTGGAGCAGAAGGGGATGATTAATCAGTCCATCTTTCAGCATCCCAAAGTTCAGCAGCTTCTGGTTCCTTTCTGCCTTTGTTTACAGTGGGACACTATTAAATGTGACGGAGCAAAGTCAAAGGAGTGTTAGGAGCTCGTCGGCCGTTGTTGAATAAATGTTTTTCATCTGAAGCTGCAAGAAACCTGTGGGCTGCAAAAGTTACACAGTCAAAAATGAAAACCGTCATAAAAGAGAAAAAAGTGGGGCTTCAGTTTTTAGTCACACCAAGTTATTCATTTATAAATGTCACGGTTTGTACTAAAATATTTAGATTGCTAACTGAACATTTACTTAAGAAGCTAAATATTTAGTTTGTAACTGTGACATTTATAGATGACTAAATAAATTAGTGAAAATATGATTTTGAAAAATGAAGCCTGATTTATTTGAGGCTAAATCAACCGAATTATTGGCGTTAATTTTTGAATGTGTAACTGTACAAACGGCTCCCCATAGAAACCTGCTTAGGTTCAGAAGATTAAAAAAAACAGAGATGATCTCAAAGAGATGATCTAAAAACCCTCAGAGGCATTTAGGCCACGCCCACCGCATCATAAAGCAGCAATAATTACACAAAAGTGACCTCGGAAACAAACGAAAAGAAACACGATGAGACCAGGGACACTGAGGAACAGCACAAGAAACCACAGAAAAAAAACAGAAAGAGACCCAGAATGATCAAAAATAGTCTATGAAATACAGATAAAATGGTTTAAAGAGACACAGAACAGCTGGGAAATATTAATAAAACTGAAAAAAGTCTGAAGAACAGACAGAAAGAGATCAACGTTAACACAAAGAGACAGAAAAATTATTATTTTTTAAAATCTTCCGAAAAAAAAAAATATTTATCTGATATTTTTTGCCAGTTAAGTTAATCAAAAATAATTAAATTCCGCCTCATTTTAATCATCGTTAGAGATGTTAAATCGATATTTAGATGGAAACAAGCATCAGCCAGAGAGTAAAACCATCCATATTTAAACCTGTTGAGGGTGGATGAGGACGCCCCCTAGCTGCCGGGTCGTGGATGGTCTCAGTTGGGTCATGGTGAGGTGTTCTGGGTCGGTCCAAGCTGGAGCTGACCCAGTAAGGCTCAGATAAAATAACCAAGGAGCTCTGGATCAGAAAGGACAAAAGGTGGACATGACTGAGGTTCTGGAGCTGCTTCCTGGTCCACATAAAAGGCAGAAACTGACCGCAGATGTACAGAAACTGACCATTGAGTTACAGAAACTTACCGTAGAGGTACAGAAACTGACCATTGAGTTACAGAAACTTACCGTAGAGGTACAGAAACTTACCGTAGAGGTACAGAAACTGACCATTGAGTTACAGAAACTTACCGTAGAGGTACAGAAACTTACCGTAGAGGTACAGAAACTGACCGTAGAGGTACAGAAACTGACCATTGACTTACAGAAACTTACCGTAGAGGTACAGAAACTGACCACAGAGGTACAGAAACTGACCGTAGAGGTACAGAAACTGACCACAGAGGTACAGAAACTGACCACAGAGGTACAGAAACTGACCGTATAGGTACAGAAACTGACCATAGAGGTACAGAAACTGACCATTGAGTTACAGAAACTTACCGTAGAGGTACAGAAACTGACCATTGAGTTACAGAAACTTACCACAGAGGTACAGAAACTGACTGTAGAGGTACAGAAACTGACCACAGAGGTACAGAAACTTACCGTAGAGGTACAGAAACTGACCACAGAGGTACAGAAACTGACCATAGAGGTACAGAAACTGACCGTATAGGTACAGAAACTGACCATAGAGGTACAGAAACTGACCACAGAGGTACAGAAACTTACCGTAGAGGTACAGAAACTGACCACAGAGGTACAGAAACTGACCATAGAGGTACAGAAACTGACCGTATAGGTACAGAAACTGACCATTGAGTTACAGAAACTTACCGTAGAGGTACAGAAACTTACCGTAGAGGTACAGAAACTGACCGTAGAGGTACAGAAACTTACCGTAGAGGTACAGAAACTGACCACAGAGGTACAGAAACTGACCGTAGAGGTACAGAAACTGACCACAGAGGTACAGAAACTGACCACAGAGGTACAGAAACTGACCGTATAGGTACAGAAACTGACCATAGAGGTACAGAAACTGACCATTGAGTTACAGAAACTTACCGTAGAGGTACAGAAACTGACCACAGAGGTACAGAAACTGACTGTAGAGGTACAGAAACTGACCATAGAGGTACAGAAACTGACCATAGAGGTACAGAAACTTACCGTAGAGGTACAGAAACTGACCGTAGAGGTACAGAAACTTACCGTAGAGGTATAGAAACTGACCGTAGAGGTACAGAAACTTACCGTAGAGGTACAGAAACTTACCATAGAGTTACAGAAACTTACCGTAGAGGTACAGAAACTGACCATTGAGTTACAGAAACTTACCGTAGAGGTACAGAAACTGACCATAGAGGTACAGAAACTGACCTTAGAGGTACAGAAACTTACCCTAGAGGTACAGAAACTGACCATAGAGGTACAGAAACTGACCATAGAGGTACAGAAACTGATTGCAGAGGTGCAGAAACTGACCGTAGAGGTACAGAAACTGACCATAGAGGTACAGAAACTTACCGTAGAGGTACAGAAACTGGATGTAGAGGTACAGAAACTGACCGTAGAGGTACAGAAACTTACCGTAGAGGTACAGAAACTGACCATAGAGGTACAGAAACTTACCGTAGAGGTACAGAAACTGACCATTGAGTTACAGAAACTTACCGTAGAGGTACAGAAACTTACCGTAGAGGTACAGAAACTGACCATAGAGGTACAGAAACTGATTGCAGAGGTGCAGAAACTGACCATAGAGGTGCAGAAACTGACCGTAGAGGTGCAGAAACTGACCACAGAGGTGCAGAAACTGACCATAGAGGTACAGAAACTGACCGTAGAGGTACAGAAACTTACCGTAGAGGTACAGAAACTGACCATAGAGGTACAGAAACTGATTGCAGAGGTGCAGAAACTGACCATAGAGGTACAGAAACTGACCATAGAGGTGCAGAAACTGACCACAGAGGTGCAGAAACTGACCATAGAGGTGCAGAAACTGACCATAGAGGTGCAGAAACTGACCACAGAGGTGCAGAAACTGACCACAGAGGTGCAGAAACTGATTGCAGAGGTGCAGAAACTGACCATAGAGGTACAGAAACTGAGCACAGAGGTGCAGAAACTGACCATAGAGGTGCAGAAACTGAGCACAGAGGTGCAGAAACTGACCATAGAGGTGCAGAAACTGACCACAGAGGTACAGAAACTGATTGCAGAGGTGCAGAAACTGACCACAGAGGTGCAGAAACTGACCACAGAGGTACAGAAACTGACCATAGAGGTACAGAAACTGACCACAGAGGTACAGAAACTGATTGCAGAGGTGCAGAAACTGACCACAGAGGTACAGAAACTGACCACAGAGGTGCAGAAACTGACCATAGAGGTACAGAAACTGATTGCAGAGGTGCAGAAACTGACCACAGAGGTGCAGAAACTGACCATAGAGGTGCAGAAACTGACCAGAGGTACAGAAACTGATTGCAGAGGTGCAGAAACTGACCACAGAGGTGCAGAAACTGACCATAGAGGTGCAGAAACTGATTGCAGAGGTGCAGAAACTGACCATAGAGGTGCAGAAACTGATTGCAGAGGTGCAGAAACCTCCCATATTCATCCAGGCTTCATGTTGGTGGGATGGTTGAGTGAACGGATCTTCTAATTCAAACCACAGGGTGCAGTGACCTACAGAACATCTCTGGGATTATGAAAAACACTCCATCGTGTTCAAAACAAACTAAATTCTTTAAATCCGAGAGGAAACACATCACATGGTCAGATTTACATCACTTCCTGTCCTCATTACTGTATAACAATCAGTTTAAGGGAACTAAATAAGCTGATCGTTTCATTATTCCTCCTGATTAATGAAGGTCATATTTCATCAGCAGGCAGACAGAAGAACACAAAGGAAATCATATCAGTGCAGCGCCTGATAATTCATCGCTGCTGGGAAAATATTAATCATGTCAGAGATTAAACCGTCCTCACTGCTTCTGAATCAGAGTAGCTTAGAAAGAAGGAGAAGAAAGAAAGAGTCCTGCAGAAAAACAACCGAATCACTGAGAGGATCTATTTATGTCTGAATGTTAGAGTTCATGATAAATGACCTTTAAATCTTTGGACCATTACGATCTTCTGTTGTAGAGATTCTACACAGATGTTGCATCAAACTCACATTAGAGCTGCTAAAACCAACCTTCATTATTGTCTCTCTAATTATTTTACACGAGCCACAGAGGAGCGGCTCTGGGAAAGCTCTGAATAGAAAATGAGAGCTGGAGGACAATAGGAGGGAATTCAATGTTTTCCTCGACAGCAGAGGGAGAAAAAGTTGCTGGAAGCAGGAAAAACCTGTTTCATGGGTGGAAACTGAGCATCTGGAAAAGAATCGGTTTAAATCTAAATGTTTCTGAATAATTCACAGGGTCCAGGATCAACCTTCTCCCGAAAATAATCATCCAACTAAAACCAGGAATGTGTGAAAATCATCAAAAAGCCAAATCAGTCGACCTCCTGCTGAGCTGTGCAGTTTTTCTCTCCTTTCGCTGAAACCTCTGAGGAAATTTAACATAAATGCATTTTTTAAATGATTCTTTAAACAACATTTGATGATTGAGCTGAAGGGTTTTTCTTTCAGCAGAGATCTGATGTTAAGAGGCAGAAACAGGAGAAAACGGCGAGCCTCTGTGTTTCTGCAGACATCACGACCGTTTTCCTTCCAGCTGCACGGCAATAACTTCAGGAAAGACGATGGTAAATATCTGCTGAAGACTTTAAAACAACAGAAACTATTGACTCACATTTCTGCTGCTCAGACATTTCACCTCATATCTGGACAGAAACAATAAAATCCTAATCAGACAGAAGCATTCAAGTCATCCTCAGAGTCTGAGAGATCAATGGTTCACATTTTCTACGTAAACAAGAGGATAAAGCCGAGAAATCGGCTGAAAGTGACGTTTAACCTGAGACCTACGAGGCAGACATGACGGGATCTGATGGAGACGTATCAGTCTGAATTATTCCTCAAGGAGACGCCTGATCCTCCTGATAAACTGAAGGACAGGCATTCAGGCAGCGGAAATTATAAAGGATAGAAAATAATAATACAGATAAACTGTGAGCAGTTGTTGCCTGAGGATCCATATTTTATGACTATTTCTATATATTAGGAGCTAAAATAACGGATCCTTGGTGAATCAAAGAAAAACCAACAGATATTTTCCTTTGTTTAATTTAAATTCGACATATTCTGTCTGTTTTTAAACAGTTTTAAAGTTATAACAGCGTCATGGTTTGAACTAAACATTTTAACGAAGTTCTTTGCACAAAATCACTCTCACATGAAGCGATCTCTGCAGCTCAATTTTAGGCCCCGCCCACACGGAAATGAAACCAGGCGTAGCAGCAAACACATCCACAAGGAGGCGCCGTTTCAGGACACCGTTAACGATCGTGTTAGAAACCGGGTCCCAAAGTGGAGAACCTCAGTTGTCTCCGTGTTTCTGAGCTCTCCGCCATTTATCCTGAGTGGATGACGTCGCCACCCCGTTCCTTTATTTCACGCCCAGCTCTGTGATAAAGTAAACAAACATGGCGCCGCTCGGTGTTGTGGTCCTAATAAAGTAAATACTGATACATTATTATGAATCCTAGAATCTGGTTTACTGTCACCATCTGCTTTAGAATAAAACTGTTGTCCTATTGGCCACCAGGTCCACTGGGCATGCTCAGTGTCCTTTTCTGTGTTTCTCTGTCACAGCGCCACCAGTGGGACCGGCATATGTACTGCAGCATTTCAGGCCGGTTTGTGTGAATTCATGTGAACAAAGGTTTAAATGATTGTGCTGCTGTTTTTGGGACTACACCCGTTTTGTCTTCGTATAGCGCGAGCCTTAGAATGAGCTGTTTATAGGGCTCTGTCACTTTTATGCAAATTAACCATTGCAGACCACGCCCACCCATCTTGTTACTAGGCTGCAGGTTTGCCACTATAGAGGACCGATCCACCAATTAAACATACATAAATAAATGTCGAAATAGATCATTATGTTTTATTTCCTTCCAATCTTACCTAAAGTGCAACTTTCCCCCAAATCAACTTTTTTTTGCTGATAGACTATAAATGAGTGTCTAACAGTGCTGTCTACATGTCTGTTCATTATTTTTGGTATTTTGGTACATTTTAGTAAAAATATTAATTTTAAAAACCAAAAACTGTCAGTGTGGCGCCCTCTTCAGGAAAAACTCTACACTGCACTTGAATTTGAATCGTTCGTTGCTACTCCCCCTGCGGTGATGGCGGGTATCAGCAGCCGAGTCTCGGCCACGCCTCCGTAGCCAGTTGGAATAGTAGGGAAGTGTTCAGCCCCGCCCCCTCAGTCCGCCAGGCCCCGCCTCTTTTTGACGCCTTTTTCAAACCGGAAATGTAGGTACCGTAGAGGTACAGAAACTGACCATAGAGGTACAGAAACTGATTGCAGAGGTGCAGAAACTGACCATAGAGGTGCAGAAACTGACCGTAGAGGTGCAGAAACTGACCACAGAGGTGCAGAAACTGACCATAGAGGTACAGAAACTGACCGTAGAGGTACAGAAACTTACCGTAGAGGTACAGAAACTGACCATAGAGGTACAGAAACTGATTGCAGAGGTGCAGAAACTGACCATAGAGGTACAGAAACTGACCATAGAGGTGCAGAAACTGACCACAGAGGTGCAGAAACTGACCATAGAGGTGCAGAAACTGACCATAGAGGTGCAGAAACTGACCACAGAGGTGCAGAAACTGACCACAGAGGTGCAGAAACTGATTGCAGAGGTGCAGAAACTGACCATAGAGGTACAGAAACTGAGCACAGAGGTGCAGAAACTGACCATAGAGGTGCAGAAACTGAGCACAGAGGTGCAGAAACTGACCATAGAGGTGCAGAAACTGACCACAGAGGTACAGAAACTGATTGCAGAGGTGCAGAAACTGACCACAGAGGTGCAGAAACTGACCACAGAGGTACAGAAACTGACCATAGAGGTACAGAAACTGACCACAGAGGTACAGAAACTGATTGCAGAGGTGCAGAAACTGACCACAGAGGTACAGAAACTGACCACAGAGGTGCAGAAACTGACCATAGAGGTACAGAAACTGATTGCAGAGGTGCAGAAACTGACCACAGAGGTGCAGAAACTGACCATAGAGGTGCAGAAACTGACCAGAGGTACAGAAACTGATTGCAGAGGTGCAGAAACTGACCACAGAGGTGCAGAAACTGACCATAGAGGTGCAGAAACTGATTGCAGAGGTGCAGAAACTGACCATAGAGGTGCAGAAACTGATTGCAGAGGTGCAGAAACCTCCCATATTCATCCAGGCTTCATGTTGGTGGGATGGTTGAGTGAACGGATCTTCTAATTCAAACCACAGGGTGCAGTGACCTACAGAACATCTCTGGGATTATGAAAAACACTCCATCGTGTTCAAAACAAACTAAATTCTTTAAATCCGAGAGGAAACACATCACATGGTCAGATTTACATCACTTCCTGTCCTCATTACTGTATAACAATCAGTTTAAGGGAACTAAATAAGCTGATCGTTTCATTATTCCTCCTGATTAATGAAGGTCATATTTCATCAGCAGGCAGACAGAAGAACACAAAGGAAATCATATCAGTGCAGCGCCTGATAATTCATCGCTGCTGGGAAAATATTAATCATGTCAGAGATTAAACCGTCCTCACTGCTTCTGAATCAGAGTAGCTTAGAAAGAAGGAGAAGAAAGAAAGAGTCCTGCAGAAAAACAACCGAATCACTGAGAGGATCTATTTATGTCTGAATGTTAGAGTTCATGATAAATGACCTTTAAATCTTTGGACCATTACGATCTTCTGTTGTAGAGATTCTACACAGATGTTGCATCAAACTCACATTAGAGCTGCTAAAACCAACCTTCATTATTGTCTCTCTAATTATTTTACACGAGCCACAGAGGAGCGGCTCTGGGAAAGCTCTGAATAGAAAATGAGAGCTGGAGGACAATAGGAGGGAATTCAATGTTTTCCTCGACAGCAGAGGGAGAAAAAGTTGCTGGAAGCAGGAAAAACCTGTTTCATGGGTGGAAACTGAGCATCTGGAAAAGAATCGGTTTAAATCTAAATGTTTCTGAATAATTCACAGGGTCCAGGATCAACCTTCTCCCGAAAATAATCATCCAACTAAAACCAGGAATGTGTGAAAATCATCAAAAAGCCAAATCAGTCGACCTCCTGCTGAGCTGTGCAGTTTTTCTCTCCTTTCGCTGAAACCTCTGAGGAAATTTAACATAAATGCATTTTTTAAATGATTCTTTAAACAACATTTGATGATTGAGCTGAAGGGTTTTTCTTTCAGCAGAGATCTGATGTTAAGAGGCAGAAACAGGAGAAAACGGCGAGCCTCTGTGTTTCTGCAGACATCACGACCGTTTTCCTTCCAGCTGCACGGCAATAACTTCAGGAAAGACGATGGTAAATATCTGCTGAAGACTTTAAAACAACAGAAACTATTGACTCACATTTCTGCTGCTCAGACATTTCACCTCATATCTGGACAGAAACAATAAAATCCTAATCAGACAGAAGCATTCAAGTCATCCTCAGAGTCTGAGAGATCAATGGTTCACATTTTCTACGTAAACAAGAGGATAAAGCCGAGAAATCGGCTGAAAGTGACGTTTAACCTGAGACCTACGAGGCAGACATGACGGGATCTGATGGAGACGTATCAGTCTGAATTATTCCTCAAGGAGACGCCTGATCCTCCTGATAAACTGAAGGACAGGCATTCAGGCAGCGGAAATTATAAAGGATAGAAAATAATAATACAGATAAACTGTGAGCAGTTGTTGCCTGAGGATCCATATTTTATGACTATTTCTATATATTAGGAGCTAAAATAACGGATCCTTGGTGAATCAAAGAAAAACCAACAGATATTTTCCTTTGTTTAATTTAAATTCGACATATTCTGTCTGTTTTTAAACAGTTTTAAAGTTATAACAGCGTCATGGTTTGAACTAAACATTTTAACGAAGTTCTTTGCACAAAATCACTCTCACATGAAGCGATCTCTGCAGCTCAATTTTAGGCCCCGCCCACACGGAAATGAAACCAGGCGTAGCAGCAAACACATCCACAAGGAGGCGCCGTTTCAGGACACCGTTAACGATCGTGTTAGAAACCGGGTCCCAAAGTGGAGAACCTCAGTTGTCTCCGTGTTTCTGAGCTCTCCGCCATTTATCCTGAGTGGATGACGTCGCCACCCCGTTCCTTTATTTCACGCCCAGCTCTGTGATAAAGTAAACAAACATGGCGCCGCTCGGTGTTGTGGTCCTAATAAAGTAAATACTGATACATTATTATGAATCCTAGAATCTGGTTTACTGTCACCATCTGCTTTAGAATAAAACTGTTGTCCTATTGGCCACCAGGTCCACTGGGCATGCTCAGTGTCCTTTTCTGTGTTTCTCTGTCACAGCGCCACCAGTGGGACCGGCATATGTACTGCAGCATTTCAGGCCGGTTTGTGTGAATTCATGTGAACAAAGGTTTAAATGATTGTGCTGCTGTTTTTGGGACTACACCCGTTTTGTCTTCGTATAGCGCGAGCCTTAGAATGAGCTGTTTATAGGGCTCTGTCACTTTTATGCAAATTAACCATTGCAGACCACGCCCACCCATCTTGTTACTAGGCTGCAGGTTTGCCACTATAGAGGACCGATCCACCAATTAAACATACATAAATAAATGTCGAAATAGATCATTATGTTTTATTTCCTTCCAATCTTACCTAAAGTGCAACTTTCCCCCAAATCAACTTTTTTTTGCTGATAGACTATAAATGAGTGTCTAACAGTGCTGTCTACATGTCTGTTCATTATTTTTGGTATTTTGGTACATTTTAGTAAAAATATTAATTTTAAAAACCAAAAACTGTCAGTGTGGCGCCCTCTTCAGGAAAAACTCTACACTGCACTTGAATTTGAATCGTTCGTTGCTACTCCCCCTGCGGTGATGGCGGGTATCAGCAGCCGAGTCTCGGCCACGCCTCCGTAGCCAGTTGGAATAGTAGGGAAGTGTTCAGCCCCGCCCCCTCAGTCCGCCAGGCCCCGCCTCTTTTTGACGCCTTTTTCAAACCGGAAATGTAGGTGGAGTAAGACTCTGGAAGGCGGGTGAGTTGCTCTTTAAACATTCACTTATTTAGTTATTTCCAATTGTATTCCCACATGTACTTATTTCCATGTTTGTTTATTTATTTACAGTTTTGGCAGGATCAGTCCTCCATATCCCACACAGGAGAATGGCATGAAATTGTTGGCTGGGGATTGAACAATGTGTCCCCACGTTTCTCCCAGCATGCACCTGGAATGGACTCAGGTGGAGTCGAGTCTCTCTTTCATCAGCCCAGCAGTGTTCCAGCGGCTGCTCAATGATGTGCTGCGGGACATGCTCGGATGGTGGGTATTCGTATATCTGGATGACATCCTGGTCTACTCCACCTCTGAGATGGATCACGTCCGACATGTCCGAGCCGTCCTTGAGCGCACTTCTCCAATTTGCAGAATAGATTATTCTGGAGGAGGCGCTCAAGGACGGCTCGGACATGTCGGACGTGATCCATCTCGGAGGTGGAGTAGACCAGGATGTCATCCAGATATACGAATACCCACCATCCGAGCATGTCCCGCAGCACATCATTGAGTTGGAGCTGATGACTTCCTGACACAAAGGAGCCTTTGTGCTGGATCTGGACCTGGACCAGGATCTGGATCTGGACCAGGACCAGGATCTGGATCTGGATCTGGATCTGGACCAGGACCAGGATCTAGATCTGGATCTGGACCAGGATCTGGATCTGGACCAGGACCAGGATCTGGATCTGGATCTGGATCTGGACCAGGACCAGGACCAGGATCTAGATCTGGATCTGGACCAGGATCTGGATCTGGATCTGGTTCCTGCAGCCGTAAGGATCTGGGAGTCGGGCAATAATTCAGCCGCTCCTTTCTTTATTTCCCTCCACTTGAGAGGAGTTTGTTTTCTTTCTGGGTCGGTACCGAGTCAGCCGAGCTCCCAGGATGGGTCGATCCTCTGCATGTTAGGAGAAAACTTCTGGACTCAACCTGAGATGATTATTTGTTACAGATAAAACCTTCAATGATCAGGATTACCAACAGATTTTCAGTGATATTTATCCTATAAAATATGTTTTTTAAGGTCCAGGTTTGGAGTAAATTGCTTTAAAGAAAGTTGGTTTCTTTTAAGTTTCCATCATGTCTTCATCAGCGTGAATCTTTTAGCTTTCAGTGGTTTAATAACAATTATACAACAAACGACTGCTAAAGCTTTTCTTTAACGCAGAGGGTCAAAACTATACATGCAGGTTCAAACGTAGATACACTCCTGATGAGTGGGTAGAGTTGCTCCTCCATCAGGAAGCTTCTGGCATCATTCAGACGTTTCTCTTAGCAGAATTTGTAGATTTGAGGGTTTCAGTGTTTAGTTTTCCTCCTCGATCATTTTGAGTTGTTATTAATGAGGGTTTCTGTTCCTCCCGCCGTCCCACACTGTTATCTCCTCAGTGTTTATGTTCTGTTCTCCATGTCAATCTTTAGTTTTTGCTTTTGGTGTCCTGTTGGATCCTTCTGTCTTTATTTCCATGTAAATTAGTCACTTGGCCTCAGTTTGTTTTAACTATTTGTTCTCCATGTCACTGCCTGGTCTCAGCTGGTTCTCATGTCCTTTAATCACCTCCCCAGCAGTTGAAACCC
The DNA here is from genome assembly GCA_963556495.2 of Valencia hispanica. NCBI lineage: Eukaryota > Metazoa > Chordata > Actinopteri > Cyprinodontiformes > Valenciidae > Valencia > Valencia hispanica. Next base: position 50,118,497 of record OY747716.1, read on the forward strand.
AGTCAGTTTTGTACCTCCCTGTCAGATCCTATCTTTGCCCTCCATGCTGATTGCCTGTCCTCCTGTTACCGTCGTTTTCTTGGTTCCTTCTGCCGTCTTTCAGGTAAGATTCACGCCAACAGACACCAGACGGCCGTTTTCCTGCCTGCGATCGGGTCCAACTGCAGAAAACATGAATATTTTCCAACAGATTTCACCAACTTCTCTAAAAACCTAATTGAGTTGAATGCAGCAGCCTCGCAGAATCCCAGTGAGTCGTCCTGGTTCCCGGGAAGCCATGAGTGAAAAGGTTTTGGGTGGAGCCACAGAACCACCTTGATGTGGAGAGAATAAATTCAGTTCAGTTTATTTATTTTTTATTAATCATTTTTTTAAATGATTAATAAAGAGCTCGGCTGCACCGTGGGTCGGTTAGCTTCTCTTCTCTAGTTTCATTCCAGACAAGAAGACTTTCTCCTCCAACCCTTCCAAGCAGCAGCCATACTGGTTCAGTGACCTTTGACCTGCTAACTGAGGCCTGTAGAGTCTGAGATTGAGCTCTGGGGTTTCTGGTCATTTCTTTGAGCTTCCCGCTCTGACCTTGGGCTGAATCTGCTTGGACGGCCAGCAGATGTCTGAGATGATGGACCTCACATAGTCTGCGGATGACCTTTGACCCTTCCCAGGTTTATGGGCAGCAAACAGCTGCTTGCTGATGTCCTTCCAGCTCGCCGTCGTGTCAACACCCACCCGTATGCTGTAAGTCCCCCATAAATAACGGCGTGGCTCTCCTAAACCTCCGTTTGGTAAATGTTTCTTCTTTAAACCGTCTGCTGACAGGGAAAGCTTGTTGGATCGTTCAGAGTTCAGAGGTCGTCTGTAGGATCGAGCCACAGAGGCAGCTGAGGCTCCTGACAGCCAGAGATGATCTCACCTGCAGGAGGAGCATTCATCAACACCGAGAGCTCCACCGGGAGGAGGCCAGCGGGTTTATTCAATTCAATTCAAATTCAAAAATACTTTATTGATCCCAGAGGGAAATTAAGTGTTGGTATAGCTCATATAATCAATTCTTTAAGGAGTTGTTGTAGATAATGATGGCTGTGGGCAGGAAGGATTTCCTGTAGCGGTCTGTATTGCAGCGAAACTGAAGAAGCCTCCGACTGAAGATGCTCTGTTGTTGTGTGACTGTCTCATGAAGAGGATGCTCAGGGTTGTCCATAATTTTTTTGATTTTATGAAGAATCCTTCTTTGCATTATCATCTCCAGATTTTCCACAGTTGTCCCAAGAACAGAACCAGCCTTCTTTATCAGGTTGTTGAGCCTTTTTAAATCCCTGGCTCTGATGCTGCTACCCCAACAGATGACGGCTGAAGAGATTACACTCTCCACAACAGACTTGTAGAAGATCTGCAGCATCTTGCTGCAAACCTTGAAGGACCTAAGCTTCCTCAAGAAGTACAGTCTGCTCTGTCCCTTCTTGTAGACGGCTTCACTGTTGCGCCTCCAGTCCAGTCTGTTGTCAAGGTGAACTCCGAGGTATTTATACTCCTCAACCACCTCCACTTCTTCTCCCATGATGGAAACAGTGTTTGACTTATCCCTGTTTCTTCTGAAATCTACAATCATCTCCTTTGTTTTGTTCACATTCAAGGTGAGACGATTGTTTCCACACCATGTCACAAAGCGGTCCACCAACTCTCTGTATTCAGCATCTTGTCCATCTCTGATACACCCGACAATTGCAGAGTCATCTGAGTATTTCTGCAGATGACAGGTCTCTGATTTGTACTGGAAGTCTGAGGTGTACAGAGTGAAAAGGAATGGTGAGAGTACGGTCCCCTGTGATGCTCCTGTGCTGCTGACCACCTGGTTTGACACACAATTCTTCAGTCTCACAAATTGTGGTCTGTTGGTCAGGTAGTCATTGATCCAGGCGATTGTTGAGGGCTCCACCTGTGTCTTCAGGAGTTTCTGACAAAGCAAATCAGGCTGAATTGTGTTAAATGCACTAGAGAAATCAAAGAACATGATCCTCACAGTGCTGCCTGCTTTGTCCAGATGACAGTGGGTTGGTTGAAGTAGGTGGATGATGGCATCTTCAACTCCAACTCCACAGCGATAAGCAAACTGCAGTGGGTCATGATACGTTCTTGTTTGCTTACTCAGGGGTGCCAACAGGAGTCTCTCCAGGACCTTCATGATGTGGGATGTCAGGGCAACGGGTCTATAGTCATTGATGACTGATGGGTGAGTTCTTTTGGGTACTGGAACAAGGCAGGATGTCTTCCACAACACTGGGACCTTCTCCTGAGTTAAGCTAAGGTTGAAGAGGTGCTGCAGAATCCCACAGAGCTGCTCTCCACAGGCCTTCAGGACTCTGGGGCTGACACCATCTGGACCTGCAGCCTTGTTCCGGTTCAGTTTCTCCAGCTGCCTCTTCACCTGACTTTTGGAGACAGACAAGTGGGAGGGGGAGGCAAAGGGGGTAGCAGCATTTCCTGACTTGGTTGAAGTCAAACTTGTGGAATTAGAAGAGTCCATGGCTGAGGTGAAGGATAAAACATCCGAGGTGTAACAGGAAAGCTGTTGATCAGAGGATAGTGGGATGTCTGTTTGGCTGGGAACAGGAGAGGGGGATGCTGAGCTAGTTCCTGAACTGAACCTGTTGAAGAATGTGTTCAGTTCATTGGCTCTGTCCAGACTTCCATCTATCCAATCTTTCCTGTCCTTAAAACCTGTGATCTTTCTCATTCCTGACCAGACATCTCTGATATTGTTCCTCTGTAGTTTGTTCTCCAGCTTCTTCCTGTATGCCTCCTTGCTGTCTCTGATCTTGACCTTAAGTTGCTTCTGTATACTCCTCAGTAATTCCCTGTCTCCCTCCCTGAAGGCTCTTTTTTTCTTGTTTAGCAGTTCCTTCAGGTCACTGGTGATCCAGGGTTTGTTAATAGGGAAGCATTTCCTGTTCTGGTGGGGATGATGTTGTCCACACAGAAGTTTATATAGTCAGTCACACACTCAGTCATGTCATTGATGTCCTCTCCATGTGCTTGGCAAAGAGTCATCCAGTCTGTGGTTGCAAAACAATCCTGCAGGGCTTCTTCAGCTTCCTGTGACCATTTTCTCACAGTTCGTTTTGTCACAGGTTGCCTCTGAACAAGTGGTTTATATTCTGAACAGAGAAAAACAAGATTGTGATCTGATTGTCCCAGAGGAGGTCTTGGTTTGGACGTGTATGAATCCTTTACATTTGCATAAAACAAATCCAAGGTCCTGTTTTCTCTTGTAGAGCAGCTGACAAATTGTTGAAATGTTGGAAGTGTAGTAGAGAGCGAGGCATGATTAAAATCACCAGATATTGCCACAAATGCATTGGGGTGCTGTGTCTGTAGCTTAGCAACAATGGAACTGATGACATCACATGCATTGTCGGCAACGGCTGAAGGTGGAATGTAAACAACTGCCAAAATTACACTGGTGAACTCTCTTGGCAAATAATATGGACGAAAACTCACTGCCAAGAGTTCGAGATCTGGGCTGCAGAGACGACACTTCACAGTAACATGTCCTGGATGACACCATCTGTTGTTGACAAGCACTGCTACTCCACCACCTTTCCTTTTTCTTTTTATCTGGGCGGAGGAGACACGATGGGCCAGATGCTCATAAATAGGCTCATAAATAAGCTTCTCATCTCTCCAACCCAAACCTGCTGAGAGAAACTTTTACCTAAACTACGATCACTGTCTTTTAGTCCTTCTTTACAAGTGAAGAACCTGGGCGTGATTTTTCGGTCTGAGCTGACACATTAAAAACGTTACTAAAACAGGTTTTTATCAACTAAAGAACATTGCCAGAGTCCGTCCCATTCTCTCTCGGGCCAACACAGAGACACTTTTGCATGCATTTATTACTCCAGGTGGAGGTGGGGGTCTCCGCCTTGCCTCCTCTGGGCGCCATGTGTCGGTGCCTCGGCTGCTGCTGTTGATCTGCCGCTGTCGGTGCAGATGGCTCCTCGTTTCGTTGCATGGTTCATCTGCACTCGGCCCAATGCCGTTTTTTACTGTTGCTTTTAACTGTGTGTGTGCATCCATGATGGTTGGGTTGGAGGGACGGGGGGGTTTAACTGTGACCATGCTTTTAAATCTGTGGGGGAGGGATGGGAATGTGGTTTTTGTAATCTGTAAAGCACTTTGTGATGCAATTTCTTGTATGAAAAGCGCTTTATAAATAAAGTTTGATTTGATTTGATTCTAACGTCTGACTGGAAGTAGACGCTGGGGGTGATCACTTCTTCATCATCTCCGGTCCTGTTTAGATCACAGATCCGATAGATTCCTGATCATCTAATAGCAGCAAAGCACTCTCATCTAAAGATCCTAAAATCTGTCTAAAAATCAAACATCTAAGTTTCCGTGGAGGTCTGGGGTAGGAGAGAACCTTCATCCCCCTAACAGTGTGTCTTCAATCAGAAGCTACTTCCAACCGCTGTACCGCTGACCTCTACAGGAGATCCTCCCTGCCCACCATCTAATCTCCTTTTGGGATGAATAAAGTATTTTCTGACTGGAACTGGTTTATTAGTCTCCTTCTAGATGAATCTGATGATCCAGGCCTCCTGCTTCACCTTGAGCTCAAATATGAAGCTGATTCCTCTCAGCCACTGATCAGAGCAGAATCGCTGGCGTTTCACTGGACCGGTGAGACCAGGCAGAGCTTCCTGGTGGTTCTGGTACCAAACAGGAGGAACGTTGGTGGGAAACACACCTGGTGCCCATTGCTAAGCACGGTGGAGGATGCGTGATGCTGTGGACCTGGTTCTCCTTCCAAGTCCCGTGAGAAGCCTTGCTACTGTGACAGCAGGACATTTTGAACACTGTAAACATCTGGCCATGCCCACATCAGAGCAGGTAGATCGGTCTTCTTCTTCTACGTCCGTCTCAGTCGTCAGACCTGGATCCTGCAGAGGAGAAGAGGTCACCAGAGAGGAACCATGTCTCCTCTCTGTGCTCTCCATCCTGGTTAAAAGAGGAGCAGCAGAGAAGCTGAAGACTTTGTTCCAAACTGTTATTAAAGATGCGACGTTTCCCCTGCTGGAATCTGATTTTATGCTATGATTGTAGAGCTGGACTTGTCTTCCTGTCCATATTTGGGCGTCTCGGCTTCCTACTTCCTGATGATAACGATGCTGGAGTCAGAACCAGTCCAGTTATATTAAAACTTGAACATGTAACATGTATTATTGGTTCAATGGGAGCAGATTTCATCAGTAGGAGCTTTAAAGTGTTTACAGACTAAATATTTCCCCTCAGTCTTCATCACTCTTCATCCTGCCTCGGTTTGTTTTTCCAGAGAGGCTCCAGTTTGGTTCTCCATCGTTCCCACGACCAGGGGACCCATCCAGAGCAAACGCTGATCATTATGTAGATTAATAATCCAAATGAAAGCAATAATCTGGGATTGGTTTCAGATCTGAGCGTTTGGACCTGATGTGATGAGGACAGGATCACCCTGGTTTCATCTGAGGGAAATAAAACTGACAAAATCAACTAAAGCAGAAAAAAAGTTTGATTTTTCTACCATTGATGGTTAAAAAATTTGAACAGTAGCAATCAGAGAGAAATGCTGTTCTCCATATGAACATGTGTGTTTCTTCTATAGACGCCACAGAGTGGACAGGTTTGTGCTACAGACCGGTGGAAAACAATCCAACCGTCCAGGAATCCACTAAACGTCAGACAAAGACGGACCGTCCCCCTTGAAATGTTATCTCATCTCTCATTGATATAACATGTGAAAAATTAAAGTATAATTAAATGATAGTGTGTCTCAGATCTGTAGCTGGACAAATAAAGGAAACCAGAGGGCTGCAGGAAATGTAATTTATTCTGTTAAATACTCTTAAATAAATAAATATTACTATAGAGCTATGAAGCTGCAGTTTAAATATGTAATAAATAAATGTAAATACAGAATACACCTAATATAACCTAGAATTAAACTTCTATAACTTACATGTGAATATGTTTAACAATCCAACACACTGAACCCCAGTACTGAATTTATCAGGTGACTTTCTGAAACTTAACCAGAACAGTTTTCTATGTTGTTTCAGGCTAAATGAGAGACATGAAAAGTTTGATAAAGTGACCGATAAACTGGAGTGGATCTTTAAAAACCTAACAAAATATATCGACTAATGAAAACATTTTACGAATGAGAAACCAGATCTGAAGAGCTTACACAAAACAATAAGCTCTAAAAAAAGTACTTTTCTAACAACTAAAGTTTTCTTAATACTAATTTAAGAACGAACTGAATCGTCTGCCTATGAAAAAAAATATCAAACTTAAATACTTCCAACTAAAACATGGAGGACAGAAACATCCAGAGAAAAACATCTCGGAACCTGTTGGGACCTTCTAACCTTTGCTGATTGGCTGTTAGGGAACAGAGCCTCAATGATTGGTTCTCTCTGTCCAATCAGGTCCTCCTGTGTGCTTCAGGCCTCAGCCAGACAGCTCATCACCTTCACCATCAGCTCCTCCTTCCTGAGTTTGGACCCGACCAGAACTCCTCTCTGTCTGAGCCACAGCAGCAGGGTTGTGGAGCTCATCTTGGACAACTGGAGACAGAGAAGAGGAGAAGGAGAGACATCAGGAGGAGGACAAATGGGAGACATCAGGAGGAGAAAGGGAGACATTGGGAGGAGGAGAAGAAGATACATCAGGAGGAGGAGAAAGGGAGACATCAGGAGGAGGAGGAGAAGATACATCAGGAGGAGGAGAAAGGGAGAGATCAGGAGGAAGAGAAAGGGAGACATCAGTAGGAGAAAGGGAGACATCAAGAGGAGAAAGGTTGACATCAAAAGGAGAAAGGGAGACATCAGGAGGAGAAAGGGAGACATCAGGAGGAAGAGAAAGGGAGACATCAGGAGAAGGAGAAAGGGAGACATCAGGAGGAGAAAGGGAGACATCAGGAGGAAGAGAAAGGGAGACATCAGGAGAAGGAGAAAGGGAGACATCAGGAGGAAGAGAAAGGGAGACATCAGTAGGAGAAAGGGAGACATCAGGAGACATCAGGAGCAGAAGGAGACGTCAGGAGGAGGAGAAGGAGACATCGGGAGAAGAAGAAGGAGACATCGGGAGGAGAAGAGAAGACATCAGGAGCAGAAGGAGACACCAGAAGGAGGAGGAGACATCAGGAGGAGGAGACATCAGAAGGAGGAGGAGACATTAGGAGGAGGAGGGGACATTAGGAGGAGGAGAAGGAGACATCAGAAGGAGCAGAATGAGACATCAGGAGGAGGAGACATCAGAAGGAGGAGACATCAGGAGGAGACGGGGACATCAGAAGGAGGAAAATGAGTCATCAGGAGCAGAAGGAGACAACAGGAGGATGAGAAGGAGACATCAGGAGCAGAAGGAGACAACAGGAAGATGAGAAGGAGACATCAGGAGCAGAAGGAGACAACAGAAGGAGGAGAAGGAGACATCAGGAGCAAAAGGAGACACCAGAAGGAGGAGAAGGAGACATCAGGAGGAGGAGGAGACATCAGAAGGAGCAGAATGAGACATCAGGAGGAGGAGGAGACATCAGGAGCAGAAGGAGACATCAGGAGCAGAAGGAGACACCAGAAGGAGGAGAAGGAGACATCAGAAGGAGGAGAAGGAGACATCAGGAGGAGGAGGAGACATCAGAAGGAGCAGAATGAGACATCAGGAGGAGGAGGAGACACCAGAAGAAGGAGAAGGAGACATCAGAAGGAGGAGAAGGAGACATCAGGAGCAAAAGGAGACACCAGAAGGAGGAGAAGGAGACATCAGGAGGAGAATGAGACATCAGGAGGAGGAGAAGGAGACATCAGGAGGAGGAGAAGGAGACATCAGGAGGAGGTGAAAGAGGGACATCAGGAGGAGGAGAAAGGGAGACATCAGGAAGAGGAGAAGAAGATACATCAGGAGGAGAAGAAAGGGAGACATCAGGAGGAGGAAAAAGGGAGACATCAGGAGGAGGAGAAAGGGAGACATCAAGAGGTGAAAGGTTGACATCAAGAGGAGAAAGGGAGACATCAGGAGGATGAGAAGAAGATACATCAGGAGGAGGAGAAAGGGAGAGATCAGGAGGAGGAGAAAGGGAGACATCAGGAGGAAGAGAAAGGGAGACATCAGGAGGAAGAGAAAGGGAGACATCAGGAGAAGGAGAAAGGGAGACATCAGGAGGAAGAGAAAGGGAGACATCAGTAGGAGAAAGGGAGACATCAAGAGGAGAAAGGTTGACATCAAAAGGAGAAAGGGAGACATCAGGAGGAGAAAGGGAGACATCAGGAGGAAGAGAAAGGGAGACATCAGGAGAAGGAGAAAGGGAGACATCAGGAGGAAGAGAAAGGGAGACATCAGTAGGAGAAAGGGAGACATCAGGAGACATCAGGAGCAGAAGGAGACGTCAGGAGGAGGAGAAGGAGACATCGGGAGAAGAAGAAGGAGACATCGGGAGGAGAAGAGAAGACATCAGGAGCAGAAGGAGACACCAGAAGGAGGAGGAGACATCAGGAGGAGGAGACATCAGAAGGAGGAGGAGACATTAGGAGGAGGAGGGGACATTAGGAGGAGGAGAAGGAGACATCAGAAGGAGCAGAATGAGACATCAGGAGGAGGAGACATCAGAAGGAGGAGACATCAGGAGGAGAAGGGGACATCAGAAGGAGGAAAATGAGTCATCAGGAGCAGAAGGAGACAACAGGAGGATGAGAAGGAGACATCAGGAGCAGAAGGAGACAACAGGAAGATGAGAAGGAGACATCAGGAGCAGAAGGAGACAACAGAAGGAGGAGAAGGAGACATCAGGAGCAAAAGGAGACACCAGAAGGAGGAGAAGGAGACATCAGGAGGAGGAGGAGACATCAGAAGGAGCAGAATGAGACATCAGGAGGAGGAGGAGACATCAGGAGCAGAAGGAGACATCAGGAGCAGAAGGAGACACCAGAAGGAGGAGAAGGAGACATCAGAAGGAGGAGAAGGAGACATCAGGAGGAGGAGGAGACATCAGAAGGAGCAGAATGAGACATCAGGAGGAGGAGGAGACACCAGAAGAAGGAGAAGGAGACATCAGAAGGAGGAGGAGGAGACATCAGGAGCAAAAGGAGACACCAGAAGGAGGAGAAGGAGACATCAGGAGGAGAAGGAGACAGCAGGAGGAGGAGAAGGAGACATCAGGAGGAGGAGAAGGAGACATCAGGAGGAGGTGAAAGAGGGACATCAGGAGGAGGAGAAAGGGAGACATCAGGAAGAGGAGAAGAAGATACATCAGGAGGAGAAGAAAGGGAGACATCAGGAGGAGGAAAAAGGGAGACATCAGGAGGAGGAGAAAGGGAGACATCAAGAGGTGAAAGGTTGACATCAAGAGGAGAAAGGGAGACATCAGGAGGATGAGAAGAAGATACATCAGGAGGAGGAGAAAGGGAGAGATCAGGAGGAGGAGAAAGGGAGACATCAGGAGGAAGAGAAAGGGAGACATCAGGAGGAAGAGAAAGGGAGACATCAGGAGAAGGAGAAAGGGAGACATCAGGAGGAAGAGAAAGGGAGACATCAGTAGGAGAAAGGGAGACATCAAGAGGAGAAAGGTTGACATCAAAAGGAGAAAGGGAGACATCAGGAGGAGAAAGGGAGACATCAGGAGGAAGAGAAAGGGAGACATCAGGAGAAGGAGAAAGGGAGACATCAGGACGAAGACAAAGGGAGACATCAGGAGAAGGAGAAAGGGAGACATCAGGAGGAAGACAAAGGGAGACATCAGTAGGAGAAAGGGAGACATCAAGAGGAGAAAGAAGAGACATCAGGAGGAGAAAGAAGAGACATCAGGAGGAGGAGAAAGGGAGACATCAGGAGAAAGAGAAAGGGAGACATCAGGAGGAGAAGGAGACATCAGGAGACATCAGGAGCAGAAGGAGACGTCAGGAGGAGGAGAAGGAGACATCGGGAGAAGAAGAAGGAGACATCGGGAGGAGAAGAGAAGACATCAGGAGCAGAAGGAGACACCAGAAGGAGGAGGAGACATCAGGAGGAGGAGACATCAGAAGGAGGAGGAGACATTAGGAGGAGGAGGAGACATTAGGAGGAGGAGAAGGAGACATCAGAAGGAGCAGAATGAGACATCAGGAGGAGGAGACATCAGAAGGAGGAGACATCAGGAGGAGAAGGGGACATCAGAAGGAGGAAAATGAGTCATCAGGAGCAGAAGGAGACAACAGGAGGATGAGAAGGAGACATCAGGAGCAGAAGGAGACAACAGGAAGATGAGAAGGAGACATCAGGAACAGAAGGAGACAACAGAAGGAGGAGAAGGAGACATCAGGAGCAAAAGGAGACACCAGAAGGAGGAGAAGGAGACATCAGGAGGAGGAGGAGACATCAGAAGGAGCAGAATGAGACATCAGGAGGAGGAGGAGACATCAGGAGCAGAAGGAGACATCAGGAGCAGAAGGAGACACCAGAAGGAGGAGAAGGAGACATCAGGAGGAGAAGGAGACATCAGAAGGAGGAGAAGGAGACATCAGGAGGAGGAGGAGACATCAGAAGGAGCAGAATGAGACATCAGGAGGAGGAGGAGACATCAGGAGGAGAAGGAGACATCAGGAGCAAAAGGAGACACCAGAAGGAGGAGAAGGAGACATCAGGAGGAGAAGGAGACATCAGAAGGAGGAGAAGGAGACATCAGGAGGAGAACAAGGAGACATCAAAAGGAGCAGAATGAGACATCAGAAGGAGGAGAAGGAGACATCAGGAGGAGGATAATGAGACATCAGGAGGAGAAGGAGACATCAGAAGGAGGATAATGAGACATCAGGAGGAGACGGAGACATCAGAAGGAGAATGAGTCATCCGGAGCAGAATAAGGAGACACAAGGAGGAGAAGGAGACATCAGGAGGAGGATAATGAGACATCAGGAGGAGAAGGAGACATCAGAAGGAGGATAACGAGACATCAGGAGGAGAATGAGACATCAGAAGGAGGATAATGAGACATCAGGAGGAGAAGGAGACATCAGGAGGAGAATAAGGAGACACAAGGAGGAGAAGGAGACATCAGGAGGAGAAGGAGACATCAGAAGGAGGAGGATAATGAGACATCAGGAGGAGAAGGAGACATCAGGAGGAGCATAATGAGTCATCCGGAGCAGAATAAGGAGACACAAGGAGGAGAAGGAGACATCAGGAGGAGGATAATGAGATATCAGGAGGAGAAGGAGACATCAGGAGGAGCATAATGAGTCATCCGGAGCAGAATAAGGAGACACAAGGAGGAGAAGGAGACATCAGGAGGAGGATAATGAGACATCAGGAGGAGAAGGAGACATCAGAAGGAGGATAATGAGTCATCCGGAGCAGAATAAGGAGACACAAGGAGGAGGAGGAGACATCAGGAGGAGGATAATGAGACATCAGGAGGAGAAGGAGACATCAGAAGGAGGATAATGAGTCATCCGGAGCAGAATAAGGAGACACAAGGAGGAGGAGGAGACATCAGGAGGAGGATAATGAGACATCAGGAGGAGAAGGAGACATCAGAAGGAGGATAATGAGACATCAGGAGGAGAAGGAGACATCAGAAGGAGGATAATGAGTCATCCGGAGCAGAATAAGGAGACACAAGGAGGAGAAGGAGACATCAGGAGAAGAAGAAGGAGACATCAGGAGGAGAAGGAGACATCAGGAAGAGAAGGAGACATCAGGAGGAGAAGGACACATCAGGAGGAGGATAATGAGACATCAGGAGGAGAAGGAGACATCAGGAGGAGAAGGAGACATCAGGAGGAGAAGGAGACATCAGAAGGAGGAGAATGAGTCATCCGGAGCAGAATAAGGAGACACAAGGAGGAGAAGGAGACATCAGAAGGAGGAGAAGGAGACATCAGGAGGAGAAGGACACATCAGGAGGAGGATAATGAGACATCAGAAGGAGGATAATGAGACATCAGGAGGAGAAGGAGACATCAGGAGGAGGATAATGAGACATCAGAAGGAGGATAATGAGACATCAGGAGGAGAAGGAGACATCAGAAGGAGAAGGAGACATCAGAAGGAGGAGAATGAGTCATCCGGAGCAGAATAAGGAGACACAAGGAGGAGAAGGAGACATCAGGAAGAGAAGGAGACATCAGGAAGAGAAGGAGACATCAGGAGGAGGATAATGAGACATCAGAAGGAGGATAATGAGACATCAGGAAGAGAAGGAGACATCAGGAGGAGGATAATGAGACATCAGAAGGAGGATAATGAGACATCAGGAGAAGGAGACATCAGGAGGAGAAGGAGACATCAGGAGGAGAAGAAGGAGACATCAGGAAGAGAAGGACATCAGGAGGAGAAGGAGACATCAGGAAGAGAAGGAGACATCAGAAGGAGGATAAGGAGACATCAGGAGGAGAATAAGGAGACATCAGGAGGAGGAGACATCAAGAGGAGGAGAAGGAGACATCAGGAGAAGAGGAGACATCAGGAGGATAATGAGACATCAGGAGGAGGATAATGAGACATCAGAAGGAGGATAATGAGACATCAGGAGGAGAAGGAGACATCAGAAGGAGAAGGAGACATCAGAAGGAGGAGAATGAGTCATCCGGAGCAGAATAAGGAGACACAAGGAGGAGAAGGAGACATCAGAAGGAGGAGAAGGAGACATCAGGAGGAGAAGGAGACATCAGGAGGAGGATAATGAGACATCAGAAGGAGGATAATGAGACATCAGGAGGAGAAGTAGACATCAGGAGGAGGATAATGAGACATCAGAAGGAGGATAATGAGACATCAGGAGGAGAAGGAGACATCAGAAGGAGAAGGAGACATCAGAAGGAGGAGAATGAGTCATCCGGAGCAGAATAAGGAGACACAAGGAGGAGAAGGAGACATCAGGAAGAGAAGGAGACATCAGGAAGAGAAGGAGACATCAGGAGGAGGATAATGAGACATCAGAAGGAGGATAATGAGACATCAGGAGAAGGAGACATCAGGAGGAGAAGGAGACATCAGGAGGAGAAGAAGGAGACATCAGGAAGAGAAGGACATCAGGAGGAGAAGGAGACATCAGGAAGAGAAGGAGACATCAGAAGGAGGATAAGGAGACATCAGGAGGAGAATAAGGAGACATCAGGAGGAGGAGACATCAAGAGGAGGAGAAGGAGACATCAGGAGAAGAGGAGACATCAGGAGGATAATGAGACATCAGGAGGAGAAGGAGACATCAGAAGGAGGATAACGAGTCATCCGGAGCAGAATAAGGAGACACAAGGAGGAGGAGACATCAGGAGGAGGGTAATGAGACATCAGGAGGAGAAGGAGACATCAGAAGGAGGATAATGAGTCATCCGGAGCAGAATAAGGAGACATCAGAAGGAGGATAATGAGTCATCCGGAGCAGAATAAGGAGACACAAGGAGGAGAAGGAGACATCAGGAGAAGAAGAAGGAGACATCAGGAGGAGAAGGAGACATCAGGAAGAGAAGGAGACATCAGGAGGAGAAGGACACATCAGGAGGAGGATAATGAGACATCAGGAGGAGAAGGAGACATCAGGAGGAGAAGGAGACATCAGGAGGAGAAGGAGACATCAGGAGGAGAAGGAGACATCAGGAGGAGAAGGAGACATCAGAAGGAGGAGAATGAGTCATCCGGAGCAGAATAAGGAGACACAAGGAGGAGAAGGAGACATCAGAAGGAGGAGAAGGAGACATCAGGAGGAGAAGGAGACATCAGAAGGAGGATAATGAGACATCAGGAGGAGAAGGAGACATCAGGAGGAGAAGGAGACATCAGAAGGAGGAGAATGAGTCATCCGGAGCAGAATAAGGAGACACAAGGAGGAGAAGGAGACATCAGGAGGAGAAGGAGACATCAGGAGGAGAAGGAGACATCAGGAGGAGAAGGAGACATCAGGAGGAGGATAATGAGACATCAGAAGGAGGATAAGGAGACATCAGGAGGAGGAGACATCAGGAGGAGGAGACATCAAGAGGAGGAGAAGGAGACATCAGGAGAAGAGGAGACATCAGGAGGATAATGAGACATCAGGAGGAGAAGGAGACATCAGGAGGAGGATAATGAGTCATCCGGAGCAGAATAAGGAGACACAAGGAGGAGAAGGAGACATCAGGAGGAGGAGACATCAGGAGGAGAAGGAGACATCAGGAGGAGAAGAAGGAGACATCAGGAGGAGAAGGAGACATCAGGAAGAGAAGGACATCAGGAGGAGAAGGAGACATCAGGAAGAGAAGGAGACATCAGAAGGAGGATAAGGAGACATCAGGAGGAGAATAAGGAGACATCAGGAGGAGGAGACACCAGGAGGAGGAGACATCAAGAGGAGGAGAAGGAGACATCAGGAGAAGAGGAGACATCAGGAGGATAATGAGACATCAGGAGGAGAAGGAGACATCAGGAGGAGGATAATGAGTCATCCGGAGCAGAATAAGGAGACACAAGGAGGAGAAGGAGACATCAGGAGGAGGAGACATCAAGAGGAGGAGAAGGAGACATCAGGAGAAGAGGAGACATCAGGAGGAGAAGAAGACATCAGGAGAAGAGGTAGAAGGATGGATGGTTGGTTGGATGCTCAGTCTAGAGCCTCCTTCCTCCCTCACTGCTCCCATAAACTGCTGACCTCAGCTCTAATACGATGTTGCAGCAGAGGAAGATGGATGTAAAGCAGAGGAAAAACTGAGCTGTGAAGGAAAGTGGAGCAGAGGAGCTTCCTGACTGGTTGTTATGGAGAACCTCTCAGGTCTGAGCCATAAACCTGATGAATGTTGTTATTAATCTGCCGCCTCCTCCATCACTTTAACGGCCTCCCTCCGCCTCCCAGAACATGTTCACAGAGGAAAGCAGACGCTGTGTTTACTATTCATCACACCAACACACTCTAATCCATCACCCTAATGTGTGCAGTGGTCTGAGGAGAGCTCCTGCTCCATGTTTTCATACGCTAATCCCTGCTGCTGCCAATCAGCTTGCAGAACTAAAGGTCCGGTCAGTGAGGCTTAGTTCGTCAACATTAATTAAAGATTTTAGACTGGTTTTTTAAAATTAAGAGACAGACAGAAGTCTGATGTTTTTCCTCCAAACTGAGACAGTTGAGCCTCATGTACGATGAGGAAATGACCAAAGAGTTTCAGGTCAGAGCTCCGCAGCCCGGTTCGGTTCTTCCACATCTTTGTGCTCTGGTGTTCGGTCCGGTTGGACTAGGAAGCGACTGAACACAAACTGTCTTGGTCTGCTGCAGCACCAGGGGTTCCCCTTCACTGGAACCGAGGGTCCAGATCCTGTCAGTGTTCTGGACTAGAGTGAAATAAAATACGTACAGAAAACTAAAGGAAATATTTAGTTCTTGTATGGGAAATGTAAGGAAATAATGGCTGGTTTTGGCAGGCAAAGAAGAAAACAATATGGTTAGCTTACCTGGTCCTGTATTCCCTTCGCTCTCTGATAGGCAGCTTTTAGGCCCAGAGACACGTTTTGAGTTCAGTTTTTATTTGCTTAAAACAGTAGAAAACCTTTTGTTTGCCGCCATTGGTTTCTCCAAAACAACAACAAAAATATCCAAGACAGGAAAACTCTGCAGGGGGTATTTCTGTCCTCCAACAGGTGAACCTCATCAGCCCAGTCAAGGCAGTGTTCACCTTTTGACATGGTGCATTTGCTGCTGCAGGACATCTGAGCATAAACAGAGGAAAGCTACACCACACATTGCTTCTCAGCCAAAACCAGCTCCAAATATAAAGGAATTTTCCATAACTCTTAACAATAGCCTCACACCTTGATCCTCCTTCCACTAAACTTTAAAACAGACACCCTGAAGCGTCTCCGCCGCTCTAAGGTCCGACGCCTGCTTTAAGGCCTGGAGGCGGCGCTGCTGAGCTGATCCTGGGTTCATCCACTGATCTCCCTCTGTGATGTCACATGACCAACCTCCTCATAGCTGACCCGCTGGTTGTTATGGTTCCACCACCAGCTGACTGTGATCTTTATTGGCCTCCTGTCGTGGATGTAGCTCCTGGATCCAACCAGTCCAGTTTATTTCTAGACGACATGCAGCTCTGCTCTACATCCTATCCCGCCTTGGCTGTGCTGTGCTGGTCGCTGGGAGACCACTGGAAATGATCTTCCTCTCAGGCTTGTCTGAGTATGATCACAGAGCTGGTTATGAACTCAGGAAGCTACCAGGTATGAGGCCTTCATCATAGACCTGCAGTCGGTCACTTCACACATGATGAACCAAGCATCGTAAAAAACCAACGATAGAAACGGTTCTACAGGTCTGTTCATGAACGTAGCTTGGTTAGCGTACCCTGGCTGATTAGCTGGTTAGCGTACCCTGGCTGATTAGCTGGTTAGCGTACCCTGGCTGATTAGCTGGTTAGCGTACCCTGGCTGATTAGCTGGTTAGCGTACCCTGGTTGATTAGCTGGTTAGCGTACCCTGGCTGATTAGCTGGTTAGCGTCCCCTGGCTGATTAGCGTACCCTGGTTGATTAGCTTGATCCCAGAGGGAAATTAAGTGTTGTAGCTCATATAATTAATTCTTTAAGGAGTTGTTGTAGATCATGATGGCTGTGGGCAGGAAGGATTTCCTGTAGGGGTCTGTGTTGCAGCGAAACTGAAGAAGCCTCCGACTGAAGATGCTCTGTTGTTGTATGACTGTCTCATAAAGAGGATGCTCAGGGTTGTCCATAATTTTTTTGATTTTATGAAGAATTCTTCTTTGCATCATCATCTCCAGATGTTCCACAGTCGTCCCCAGAACAGAACCAGAACAGAACCAGAACCTTCTTTATCAGGTTGTTTAGCCTATTTAAGTCCCTGGCTCTGATGCTGCTACCCCAACAGATGACGGCTGAAGAGATTACACTCTCCACAACAGACTTGTAGAAGATCTCCAGCATCTTGCTGCAAACCTGGAAGGACTTAAGCTTCCTCAAGAAGTCCAGTCTGCTCTGTCCCTTCTTGTTCACTGTTTAGTCTCCAGTCCAGTCTGTTGTCAAGGTGAACTTCTTCTCCCATGATGGAAACAGTGTTTGACTTATCCCTGTTTCTTCTGAAATCTACAATCATCTCCTTTGTTTTGTTCACATTCAAGGTGAGACGATTGTTTCCACACCATGTCACAAAGCGGTCCACCAGCTCTCTGGATTCAGCTTCTTGTCCATCTCTGATACATCTGAGTATTTCTGCAGATGACAGGTCTCTGATTTGTACTGGAAGTCTGAGGTGTACAGAGTGAAAAGGAATGGTGAGAGTACGGTTCCCTGTGGTGCTCCTGTGCTGCTGACCACCTGGTTTGACACACAATTCTTAGTCATTGATCCAGGCGATTGTTGAGGCTCCACCTGTGTCTTCAGGAGTTTCTGACAAAGCAAATCAGGCTGAATTGTGTTAAATGCACTGGAGAAATCAAAGAACATGATCCTCACAGTGCTGCCTGCTTTGTCCAGATGACAGTGAGTTGGTTGAAGCAGGTGGATGATGGCATCTTCAACTCCAACTCCACAGCGATAAGCAAACTGCAGTGGGTCCTGATACGTTTTTGTTTGCTTACTCAGGGGGGCCAACAGGAGTCTCTCCAGGACCTTCATGATGTGGGATGTCAGGGCAACGGGTCTATAGTCATTGATGACTGATGGGTGAGTTCTTTTGGGTACTGGAACAAGGCAGGATGTCTTCCACAACACTGGGACCTTCTCCTGAGTTAGGCTAAGGTTGAAGAGGTGCTGCAGAATCCCACAGAGCTGCTCTGCACAGGCCTTCAGGACTCTGGGGCTGACACCATCTGGACCTGCAGCCTTGTTCCGGTTCAGTTTCTCCAGCTGCCTCTTCACCTGACTTTTGGAGACAGACAAGTGGGAGGGGGAGGCAAAGGGGGTAGCAGCATTTCCTGACTTGGTTGAAGTCAAACTTGTGGAATTAGAAGAGTCCATGGCTGAGGTGAAGGATAAAACATCCGAGGTGTAACCGGAAAGCTGTTGATCAGAGGAGACCCATTCAGCTCAACTCACCTGGTTGTTTCTGGCCATCTTCTCCACATCTTGAACCGCAGCCTTGGATTTCCTGAGCTTCTCCTCCTTCAGCTCAAAGGCGACCTTCTAGGAGGAGAACCAGAGAGTTTTATGCCAGGTTGATTTTTCAGTCACAATCATCTCTAGATTTACGGTTCTGACCAGGTAATGCCACTGGATTACAACCAGGTGGGTTGAATCAGAACCCCGGTCGAGACTAAGTGGACCTACCTTCTTCTTGTTGGTGGAGATCCCTATGGCCGTCAGAGGAGGCTGGGATGGTTCTGGTTCAGTGTTGCCTTCAGGGCCGGCCTCTCTGCATGTTTTCATGATTGATTTAGGGACGATGCCTTCAGGTCCAGTTACCTTCCAGACCTCAGAGACAGCGGTCTCCTCGGGTCCGACCTTCTCAGAGGTCTTGCTGGACTTGGTTTTCTGTTTGATCCTGGACGGGATGATGATCGCTGGTTGGACCCGGGACACCGGACTCAGGCTGGAGATATGGTTGACCCTGGGCTGACCCGAGGGCTGAGGAATGACGCTACTCTGGTTTTTAGGACGGCGGCGGCTGAAGCGAGGGACAATCAGAGGAGGAGGAGGAAGCGATAGAGCAGAGAGAGAAGAAGAAGGTGTGGGAGAGGCTGGTTTCCACCCAACGGGTACAGGTAGAGTGATTCTGTGGTTCTCCTCCTTTGCCCCACTCAGCTGCTTCTTGGCTCGCAGCAGAGCGACGTTGACGTGGCGAGATGGATCACTGTTCCTGAAGATGGGAACCAGTCTGGGAGAAGGCTTCACTGGGACCGGACTGGGCCGAGGATGAGGAGGGAGGGATGAAGCTGGCCGGAAGTGTTGGAAGAAAGACAAAAGGGATCGGGAATGATCCGACTGGTGGAGATTATGACTGCTGGACGAGTGGGACGATGAGGACCAGTCCACTTGGGCTTGTCTCAGGGAGTTCCCAGAGTAATGAGCTCCTCGCTGCTGGGAGAGAGGCATCCAGGCGGGAGCCTCCGACCTGGAGGAGGTGGAGGAGGAGGAAGGCTGGGAGAGAGGCATCCAGGCGGGAGCCTCCGGCCTGGAGGAGGTGGAGGAGGAGGAAGGCTGGGAGAGAGGCATCCAGGCGGGAGCCTCCGGCCTGGAGGAGGTGGAGGAGGAGGAAGGCTGGGAGAGACGCATCCAGGCAGGAGTCTCTGGCCTGGAGGAGGAAAGCTGGGAGAGAAGGATCTGGGTGTTAGCCGCCGGCCTGGAGAAGGAAGGCTGGGAGAGAAGCATCCGGGCAGGAGCCTCCGGCCTGGAGGAGGAAGGCTGGGAGAGAGGCATGCGGGTGTTAGCCTCCGGCCTGGAGATGGAAGGCTGGGAGAGAAGCATCCGGGCAGGAGCCTCCGGCCTGGAGGAGGAAGGCTGGGAGAGAGGCATCCGGGCAGGAGCCTCCGGCCTGGAGGAGGAAGGCTGGGAGAGACGCATTCGGGCAGGAGCCTCCGGCCTGGAGGAGGAAAGCTGGGAGAGAAGGATCTGGGTGTTAGCCGGCGGCCTGGAGAAGGAAGGCTGGGAGAGAAGCATCCGGGCAGGAGCCTCCGGCCTGGAGGAGGAAGGCTGGGAGAGAAGCATCCGGGCAGGAGCCTCCGGCCTGGAGGAGGAAGGCTGGGAGAGGCTGGATTTGATGGAGATGGAGGTGGTCAGGTTCATCTTTCCCCCATTCAGAACCTGAGGAGGAGGAGGAGGAGGAGACCTTTCATCTTCATCGTCTGGAAACACTGATCTGATCTTAAAGGGATATTCCACCCCAAAGTGAAATTTAGTCTGTTGCCGTCTTCCCCAGCGTTGATAAGTGAGAAAGAGTTTTTTTAGAGTAAACCACTTTTAGATGTATTTTGTGGGCGCTAAATCGTGTCCTTGCGCCTTGCAACGGCGGCTTACAGTGGTGCTTTGTCGTAATGTAGTCCCAAGTCTAAATCGGCTCCTGCAATTCCTTCGTGTTACTTATGATTTTCATTTGCAATCGATATAATTATTGAGGTCACCAAGAATAATTAGGATTATTGAGTAATTTTCATGACTTTTGCACACCAAATGCTAGCTGTTACCATTCACTTCCATTGTTTATGCTGAACTAAAGCAAACAGACTGCTCCCAGATTATTAGGAAAATGACTGGGCTGGTTACAAAATGCTTTTTCTCACTGATCTAACTCTGGGGAAGATGGAGACAGACTACATTCACCAAAGGGGCGGAATATCCCTTTAAAGAGGATGGATTCATCTGATCAGAGCTGTTGAGGTTATTCTGCCTCTATTAAATGCTGTGTTCACTTGTCCATCCCATTTAAAATAAAAAGGAGTCCCTTTGTCGCGTCGTATTGCCTCCCCAGTAAACCAGGAAGACAAATATTACTGATCAAAAGTTCCTGATCAATAAAAACATGAAAATAATCAGCTTAAACTCATTAATTGATGTTTCCAGTTAATTTATTCTGAGGGTTTTAGACGTATTCATGAAGGGAGACGGAGGTGGAAATGCTGAACTTTGACCTTGTTCCTCTACAGTGTTTCCAGTGGAGGGTTTTCTACACCAAATGGCCGTTTACAGGCAAGTACAGCTGATAGAGACTCTAATTTGAACTCAACAGAGAGAGGAGCAGAAAGATGACAATAATCGGATGAGGAAGAAGCGATTAGCCGCCATATGAAAGTTGATTTTTTTTAACGACTTATGTTTTATGAGGACAAAGGAGAATGTGTGAAATTGTTTCTCTCCACTCAGCCTCACCTCCGGGCTGAAAATCAGCAGAAGTTTGCATCTTTGAAGTGTGGAAATCAAACGTCTGTGAGGAAATGAACAGCATGAATATTTCAGACCGACTCTGTGGGAACTGAACTCATCTCTGCAGTTTCGGACGGCTCCTTTTTTTTCCTCCTCTAACCCTCTGGATGAAGAATAGCTTTAATTTCAGCGGCTTTGATGCTAAACCTGCAGACTTCAGGGAAGGAGGCTGCTGGGTGAGGCAGGCTTTTATTAAGATGTATAAAGAAGGATATTCTGCATTAAAGCGAGTTTTCCTCTGGCTGAGGACCATGAACTCCGTCGGTCCAACTCTCCCTGACGTCAACATCAGGAACATTAACTCATAAAATGCAGAGGAAGAAGCTGTGAGGTTGTTAAACTGTCTGAAGGTTTTATTGAGGGGAAGCGTTCGAATAATCGCTTTTCCTCCAGCTTCATGCTCATCAACGAGGCCGAGGAGAGAGGAGGCTCCAGCAGAGCCGCTGACAGGCTGGGGATGAAATAACTCTTGTACTCAGAGTTTAGAGCTGAGATACAACCTTCCTCCATCTGCTTAATAATAACTCTGGAGCAAATATTTAGACAAATAAATGACCTAAATATTGTAATTATTTTCTTTTTTCTTTGATTTAACGTGCTGGTTCTGCCACAAGGGGGCAGTAGTGCCACAGTTGTTCCGATTTCATGCAACACAACATTTCTAACGAGAACGAAGAGAGGACAGTCTTAATTGCGCGTCAACGTCGTTAATCTTTTTGACGTGATGGACACACAGGCTTCCGTAGTTTTTCAGAGGTCGCCTGCGCTGTGGTCTGAACGTCGTTTTCCTTCTCCGTTTCGTCTGTTTCTCCATGAGGCTAATCTCCCTTTTTTGTCAGAACCGCTTCACACTCTGCAGCTGTGAAGCTGAACAATTATTTTACTGTTGGAGACAAAAAAAATCTAGCAAAGCATAATTTTCCCTGCAGTTATTCACCGAGGTGGAAAGTAACTGTAATTGAGTAGGTATTTTTGTATAATTGTACTTTTTAAAGACTGTAAATTTACTTTTACTTAAGTATGTTTTTTTACTGAGTTAAAACAAAAATCTAATTAATATGGTTTATCTTCTAACGTGTATGAGATATACCTACACTTTATTTCCCTCTGGGATCAATAAAATATTTTTGAATTCAATTTGAATTGAAATTTAATTGAATATAAAAAAATTGCGCCCTGGAAATACTGCGATGCATGATGGGTAGGAGAACTGACGCTAATAAGGAGAAAGATGGAAGCTCGTCGGTATGGATCCACCCCGTCGAATAAAGTTAAACTCAAAGAAAACGATGTTAACCCCTGGCCGTATTTAAATAACCACTTCGGCTTCAGGTCAAGAAAGAAAACAGGATTGTTATGTGTTTCCCCAGAGAGACCAAAGGTAGCAGCTTTTAATGACTCCACATCAATCCTGCGAAAGCATGTAGAGGAAAGTTAAACTAAACTACTGCCCCAGTCAAGTCATAGTTTAATAAAAGGCTCAAGTTAATCAGAGACATCCGTGAATGACGCGAGCAAACGTCTTCTTTTTCACGTTCTGTCCGGGGTGAGAGGCGCGTCCGACGGGGAGTAGCAAATAAATTAAACAGTCTGGTTTTATTGTTTTTCACAACAAGCATGTACTGTATGTACTAATGCTGGCCGATATGTTGGGATTTTTAGTGATTTAGAATTTAAAAATTAATCCTTTAAGATGTTAGAGGTTTATTTTCCAATACAGAAAATACTGCAAAGCGAGCAAGGATGAACTCTACTAACCTAAAAAAAAATGCTGCTCAAAGTTAACAGAAGGTTCAGAGAATAACTCTAAGGATGGATAAATAAATGAATAAATAAAGGAACTGTAATCTAGAAGTACATTAGGGCAATTTTGAAATCATAAAAACCATTTTTTAGCAGCTCCTATGTTTATTTGACAAGTTTTAAGTTTATTTAACATGTTCTAATATCTGACAGGTATAACACAGTCTAATCATAAAATGGCATCGTTTAGTCTCACAAACATTGTGACGGTACCTAACAGTTTGGTCTTTGTGTCATTTGGGGAAAGTCACAGCACTTGTGACTGTTGAGTCTAGTTTATGCTTCTCCGTCAGCAAGTTTGCACGAACACGTATCGACGGAGTCGTTTTCCTTTTATACTTCTCCGTTGTTGTTTTTTAAAAGGTTTAGTGGCTGTAGTGGCCTTTATTTGACAGTGGTAGCGTAGAAAGGGGAAGAGAAGTGGGGGGTGACATGCAACAAAGATCCACGAGGACGGGACTCGAACTCGGGACGGCCGCGTCGAGGGCTGGGCGCCCGCGCTAACCACTACGCCATGCGACGGCCCCTCCGTTGTTTCAAAGCAATTCCCCTCCAGGACAGCAGGGGGCGCATACCTTTTCTGGCAGGTCTGCCTACCATTGCAGTGACGTCTCTGGTCGACGACAGTTTATTTACTTCAGCTTATAAACGCACATCCTCTCAAAGGAGCAATGGCCGACAGAGAGCGAGTTTAGATGGAGCTGGAAAGCTTTTTACTACAAGTGCAGCTCATAGAATCCTCTAAAAACATGGAAACAAACAAACACAGCGTCTGTTTTGTTCTTCTCTACACCTCCTGGTGTTCAACATCACCAAAAATCACCAGATTAGATAAACTGGCCTTGCTATTTAAAGCATCTAGTGGCCAAAAGCTTCATTGCCTACTAATTACATCGACTCTAGAGCACCGTTCTGGTGAAATGATGTTGGACTGACCAATCACAGACGTGCGCTCTATTCAATTCAATTCACTTCAAATTCAAAATTAGTTTATTAATCCTAAAGGGAAATTAAATTTTGTTGTAACTCATATGCAAGTTCCTTTAAAGATTTGTTGTAGATGCTGATGGCTGTGGGTAGGGATGATCTCCTGTAGCAGTCTGCAGATCTGAAGAAGCCTCTGACTGAAGACGCTCTGTAGTTGTATGACAGTCTGATGTAGAGGATACTCAGGATCTATGGCGTCTTCTTTTAAACTCAGGGTTAACTGTAGTTGGCTGTAGTTGAGGTATTATTTGAGCTTTTGTGATGTTAATCAGCTGCTGCCAGTTGTAAACCACCTTGTTGCCATGGTTATGCATCATAACAAATGTCCAAAAATAAAAAGTATCAGCAAAAATCCTTCCAGCTGCACAGCATTCAAAACCAGAGAGAACAGTTGTCCACAAAAACGATGTTTCTACCAGAAATGGAAGAATTAAAAGTTTTTAAAAAGAAAAAAATCTGAACGAAGGTAACAGAGCTACTCCAACATGCTGCCACCTTGAGCGACGCAATTCCGGAATCGTTCGGCGAAGGATAATGGCGCTGCGTGTCTCCGCACCTCCGCAAACAGAGATGCATTAATGCAACTAGGCTTTAGTGTTACCAATTTTGATTTATACATTTGTAGTTAATCTGCAATTGTACTTTTTTTTTTAAAGTTCTTTTATCAAAACAACAACTAGGCCTACTTTGAGATTTATGTCCAATTGTCTTTCTTGCACTACTCAGGAGAGACTGTCTGAACGCTGTCAAAAAAAGTAATTAACTAACTTTTACTCTGAGTACATTTTAAACAAGCTGCTTTTTACTTTTACTTAAGTACAATTTTAGACTGGTAATATTACTTGTACTTGAGTAAAATGTAATCCCAGTAGTAGTACTTTTACTTGAGTAGAATATTTCAGTACTCCGGGTATTCACTACGTAAAGAAACACTAAACTGCTCTGAACACATGAGAAATGATCCCATGTTGAGTCTGTTTCATCCGTCCTGCTTCAAATATCATTTACCTTAAACAGCAGAGTTAAAGTCTGTTCAAATGAAGTAATTAGTAACTTCATGAGTAGAAGTTCTGCAGACGTTGAGGATTTCTGGTATTAATAAGCTTCTGATTGATGAATTCGTCTCAGGAAAACAGAACCGGTCCTGATTCTCAGTTTCCTCGGTAAAATCAGACCTTTTTTGATGTTTTTAGCAGTTTGCATCAAACTAATTGAAAAAAAGTGAGAGAAAAAAGGCCCAAAAACAGAACTTTATAGAATGAGTTCTGGTTCAGTATTACACTCCTCATTCATGACATTGATGATCATTAGCACCCGTTATTGGTTGTTCATCCACCCGACTATAATCCTACAAAATCCCTGACTTTGTGCAAGTGTGCCAATAAGAAAAAATCTTGTTTTGAAGGCAAAAGGTAGTAACACCAAATATTGATCTGATTTAGATCTTTCTTTTGTTTGCTCACTTTGTATTTTGTAAATTGATAAAAAAAATAAACAATCATTTATATTTCTGAAAGAATTCTTTGTTTACAGCATTTTTTCACACCTGCCTAAAACTTTTGCACAGTACTGTATTTTATTCATTGAACTTTTATCTGTTTCTCGGTTTAATCCAACTTTAAATCTGTCGTCTTTGTTCATTTTTCTCCATGATGGTAAAACACAGTCATCTTGTCTGGGACTTTATGCACAAGAAAACTTGTGGCTAATTTTTGAGCATATGATGCCTTTAAAGATTTCTCTGTAGAATATTATTGATTATATCCAATTCCCAGAGCTTCGCTTCTACACCTTATATGGAATAGTGTTTGATTGATTAGCAATCTTATATACCTAGGTTGTATACTTTGGTGAGAGAAAGTTCATTATTAGGATCTATTGTACCATGCGAGTTAAATTGTATGATATTTATTGTAATATTATCTTTGTTTTTTAAATTCCTCACTTTTGATAGTGAATGTCATTTGTAAGGATATTTTCTGGTTTTATAAAGTACAAATAATTGTATTGGTACTGTGGGTACTATCTGAAATGTAACTGCTCTGTGGGTTTGTATCATATGCGGTATGTTGTTGTCGTCTCTTGGCAAGGTCACCCTTGTAAAAGAGGTCATGATCTAAATGGGTTTTATCTGGTTAAAATATGGTGATAATACTAATAATAATAATATCCATGTTTTTTATTGTTGCAATTACAGTAACCCTACATTTGCACAAAATAATATTTGTCTACCCCAAAGCATAAAAAACAATAAAAATATTCTGTTAAGGTACAATAAGAACATCTTTTAAAAATCTGTGATTAATTTGTGATTAATCCCAATTAAATATATTAATTTACTGGATGGCCTAGTAAATATATTCAAATAAATAAATAAATGTAACATCTAAATGATGAGAATAAATTAAAAAGACTGCAGAAATGTGTAAATAAATGTAAGATCAATTGAATAGTTATTTTTTGTATTTTATTTCCATCTTATTGTTCTACTTACCTTGTAATAATTATCATAATCCTTTGTTTATTTACTGGTAGAAAACAATAAATGACACTGAATTTAGTCTCTTACTTTAGAGATTTGTGTATAAAACAGAGATAAAACGAAAATGTATCTGAGAAACTTTCTAACAGAATTTTTTTTAAAGGTTTGATTTTAAAATTGAAATTACTTTCAAATACTTCTTTTTTGGTTTAAATATTTGTTTCTTTTTCGTTGGAGGATAAATAACTTTTCTTATTAAATTTCTGGATAAAAGTCTCCCCATGTCCCTCAGGTGAGTCTCTCACCTGTATGGAGGCGGCTGTGCTCAGGCTGACTGTGTGGTAACTGGGTTTACTGGTCAGACGGGCCGGGAAGCCGCACACACTCTGGAGCCGCTCTCTGACGTCGGACATGAAGCTGCCCAGCGCCCCCTGCAGGTCGACGCGGGGGCAGCGCTGCACAGGCTGCAGGCGGATGCAGCTCAGAGGGTAGCTGATCATGTGGAAGTGAAAGGATGTTTGCAATAATAATAATAACAATAATGCAGTGATATTCAGCCATAGATGTGTGTTTAATGCGGCTCCAGCTGGACGCTCAGCAGGGTTTCTATGTTGTTTGGCTCTGTGCAGCTTCTAGACGGTCAGATCTGTGTCGAAAGGATACGTGAAGACTTTCTCTCCCAATGGTCTGAAGTAGACGCTGCAATAAACCGCCTCCCCCTCCTCCAGGTCAGGAAGCCTGTAGCCATACTGGGAATCACACCGACAACCAGTCCAAAGCAGTCAGGATGTACCAGCATGATGTTAGAACCCTTGGACAGAAGTGGTCCGGGTCAGGACGGGTCGGTGCGTACCAGGCGGTTCCAGTGGCCCTGGAGGTCTCTGTAGGTCCTGAAGGGTCCGTCTCTGGCCAGCTGGCGGCTCATGCTGATGATCTGACCCTTCTTCATGCTGCACAGGAGAACAAACATGGAGTTGCAGCTCCGCCTGCTGGTCGCAGTCAGTACTACACAAACTCAACCCACATAAATCAGAACCGGAGCACATAGAGATATCAGACTAGATCAGCTGCTGGATTCACTCTAATATATTAAATTATAGAGGAACTAATAGGTCCAGAAAATAAATGGAGCTGGAACCAGAAGTTTACATACAGCCCACAAAATAAATAATGAAATTAGCGGAGATATCGGGAAGAGAATCCTGGATCTGCACCAGTCTGGTTCATCCTGGGGAACAATTTCCAGATACCTGATGGTTCCTCATTCAAACAATGACACGGTCATAAACACACAATGGGAAAGTCCAACCATCGTGTCACTCAGGAAGGAGACGGTTCTGGTCCGAAATGTGCAAATCAACCCCAGAACAAAAGCCAAAGAGCCTGTGAAGAAGCTGCTGAAGCTGGTAGGACACAGTTAGTAGTGGACATCAGTGTTGGGTGTAACGCGTTACAAAGTAACTAGTTACTGTAATGACATTACTATTTTGGGGGGAAGGGCGGGGAAATGTCCGAATTTAGTTGACCTGTGGTCACTGATTGCTAAACATGTCCTATCATTATAAACCTCAGAATCTCAGCTAAAGACTTTTTCTGTGACCTCCAAAACCAGAAAAAATAACAAGCAATTAAAAGGACAGTTGTGCTATTTTGCAATTTTTACATGAACACATTCAACCGAACCTGTCGGTCACCCTGCCGAACAGAACCGAGCAAAGTTTGGCTTCTCTGAAAGCCAGCATCTCACAGATTCTAAAGCTACGCTACGAGAAAATTTCAGCAAATGAGCAGCAAAATAAGCCCAAAAATACGTACAGCATTTGAAAAACAACAGCATAAATTCTTCCTTACATTTGTTTTATCCGTGCTGAGAATAATCCACTGTGATGTGACTGTATTTCCAGAATAACTCAAATATCCAGTGTGTATTTAGAAAAGAAAAAGTGAAAAGAACGTAATCCTTTGCCATTACTTATTACATTTGATTCGAGGAAGCTAAACCTTGTCTGTCAGCGTGATTCTATAGGATCTTACGATTCTAACCATAAGTCAATCATCCAACTCGGCCAATAGAAACTGGAGTTACAGGTCTGCGTAATTCTAAAAACAGATATGTTGTTTAGCTCAGGGGGGAGCGCTGTGACGCAGTGATCAGGTGACGACTCCGTTTCGATTGTTTTGTTTGCGTTTGATAAATGGCGCTTCAAGAGAAGAGAATCATCACTGACGAAGCCCTGGCGATTATTTGGAATGATAGTTCATCGGAGGTTTGTGTTGAAGACTCGTCATCAGAGGAGGAAAACCTGATTTTACCAGAGGAAGAGAGGTATGTCCCAACTAGCTAATGCTAGAGCACTTTGCTTTGTTTCTGTCAGCCATTTTATATAGATGTTTTCTTTCTAATTGTGGTCTTAGATGTTTGTATATATACATTTTTTTTTACTTTTTTGTTCACATCTTTTTGTGCGTGTATATATATATATATATATATATATATATATATATATATATATATATATATATATATATATATATATATATATATATATATATTTATATTTATGTGTGGATATTTGTGTAGATATGTGTACATAGATGTGTCTAAAATATATTTGTGGGTTGTATTTGTAGTTTCTATATGTATATATTTTTTCTAACTCTTTCTGTCATAATATTCTTTTAGTCACCTCGGCATTCATTTCAGGTATGATGTTTTAGAACGATGCAAGAGTAGTGTAACTAGTAATGTAACTAAGTTACTTTCCAAAAAAAGTAACTAAGTAATGTAAGGGATTACTTTTTTGAGAAGTAATGAGTAATATGTAATGGATTACTTTTTTTGAGTAACTACCCCAACACTGGTGGACATGCACATCTAAATGAAGCTGTGGCAACAATCAAGCTAATACCTCAACCAGGATGGGAGCCTTCATCCAAATTCACAGTGTTTATGGGTCACAGTCATTTTTCATCTTGGTGTTATTTGGTATTAACGGTCTTGTTCATGGAGAAACTGATCAGTCACTTTGAGCTGCATGTGTTCTTGCACGTGAACATTTTCTCCAACCCACATTGCCTGGATTAGTCGCAGAAAGGAAGCAGACGGCAAAACAAGTGAGTCACGGGGGTCTCATGGCGTAGTGGTTAAAGCGCGGGAAACATGGGTTATGGGTTCGACTCCCATCCTCGCGGATCTTTGTTGAATATCTCTCTCCCCCTTTCTGTACAATCCACAGCTAAATAAATAATGCTGGGGCCACAAAACCTTTTAAAAAGGAAACAAGCGAGTTTAGAAAGACCAGTCCCTTCAATGTCAAAAAAAGATTTTGTATTTATGGCCCCGCCTACCTTGGCTTTGGACCGCCCACGGGACAGACGCATCTCGGCTAGTAGAAACTAACCAATAGCATCTCTGCTAGTAGAAGCTAACCTATAGCAACTCTGCTAGTAGAAGCTAACCAATAGCAACTCTGTTAGTAGAAGCTAACCAATAGTAACTCTGTTAGTAGAAGCTAACCAATAGCAACACGACTAGTAGAAGCTAAGAATTAGCATCTCTGCTAGTATTAGCCAACCAATAGCAACTCTGCTAGTAGAAGCTAACCAATAGCAACTCTGTTAGTAGACGCTAACCGATAGCAAGTCTGTTAGTAGAAGCTAACCAATAGCAACACAACTAGTAGAAGCTAAGAATTAGCATCTCTGCTAGTAGAAGCTAACCAATAGCAACTCTGCTAGTAGAAGCTAACCAATAGCAACTCTGTTAGTAGAAGCTAACCAATAGCAACACGGCTAGTATAAGCTAACAGTTAGCATCTCTGCTAGTAGAAACTAACCAATAGCATCTCTGCTAGTAGGTGCTAACCAATAGCAACTCTGCGAGTAGAAGCTAACCAATAGCAACTCTGTTAGTAGAAGCTAACCAATAGCAACACGACTTGTAGAAGCTAAGAATTAGCATCTCTGCTAGTATTAGCTAACCGTTAGCATCTCTGAAAGTAAAAACTAAGCCATAGCAACTCTGCTAGTAGAAGCTAACCAATAGTAACACGGCTAGTACAAGCTAACAATAGCAACTCTGCTAGTAGAAACATACCAATAGCATCTCTGCTAGTAGAAGCTAACCAATAGCAACTCTGCTAGTAGAAGCTAACCAATAGCAACTCTGTTAGTAGACGCTAACCGATAGCAAGTCTGTTAGTAGAAGCTAACCAATAGCAACACAACTAGTAGAAGCTAAGAATTAGCATCTCTGCTAGTAGAAGCTAACCAATAGCAACTCTGCTAGTAGAAGCTAACCAATAGCAACTCTGTTAATAGAAGCTAACCAATAGCAACACGGCTAGTATAAGCTAACAGTTAGCATCTCTGCTAGTAGAAACTAACCAATAGCATCTCTGCTAGTAGGTGCTAACCAATAGCAACTCTGCGAGTAGAAGCTAACCAATAGCAACTCTGTTAGTAGAAGCTAACCAATAGCAACACGACTTGTAGAAGCTAAGAATTAGCATCTCTGCTAGTATTAGCTAACCGTTAGCATCTCTGAAAGTAAAAACTAAGCCATAGCAACTCTGCTAGTAGAAGCTAACCAATAGTAACACGGCTAGTACAAGCTAACAATAGCAACTCTGCTAGTAGAAACATACCAATAGCATCTCTGCTAGTAGAAGCTAACCAATAGCAACTCTGCTAGTAGAAGCTAACCAATAGCAACTCTACTAGTAGAAGCTAACCAATAGCAACTCTGTTAGTAGAAGCTAACCAATGGCAACACGACTAGTAGAAGCTAAGAATTAGCATCTCTGCTAGTATTAGCTAACCAATAGCAACTCTGCTAGTAGAAGCTAACCAATAGCAACTCTGTTAGTAGAAGCTAACCGATAGCAACTCTGTTAGTAGAAGCTAACCAATAGCAACACAACTAGTAGAAGCTAAGAATTAGCATCTCTGCTAGTAGAAAATAACCAATAGCAACTTTGCTAGTAGAAGCTAACCAATAGCAACTCTGTTAGTAGAAGCTAACCAATAGCAACACGGCGAGTATAAGCTAACAGTTAGCATCTCTGCTAGTAGAAACTAACCAATAGCAACTCTACTAGTAGAAACTAACCGTTAGCTACTCTGCTAGTAGAAGCTAACCAATAGCAACTCTGCTAGTAGAAGCTAACCAATAGCAACACGACTAGTAGAAGCTAAGAATTAGCATCTCTGCTAGTATTAGCTAACCGTTAGCATCTCTGCTAGTAGAAGCTAACCAATTGCAACACAGCTAGTAGAACCTATCCGTTAGTTTCTCTGCTAGTAAAAGCTAACCGTTATCATCTCTGCTAGTAGAAATTAACCATTAACAACTCGGCTAGTAGAAGCTAACCAATTGCAACACGACTAGTAGAAGCTAAGAATTAGCATCTCTGCTAGTATTAGCTAACCGTTAGCATCTCTGCTAGTAGAAGCTAACCAATTGCAACACAGCTAGTAGAAGCTATCCGTTAGTTTCTCTGCTAGTAAAAGCTAACCGTTATCATCTCTGCTAGTAGAAATTAACCATTAGCATCTCTGCTAGTAGAAGCTAACCAATTGCAACAAAGCTAGTAGAAGCTATCCGTTAGTTTCTCTGCTAGTAAAAGCTAACCGTTATCATCTCTGCTAGTAGAAATTAACCAATAGCAACACGGCTAGTAGAAGCTAAGCATTAGCAACATCGCTAGTAGAAACTAGCATCTATGCTAGTAGAAGCACACATGCAGACATCACACCCAAGAAAGAGGAGCTGAGGAAGGAACAGTTGGAATTTTTCTTGGAACACCGCCGTCTCTGAGGGTCTCCTCACCATCACCCTAATCTTCCGCTCCCTCCTCAGATTCTCCATCAGGTTCCAGTCAGAACGGAACCATGTGGATCAGACTACAAAGGGACTCTGAACCTAAATCTGCCTGCGGTATGAATAGTTATGGCCCTTAATATGGGGGGGTCTGTGGTATATCTGAGGTGCATCTGAAAGCGTCCCTCATGCTGAAGATGTTCCCTGTGTGAGGAAGGTGATGTGGTGCTGTGTCCAGCAGGTGGCGCCGTCTCACCTGGGCAGGACGTGGCACCAGATGGGTCCACCTGTAGAGGACGGGTCCAGGACGGAGTCAGGGTCGCTGCAGAACCTCCCGAGAACCAGCGCCGGCAGCTCAAAGTCCTCCAGCTGAGAGAGAGAGAGAGAGAGAGAGAGAGAGAGAGAGAGAGAGAGAGAGAGAGAGAGAGAGAGAGAGAGAGAGAGAGAGAGAGAGAGAGAGAGAGAGAGAGAGAGAGAGAGAGAGAGAGAGAGAGAGAGACGCAGGAGCAGAGGTTCTGGTCCAGATGGTACCACTCAGACCCGGTTTTACCCTGGCGCCAACCCCAGGGTCTCCTACCGTGGGCGGAGGCAGTCTGACGGTGTTTGCTTCGACGCTGATGCACAGCCGGCCCTCGCTGGTGCTCAGCTCCAGGCCTGAAACAGAACCAGAACCAGAGGCGTTCACTCACTGAGGGACATCTGGGTCGGTTTAATGGTGGACAGGAGACGGCAGCAGGACGTACCGACAGCACTGAGCCTCCCTCTCTGGGTCAGGAAGTCTCCTCCTGGAAACACGGGAGCAGAACCAATTAAATTCTCATCATAACAGGCCCAATAAAGTTCTGCTTCCATCAGACCGGTCCAACGGCACAGACACATCAAAGCAGGTCAGAATTTATCTGAAGCCCAGAGCACCACACCTCCACCACTGTGCATCACAGAGGGCTTTAGTATGCTGCTCTTCTGCTCTTCACCAGACTAGAGTTAGCTTCAGTCCAACCGAAACGGTGAAATAAAGCTGCAACTCTGCTATCAATATTCAGCGAGACGTGTAACAAACCAGGAAGACAAACCTCCGCCTGTTTATCTACAGCACTGCTTCTCAAATAGTGGGGCGCGCCGCCCAGGGGGGTGGGGCAGGGGGCGCGAGAGGCAGGAGGACTTTTGTCTTTATTCATGCCTCGAGTCACAGGGTGGCAGGAGTGCTCAAACTAAGCCACAGGCTGCCTGTTCAACACAGCAGAAGTAGTCTACACAGACACACTGGTGTACAGCAGGGCTACATGAAGATCACAACGTGGGAAAAGTGGACGGAATCGAGTAATTTAACAAACAAAATGGAATACACAATAAAATGGCGTTCCTTTAGTGTTTTGGTGGCTGCAGCTCCTGTACCTGTTGCTACCTGGTTAGGTGGGGGTTGGGTCACCTAGGCTGCTGGAGGACAGACTGACCACTTTTCTTCACTCTGCTACTTTTCTCTCCTACTACTCTCCAGTTGTATTATTTGCTGTTATTTCGACTGTTAACTTTGTTTTCTCTGTGTTTTTCTCTCAATAGAAGATATACCTGGTCTGGTATCCTGCTTGGCTGCAATGCCCTGTTGGACGGGGGGCATCGACTGGGATGATGCTCCCAGTAACTGAACATCCACTGTGTCCTGTTATCAACTTTTTACTTTCTGTAACATAGAAAGTTCTCTTATATCAGATCTTCTGTTCCTTCTGTGTTTCTGCTCTGTCTTCTCAAACCCCCAGACGGTCGTGGCAGATGGCCGCTCCTACTGAGCCTGGTTCTGTTGGAGGTTTCTTCCTGTTAAAGGGGAGGTTTTCCTCTCCACTGTCGCTACATGCTTGCTCAGTATGAGGGATTGCTGAAGGATTGCTGTGGTTGGAGTCTGCATCAACGGGGCCCAACCTCACGCC
Source organism: Valencia hispanica (assembly GCA_963556495.2). NCBI lineage: Eukaryota > Metazoa > Chordata > Actinopteri > Cyprinodontiformes > Valenciidae > Valencia > Valencia hispanica. The sequence continues at coordinate 50,152,360 of OY747716.1, forward strand.
AATGACTGACGCAATCTGCTGGGATTCCTTAGATAGGAAACTTTTTAACTGATTGGATTGTTTGTATAAATGTATTGAAATGACTTCTTGTTAAGAGCCTTGAGATGAAATATCTGTTGTGAATCGGCGCTATATAAATAAACTGAATTGAATTTAGTACTAATGATAAATAATATATTTTTTGAAAAGGAATAAGCTGATGAAGCTGACAAGCAACCAATGTTTACAGTTTAAAAACTTTTGAATGTTACTGTTTAGTCTAAAAAGGCACATCCCAGAGAATCCTTTGTGCTTTTTCTCTTCTGAGAATCAGACTGAGCAGTCTGGATTAAAGTTTACCACTTCAGTTAATAAACTGAACTTAGAAATAGTATCCAGAATGCTGGTGGCAGTGGTTTATACAGATAAATAATTAAATATTATTGAGTTTTTTTACGTTATTTATATTTTTCTTTTATTACGTGTATTTGTAATAATCTTTTCTTTCTAATTGGTCCACTTGTAATTTGTTTCATCATCTCTTCAATAGTTATTTTTTTTATTTAATTATGTATCTTCCCGACTTTATACTAGTTTATTTTATTTAGTTAGTTATTTGTAAACTTAATATTTTTCATATCCACTTTTTATTTTACCTTCAGACCAGAAGTTTCAATATTTGATTTATTTAAATAAAATAAGTAAATAAAAATTCAGCTCTTGAAGCTGTAAAAGAGATTTAAATGTAAATATCTGGATATGAACGATGAATTTGTGGAGTTGAAGCTTCAGCGCTCTCATCAGGGAGAAGAACGTTCTGCTGCGTACCTGCGATCAGGTAGAGGCCCGCCTTGTTCCACCTGGGAGCCAGACGGCTGATCAGAGAGTAGGACAGACAGCACTGGAGATCACCTGGAAACACTCTGTGGGGGCATCCCAGCTACATGCACACACACACACACATATATATATATATATATAAAACATCCAAAAAGACAGAGATATGGTAGCTAGGATGGTTGCAGAGGGTAAATCTCACCTGCAGACGGTTTCTGAGAGCAAACGCCTGCAGGACGCCGCGCTGCAGGAACTGGATCTAAGAGATGGAGATACAGATAAAGGTGCAGTTCAACAACTTCCAGCTCCAAAGTATTTCAGACATTTCCTGATTGCATCAGAAGTATTTAAACAAGGAGGGGGGGGAAAAAAGCCAAATTAGGAGGAGAAACATTCAACCTCGTCTTTTAGCTAGATTTACTAGACGATGCAGAGAGCAGAAATAAAGTGGATTATTCCCAGAAACACAGGGAAGAAAACCTCCCAGCATGCACTGAGAGAAAGGAGGAGATGAAGACTTCAGCAGCTCTCTGAGGGAAAACATCCCAGCTTTATTGTTTGACCAAACACGTCCTCCATCAGGGCCAGGAGCCTTCCTCTAATCAGCCTTTCTAAGGCCGCCGCTCCCAACTCTCCCACTTTCCTGTTGACCTCTTGCTGCTTTTCCCTGATAACGACTCAAACAACCTCAGATTCTTCTGCTTTCTCCTGCAGCTGAGCGCCTAGAAGTCCTCTGAGTTATGATTTTCCTTCCTCATCATCAGGTGATTTCAGGGTTTATTGTGAAGAAATAAAGCAGAAAGGGAGAAATAAAAGTGGTTAAAATGTCAACTTTTCCACATCTCTCTGCATCGGCTGAATAGAACTGATGGATGATTTCATATAATAAACCTGAATGTTGGTAACATCAGCTGATGGGTCTGATGAGAAACGTCATCCAGCAGGACTGATGATAATCAGCAGCAGGTGGGGGAGGGGAGTCTCTGCTGCTGCTGCAGCTCTGCATGCAGGTCGCGTGTGAGCAGACGGAGGTGGCGTGCAGGCTCTGCGTGCGTGCAACGTTTCCATGGCAATCATTCACGTCTCATGTCAGCTTCACAATGTCTCAATCTACAGATCAGCTGCAGAAACAGCAGCTTCCTGATTGGCCAGCAGCTCCGCAGGCTGGCCAATCAGCTGAGACTGAGAGCATTAAAACACTAAGTTTTTTTTTTTATATATATATATATATATTTCTTTATATATATTTTTTATATTGCATCTTATATAATATTAATAAAAGTTTTTATATAATCTAAAAATGATTTGCATTTTATTTAGCTGTATACTATCTGATCAAAACTTTGTTTTGTTTAATAAACCTTTCGATATATTTATTTTTTGGATTAATTTATTGAGTTGTATTAGGCTAATTATTGGTGTTATTTATTTTTTGTTAATTAAACATTTTTTTACATTTAATGTATCTAATTAATAACAGTAATAGTTGTTATTATTTTATTTTTTTACTTTTAAACTTATTTTTTATGTTTCTTAATTAAATAAATTTTGATTTTACTTATTTTATAAATTTTAAAGATTGTTATATTCAATGTTTAAAAAAAAAACATGATTTTTTTTTCAGTCTGAACTTTTTATAAATCTGCAGGTAAAATTTGGGAAAACTGAAGATTTTTCCTTGATTTAGTGCTAATAAATGGAGGTTAAAAAGTGAATCTTACAGCCATGACTGCTGTGATATCAGTGATGGAGTCCAAAGCAGGACAGGCCAGAATGTCAGGGTACAGCAGCACCAGCTCCCTGTGAAGAAATAAAATATATATCAGACATGTTAGGGGGAAAATACATCATCTTCATAAAGTATACTAGTTAAAGGATGAGGCCATGTTTTACCAGAGCTAAAGTGTTTACCTGCAGATCTTCATCTGATTGGTCCTGGGCTCCTGGTGGTCTTCCTCCTGCAGACTCAGCGTGATGCAGACCAGCTGGTTCAGGTCTGGAAGTCCGAGGAAGAACAGCGATTTGGGGCTGACTCCGCTCATCCTGGAAAACCACCAAAAACACTGTAGAAGGAAGAGAGAATGTCGATACACCGATATATTGCCATATTCTATTTCCTGATATTGTATCGATATTCCTAAAAAAATTATTTGATTTAAAAAATTTTAGGATTTGAAAATCTGAAATATTAATGATGACACTCATTTTTGTAGTAATTATATAACTATAACTGGTAGTTTTGTGGCTGTTTTCACCTTCTTGGTTCCAGTGGATCGACCAGATCTAGTAATAAAACTGGATGTTAAAGTATGAAACAGGTTGGAGTGTTTAGAACGATGGGACAGTTTTCCTACAGTTAAATTCAGTTTTGAAAATCGCAATATATAATCTTAATCATAGTATCGCGATATATCGTGATACATATCGTATCGCCAGATTTTTGCCAATACATAACCCTAATATATATATATGGATATATATCTATATATCTATATATATATATATATATGGATATATATCTATATATATATATATCTATATATATATCTATATCTATATATATATATATATATATATATCTATATCTATCTATATCTATCTATCTATCTATCTATATATATATATATATATATATATATGGCATCCATTACCTATATGGGCAAGTGTATAATTTTATATTTATAATTAATACATTGTTTTTATATATATATATATATATATATATATATATATATATATATATATATATATATATATACATATATACATATATACCTACCTTTCTTTATTTTGATCTTTTCTTTTTCTATTTTACACTCTTTTTCTTAATTCATAATTTCTTGAATAGATCAATTATATTTGATCTGATATAGATCTAAAGTTTGTCTTATCATAATTAATTAAAAGCTTTTAAAGCGCAACAACAGAACATAATCAATGCAACAAAGACATTAGCAAACATTTTAATAACCATTTGGACTTGTTGGTTTATAACAAATTTAAACCACAAGGACACATTTATAACTTTACATGCGGCAACAAAATTCCTGTTAATGAAGTAATATTTGGTTTAAAGTTTTAAATATTTCTCCCTCACCTCGTTGTGACTCCAGTTAAATGAAGCTAAACTAGCAGAGTAGAATTTAGCATAGATTTTCTTTTTGTCAAAATCGGAAAAATCACTTTTATTCTACAAGGTTCTCACGTTTATTTTATTTTCTTTTTTTAACTCCAAAATTTAAAGCAGTTAACAAATAATGGAAATTATTAAAACTAGCTTGTAGATACTGAAAACTTTTGCTCAAAACGAAGATGGCTAACACAAAGAAAGCGTCTTCACTCCGTTGTATTTTATTGTGATTTATTTTCTTTCTAGTAAGTGTTATTTCCCATAAATGTACTGTGAAATAAAGAGTAGATGAGACTGTATTCTTTTATCATCTTTAACTACATATATATGGCTAATGTCATTATTTTAGTGAAGTCTGTTTGATTTTCCTCTCTACTACGATGTACAGTATCTTCTAATATAGACCAGCTTTGACCAGCCAAGGGCGCGTTTTTCCCGCCGGAGACCTCCAGTAGTTAAAACAAAGCTGGTCTGTCGAACAGGAAGCTGTGCTGTTAACAGTTTTACAAGCTGCTAATGTCCGTCTGACTGACTGGCCGCTGAAAGCTCCCAGCGTGGCTCAACCACAGAAACAGGCTGAACACGCATTACGTGAGATGCGTGAGAGGAACCAATCCTTGCGTGAGAAGCTGGTTTCCTGAAAGCTGTTGAACTTTGGTGAACTTTAGCCTTCTTCACCCCGCCGTCTTCGCCCACCGCTGGCGAGGGTTGACAACCAATCAGCGACTCGCTTTAGTAGCAAAGAGGCAGTGAAGACCCAATGGGAGAACTAGAATAAGTGTGAGGGCGGTACCAGCCGCAGCGCAAGGTTCTGTTTGGTGCCAAGAAGTCGCGATCTGACAGGAAAAACTGTGTTTTTTCAAAATAAAATCGCGAAATGTAGCCGGAACAAAAATGATTAAATCAAATAATTAATAGAAAAATAAATTTTACAATTAACAGCTGTAAGAAATGTGGGTAATAATCTCAGAGAGAAAACGTTCTCATTATCATGATCCACGCTTCTACAAAGCTCTTTATGACCAGAGGATGTGTGAGTGTACAAGTTTTAAAGCAAGCTCAAGATCCACCTTTTCAATTAAACATTTAGCTGACATTGTACTAAAATGATTGTATCTTTACCCAACTTTTAAGTTTTAAATCAGATTTTTCATGAGAATTTTTTTTTAATTGCATTTTATCTTCATACCTTGATTTGATATTTTATTCTCTTGTTTGCTTGTTTGTTTGTTTCAAGGCAACAACAAGGTAATTCAAGGTGCTTTACATGATTAGAAGATAAAATAAAAACAGCAATAAAGCATGAAACACACAAAACATGACAGATGAAAACATTACTCATAAGTAGCTCTAAACAGATGGTTTTTTTAGCCTTGGTTTAAAAAAACTCAGTGTTTCAAGAACTTTTTTATTTTTATCTGAATACTTAAATAATTGTATTTTTTGCCTTTTGCATGGTAAGTTCTTTTTTCAGTCGAGAAAACCATATATTGACTTATTTGTTTGTTTGAAATGTAAATTTGAAATTAAAATGTTTCATAGGTTTAGTTTTATTCAATTTTTTTATTTTATTTTGGGGGGGTTTATTTACCATTTTATCAATTCAATTCAATAACTGAATATTAACAATAAATATATGTATTTACTTATTTATTTGTCTAATAAAATCAAAATCTATTTAATTATATTTTTTTAATTTTGTTCCTATGAGGATTTCAATTAACATACCCATAACTATTATTATTTATTAGTGATCATTATTTATTATTATTTACAGATTCTGTTTTGACAGCTAAGCTGTGATTTTCCATCCAGCTTTATTTTGAAACGTCCAACCGGAAGCCGTGTATCCCTACGCTCAGCTTGCCCATTGATAAGTTGTGGTCGCTGGAAGTTGGAGTGGAGTGTCTGTGGGGTAAATGTCGGAGTGTCGGTATCTCTCCCCGGGATTATATAACCTCTCTCCGGCCGAGTAGCTCCTCCTGCTCCCGCTGCTGCTCTCCGGGTCTTCGCCTCCAAACTGACGGACCAAGGTGCGACAGAGATGGGTGAGAAGGAGGAGAAAAGCCCCGAAGGAGTGAAGTACTTCAGGCTGTCCGAGATCGAGGCGCAGAACTCCTTCAGGTCCACCTGGATCCTCATCCACAACAAGGTGTACGATGTGACCAAGTTCCTGGACGAGGTGAGCAGAACCGTCTCCAGAACCAGTCTGGTTCCTACCAAGAGGTGGAGCTTTCCCACGTATCGCTGCTTCTGATCAGTTTCACACTTTATTTGGATTAAATCCGCAGTCAGACAGCCGGCCAGGGCCGTAGCTAGGGACCGGAGTGCTTTGGGGGCCGGGGCCCTTATTTTAATCAATGATTAAACTATTTAAGAAGTTTAATGCAACTTAATGTATCTAAATAACTTTTCAATTAAATCTGTCCTGAATGCTAACATTAAAACATTGATTATTCTGATTATTATTTATTACTTTATGCAATTAAAGAAAAAAAATATAAAATGAGCCCCAAATTATTATCAAACTATGATTACTATTAATTAAGAGATGAAACCATTGAAAGGACAGTTTGATTAAACTGCTGCTGTTATTAAATAGGGATGAAAGAAAATATCAATACACCGATAGATCGCGATATTTTATTTCCCCATATTGTATCGATTTTCAAAATAAAAGTATCAATTTATTTATTTATTTTTAGGATTTGAATGGAACCATTAATGATGACAGTCATTTTTGTAGTAAAATTAAAAGCATGACTTGCAGTTTGTGGCTGTTTTTCACCTTCTTGGTTCCAGTGGATCAACCGGATCTAGTAATAAAACTGGATGTGTTAAAGTATGAAACAGGTTGGAGAGTTTAGAACGATGGGGCAGTTTTACTACTGTTAAAGTGAGATTTAAAAATCACAATATATCGTCTTACTCATAGTATCGCGATATATCGTATCGTCTCCCCTGCAGTGTGATACATATTGTATCGCCAGATTTTTGCCAATACACATCCCTATTATTAAACCATCCATCTGTCTGTCTGTCCATCCAACCATGCATCCAACCAACCAACCATGCATCTAACCATGCATCCAACCATGCATTCAACCATCCAACCATGCATCCAACTCCAACCAACCATCCATCCAACCATGCATCCAACCAACCAACCATGCATCCAACCAACCAACCATGCATCCATCCATCCATCCAACCATGCATCCAACCAACCAACCATGCATCTAACCATGCATCCAACCAAACAACCATGCATCCATCCATCCATCCATCCAACCATGCATTCAACCATCCAACCATGCATCCAACTCCAACCAACCATCCATCCATCCAACCATGCATCCATCCAACCAACCATCCAACCATGCATCCAACCAACCAACCATGCATCCAACCAACCAACCATGCATCCAACCATCCAACCAACCAACCATGCATCCATCCATCCAACCAACCAACCAACCAACCATGCGTCCAACCATCCATCCAACCATGCATCCAACTCCAACCATGCATCCAAATCCATCCAACCATGCATCCAACCAACCAACCATGCATCCAACTCCAACCAACCATGCATCCAACCATGCATCCAACTCCAACCAACCATGCATCCAACTCCAACCATCCAACTCCAACCATGCATCCAACTCAACCAACCATGCATCCAACTCCAACCAACCATGCATCCAACCATGCATCCATCCATCCAACCAACCATGCACCCATTCATCTACCTATGCATGCATCCAACCAACCATCCATTCATGCATCAATCCATCCATGCATCCAACCAACCAACCATGCATCCATTCATCTACCTATGCAGCCATCCAACCATGCATCCGACCATGCATCCAACCAACCATCCAAGCATCCATCCAACCAACCATGCATACATCCAACCAACCAACCAACCATCCTTCCATGAATCCCTCCTTCCCTCCATCCGTCCATCTATTCATCCGTCCATCCATCCATCCTGGATTCCCTCCTTCCTACCAGCTGAATCAGGTCTCCTCTCCAGGGTTGGTGGTCTCAGCCTTGGAGATAAACTCATTTACTGCATCTGTCTCCATGGTTACAAGCTGATGATCAGCTTGGAGGCAGTCGGTCCTTTCGGCCAATAGGATGTCAGTGTTCAAATTGACTTATTTAGATCAGAACTCCTGCAGTCCAGTAAGTCCAGGGATGGATCCTTGTTCTTCATGGAGATCCTGGAGGACCGACCTGGATCCATCTCGACCCGCCTCAGATTCCAGCTCATTTATTACCTGATAATTGCTTCTGCAGGAACTTTCACTCACAAACAGGCAGTTTGGACTTTAGTCATTGAGAGGAAAAGCTGCACAGAGGTGAGGCTGGGGGCGTGTCCTCCAGCTTCGTTGTCAGGGGTCAGGCAGCCAATCAGGTGTGAGCCGGAGGCCCGGTCCGTGTTTTGGGAGGTCCGACTGTTCAGCTGCTGGTTCTGGAGTCTTGGCTCGGACTCTCTGCTGCAGACTGTAAATCATTGGCAGGTCGCTCTGATCAGGGCCACGGAGATAAGGTAGGGTGGGGACGGTGAGTCCTTTCACATGCAGGAGGATAAACTGCTGGGTCAGCATGTTGGAGAGGAACCAGAACCTCCTGGAGTTCTCTAGGCGGTCGGACGGTCTCCTAGGGTTCATATTCTGGAGGTTCATTGGGTCGTGTTGAGCCTTCATGGACTTTACTACAGGCAGCCCTTCCTGCAGACACGGCTGGTTCCGGCTTATCGGACCCAGAGAAGATCTCAGCAGCGACGGGTCCAGAGCTTCATGGTTCCCCAGAGGAGTCTCATCTGACCCAAAGCGAACCCATGCACCCTCTCAGACGAGATGGAAACATAAAACCTTCATCTCTAATGGTTCTTCTGTGGATCTGATGGAGCAGGGGAAGTTTCCTCACTCTTTTCATTGACTTTCACAATAAAAGCCCCTGTTGGTGTCCGCTGCAGTAGAGCAGTTCTCCAGAACCCGGAGGATGGATCTGCAGGGTCAGATGTTCTGTTAGAACCCGATGATGAAGATGCATGGAGGCGGTCAGAGGCTGTGATGATGATGATGGGGGTTAAAGGTCATTTATTTAATTTAATGAAAACATTTAATTTAATGAAACATCCAATAACTATGAAAGTTTATATGAACTTAATATTTACTGCATTTGGAATGTTTTTCTGTAGATTTGTAAGAATTTTATAAATTGAGACTTTATTGGTGAACAAAATCTAAAATGATTTTTATTTAGGATGAGAAAATTAAAACAGAACCGACTGGACCCTCCTGAAGCTTGTTGTCCAATCAGAACGACCCGTCTTATTAAAAAGCTCATTTATGCTTTTAAAAAATGAAATAAAGGTGTTTATGTCAGTAGAGAGGGTAGCTACGGACCGGTCCCGGGTTATTTCCCCCCTTCTCCAGGCGGTACCAGTATTTAGTCTCTTCCTATTTCCATTTCATTCCTATATTCAGCTAATTTCTTACCCATCTGTTCAAACTCTTCCTGTGTCTCTTCAGGTTTTTAAATGTTGTTTTTGCATACATTTGGCTGTGTTGATGCAAATTACATCACATTTATATGATTCAGCTGAAAATTTTCCTTTTTCAGCTCTTTTTTTTTTTTCTCAAGACTTTAATTTGCCATTAAACAGATTAAATACAGGATATTTGTGAATGGTTATCTTTTTTTTTTATCCTTAAAGGAATGTTTATTGCAATTTATTAAACCAACTGAACATTTATACAGACCCAATATTCATATAAACTCTTCTAAAACAATCTGAGACGGGAAGAATCGGCTTGTGGTTAAACAGACTTTAATCTCTAAAATGGAGCCCGGTTCCTGGGCCTCCTGGCGGCCTGGAGCCCGGTTCCTGGTCCAGACTCTCCAAGGTCACTAGAACTGCCTGGATATGAATCTGGACAGGTTTGTGTGGTTCTGGACCTGATGGTGGAGTCTGTGTTTGCAGCATCCAGGAGGTGAGGAGGTGCTGAGGGAGCAGGCAGGAGGAAACGCCACGGAGAGCTTCGAGGACGTTGGCCACTCCACGGACGCCAGAGAGATGGCCTCCAGCATGGTGATCGGGGAGCTCCACCCGGTCAGTCTGACAGGATCTCTGAGATCCTCCACCACACCTCCACCCAGAGATTAACCCCTTTACTGTTTGTGTCTGTCTGTAGGACGACCGGGACAAGATCTCCAAGCCTGTGGTGAGTTGGCCAGTGTCAGGGGCATTCTGGGAAATGCAGAACGCAGTAGTTAGATGATGAGCAGTTAGACCCGGAGGCAGGACGATGTTTAGCTGCTGAAGCTTCTCATCACCTCTCTGGTTTGTGTTGGACAGGAAACGCTGGTTACCACGACGAAGGAGGAGAACAGGTACTCCCACTCTACACCTGAGATCATATCAAACCATCGTTAGCTGGTTGGTCTGTTAACTAGCTGATGACTAAAGGTCCTAACCAGCTGGCTGCTGGTTCTACCGGGTTGATCTTTATGTTCCACATTGATCACCATAATATATCTACTGACCAGCTAGTCACTAAAGGTTTAAGACTGGTTAACCACCAACCACTAGTTAACCACCAACCACTGGTTAACCACCAACCACTGGTTAACCACTGGTTAACCACCAACCACTGGTGAACCACTGGTGAACCACCAACAACTGGTGAACCACCAACAACTGGTTAATCACCAACCACTGGTTAACCACCAACCAATGGTGAACCACCAACCAATGGTTAACCACTGGTGAACAACAAACCACTTGTTAATCACCAACCACTGGTTAACCACCAACCACTTAATTGAAATCGGATTTATTGGTTTTGTGTTTATTGCTTTGTGTGTCATAATATGTTCAGAAGGTTACAGTTGATTTGTTATTGGTAGTTTAGCTACCAACTAGTTACCAGTTCTATGTAGCTACAAGATAGATATAACTTTTGTGATGCCACAATCAGTTGTTTGGAACACATATTAGAAAGCTTGATGGTAGAGTCAGTTGGTTTGTTGTACTCGTCTGTAGCTTACCTTCTAGTTGGTGGTGGTACTCGTCTGTAGCTTAGCTTCTAGTTGGTGGTGGTACTCGTCTGTAGCTTACCTTCTAGTTGGTGGTGGTACCCGTCTGTAGCTTACCTTCTAGTTGGTGGTACCCGTCTGTAGCTTACCTTCTAGTTGGCGGTACCCGTCTGTAGCTTACCTTCTAGTTGGCGGTACCCGTCTGTAGCTTACATTCTTGGTGGCGGTACCCGTCTGTAGCTTACCTTCTAGTTGGTGGTACTCGTCTGTAGCTTACCTTCTAGTTGGTGGTACTCGTCTGTAGCTTACCTTCTAGTTGGTGGTACTCGTCTGTAGCTTTCCTTCTAGTTGGTGGTACTCGTCTGTAGCTTACCTTCTAGTTGGTGGTACTCGTCTGTAGCTTACCTTCTAGTTGGTGGTACTCGTCTGTAGCTTTCCTTCTAGTTGGTGGTACTCGTCTGTAGCTTTCCTTCTAGTTGGCGGTACTCGTCTGTAGCTTACCTTCTAGTTGGCGGTACTGGTCTGTAGCTTACCTTCTAGTTGGCGGTACCCGTCTGTAGCTTACCTTCTAGTTGGCGGTACTCGTCTGTAGCTTACCTTCTAGTTGGCGGTACCCGTCTGTAGCTTACCTTCTAGTTGGCGGTACCCGTCTGTAGCTTACATTCTTGGTGGCGGTACCCGTCTGTAGCTTACCTTCTAGTTGGTGGTACTCGTCTGTAGCTTACCTTCTAGTTGGTGGTACTCGTCTGTAGCTTACCTTCTAGTTGGTGGTACTCGTCTGTAGCTTACCTTCTAGTTGGTGGTACTCGTCTGTAGCTTTCCTTCTAGTTGGTGGTACTCGTCTGTAGCTTACCTTCTAGTTGGTGGTACTCGTCTGTAGCTTACCTTCTAGTTGGTGGTACTCGTCTGTAGCTTACCTTCTAGTTGGTGGTACTCGTCTGTAGCTTTCCTTCTAGTTGGTGGTACCCGTCTGTAGCTTACCTTCTAGTTGGTGGTACTCGTCTGTAGCTTTCCTTCTAGTTGGTGGTACTCGTCTGTAGCTTACCTTCTAGTTGGTGGTACTCGTCTGTAGCTTACCTTCTAGTTGGTGGTACCCGTCTGTAGCTTACCTTCTAGTTGGTGGTACCCGTCTGTAGCTTACCTTCTTGGTGGTGGTACCCGTCTGTAGCTTACCTTCTAGTTGGTGGTACTCGTCTGTAGCTTACCTTCTAGTTGGTGGTACTCGTCTGTAGCTTACCTTCTAGTTGGTGGTACTCGTCTGTAGCTTACCTTCTAGTTGGTGGTACCCGTCTGTAGCTTACCTTCTAGTTGGTGGTACCCGTCTGTAGCTTACATTCTTGGTGGTGGTACCCGTCTGTAGCTTACATTCTTGGTGGTGGTACCCGTCTGTAGCTTACCTTCTAGTTGGTGGTACTCGTCTGTAGCTTACCTTCTAGTTGGTGGTACTCGTCTGTAG